>CM060411.1:57261701-57906709 GCA_030545235.1 Helianthus tuberosus | reverse complement strand
GCTTATTCTGCATGTGGTAATCATTTTTATGTTTTCTTCCAAAGGTTTAAAACCGAAAGCTTCTTCAGCATAATGTCTACCAACAACATCACCAAATATGTGTAACCTATAAATTTTATCTAAAGTTACTAACATCTACTAAACAAACGAATTCAAGTAATGATGTATTCCATATAAGGAACTTTCAATTATCAATTTAATGCTAATCACAATAAGATGCTTAACAAAGGGAAACGTACTTCTATACTCAAATCAATAAAAAAAATCCAAAGCCTTATTTGATGTCTTTTTCTAATTAATGTTATTTACGATTACCCACGTGTTGCAGGGCAATAGACCTCCTGGGAAGGATTTAAGGGGTTTCATGGATATAAGAAGAATAAAACATGTGCATATTGGGTGGTCATAAACTTGGGAAACTCTTTTGCAGCAATCATCACACAATTATAATCACACATGAAAGGCAAAAAAGAACACTTACCACACAGGTATAATAAACCACAAAGCCAACAGGAAACATAAAATTTTCAAATCAGTCAACACAATAATAAGATTCATCAACTAAAAGCCACAAAGTTCATACCATCAAAACGTCCAGCTACCAACGCTGGAGTCACCGGACGTTGCGGCTAGCCTTCAAACCTCGTGACACCGCTTCTCAAGCATTAGGATGTAGTACCGAACCACCATCCCATATTTGCCGCCGGCTACCACATCTTCGTCGGAAAGAGGCAATCGACAGTGGAGGCCATTGCCTCTAAATTTCTCACTGGAGTTCGCCTAAATTTAACCGCAAGTTGCATATTCGTCGGTTTAACAAAAATCAACCGATTAGACATCATTGACTGCGGATCTAACTGAAAAGTAACATGCAGGGGAAAGAAACTTACCGGGTCTTCGACATAACCCTAGCCTTCGCCATAATATGTTTCTATTTTGCCGGCGCCTGGTTCTTTGTCACAGCTACCGTCGGAACCCTAGGGGTTCGTCGAAGTATTAACTTTTTTAGAGAGAGAACGATAACGTTTATGTGGATGGGTTTGTTGTTGTGTTGTGGCGGTGATTGAAGAGGAAGACCAAAGCAGAGGCGATGATTATAGAGAGAAAGAAACCTTCAGATCATGGCTTTCACAATAGAGCCCTTCTAGAACTCACCAGTGACCAGCAACAGGGAGAGGATTGTAATTTGCAAGGAGGGCATTTGTGTAAATATGTCAGTGCACCGACATTTGTCTTTAAGAGTTACTAGAAATAAGACCCGCGCGCGATGCGGCGCGGGTACTTCGTAAATATCGAACGAATTAGTCGAAGACGTATCTGATTGAACTCAATGTATCCTATAGTTGCATTGCGATTGGATCAAAACGTAACGTAAATCGAATTTATATCGTACAATCATATCGTATTATACACGGCCCGACTAACTCGAATTTATATTGTCAAGGCAAAAACTCTTAAGGGGGACAAAGTGACATTTACAAAGTTGATAAAAAAGTTAAATGGTTAAAAATTGCATTTTCTAAACTTAAGGGCTAAGAAAGGGTAAAGATGAAATTTGATAAAGTTTTGGGGTAAGAATGAAACTATAACAAAGTTGTGTCCAAAAAGAAACAACCACAAAGTTGGGGTGTCAAAACCAAAGTATTTGTAAAATGGAGTAGTAGTTTAGGGACTAAATTTGCTATTTTATAAAACTTCGAAGGCACCACTGTTAAGGGGCTAAATTTGCAATAGTGTGAAAGTATGGGAAAGGGGGAGGCAAAGGCGGTGGGGTTTCTACCGACTTTGTTTTTTAAGAGTATGCCAGATTTTTACACATGCCGCGTGTTACGGCGGCAACGTCACGTTTGCAACTTCGTTACATGCGTTACAATAATGACGTTAACGTGTGATGCTCGCGTGTGACATGACTTTCTTTTTTCTTTGTGAAACACATTACGTTCATGACATTAACGTGGATAAGCAAAAATTTTTTTTTTTTTGAACTTTGTATTAGACTACCGTACTCCTCAAATTAAAGAGCCTGTTGCCCATCAAATTAGTTAATAATTGATAATCCATCAATATTAATAAAAGAAAAACATTCAAATATGATTAATCAAATCAAATCAAATTAATAATAAATTAAATAAAAATTAGTAGTGTGATAATAAGTAAAATAAAAATTAGTTTAAGTTATAAAAGATGTGATTTCCAGCAAGGCTTAACGGGCTCAAAAATATCTTTTGTTTTCAACATATATAGAGTATAATATTTATCGTTTGGTTTTAAATGATTATATTAAGGTAAATATCTAATAGAATACCAAATAAAAATAACTTTGAAAATTTATCAAGATGCCTCTTGTCCTTTCTAGCTTTCTTTATATCCCCGTTCTCACTCTTCCTTTTGCATTCTTTATACCCAACATCACAACAACAGCACCACCACCACCTAACCATGTGTTCGCAGAACACTTGTTTTCAGGCGAAGATATGTATCTAGGCAGTAAATCCGCGTGTCTTCGATTTTCTCTCAAACTAACAAATAATCTATAAAAAGCAAATTAAGGAGTCGGACCTCCACGGTGGTTCACCGCCAAGGCAGATGACGGCGATGATGAAACCTTCGGTGGCGACTCTGGTGTTTCCGGAGTTTTGAGGTCACCGTAGTCCCGATCTAGCTTTGCATGTGGTTTTTGCGAACCGATCTGGATAGGGTTTTACGGTAAGCTTTTGACCTCTTTTCCGGCTACATTTTTTCTTTTTTCCGGCTATTAACGACATTCATGTCGTATTAAGGATAATGTTTGTAACGATGAAGTGGGTTGGCTTGGACTTTGATGCCTTGCTGCGTGTGGTTGTATGGACTTGCAAAGTTTGACTCTTTGCAAACGAAAGAGAAAAGTTCAAACGAAGGGTAACACTGTAATTTTAGCTGGAGTGTGTCGGTGGCCTATGCCACCGACTTTGTACTTTAAGTTTATAAGGTAATATAATGTCATTCAATGGAATAACTTATAATATTTCGTTATGACTATGTCAGGTCCCTCTATTATAAAGAACACTATGATGATAAATGTGAAAGGAAAACTATTTGAACAGTAATCAAAGAACACTCAAACTAGAAGTTATTCACAAAAAAAAGTATTTTATAAGAGAAAAGTGTCTGGATAGTCATTGTGGTTTGCCTATTTTTCAACTTTAGTCCCTAACTTTCTAAAATTACAGTTATAGTCCCCAACTTTTGCAATCTTGTTCCTGGATAGTCCCTGTCGCGGATGGGAGTTAATTTTCTCAGTTAAATTAGTGTGAAATGACCTAAATACCCTTATTTGTTAAACCAATAACTAAAAAGTTAAAAATATAATTAGAGAAAATTACCAAAATGTTGGTATACCAAGGGTGTTTTCAAATTTGTCACCCTCCTGCGTCCTTGGAAGGACTACTCAGCCTCGGAAGCGTCCGCCTTTCACGTGAAGCGTCCGCCTGTCACGTTGAAGCATCCGTTTCCTTTCAAGCGACATGTGTCCGCCATGTTGAAGCGTCCGTTCCGTTATGAAATTGCGGCAGTCACCGACGCTTCATTACCATAATTTTTTTAATGCGTCCCTGTGTACGTTCCGAGGCCTGGCGGACGCTTCCGAGGCCTTGGCCAACGCTTCCGAGGCTTGACCCGACGCTTCCCTAGGCTTGACCGACGCTCCCCGAGGTTTGGCCGACGTTTCCCAAGGCTTGACCGACGCTCCCCCGAGGCTTGACCGACGCTTCCCGACGCTTACGAAAAAAAAATTGGAAACTCAAAAGCCGTTTAACTTTTACTGTTGCACACATTTACCCCACTATATAACCCGTTCACTTATCACTTATCAAACACCCGCCGTTTTCAAAAACTTAAGGCAAACAAAATCAGTCATTTTCACTATAACTCCGACGCCGTCAACGACCCGACAATGGCCACCTCCTGGACTAACGTTGAAGACATTGCTCTGTGCGAAGCATGAGAGCAGGCCATGATCGATCCTCCACGTCGAGGACACGGTGGGCTATGGGTCCGTGTTCAACAGAATTTCGCCCAACTACGTGGTCCGGACCAAAACCGGACCGTTGACGCACTATCCTCCAGGTTCCGTGTCCTGCGGTTGGAATGTGAGAGATTTGATCGATATTTCAAGAAAGTGGAGACAGAAATGCCGGACCTTGGTGAGGACGATCAGAAAGAGGTGGCCCTCATCAACTACCGTCATGAAGAGAGACATGATTTCAAACATGTCTCGGAGTGGGAGGCTATTAGGATATGGTTTTAGATTTAATATTATGTGTTGTTTGGTTTTTTTTTTATTATGTTATGTTTTGATGTTTAATTAGTGTTTAATATAAAAAAAATTGACTAAAAAATAACATGTTTTATATCGTTTAAAATTTGCTCCGTTAACATACATCTTAACCGGATCCCATTTTAGAAATGTTTATAAGTTATAAAAAAAATTGGACAAGGATACAAAACTGCGTCTTTGGCCGACGCTTCTGAAGCTTCACGGACGCATTAGCAACTGAGGCGGACGCTTCAACATCGGACACGTGTCGCTTGAAAGGAAACGGACGCTTCAACGTGACAGGTGGACGCTTCAACGTGAAAGGCGGACGCTTCAGAGGCTGAGTAGTCCTTCCAAGGACGCAGGAGGGTGACAAATTTGAAAACACCATTGATCAACCAACATTTTGATAATTTTCCCATATAATTAAGACCGTGGGGTATAGTGGGGCTTGGGTTGGGGCTTGGGTTGGGCATTTGGTGACACGTGTAAAGGGAGCCAGCCCACTGCCAGGTTACGTGGCCGCGGGGTATGGCGGGGCGTGGGTTGGGCTTGTGTCACGACCCCCGACCCGGTTTGACCCGTTTCAGGAGCCGCGGGACAGAAATCCTGCGGTATTTAATTAATTGAGTTTGACAGCGGAAGTTTTCATCAGGATCTTTTAAAATGTAAATATTTCCCGATTATTTTATTTCACAATTCGGGATAAAAACCCGGTAATTTACAATAGTTTGAATTCACGAAGAAATCTTGTATTTTACAAAACATGTTTCTTTATTTTATACTGAGCCACTTCTTTGAGATTGTAGTGCTATATGGCACTTTTCCTGATTCATAACAGATCACCTGAAACATGTTTGAAAAAGGTTTTGTCAGCGGGAAATACTGAGTGAATCATTCTATTTTGCATAATGATGCATAGTTATAAATTACAGCATAAGAGCGATTACAATGGCTTCTATCTTATCTTTATCTGGCTCTATGTCACAATGGTGACATGTCACAATGGTGACGATGGTCATACCACTATTTAGATCAATGAACCTAAATAGTGACGATTATCCCTGTAGGTCAATGAACCTAACAGTGATTATCCCGAGTAGGTCAATGAACCTAATTGGGAGAAATTAGTAATGTGCACAATACCCCATTAACCAGTAATTCAAGATATCCACGACTTAGTCCCTGTAATTATAACCTTGAAAATAATTTAAGGTATTGTAAAATAATTTATAAAAAGAGAATGACTCACATTGCAAATTTATACGGGCAGAGTTTAGCCTACTGATTTAGCCTTTTCAACCTAATTTTAATAACAAGCACACAATTCTGGGTTAGTAATCAATCCAGCATTTACGATAACTCACGAGATCAACCCTCACAACGAATGACAAAGTGCTATGCTTAAACATCCATCGAATTAACGACTAATGACAAAGCATTACCCTAATGTGGGCAGCACTTAAACATCCATTGAGTACATTGATCGATCGGACAATAAATCGTAATAGCGATCGTGCTAATACCCTGATTGCGGCGTCGATTTAGTGCCTGTGTGTGTTAATTGGAGTATACAGAACTTATCTCAGCGCACAAAGTGAATTTGAGCGTCGTTCTGAAGCCAGAATTCAAGTCCCAATCTCCTGTATTTATAGGTGAATTTTGACCCTCAGGCGGCCCGCGTGAGATCTTAAGCTAACCTTACGCGGCCCGCGTAAGAACTATTTTTAGGCATAGGGTTGCTACGTGTGGGACTAGCTCAGCTGAGTCGACGGTTTCTGAAAATTCGAATTGGACAGCTATTTATGTGGATAAACATAACTAGGAAATACCCCCCCCCCCCCTGAGTTTTAGGGGCCCTGATCCTGATTCTGATTTTTCTGAAAATCTTAGGGTTTGTGCAGAATCACTTGGGTTTCTTAATTAGGGTTTCCTATTGGTCAATTAAAGTAATAATTAATACTTTTTGATGAGATTCGTTACATTCTCCCCAACTTAATAAAAATCTCGTCCTCGAGATTTACTGGAATAAATGAGGATACTTTCTCTTCATTTCTGATTCCAGCTCCCAAGTGTATTCAGCTCATCTCTTTGAATCCTATCTAATTTTGACTAAAACGAGTCGTTTATGTTTGAGAAACTTGATCTTTCTATCCTCAAAATTGAAGTGGTTTCTCAACAAATTTCAGCTTTTCGTTTACCTTTATTTCTTGAAGAGGTACTACCAAAGATTCTTCTGATAGGTATTTCTTGAAATTGGATACATGAAATACATCATGTAACTAACTTTTCTGGTAGTTGTAAACGATAATCAACTGGTCTTATACGTTGAATTACTGGAAATGATCCTACGTACATTGGTCTTAGCTTTCCTTTCTTACTGAATCTAACAACTCCTTTCCAAGGAGATATTTTTAATAGTATTTTGTCTCCAACTCAAACTCCAACGGCTTTCGTCTATTATCTGTATAACTTTTCTGATTATCTCTAGCCGTCTTCAGTCTTTCCTTCGTGATACTGAATATCACAGTTGTAGTCATTTAGGATTTTCATCCATCTCCTTTGCCTCATGTTTAATTCTTTTTGCCCAAAAATATATATCTTAAATTCTTATAATCCGTATAGATAGTACCCTTACTTCCATACAGATAATTTATCCAAATCTTAAGGGCAAAATTTATTATTCCTAATTCTAACTCATGAGTGGTATAGTTTTTTTCTTCGTGCTTTTTCAATTGCCTTAATGTATATGCAATTACCTTTTTGCGTTGCATTAACACACATTCAAATCTTAGCTTTGAAGCATTACCGTATACTTCAAAATCTTCTGTTCCTTCTAGTAAAGCTAAGATTGTAGTATTGGTTAACTTCTGTTTCAAGATACTAAAGGTTTCTTCTTGTTTAGGTCCTTAATCAAACTTAATGGTATATCTATTTTGGAATAATCCCTAAATAATCCGTCTAAAATATCCGACTAAACTTACAAAACTCCTAATTTCTATTACGGATTGCGGAATCTTCCATTTGGTAATTGCTGCTATCTTAGCAGAATCTATGTAAATACCTTCATAATTCATCATATGACTTAAAAATTATACTTCTGACAGCCAAAGTTCATACTTCGAAAATTTGGCGTAAAGCTTTTCTTTTCTTAACAGAGTTAAGAGTATATGCAAATGCTGACAATGTTCGTCCTGACTTTTTGAATAAATAAGTATGTCATCTATGAAGATAATTACAAATTTATCCAAATACGGTTTACAGATCATATTCATCATGTCCATGAATGCTGCAAGTGTATTCGTTAATCCGAAGGGTATGACTGTAAACTCGTAATGACCATACCTAATCTTGAAAACAGTTTTAGGTAGGTCTTCCTCTTGTACTTTCAATTGATGATATCCGGAACATAAGTCGATCTTAGGAAAATATCTATTTCCCTGGAATTTGATTGAATAAATCATCAATTCTAGGTAATAGGTATTGATTCTTAATTGTAACCTTATTCAATTCCTTATAATCAATACACTTTCTCATCGAACCATTCTTTTTCTTAACCAACAATATTAGTGCCTCCTGCGAGGATAAACTAGATTGTATGAAATATTTAATTGCTTTTTCAATTTTAATATTTCTGTAGGTGCTAACCGATAAGGTTTCCTGGCTTATCGGTAAAATTCCTGGAATTAGATGAATCCAAATTTTACCTCCCTATCTGGTGGTAACCCTGGTAATTCTTCTGAGAATACATCTAGATATTCTGAATTTACAGAAATTTCCTTAATTTCTTTATCTTTAGTATTAATGATTACTGATATCATATATACTATTCCTTGCTTTCGTTCATAACTAACAACTTTCATTAGATATGAACTTTATGGGTTTACATGGCTTATCTCCTGTAATCATTATTACTTCTCTAGTGGTGCACAAATTTCTATGGAATTCTTATCATAGATAATTCGAGCAAAGTTGTTTACTAATCAATCCATTCTTAGCACAATCTTGATTTCAACTAATTTCATAGATAATAGGGTTGCAGAAAATTTATGACTTAAAAGTTCCATTTCTCAGTTTTGCAGAACCTTATTTACTTTAACTAAATTCCCATCTGCCAATTCTACTGTAGAAATTTATCTAATGCTGGTTAACGGTAAGTTAAGAGTTTGGCAGAGTAAAGTATTTATAAAACTTTGGTTTGCACCAAAGTCAAATAATACTTTCGTGTAAACGTTGTAAGTTAAGAACATACCGGCTATCACATCTGGAATCATCTCGGCTTCTTGAGTAGTCAACTGGAAGGCTCTTACATTCCTTTTTGCTCCTTCTGCTGGTTTGGCTTGATTGTCAAATGGTTTGTTCAGTTTTGGACAATTTGGCCTAAGATGTCCAGTTTCTCCACAGTTGTAGCAAACTGAAAATTTCTTCCTCCTACAGTCTTCTTCTTGATGCCCTGGAATTTTTGCAAAAATTGCAATATCCTTTGCATTTTCCAAAATGCTTCCTTTTGCAAAAATTGCAAAATGGACTAGTAGAAGATTGCCCATTCCCTCCTTTCTTAAAATTGTTATGGTTACCCGAACGGAATTCTTGGGTAATCTTTTGGGCTACTTCCTTCCTTCTATTTTCTTCTCTTGTCCGTACTAGCTCGTCAGTCAGAGTATTGGCTAATTCCACCGCATCATCAATCGTGCGAGGTTTCGCAGCCTTGACGATATTACGGATTTCGGAAATCAATCCCCAAATATAACGAGAAATAAGTACCGGCTCTAGCGAAGCCAGGGTTGGTACCACTCGAGCATACTCAAAGAATGTCGTAGTATACCCTCGACAATCTACATCCACCATCCGATGGGTTAAAAACTTATTTGCCATTTGTTCCTTTTCATACTCAGGACAGAATTTTCTTTCTACAAGACTCTTAAATTCTTCCCATTTCATGGCATAAGCCCTATTTCTTCCTTTAGCTTGTAACACCGTATTCCACCATTCTAGCGCCACTTCTTTGAAAAGGTTTGACGCATACATGACTTGATCATCCTGAGCACATTTACTTATGGCAATTACTGCCTCGGTTTTCTCTAACCAACGCAGTGCCGCAGTCGCTCATTCATTGCCTGCAAACTCAGTGGGTTTACAAGCAAGAAATCCTTTGTAAGTGCAACCAGGTGTTGAAATTTTCCTTTTCTTAGGGAGCGGAGCTTGCCGTGGTTCATTATCATGATTAACATGATTATTGCCTCCGTTTACGCTATTACTGAAATTATCTTCAGAAATACGTTTACTAGGAACAATTTGTTGCGGTTCGATTGGATTTTTAACAGCAGCAATGATTGCTGGAATAGCATTGGCTATCCCTTGAGCAACTATTCCTGGAATAGCGTTGGCTATCCCTTGAGCAACGATATTTTCTATATCTTGCCTAGTCACATATTGATCCCCCGGTTGTTGCTCAGATTGATTAACCTCATTAACTGGTTCATTATTAGCGTTTTCCATCTGATATCTAATTTATAGATATATAATTAGTATAAAAGAAATAATCCAATGTTACAATTATTTGCACAGAATCATGTAAACAAATATACAACCAGAATTGAAATTTTCTAATATTTCGTTTGTTGTCTAGATTCTATCATGCTTCTATATACAACCGTTTTATTATTTACTTTACACATACTGATTTTACTATTACTATTACACAACCACAGTTTCAAAATCCCCTATCCTTTTGTCAGATGATATTCTAGTAACGGCGTTCCTTCTCATCGTATTTCCAGGAGATCTGTCCCAAAATCTCTTGGATCCTATTCCCAGCATCCATTAATTCTTTGTTAAAATAACGGAGTTCGGCCCTATTCTCGTTACTCAATGGTGAATTTGGTAAAGGTTCTGGATTGAACTTAGGAAAAAGCTTATAAGGATGGTTTTGTAACAGTATTTCATTATTCAACCATTCGTCTATTTGCCAGTGGATTGAAAGGTTTGAAATAGCTGGTTCTAAATTCATTGGTAGTTGTGTTTCAAGCGAATGAATAAAATCATTTTCATTAACAGACTCAATAGTATCATCGGTTGCCATTATAAAATCTAGTTCTTCTTGAGATGGTAATCCCTCAATTTGCCTAGAACTTTCCCCAATTTCCATTTTCTTAGGCTTAGGTTTCTCAAGAGGTCAAGCGTTGAATTCTATAGGTTCTTCTATGTCTGGATGTTAATACACGGAATGTCTGTTGACTGCGTCTGCAAGAAGTCTGAAGTCAAGATTAGTCAACAGGGGGTCAAAATGTAAATATTATGAAATATAGAAGTAGGTTCGCTTTTATGTCATTGTATATAGCGGTCCGCTCATAGGTACTTAATGTGGTCCGCTTATAGTGCAGTGATGTAGGTCCGCTCATATGGCATGTCATATGAGCGAACCCACATGTCTATATATAGGGGAGTCGTCTGAGTGGTCCAGAGAGATGTGTGTGTGATCTGGAGCGAAGCGCTGTCAAATTTTGAGTAGAAAAGCAATAAAAGCAAAGGAAATTAATAGGACAAGCTGTTGTAATCTTGCATATTCTGATTCCGCCTTTATATGTGAGGATGAGCTACTCTGACTGACTTTTCGGGTCAAACATCGGTCCAACAAGTGGTATCAGAGCTCAGGACGAGGAGTTCATACTACTACAGCTTATATCTGCAGAAATCTCTCTTTTCTACTCACTTTCTCTCACACTTTTTCGATTTTCAGTAGTTCCTACGGTTGAAATTGTCTGAAATTCGAGTATATCGTGTAAAACACACTAATAACAAACCCTAGAAAGTTTTAGAGTGAAATTCGGACTAAAAATGGTAAAAACAGGCTAAAAACAGTGGTTCGCGTTTTCGAACAAACAGGTCCGCTTTTTGTACATTAGTGAACAGGTTCGCTCGAAACATCTGTTTTGGTTCGCTCTTTCAGACAATCTTACTGTCAGGTTCGCTTGAACGGACACAGTTGGTTCGCTTATCTGACATTTGACTGGTCCGCTCAAACGGACACTATCTGGTCCGCTCGAACGATCATTTTCTGGTTCGCTCGAACTGATTTTTGCTTATTGGTTCGCTTATCTGAACCTGTTTGGTCCGCTTATCTGTCACGTGCACAGATTGGTTCGTTTTTGTGGTTCTGTTTTTCAAAAATCTCGAAAATTTTTCTAAGTGTTGATTGATTTTGCAGGTACAATCAAAATGAATGATATTTTCATGAATCCCTTCAGCGATGTGTATGCTTTCACGGGTAGTTCAGGAAACAACGATACTTCTTCAAGCAATGCAAACAAAAGTCCACCGAAAGAAAGAAAGAAGGAAGCTTGGGAGTCCGAAAGCGCATTTGGAACATTTAACAAACCTCCTAAGCTGATGGCTATAGAAGATTACAGTAGGTGGGCAACAAAGTTCGAAGATTGGTTGATGGCATTTGCTTTTCCTAGCTGGAAGAGTATGAAGAATGGTTATGCCGAAGGAAAGAAGAATGGTGAAGCATTAAGATCAGCTGAAGAGATTGAGAGTTTTGTGGCCGAGCAAAAATGTGTGGCATTATTGTTTCAATCGGTGCGTGAAGACATCATTTCGCTGATAGATTACTCCAATGCTAAAGACTTATGGGAAAAACTCGGAAAGAAGTGTCTTGGAAGCAAAGAGATTGTAAAAAATAAAAAGAAACTTCTTAGGAAAGAGTTTGATATGTTTGGTTGTCTTAAAAATGAATCGGTGTGTAAAATGATTGAAAGGTTCGGTCATCTGAAACTGGAGCTTGCTCGACACAAGATCACGTATACTGATGAAGAACTTGTTGATAAACTGTTTGATTCATTACCAGACGAAGTGGATTGGAGATATTACGCGCTGATGTTGAAAAACACTATTGCTCCAGAAGATTTGACTCCAGATGTGTTGATTGAAAGACTGGAAAGTCATGAGCTAGAGCTGAAGAAAACGTTTAAAGTTAATAATTCATCTTATCAGCAAAATCTGGATCTGTACTATCCAAAAAGTTTGATCCCGCAAGCAAAGAATGTCAAAGCAATTCAAGCAGCGGAAGCCATAGTGGTTATCACAGTGGATCTACGTCTTCTGCAAATCGTTCTGATGCGAAGTTTTCTTGCAATATCGCGATAGATCTGAAGAACGCACAGAATTTTGATGAGGAGTCGGCCAAGCAACAAATGGTCTTTCTGGCATCTGTTTTGGAATCCTACGAAGGGTTGGTGGCTGGAAAAATCGGGAATACAAATCTGATGAAAGAAGACTACGATCAGATAGACCCTGAAGAAATGGAGCTGATCGACATTCGTTGGGCAATGGCAAGTGCAGTTCGACGTGCACAACGCTTCATGGAGATTACAGGGAGAAAAACGATCGGTGGTCCGTCTACAAAACTGGGGTTCGACAAGTCAAAAGTGACATGTTTTAAGTGTAAGCAGAAGGGTCATTTCAAACGGGAATGCAGGAATGCGTATGCTGATGAGTCAGAGAATCCGTTTCGAGATGATTATTACAAAAAGGCAATCTACCATCAGAATAAATCCGAGCCGCCTAGATTGAAGCAGTCTGAAGATAACAGAGACAAATCAAGGGCTCTTGCTGTGATTTATGATGATGAAGGGTATGATTGGAGTAAGGAAGTTCTACCGGAAGAAGATGCGGTGGGTTACGCATTCATGGCAAGCAATGATGAACCCATTAAGTGGAAAGATGATCGTACTGAGGAACAGAAGTATAAATACCGGAAGATGATTGCTGAAAACAAGATTATCAGACTTTCTGGTATCTTTCTAGAAGCTAGAAGAGCAAACAGATGGGATCCAGATAGAGAGTGCTATCTTGATAGGTATGGCAACATTGCGATTGATGACAAAACGCTAGATATCGAAGCCATCATCAAGGAGTACAAAGAAGAAGATGAATACTGGCAGCACAAGTGGTGGGGAACACCAACTGAGAAGATGATTGAAGAAGCGAAAGAGAAAGAGAGAAAGGAGAAAGAGAAGAAAGAAAAGCAGGTTGATACAGACTTAATTGATACTACGCAAGAGTTGACAGCTGAGAACCTGGGAAAGATGGCTGACAAAGTGCTAGCTGCAAAAGCACTTGAGGTAGACCCTAATTCTGTTACTAAGTCAAAGGGGTTGGTCAGTCAAAGTGTGTTAACAAATGCGTCAGGTAATAAGATTGACGGGAATGCTGACTGCAAAAATTGCACCAAACAATGCAATTTTTGTAGCACTGTCACGTATCTTAACAATGAGAAAATTCAGAATCTGACAACAAAGGTTAGAAATGTTGAAGATCAGATTCTCGATCGTGACAAAACTGTAAAAGCTTCAACTGAACGGATCAAAGAATTAACGGCTCAAATTGAAAATGATAAAACTGAACGTGAGAAAATAAAATCTGAAAATGAAAAGTTAATTCTTGAAAACCGTCAGATTTCTGAAAAGTTTGAGAAATTGAAAAACATTGTCAAAGATAGTGATGATCGTAATGGCAAAACATTTAAAGAAAATGAACATCTAAGAGCTGTTTTGAAATTAAAAGAAGAATCGATTAATGAACAACTGGATCAAATTGCTAAACTGAAACTTAAAGTTCAAGAAGCTGAAATTGAGAATGAACGAATCCAGTTGAAGCTTAACAGCTATAAATCAGCAAGCTTTGTTTTGCAGCATATTGTTCCTAAACCTATAAGGAAAAACAAAGATGGCGAGGATGTGTTTTCTGATGGAACGGGTGTAGGTTTTCACAAAGTTCCACCGCCAATTTTAGACAACTACACGAAAAAGCAGTCTAGTTTGGTGGAAATTGAGGAAGAAAGTGATGTTAAACTTCCTGAGAACATTGATGTAACGTTCACGTCTTCAAATGATGAGGGTGTCCAAAATGATGTGGTAAAAAGTGTGGTAGACAAAGTGCTTAAACCGGATTGTGATACTTCTGAGGAGGATGGGTGTTTCTTGGATAAATACATTCCGAAACAAAAGTCCAAGAACAACTTAGATGAAGAATTGAATCTTGTCATGTACAAGATGATGGGTTCAGATAAGTTGTTTTCAGATTCAGAGTTTCCAATAGAGAATGTTAACATGAGCAAATTGACAAATGTTTTCAAACTTGTTGAAGTCGAGTTGTCAGCAGTGAATAATCTGAGTCGAAAGAAAGACAGGGTTTATAACAAGAAAACTGTTTATTCACCACGTTTTTACAATAACAATCAAAACAATTGGTCGGGTGATTATCGGAGTGGTAATAGTTATCGGAAGAAGAGTTTTCAAAACAAGAGGTTTACTGAAAAGAAGGTGTTTGTGAATGGTTCAAGTTCACTAGCTGATGAAGAAAATGAAATTTTTTCAAAATCAAATAAAGAATTCTTTGAGAAAAGAGCTTCACATTATCAGTCTAAAGGCACAAGTCGAGTTGTTGAGACTCGTACATGTTTTAGATGTAATAAAGTTGGTCACATTGCAAGAAATTGCACCAACCCCAAGCCTAAGATTGAAAATGTGAAGATTCAACAGAAGAAAGTTGATGTGAAGGGTAAAGCACCAATCTTTGTTGAGAAAAAGAGTGTGAAAAATAACAACATCAAAGTGAAAAATGAACCTGCAAAGAAAGTGGTAACTAAAAACGACAAGTTTTATAAACAGGATGTATTATCTCAACAAATTTGGAAACCAAAAACTGAAATGAAAATTTCAACTTCTGAAGTGAAAAAGGCTGAAGAATCAATTTCGGTTGATTATGATGTAAATTTTCCACCTTTGAAAGCTGAAAATTTTTAAAATTCAAATTGCGAGAGTCAAGGTTACACCTAAGGCTGATGAGGCCTGGGTGGACACCATGTTCGAATAAGCAGTTAGAATGGCCGGAGCTTCCTGGATCGCGAAGCATGAATCGGCATCTTTATTGAAATGTTTTAAAATCAACTTGTGGTATGTGCAGGATCTTCCAAGAGCCATTTCAAGATGGATCATGGATAGTGGCGCATCTCGACATATGACAGGAAAAACTGCATTACTGTATGATGTGAAGAATATCAATGGTGGTTATGTGGGATTTGCAGGTCATGAAGGTGGTAGAATTGTTGGTGAAGGAACGTTATCCAATGGGATTGTGACGTTTGAGAGAGTTAACTACATCACTGAGCTGGAGAACAATCTGCTTAGTATCTCGCAGATTTGTGACAATCAGTATACTACTCACTTCACTGATAAGGAATGTTTGATCTTGAAACCTGGTTTTGTTATCCCTGAAGAATGGATTATTATGAGGGCACCTAGAGTGAATGATTTATATGTGTTAGATATGTCTGTAGCAACTACAACTACTGGTCAAGCACATTGTTTTGTGTCTAGAGCAACTGAGAAAGAATCAAGATTGTGGCACCGAAAGATGGGGCATATACATCTTAGGAAGATGAATCACTTGGTGCACAATGATTTGGTATTGGGAGTTAATATCAAAGGTTTTCATCTGGAAGGGGAGTGCATTAGCTGCATCAAAGGCAAGCAGAAGAAAAAGTCACACCCTACAAAACAAGTCAATTCAGTTTCGAGACCGCTGGAAAGACTTCACATGGATTTGTTTGGTCCTGTGAATGTCAAAAGTATTACAGGAGATTACTATTGTTTGGTCGTTACTAATGATTATTCCAGATTTTCGTGGGTTTCTTTCTTGAAGACGAAAGATGAAACATTTGACAGTTTGATGGGGCTGTTCAGGAAGATTGAGAATTTGTACCAAAGGCGTATCAAGAGAATTCGAAGTGACAATGGTACTGAATTCAAAAACAGCAAGATGGAAGAATTTT
The DNA here is from genome assembly GCA_030545235.1 of Helianthus tuberosus. Classification (NCBI taxonomy): domain Eukaryota; kingdom Viridiplantae; phylum Streptophyta; class Magnoliopsida; order Asterales; family Asteraceae; genus Helianthus; species Helianthus tuberosus. The sequence continues at coordinate 57,890,579 of CM060411.1, read as the reverse complement.
GTGATGAAAGAGGTATTTTGCATGAGTTTAGTGCTCCGTACACTCCGCAGCAGAATGGAGTCGCAGAACGCAAAAACCGGACACTAATCGAGACGGCTAGAACTATGCTCGCAGATTCAAAGTTACCGATTAATTTTTGGGCTGAAGCTGTTTCCGTAGCATGCTATACGCTCAACAGGGTTCTTACTGTAAAGAAGTTCAACAAAACATGCTTTGAGCTAATAAATAACCGCAAACCAAATTTGAAGTATCTAGAACCGTTTGGGTCACCATGTACGGTTATAGAGCCTTTTGGGAAGTTTGGTCCGAAGTGCATTAAGGGAATATTTGTTGGTTATGCAAATCCGTTGCGACGTATTTTCGTTCCAAGTGAAAAGCGGATTATTGAAGCTGCAAATGTTGAATGTCAAGGTTATACTATGCCGCCACAGAATCCTGGAGATTCATGGCGTTATCATTATGACAAACTTTGGGATTCGTTTGACATGAGAGAAGAATCAGAGGATGATGAAGATTTCTTTGATGAGTTGGATATTTTGCGTGAATATGAGTCGCAGTTAAAGTTCCCAGCTGAGTATTCAAGAAGACCACGAGAAACTTCAAATGATGATGAAGCAGGTCCGAGTAATGCTGGTGAACATGATGATGTCCAACAGAATGAAGTTGCTCAGGATAATCAGTCGGCTCAAAATGATAATTTAGAAGCTGAAGACAGACCAGTATTTGATCATGGTGATTCAGATTCAGATTCTGAGGGGGAGCAAATTCAGATTTCAAGTCAAACAAACCAAGTTGGTGAACAAGATGCAGAGCAGAATGTTACTAATCTGGAGGGAAATGTAGATGTTCCAAGCGAAGTGATGCCGCGAACTTTTTCATATCATCCAGAGGAGTTGATCATAGGAGAATTGCAGAAAGGCGTTCGCACTCGAAATCAGATTGATAAAGGGCTTACATGTTTTTATACAAAAGTTGCTCCTTTGCAAACTGAATTCTCATTAAGTTGTTTTATCTCGCAGGTTGAGCCAAGAACTTACAAAGAGGCGCTTACTGAAGACTCTTGGGTCAATGCAATGCAGGAGGAACTTAGTCAATTCGAGAAATTGGGAGTGTGGAAGTTAGTTGATTTGCCGGATGGTCAGAGGAAGATTAATACCAAGTGGGTGTTCAAGTGCAAGAGGGACGATAGAGGAGTTGTTATAAGGAACAAAGCTCGACTTGTTGTTCAGGGATTTAGTCAACAGGAGGGAATTGATTTTACTGAAGTCTATGCTCCTGTAGCAAGACTAGAGGCAATCAGAATTTTCCTAGCATTTGCGTCTTGGAAGAACTTCAAAGTTTATCAGTTGGATGTTAAATCGGCGTTTCTTTATGGGAAGGTTAAAGAGGAGGTTTATGTCGGTCAGCCGCCGGGCTTTACCGATCCAATCCACAAAAACAAGGTCTACTTATTGGACAAAGCGCTGTATGGTTTACACCAGGCCCCAAGAGCTTGGTACGAGACTTTGTCTCAACACCTACTAGCCAACAAGTTTATTCGTGGAAAAGTGGATGTCACTCTCTTCACTAAAGAGGTCGATGGTCATCTTCTGATAGTTCAGATTTATGTGGACGATATAATCTTTGGGTCGACAAATGAAAATCTATGCAAAGATTTTGAATCAGTGATGAAGCAAAAGTTTGAAATGTCATCAATGGGGGAGATGAAATTCTTTCTAGGTTTACAAGTTGAACAACTTCCCGAGGGAATTTTCATTCATCAGTCAAAGTATGTTCATGATATTCTAGAGAAATTTGGGATGTCAAGTTCTACTCCAGCTGCTACCCCACTTGTAACAAATCATGGGATTCACCCAGATCTCACCGGAGACAGGGCTGATGAAACTTTTTATCGATCCATGATAGGTTCTTTAATGTACCTAACTGCTTCACGTCCTGATATAATGTACCCAACGTGCCTCGCAGCAAGATTTCAGTCTAACCCGAGAGCATCGCATATGATTATTGTGAAGAGGATATTGCGCTACCTGAAAGGAACTCCTTCATTGGGATTGTGGTATCCTAGGAAAGGTGATTTTACGCTCGAAGGGTATTCTGATTCGGATTTCGGATGCTGCAAAGTCAATTCAAAATCAACAACTGCAGGATGCCAGTTCTTTGGTCCTAGATTGATTACCTGGCAGTGTAAGAAACAAACGTCTGTGGCGTTATCTACATGTGAAGCGGAGTATGTTTCTGCTAGCAGTTGCTGCTCTCAGATCTTGTGGATACAGCAACAGATGCGCGACTACGGTTTGCAGTTTCTTAACACACCTCTTTTTGTTGATAATGAGGCCGCTATAAATATAACAAAGAATCCAGTACATCACGCTAAAACTAAACACATAGAAATTCGTCATCATTTTATTCGTGATTGCTTTGAGAAAAAGTTGATACGAATTGAGAAAATCCACACAGACGAACAGAAAGCTGATTTACATACCAAAGCTTTTGATAAAAATCGGTTTAAATATTTGTTAAAACTGAATGGTATGAAGCTTCTGTTGGTGTCGGATGGCATAATTGGCGTTGGTGAGAGTACTGTTGCGGATGAAGACGAGAAACAATCTGCAATGGTTTGTCGAATTTTTACTTGTTTTGGTATTTAGGGGGAGTAGATGTTTGTACATAGTTATTTTCAGAAAATACAAAAACAGTAAAAAAAAATGCAAAAATACAAAAACATGATAAAATCTGAAAAAGAGCTTGTGTATATAGGGAAAATGATAGTACATCAGCTAGACGATTACAGTATGCTAAAGATTTTAAAAGTATAAAAGAGTTAAACAATCTTACTGATGATGTGTCAATAGGTTTTCACACATTTAGTAGATTTATTCGGGATATAAACCTAAAATTCAAACTTGTGAATTCGTGGGGAACACTACTTGGATATATAGGTAACCCCTGAAATCTCGTTTGAAAGGTCTCTTAATCTGATATACTAGGTCTTTATACTCAATGATGTCTGGAGTATTATTCCGGGACTTCTGCTGAACGGTGGTTCTGACCTAGTCCTTGGCTAATACTTGCTGCAATGCTTGAGACACAGCATTAAACCCTCAGCATGCTGAAACAATAAAATTGATAAATGCTGCTGTTGAAAGCAAAAAGATCCTCTAAAGGGGACACACCGAAAAGTCGAAGCTGATATCTCTCTGCGTATACGGAAGTATCGACCTGAGATCCCTCGGCCCTCGCATACCTAATTTATATACAGATATCATTGTAGTATACTCACCTGTAAGACTGATTATTGGGATTCTGGATACGGGAGTATATTCAAGAGGTGGGACACATGAATGATCTAAGTTCTTAATTCATCTAAATCGTATTCTGAATAAGTTGAAATTTGTGTGAGAATTTAAGATGGATCAGTATATCGACAATCGAGGTAAATTGTTTAAATCTAAGTATGTAATGTAGCTTAACGGTACTTGTAATTTGTCTGAAAAGCTGATATGATTCCCTGACACGCTCACCAAAAATATGTTTGTAAATAGTTTATTTTTTTTTGCAATTTAAGTTTTCTGTTATTTCATTTCTTAGTTTAGATCACATTAAAAAAAAAATCCAAAAAGATTTTACATTTCTGCTTTATTTTTAGACAAACCAGAGTGGAAAGTTGATTGTTGGATTCTTGAAAGATGAAGCAGATGCAGGAGTTTCTGAGCTGAAGAATGAGGAGAGCTTATATTGTTGGAAATTTGTTTGTTTTCAAAGTCAAAAACAAGATCATTAACTTGATATTTGTTATTTTCAGAAAAAGTTGAAAATATTTTTACTAAATCAGTTTGATTCGTCAAAATGATCAACCAGGGTCATTAAATTGAACTTGGTAGATTAATCAAGTATTCAGGGTCATTAATTTGAACTTGAAAACTTGAGTGGATTTCTAGAGCTGATTGAGTTTGTTTTTATTGTTTGAAAAGATAGATTGTAACGTTATTGGTTAAGTAACAGGTTTGGACTTTATTTCCCAATGGAGGCAAATTGTCAAAGCTTGAACCAGATATCTCAAGATTTCAGCATACTAAGAAGAGAAGATTGTGAAAGGGGGAATCTGGATCAACAACTACTGGGAAGTTGATGTTAGAGTCAGGTGTTAATTTTGAAACCTGTGAAGAATGATTGTGAGAATAGACAGAGTTGAGGAAAAGATTAAGACTGAAGACTATGGAACTGAAGACTGATAAAGACTACGTCAACATCCAAGGGGGAGTCTGTTAATACACGGAATGTCTGTTGACTGCGTCTGCAAGAAGTCTGAAGTCAAGATTAGTCAACAGGGGGTCAAAATGTAAATATTATGAAATATAGAAGTAGGTTCGCTTTTATGTCATTGTATATAGTGGTCCGCTCATAGGTACTTAATGTGGTCTGCTTATAGTGCAGTGATGTAGGTCCGCTCATATGGCATGTCATATGAGCGAACCCACATGTCTATATATAGGGGAGTCGTCTGAGTGGTCCAGAGAGATGTGTGTGTGATCTGGAGCGAAGCGCTGTCAAATTTTGAGTAGAAAAGCAATAAAAGCAAAGGAAATTAATAGGACAAGCTGTTGTAATCTTGCATATTCTGATTCCGCCTTTATATGTGAGGATGAGCTACTCTGACTGACTTTTCGGGTCAAACATCGGTCCAACACTGGAATATACCTATTGAAATCTCTGGAAACTTCGATTCTTACTGGATAGAGATTTAAATTCTGAAGGGCTTCCGACAGATTACTCATGCTGTTTATGCAAGATACACACAATTACTAAGTTTAAAAATTATATCAAATTTCATAGAAAACTTTTAAATATTATTTCATATTGGGTAACTATGAAACAACCGAATATGAAAACATACTAGGTTTTATTTGTAAATTTATTTACTGAATAAGGTTTATAGACTGTAGATAATAAAAGTGCTAAAACTTTGAGTCAAATTATTTAAAGATTTATATTTACTACTACAGTAGCTAACATATAAAAAATCTGCTCATACTGTTCAAAATTAGTCAGATAATAAAACATATAATCACAAAATAGCAATTAATAAAAATTAAATATTTTCTAAATACTTAATTGGCTTAAATCAGTGGCTCAAACAGTGGCTCTGATACCACCTTTTTCTGTCATGACCCCCGACCCGGTTTGATCCGTTTCAGGAGCCGCGGGACAGAAATCCTGCGGTATTTAATTAATTGAGTTTGACAGCGGAAGTTTTCATCAGGATCTTTTAAAATGTAAATATTTCCCGATTATTTTATTTCACAATTCGGGATAAAAACCCGGTAATTTACAATAGTTTGAATTCACGAAGAAATCTTTTATTTTACAAAACATGTTTCTTTATTTTATATTGAGCCACTTCTTTGAGCTTGTAGTGCTATATGACACTTTTCCTGATTCATAACAGATCACCTGAAACATGTTTGAAAAAGGTTTTGTCAGCGGGAAATACTGAGTGAATCATTCTATTTTGCATAATGATGCATAGTTATAAATTACAGCATAAGAGCGATTACAATGGTTTCTATCTTATCTTTATCTGGCTCTATGTCACAATGGTGACATGTCACAATAGTGACGATTATCCATGTAGGTCAATGAACCTAACAGTGATTATCCCGAGTAGGTCAATGAACCTAATTGGGAGAAATTTAGTAATGTGCACAATACCCCATTAACCAGTAATTCAAGATATCCACGACTTAGTCCCTGTAATTATAACCTTGAAAATAATTTGAGGTATTGTAAAATAATTTATAAAAAGAGAATGACTCACATTGCAAATTTATACGGGCAGAGTTTAGCCTACTGATTTAGCATTTTCAACCTAATTTTAATAACAGGCACACAATTCTGGGTTAGTAATCAATCCAGCATTTACGATAACTCACGAGATCAACCCTCACAACGAATGACAAAGTGCTATGCTTAAACATCCATCGAATTAACGACTAATGACAAAGCATTACCCTAATGTGGGCAGCACTTAAACATCCATTGAGTACATTGATCGATCGGACAATAAATCGTAATAGCGATCGTGCTAATACCCTGATTGCGGCGTCGATTTAGTGCCTGTGTGTGTTAATTGGAGTATACAGAACTTATCTCAGCGCACAAAGTGAATTTGAGCGTCGTTCTGAAGCCAGAATTCAAGTCCCAATCTCCTGTATTTATAGGTGAATTTTGACCCTCAGGCGGCCCGCGTGAGATCTTAAGCTAACCTTACGCGGCCCGCGTAAGAACTATTTTTAGGCATAGGGTTGCCACGTGTGGGACTAGCTCAGCTGAGTCGACGGTTTCTGAAAATTCGAATTGGACAGCTATTTATGTGGATAAACATAACTAGGAAATACCCCCCCTGAGTTTTAGGGGCCCTGATCCTGATTCTGATTTTTCTGAAAATCTTAGGGTTTGTGCAGAATCACTTGGGTTTCTTAATTAGGGTTTCATATTGGTCAATTAAAGTAATAATTAATACTTTTTGATGATAGTCGTTACAGCTTGGGTTGGGTGCACCGCGTGGCATAAATGTTTAAAAAAAAATACAAAAAATTTATAAAAAATCACACAACATTTATAAAAAAACCTACAACTTCATTAAAATTTTAAAAATTACATAATCCTAAAAATTACATAACTTCTAAAAATTACAAAATAAAAAAACCTAAAGCGTTAAAAAAATTTCAAAAAGTTCGATCTTGTCGAACGCCTTCTTTTCCACGCTTCGAAACTCTATGTTTGCCACCGCCACCCGGTCCTCGTGGCTTAACTCGCCACCGGGAACCGCTTCGTAGTAAGCCTTGAAACGCTCGAGCTTGGGCCGTAGGTCGCGCCATTTATGTTGGCACGCGTTGAGGTTGTGGCGGTCGTTACCGACGTTTTGTCGGTAGGCCGCGAATGCTTCCGCCCAATATTTTGTTTGGCCCGGTGGCCGCCCCTTCATAGCGTCGACGACGCTAGTTACGAGTGCCATTTCTTCTTGACGGGTCCAGGATGCCATAGTGGTGTTGGGTTCGTGGGATGGGGGGGACCAGCGGGGTAGCGGGTTCAAGACAGTGGGTGTATTGGGTGGGGTTTTGGTTCGTGGGATGGGGGATGGGGGACCGGTGGGTTGGGGTTCCAATATATAGGACTTTGGGGACCCGGGTGGCGGTTATAGAAGATGGGGGGATGGGGGGACCAGTTTGAATTTCAAAATTTTAAACACCCGCTTGCCCACGTGGCGGGTGACCCAATGAGAACATGCCAGCTCGCTTCGCCATACCGTCCCACGCCCGGCTTGAAAGTCAAGCCCCAAGGGGCTACGCCCAAACCCAAGCCCACCCGGGGTGGTCACTTGGGCGTTTTACCCCAACCCACGCCCAAACCCCCGCCCCATACCCCACGGCCTAACATCTACGTATTTATATGGGTCCCACCACCTACCATACCCACTTCATCTTCCCCACCACCACCATATGACCATATCCACATTTCACTACCACCACCACCTTTCACCATCATACCACCACATAAACCAAGGGCTGAAATTGTGCAACCCAACACAGACTAGTTGGCAGAAAGCAATACTTTAAGAACTTTTGCTCAAACATAATCAACTAATTACTTAAGTAATGGTTATGCACTTTACAGTTTACACTTTTAGGACCAAAAACCACAGAACAATTGAACATATATGCTCAGACTAGTTGGACATAAGGGAAAATAAAGGAATAACTGGTCTGCATACAAATCTCCGAATTATTATATAGTATGTGAAACTGAAATATTTATCACATTTCATCTATCTATGAACTGAATTTCACATCTTATCCAATATCCATTACGAATCAGCATAATCACATTCAACCCAGTAGAATTTTGAAAATAAGATGAACTAAATCACTTAACAATCAAAGCTTATGTATCTAAAAGGTCCTCAAGCAATATGACGAATTACTGGAAAGAAACATTTTATCAACTAATAGTACAACCAACTAACAACTTTTTCAGCAAGAAAAATAAGCATTGAATGGTGCTTATCAAGCACATAAGCATCATAAACAACAATGCTTTACAAAAGTTGGATTTGACAAATTGGCATAACAGTAGACATGACAATTAACATAATCCGGTACCAGCTAGCAGAAAGTAACACTTCAACCTGAATAACCCTAATGAATGTTCGGATACAATTGGTTGTTTTTTGTTGGGTGTTTGCAGGTTGAAGACAAAGAAAGAGGAAGAGAGAAAGAGGAGAGGGGTCCACTTCTTTTTAATAATAAATTAGATTTTTTATTGTTTCAGTGTTATTTTTAATAGTAAGGGTGATTTTGGAAATTTACATCATTTAACATTAAAACTAACCCTTATTTACGTCAGGGACTATCCGGGAACGAAATTGCAAAAGTTGTGGACTATAGTTGTAATTTTAGAAAGTTAGGGACTAAAGGTGAAAATGAGCAAACCACAAGGACTATCCGGGCATTTTTCTCATTTTATAATTTAAGATTCTTATTTAACAAATAATTCAAGTTATAAAAGGTTTGTTTATAGCCTAAAAAAAGAGAGCTCCATGCAATAAAAAATAGGGTGCATTTAGCCACACCCTTTAATAAATCAGTTTAAACTGCTAAACCGACAATTGTCAGGGTAGACTACCCTGACCACTCGGTTTGATTTGATTCGTTGTTACCCAAACCGTAATTAACAATTTAGTCTAAAATTTTATCGATACCGACCAAACCAAGCCATAAATACCCATTATTATCAAACTTAGAAAAAAAAAAAAAAAAAACTATACTCGTATATCATATTAACATTAACGAACACAAAATGTCACATTTTTCAACAATTGTCCAAACAAAACATCACAAAAATTTGATCTTCCCCACAAAACAAACAAAAACATTTTTACAACATTAAACAGTTTCAAAAGAAATCAAACTCCAAATAGTTCTGAGACCCCTTCTTCTCAGGTGCAATCACAAGCCCAGCAGTCTTCTTCTCCAACAAAGAAGTCGCCGGAGAAGCAACCCGGTCAAGCACCACCGCCTTTGGAATCTCCGGCGGACTCGCACAACGAATCAAAGCCCAATTAACCCCTTCGAAAAACGGATGTTGTTTAATCTCAGTCGCCCCTCTCTTATACGCCAACCGGTTTTTTGGTTCTTTTACTAACAATCCCCTGATCAAATCCCTCGCGGGAAAACTCACCACAGGCGAGTCGGGAAACCTCAATGGCTGCCCGACTACATTCGTTAATGTAGCCCGGTTACCTGACCCTTTAAACGGGGTCTTACCATAAAGTAACTCGTATAAGAAAACACCCAGCGTCCACCAATCCACAGCACTCCCATGCCCCTCGTTTTTAATGATCTCTGGGGCTAAATACTCGTGGGTCCCAACAAACGACATTGAGCGGACCCCCGTTGGCTCGGCCATGAGCTCGGGCAACGGGGTCACTTGGTTGTTGATTTCGGATTTGGGTTTTTTGTCTTTTTTGGATTTGAAGAATCTTGGTGAGAAACAGGATGTAGGGACTACACATGATGGTTCTATGCATGATGTTGGCTCAATGCAGGCTGGTTGGATGCAGTAATTGGAGGTTTTTCGAAGGGGTTCGTTGTTGTCGGATGATGAGTTTACCATTGTTGGGTTGACGGAACAGCGAAGGGAGAGGTCGAAGTCGGATAGCATTATGTGACCGTCTTCTCTAACGAGAACGTTTTCGGGCTTTAGGTCGCGGTAGACAATTCCGAGCATGTGTAGGTATTCCATGGCGAGAAGGATCTCTGCAACGTAAAACCTGCAAAAAGCGATATGCAAAACGCCTTGAGTTGATATTGAACAGGCCGTTTTACTAGTTCTATAAAACAGATGACGTTATAAGTAATTTAAAAATTCGAAGTTCATGCAGGCCTGGATAAACAAAATGTGGGGTCTATTTTACTTTTTGGTGCGGATTTGCAACGTTAACAAAATATAAAGTGCGGATGAAACAAAATATGCAGTCTGAAGTGGTAAATGAAGATTTTGGAAAGAAAAAAATAAGAGTTGAGATCAGAAGTTATACTTGACAGCTTGTTCACAAAACCGCTTCGCGGGTTGCCTCTGTCTCAACATGTGCAAATCGCCACCTGGGCAAAACTCCATTACCAAACACGAGAACTTATCCGTCTCAAAATGCGTATACAAAGTAGGAAGAAACGGGTGATCCAAACACTGAAGTATTTCCCTTTCGGTTTCCGCTCGTAATAGCTTGTTCCGCCCCTCGAGCGACACTTTATCCATCACTTTCATTGCAAAGTACGCCTTCATACCACTAAGTTCACATAAATACACACTGCCAATATCTCCACAACCCAATCTTTTCAACAATCTAAAATGGTTCAGACCCAAGGTTCCATCTCTCGATCTGACAGTCTGGATTGCTTCCCACCGCGAGTCGTTTGATTTGTGAGGCTTGTTGATGTTGCTACTGAAAGTGCTGTAGTTACTTTCATCACTTAGATCAGTGCTTGTACTTCCTCTACACACACTGCTTTTTCCACTTTCGATACAATCTGTTTTTTCGGTAGATTTTGAAATGCTGACGTTTTGAGCGGTTGGTATCGACCGGTCTTTGAACGACATGTGTTGTGTCGGTTTTGTTTCTTTGACCGAGGCCATTGACTGTTTGACTTGCTTGGACCGACCAAGCTACAATTTTGAAACTGGTTTTGCTGACAATATCAAGGTCAAGCCTTGAATTCAGATGCTTCTTGTGGATCTGCAATTGTGGGATGGTTTTTAAAATCTTAATTTATTAATTTTCAAGATTTGTAAAGTAAAAGACTTTATTATTGACTACAAACGGGTCGGGTCAGGTCATGTTAGATCTTGAATTGGGGTGTTTGCCGTTTGGATGCGTGTTTTGAAAGTGATTATGTGAAATTAATAATTAAAATCAATTAATCAACATTAATCCATTACAGAAACGACAACCTTCGGTTTTATAGTATTAATCACATAATTTAGCGTTTGGCAAATTTGATTATTAGTTAAAAAATGACCAAAATAGACATTATTATAGAGTAATGAGTGTTTGGCAAACACTAGCAAGCAGACAATCAGTTTTGTTACAACTAAAAACCGATTATGTTAACTAACCTCCCTGCGATCCGCTACTGACTGATCTCTATCCCGCGACAAGTGACATACCAAATACCCGGTGTTGTGATCCTTTTTTAATAATCTACATGTTGATAATTTACATAACATATGTTAAAATGAGCTTAAAAACAATATTTACAAATAAAGTCAGCAAATTTCACACTAGTGACAGATCTGCTGTCAATTAAAAGCATCAAGACTCAAAATCTCAAACAAATCAAGATAATATCTAACTTACAATTTCAAGAACACCCAACAGCATAAATTTTCAAGAAATTAAAAACACATTAACAAGAATTCATCAAGATACCAACTTTTAATCTTGATCTTCTCCAAGAAACAAAGAATCAACCAAGATAATATTTAACTTACAGTTTTAAGAACACCCAACAACATAAAGTCATAAATTTTCAAGAAATCAAAAACACATTAACAAGAATTGATCAAGATACCAACTTTTAATCTTGATCTTCTCCAAGAAACAAAGAATCAACCAAGATAATATCTAACTTACAGTTTCAAGAACAAACAACAGCATAAATTTTCAAGAAATTAAAAACACATTAACAAGAATTCATCAAGATACCAACTTTTAATCTTGATCTTCTCCAAGAAACAAAGAATCAACCAAGATAATATCTAACTTACAGTTTCAAGAACAAACAACAGCATAAATTTTCAAGAAATTAAAAACACATTAACAAGAATTCATCAAGATACCAACTTTTAATCTTGATCTTCTCCAAGAAACAAAGAATCAACTAAGATAATATTTAACTTTCAGTTTTAAGAACACCCAACAACATAAAGTCATAAATTTTCAAGAAATCAAAAACACATTAACAAGAATTGATCAAGATACAAACTTTTGATCTTGATCTTCTCCAAGAAACAAAGAATGAATCAAGCAATAGGTTTGGTCATTTGCATAGTAATGTGATCATCTAAACATGATCATATATATGAGAAGATAAGATCATAAGAAGAAAGTCATGAAATGAGGCATTAGACCCCACCAAACAAAATGAGCCCAAGAAACAACAACCATAGTGAAGTGAAAACTGAAAAGACAATTGGGTGAAAAAAGCATACCTTAAAGATGAGAACTTTAGGGTTCTTGGTGAAGCATGAAAGAAGAGAAAAAGGGAAAGAGAAGGAGATGGTAGTAATGGTCCAATAGTGGTGGTGTGATATAAAGAGAGAAAGGAGGAGGGAGGAGCACTCTGTCCCATAATTGTGGTCTAAAGATGAAAAAAGGTTTCGAGTGTTGGGGCTGTCTATGTGGGGCTCTCGTAACTGGCCAAGATTGTGAATATCGAAAACTTTGTTGCTTGTAATTTCTATTTGTATTTATTTATTTTTTAGAAGGAAAAAAAAAGTTTGATTTAGTGTGCTGAGACTCAAAAGGTTATGGGTTTAAATCTTGTATGGTATGGTGTAATTAATCATGTCATATCAGCAGCACGTAAGCAGAGGGTTTTATCGTTAACTTGTACGACGTGAGTTAAAACCCTCTTTCTTTAAAGCCCTTTTAACTATATAAAAAAAAAAGATTTGATTGGATATGCATGTATGCCCCTAAGTCTCCCTCCATAATGCTCGTGATCCGTCTGGTGATACCCTCCATAGCACCTAGGCAGCGGTGTGCGGGACGCCATAGGGGTTATGTGGCATGAGGTGCGGTTCCACGCCGAATAGCCTTATTGCAAGGTAACCCGAGAATCAAACGGTCTCACATCTTATTACAGATATATGGCGTATAAACGATGGAAAAATCTTTAAAATATCCCTATTTTATGGAAAACGAGGTCAAAAATGGACATTTTGGGAATTTTTCGGTGAATGGATTTGTATCGTGTGTTTATTTTGCATGTTTTTGTATGCTCATTATAAAACTTGTTTTAGCAACGGAAGAAAAACATACATCTATCTTTAGTATAATCTACCTATCACACATCTCCCTCTAGGGTACAGTTGCAAGATCAAGTCTCAATTAACAAGCCATATTGTCATTGGGTGTTTCAAGAGCAACTAACCTTTATGGATCTTTGAAACTCGTTGATGATGTGGATGGTGAAATCTTCACAGTTTCACTAATGGTATGCACATACGAACAACACGACGCAAGTAGGTGCTAATCAACAACAAAAATAATCAAAGATCCAAGCTTTGCAAACTTGAATTTCGTTCCTTTGATCTTGGTGGCTAAGAATTTGGTCTCCCGGGCACCTCCAATATTTCGAACCTCGACTAATGAATGGAATAATTGAGTGTTGCCCATTTCTTGTATTTATAATGCCTCTAAGTGATTCAAAATAATGACACTTAATCTTAGCTTATCCTTAAATTCATAATTGACTCTATCGCAATTCGCAAAGAAGAATTTAGCAATCCTATTATACTATACTATACTATACTATACTATCTTATCTTATCTTATCTTGTCTTGTCTTATCTTACTAATAAATGAAAAAAAAATTGACACGTGTCCTTTTTATCTTATTTTTCAATTTCTTTTTCCTATTACCTAATAGTTTAACTAAATATAATTTAGATAAGGATACTATTTTTCTATCAAACTTTAAATTAATAATCTTCTTATCTTATTTTTCAATTTCTTTTTCTTATTAAACAATAGTTTAACTAAATATAATTTATATAAGGATAATAACTTTTTATCAAACTTTGAATTAATAATAATATACAATTTGCAATACACATGTTTCTAACCTAATAATACATAAAAAAAACAAACTAAAATTTTAATAAGTAAATAGTACATCGAATTTATCATTTAAATGCATATCTTGACTGTATATCATTTAATGAATTTAGGATATAAATAGTTTATACAAATGTGACACTTTGGGTAATTTTACATCTTTCGTTCACCTGAGTGGTACTAAATCATAAGGAACGCTCAACTTTAAATATAATTTATGTATTTTAGACGTACTGATTATTTAAATATAACTCATGTATTTTAGACGTATTAATTATGGATTAAGGAAACTTTATTCCACAATTAAGTATGCTATGATGTGTAATGCAGTAATGGATCATCTCCTAGCTAAGTTTTCAATCGAATAATTAAAAACACATCTTTCACCTTCTTGAAAATATCACATAATAAAAATAACAAAAAAAAACAAATTGGGTTGGATACCAAAGGTTACAACCAAAACCCTTTTGTTTAATTTTAAGTAGAATTATAAAAAAAAAAGATCTAACATTTGGAAAGTAAATAAGCATAACCAAATCTTGAAGCTAATTTTGTTTTATAAAGTTAGGTCTTTTTGTTTGTTTTCTGAAATTAGATTTCTTTTTTGTCCAGTCTAGGTATTTGACAAATTAATGGTTTGGTGAAAATGAATATGTTGGTCAAAACGTGAATTAGTTCCATGATTATATAACTTTATGGTTGGTTTAATGGGTAGTAAATGATTGGCAATAGCTAAAAGCAACTCCAGATTTTTCTTAATACTTATTTACCAACATCACATCTTACATTAAAATAAACTTTATAACAAGTTCTGCAAAACCGACACCGAAAAGTGGTAACATTTTCCAATGGGATACCCGTAAAATTGCTTAAATTCGCGTTCCAAAAAACACGATTTGCTAATGCAGATACTCGACATAGCTTACACGAATCGCATAACTTAATAAGAAAAAGAGGAAGAATCGGCCTATGAGAGCTCGGTTATGACACTTTCACACTTGTCTTCTAGAATCTTGACAGCTTCAGTAAATAACACCTCAGGTGGCAATGCTCCAGTTGATTCAATAGTAACTAATGCACAAAAGCAAGAAAACATATTTAATACAAAGGCGAGTCCCGATCAGTGATTATGCAACTAATTAACTGTACTTACAGATAAAATGATCTTTCACACGTCTTAATGCCACCTTTTCGTTCCATCCAGGCTCTCTAATGCATTCTCTGCAAACTGTACAGGCTCTTGGTCTAGCCACAGTTGCTCTCTTCACACCTGTTCAAAAGAGTTGACTTTGACTTAGGAATGCAAACAAGCCGGGCGCTCATGAGGTCTTTGAGATCAGCTTGCTAAAAGATCGAACCGAGCTGAGCTTAAGCTCGATCCGGAGCTCGAGTCTAAATTTGAAGCTAGTTTTATAAACATGTCCAAGCTTCATATACAAAGCTTGACTAGGCTAACGAGCCTAAACGAGTGCATCATTAATATAAATATAATGCTTTCTATTTAATATAAGAATAAATATATTAAATTATGATAAAATAACTACATATCATATATTATGTTATATGAGAAAGTTTAAAATACAAAAGTCTCTTAACGTGCGACAGTACATGACCAACAAAATAACATGCGTAATTAGGGTAAAAACCAACCTATGTGTGATTTTGTCTTTGACCATGCATGATTTCTTCTTCATGCGTAATTAAATCGCGTACCGTCGCACGTTAAGGAGCTACGTGTTCCCCTATGTTACATATATAGGGTTGGGTTCATTTCAGAATTCTAAATAATTGCGGAACTTTTAGAACTTCTAATAAACAATCTTTTTAGTTATATATTTTTGTATTTAGGGTAATTTTATCATTTATTATATGTATTTTGTTGATTACATACATGTTAAGAGTAGTTTACATATGTGTAATAACCAAATTATATATGTATGTAATAACTAATTACATATATGCTCAGCTCGTTTAGACCCCTAGACTCTGTATTAACAAATAGCTAGCTATAACCGTCCTTGAATTTAAAATTTTAAACCACTTTCAGGTATATCAAATAATAAACATCAGAAATAAAAATGTAACAAACAAAATATCAAGTCCAGTACCTTTACCCATATCTTCAATGTCAAACACGTTAACGGGGCATTTGTTTACAAGTTTCTGAGCATCCTCGTCCTCAATATCTTGTAGCAATACAACCTTAAATAAATTTTAAAAAGTATATATAATTAAACCCAAAAAGATCTCATGATATTCTGTAACACGTCTTTATACAATGTATTCGTAAAAAAATATGTTCTCACCTCAGGGAGCATTCTGTACCAAGCAGTGGCTACAGGAGACCACTTGGCATGTGTTTTACCAACACCTTTAACAGCATGTGCTTCTAGCTCAATTTCCTACATACGTATATATAAACATCATTACCACTATGTTGAAATAATAATAATAGTAATAATAATAATAACAACATGATAAACAAACATAAAAACAAACGGGAACTTGTATAAGCGTTATTAAAGCTAAAACTCACCTGGCCAGGTCCAAGTTTCGATATAATGATACCGGGGGTGACAGTGATAGGATTATTTGAAAACTCCGGCAAGGAGTCTTGGCTGGAAGTAAATGACGTGTACGTTTTCGGTTTTGATGACAGGTCTGAAGAGTTTTCAGTGGGGAGCACGTATTCACTGCCGAATGGCAACCACTTAAGATCGTGTGAGTACACTGTGCCACATCATCAAGGTCATCCAAACAACACGAGAAACGAGAATTAAGTAACATTGAAAAGTCAAGATTTAGAGCATCATATGTAAGAATGTTTATGATACCTGTGAGGCGTTCACCAGTTTTTCGGTCACACTTGATATTGAGGCTAAAAACAATGCTGTTTTTCTCATTAGGGACATCATTTTCTGACATATAATCGAACAGCCTTGGATCGACTTTTATAGGAATGAGACCCAAGCGGTGGGCAAGTACTTCGTCTTGTACGACTGATGAACTGTTTGCAACAAGAACCTTCTCAATAGCCATTGTCGGCAGCTGCATACAGAAAGAAACAAAAACTAAGCTTCTTCACTGGTAACTCGATACATATAGTGGCTTAATTCGCTTTTGATTTGCAAGAATTAATATACAAAATAGCATTCAAACGATTAAAGTGAGTTTAAAGGAAAAAACTGCGGATGTTTACGGTCCGGATCGGCCAGTTTCGAGGAAAATTTTGGGCGGTACCACTGAATACGATTTTTGAGAAAAGACAAACCAAACCGGCTCGGTTGGTTGGGTCGACCAAATCCATTCGTTTTTGGTGGTTTAGACAAAAAAAAAAGAGTCAAAAGCATAACTTTTTTATTACATTTTTAAAATATAAGGATTGTTCATACGTAATATACATATCATTATATTCCTAAAAGGAAAAAAATAATAATACATATTGAATGGCTGGTCGGATTTACACAGCCAGCGCTTCGGCCGGTTTTGACGAAAATTTTGGGCGAAACTGCTAACTACGGTTTTGTCGAAAATTTTCGTTTTTTTTTTCGATTAGACAAAAAAGAAAAGAATCAAAGCATATTTTTTTATCAAATTTAAAAAATATAAGAATTGTTCCTACATAATATATATATCATTATATTCCTAAATTGAGAAAAGAAAATTATGTTGAACTGTTGGTTCGGTTTACCCGGCCAACTCTAAGTTCCAAAACCATAAACCGTCAAACCGTTAAAACCAAACAGTATATAACCAGCCGTATTTCTTCGGTTTAATCATCCTACATGTAAACAACAACCATAAAAGTAAAAAAAAAAAAAAAAAAAAAACCTCAGATATGAGAATTCTTCTAAAAGCATTCGCAATGGACGCATCAATTCCGATCAAATCAAACTCCATATCCTCTTCATTAAGCTTAATCACTTTAACTTTAAAATTGTTCCTAAACTCATCCAGCTTTAAACTATTATCAACCCCCAACGCCGCATACGCACCGGAGTACGTTATATCCTCTGTCTTCAAATTCACAATCAAATTCAGTCATCAATTTACCAAACAGCCATCAAAAACAATAGTTTGTTTAATTACTAATCATACAGGTTTAGTTTAAAGTAAGAGATTGAATTGAATAATAATAATAATTGAGGAGAAAAGAGAATGTACATACATTGGTTGGAGCATCGTTGTTGCAGAAGACGCGAGTTTTCTGGAGTTGAAGATGAAGAGGAAGATGATTTTGGGGCAGTACGGGAAGGTCACAAAGTGGAATCTTAGGCATCGTTGCAGATTTGTGAAAGAATTTGATAGATGAAGAAGAGGGGTTTTGGAGAAGTATTATTGTTTTTAGGGTTTATATGTTAGGGTTTTGACTTTTCATAGACGACGATGGTCGATGGAACTGTTGTGAGTATTAAGATGTGTAATTTACCTACTTTAACTTTGTTTATATACAATTTATACCCCTTTATATTTAAACTAGACATGTCTCACAATCTCACAATCTCACATACATATATACACACATAGCCATGATGTTGACTATAAATATAATTCAACATCTTGGGGTGGAATAAGTTTTAGGGACCATTATGTTTTTTAAAGCCGATTTTGCTAAAGCATACGATTGTTTATCTTGGAAGTTTTTGGTTAACATCATGCACGATATGGGATTTCCATCTAGATGGAAAAATTGGGTTATGGGTATTTTATTTACGGGGAGAGCATCGGTTCTGTTGAACGGTTCCCTGTCGTTTGAGTTTTCGTTAAAAATGGGGTTAAGACAAGGTGACCCTCTTTCACCATTCATTTTCACACTAGCAATGGAAGCCCTTCATGTGATGAAGACCAAGGCGGTGGCATTAGGTACGTTTGTGGGTGTTAATCTTCCGAATAACGGACCAACCTTGTCTCACTTATTATATGTGGATGACGCATTATTTATGGGGGAGTGGTCGGAGAACAATGCCCTAAATCTTAATAGGATATTGCGGTGTTTTGATATGGCATCCGGCCTTAAGGTAAACCTTAATAAGAGTAAGTTATACGGTATTGGCGTTAATGAAAATGAGGTGGACGTGATGGTGGTTCATCTTAACTGTATCAAAGGGGATTTTCCATTTGTGCACTTAGGTATGATGGTTGGGGCAAACATGAACCGGGCGGGGTATCGGAAGGTGGTGATCAATAAATTTAACGCAAGATTAACGTCTTGGAAGGCCAGAAATCTATCCTTTGCTGGTAGAATTACCCTTATAAAGGCAGTGCTTGGCTCGATTCCAAATTTTTATCTATCTCTTTATAGAGCCCTGGTGGGGGTTATTAAAGTTTTAGAAGGCATTCGGAGCAGATTTCTATGGAGTGGGTCCTCAGCTTTAAAAAAAATAAGGTGGGTTGCTTGGGAAAGAGTTCTAAAGGCTAAGAAGTTGGGGGGATTAAGAGTCGGGAGCATAAAAGAGCTGAATTTAGCACTAATATCAAAGTGGTGGTGGCGTCTAAAGAACTCGGGGGATCAACTTTGGGCCAGAGTGGTGGGTGCTATTCATGGGGGTGGCCGAAAAAATTCTTTCATCCTGTGCAAGAACTCGATCCCAGGAGTGTGGAAAGTTATAGCGTCGGTAGACAAAGAATTCTTGAAGTATAATGTGCGGCTACAAGATTGTTTCATGGCCACTGTGGGTAATGGGTCTGTAGTAACTGGTAAAGTTCTGGAATGACAATTGGGTCATGGGAGGGAGGCTAAGAGACCAATACCAGCATTGTTTGAGTGCTCCAGGTTAAAGTAGGGTACAATTAGTGAGTATTATAAAAAAGTTGCGGGGACTATAGTATGGGATTCGGGGTGGAGGTGCCTTCCAGTTTCAACAGAAGAAAAGTCTGAACATAAAAAGCTATTGGAGTTGTTGGGGAAAATAACAGTAACCGAAGATAAAGATGAGTGGTGGTGGAAATCGGATGGGAGCCTGAAAGAGTTCTCAGTGAAACAGGTTAGGGAAGAATGCTTCAGGTATAATAATGTCGCTCAGCCTATAGGGGGTTTTAGATGGAACAATATTGCAACTCCTAAAATAAACTACTTTGTATGGAGGGCTGACAATAATAGGATCCCAACAGCAGGGGCGTTAGCAGACAGAGGCATAGTATTTGGGGATGGTAGTTGCATGGGTTGCGGAATTTGTTTGGAAACAGTGGACCATCTTTTCGCTTCTTGTTCTGTGACGAGATCCTTGTGGTGGCAGATTTGTATGTGGCTTAAGGTCTCAATTCCTGCTCGGTTTAAATCACTGCAGCAGGCCCTAGAATTTTTCGCTAAACCAAGGTGGGTCAGGCAAAAAAACAAAGGTGATTCAAGCAGTTTTTTTTATGATGATATGGAGGCTTTGGCTAAGGAGAAACGATAAGGTGTTTAAAGGCTCTAATACATCCCAATCTAAAATGTTCCAAGATATCAAGGAGAACACTTTATGGTGGGTGCTTAAGAGATCGAAGATCAGGGGTGCAGATATTGTTAACTGGTCCTCTTTTTCCAATTTAGATTTTGGTTAGTTTGCCTGGTGTAGTTACTTCATCTGGCCATCTGGGGTGGGCATGATTTTTGTTTTTTGTTTTTTGTTTTTTTTTTTCGCTGGGTTGTAACTGTATGA
Source organism: Helianthus tuberosus (assembly GCA_030545235.1). Classification (NCBI taxonomy): domain Eukaryota; kingdom Viridiplantae; phylum Streptophyta; class Magnoliopsida; order Asterales; family Asteraceae; genus Helianthus; species Helianthus tuberosus. Next base: position 57,870,041 of record CM060411.1, on the reverse strand, counting down.
TCTGTTTGGTGTCTGGCCTTTGTTTAGCTCCTTGCTTTTGGGAGGCTTGTTTGGTGGAATATATGTTTCGTTTGTGAAGAAACACGGAACTAATTAAGGGACTAATCAGCTTGGTTTATGTTCCTTTCATAATGGTTAATCTTCTTATGGTTTCCTGAGCTCCTTAACGATCGGATTATCCTGCAAAACAGAACACCGTTACTCGTTAAGAGGGGAATGTGGGGGTTTCCCTCTTAACCGGGCTCCGGCGTGAGAATAAGTGACTGCTTTGGAGAGATAATTAAGTATTAAGTGTGAGAGTAGAGCGAATGGGATGTTTAACATGTGAAGTGAGGTCTCTATTTATAGCCGGAGTAGTGTAAGAGGGTGTGGGCTGATGGGCCTTGGGCCGGAAGGCGACAACATGGAGGATATGCTCCTTGTCTCACTGGTGTCGACCGTTAGTGGCTTCTAGGAGATTTCTGGAGCTGGCGCAATGTGATTGGAGCCACGTGTCACTGTTGTCGGCCTGGCCGCCCTTCTGCCATCAGCAGGTGAGTGGAGATCGTGGGGCAGTTGTCTCTGCCCTATGATTGGTGCCATGTAGGCGTCCTTAAGTACTTTTTGTCCCCTGCATGTCAGATGATCGTGAAGCACGATTGAGCAGAGCCAGAAGGACGTTGATTGGCTCTTTTCTTCTGCCACTTGTACCTTGTGTACTATTTGGATAGGCCTTGCGCCGTAGTCACGCATGATTCTTGCTGAGCACGCTACTACTCCGCGCGGGGTAGGGGCTTCCAAATGTTCTTTCAGAATGCTAAGTGTTAGAAATGAAGTCTCCACTTGCTCAGACCTCGCACCGAATCGTTACATATGTTTGTAGCCCGCGCGAGGTTGGCAATAAGAAATATGTTGATTAAGGAGTATGGTCCTGCGCGCGTCCTGACTGGAGGGTTGCGCGGCGTTTTTGGGACCATACCCCTTCAAGTCCCCCCAGTCCAGTGCTGCACCATGCGCGAGGTAAGTGGTTGGAGCTCTGTACTTAGAAAAAATTGTAGTAAAATGCTTGTTTTTCGTTTCGTCGGTGCGCGCGTACGAGTGTTTTATCACTTGTTACGGCGCGGCTAGGCGCTTGGCAGTTGGTAATGCTTTGGGTAGCCATGCGTATTGCGCGTCATGGATAACCTCTGTATTAAGTTTTTGAAGTTTTGGGCGGGAAGATCCTCGAAATTTGAATTTCTGACAGGTTGGTAAAAAAGTCGTGGTTGGTGACGTTTGAGTTGACCTCTGACGGTTGTCATCAACTTGTCCCTGACGAATCGTATTTCCGTCAGAGAGTGAGGCCCACGCGCGCGTGGTAACCGTCACTCCGGGAAACACGCCTTACGTGGCGTTTTCTGATTGGCCACGCTAGTGGCGATTTCGGCACGGTTACCCATCGCATTAAATGCGATGGGTATATATATCTGAAGAGACATGAGAGATGATCACTTTCTCTTCTACTCTTTTCCTTATTTCCTTTCGAGTTCCACTGAATCTTCAAAGTTTGAAGAAAATTACCAGCAGATCTTCAAGTTTCTCCACCATTCTTTCAAGTTCTACCCAGAATCTTTGAAGAAACTCTTACCTTCTTCTATGGCAGAAGAACATCAGGAAGATATTCCCGGAGAAGAAGGTCCTGTGCCTGTTCTCCGTTGGGACTTAGGGCTTTTTGAACAGATCGTACGTGGTTTCCGGTTCCCACCGGAATGGGATGCCCGGTACCCCGGCCAGAATCAAACGGCTGCCGATGCACCACCGGGGTACATCACCTTGTTTGAAGATTTCTTCCACCAGGGCAATTTCCGGTTGCCGGCGACGAACTTCATGGCCCATATCCTGCAGTTTTATGGGTTTCATATATCGCAGATGAGCCCTCTTGGGATGGTCAGGGTTCGACACTTCGAGTTCCTCTGCCGATCCCACGATATCGAGCCTACTGTTGAAAAATTCCGGGTGTTTTACCAACTGATCAGAAACATGGGCTTCTATTCGTTCGCCAGTCGGGGTGCTGCGAAGAAGATACTGCTGACCCCCCCCCCCCCCCCCAAGAGTTTTCATGAGTGGAAACCGAAGTTCTTTTATATTCGCGAGGAGGTGATACCGATTGCCATGGCTTTCCGCGTATGGTCCGAGCCGATCTTGAAGGAGGATTTGGCGATCCCTAAGAATGACGCTTGGTATAAGAAGCTTACTTCTACTCCAAACCGAGTCTTTGGAGAAAATGTCTTGGTTGCGGCGCACATGAGTGACCAGTGGCCGGCTGATAGCCAGGACGTTCCGGTGTTGAAGCTTGGAGATAAAGGTTAGTTATTTACTTAGCCTCTTTGATTTCTTGTTTTGTAACTCTTGTTTATTTACGTAATTTGTTGTGTAGAGGCGCAACTGTATCAAGCTGCGTTCTCCACATTTGGTGGGTCTATGAGTGTGCGCCCGCTCCAGGCTGGGGAAGAGTACTGGTACGAGTGGATTAAGGGTAATTTCATGTACCCGGTTGCTGATGCATTCGCCTCGCCGCCTACTGCAACCGAAGGTGCGCACATACCTAAACCTCGTCCTTTGCGCTCTGTGACTTCTGCTGGGAAAGAGGTTGTCTATCTTTCCAGCGAGGAGTCTGTAGGGTCTTCGAACGGGGAGCTAAGTTCGTGGTCTAACGTCTTTGCAGGTGTGTTGCGCGGCCTGGGTATCGACCCCGAAGAGAAGAAGAAGAAGAAGAAGAAACACTCTAGGAAGAAGAAGGTGGTCAACCTTGAGCCTGGGGTGATAAGCAAGAAAGGCGGGAGTAGCCGCGCAGCTGCTGGTGCTTCTGATAATGGTACTCTTCGGCTTCGTCAGAGTGACTTGAAAGATTATGTGATAAATAGTGACTCACTTGAAGGATTGTCGCGCGTAGGAGAGAAGAAAACTGGAGCAGGTGGCTCAAAAAGTGAGGGTAGCGCGGGTTCTCGCAACCCGGATGCTGGCGCTACTCCCTCCTCTGTTGCGCATGAGGAAGAGGAAGAAGAAAAAGAAGAAGAGGCTGCTGAGAAGTTGATCAGCAGGAAAAGAATTAGAAGCGAGGCCACCACTGGTGTGGTTGCTGCGCAGGTAGCTGGTGCCGTTCCCTTGATCGGGAAAACGAGCAACTTGCGCTCTCTTTATAAATTCTCTCCTGGTACGTTCCTTAGTTTTGTCTTCCTTCTGTTGCTTTCTCTTCTTAATCACTTAGCTTCTGCAGAGACCAAGAAGAAGACCCCTGAGAAGGGTGTTGTGCTTACGGAGCCAGAGCCAAAGAGGCCAAAGATTACTATTAAATCTTCCAAGGCTGTTGGGGCTGAGTCTGCCAAGGATAAACATGTTGCTGAGGGTGATAAGGCGAAGGCTGCCGAAGAGAAGAGGAAGGTTGATGAGGAGCGTAGGAAGAAGGCTGATGAGGACAAGAGGAAGAAAACTGAGGAAGAGAAGAAGAGGAAAGCTGAGGAAGATAAAAAGGCTGAGGAGGCGAAGAAGAAGAAGGCCTCTGATATAGAGAAGGAGAAGGAGAAGAAAAAGGCTGTTGAAAAGCCTATTGATGATGCCTTGAGATATACCGGTGCCGCTGCTATCGCTACTCAAGAGAAAGCGCAGGGTCCAGGGGTTGTGAGCGTCGCGGGGTCTGTCAAGCCCCATCAAGAGAAAAGAAAGGACCCTGAGGTTGAGAAGCCTACCCGCCCTACGCATACTGATATCCCCCATCGCTCTAAGGTGACTTCTACTAGGGGATCAGGTCCGTATGTTTCTAGTGGCGCGAGCTCTGGTGGCGCTGGGGGTTATAACACACAAGTTATCGAGGCGAAGGATACCCTTGGTGACATCTACTATAAAAGTTATACCGAAGAGGAACGTGGTAATGCCCCCCACCAGGCTCCCTGGGGCTTGAGGCAAAAGGACACCTTTCAAGAGTTCGGCCCTTGCCGCGATTGGTTCTTAAACTCCTTCACTCCTGGTGAGGTTATCCGGCAGAGGGCGAAGACTCATGAAGGGCTATATCGCACCTATGTGATCGGGGAGGCCAACACTCGCGCTGCTAACCATCAAATAGTTCGTGAGTGGCGGACAATGGTTAGGGAGCGGTCGGATTGGGAGAAGTACCGCGAGCGGATGCTGAAGCGTGTTAGTGAGTTTGAAAAGTCAAAAGCTGCCTTTGATGAAGAGAAGGCAAAGTTTGAGGCTGATAAGAAGGCAGAAGAATGGGGGCGCGAGGGCCTGAAAAACAAACTTCAAGCTGCTGAACAGCAGTTGGCTAATGAGAAGGCGGACTTCAAGCGCATATGTGAGAAAGACAATGAGCGCGCGTTCGCGGCTCGTAACAAGATCGTCGACCTTGAAGCCAAGGTTGCTGAGTTGACAGTGAAGGTCGAGGATGCGCAGGCTGCTAAGGAGCGGGTTGAGGTTTGTGAAACTTTTAACCTTTTCCTTCTGTGTTTTGTTTGCCAAAATAGCCTAAGTCTTGTCCTCTTTTAGGTTGAGTTGGCTGATGTGAAGTTGCAGCTGTCGAGCAAAGACAAGGATCTGCAGGCCAAGGATGTCGAGATCGCTGAACTGAAACGCCGCCTGAATGATCAGGTTGATAAATGCGAATCCTTGGAAATCGACCTTGAGGCGGAGAAAGTTAAGGCCGCAACTACTGAGGAGGCCAAGCAGCGAGCTGAAGAAGCGCGTGATGTGAGTACCTCTGCCCTCAATGTAGCACAGACTAACTATGCTGAGGCTCAGGGCATCGTTGATACTCTTGTCTCTGAGGCCGAGTGGATGCGCGGCCGCGGAGTAGTGTTGGTATGCTATTCTTTTTTCCCTTAGAAGTTTTTACTTGTTAGGAGTTTTTTTTAATAAGCAGTTTTCGTTATAGGTTGCCAACTCTGTCCTCAACGCTGGAGAACTAGATCGCGCTGTTGCTGCTTTGACCGATGCCGCGCGCGCAGTTGGTCATCGAGGAGGGTACCTGGAATGTGCGCAACACGTTGAAGAGGTGTTTGGACAGGAGTTTGACATTAGTCATTGCTCGGTGACTGATCAGGCTAGTGCCGAGTTGACACGTGCTGAAAATGCTTATGATCACTTATCACTGCCTGTGATGGACTTGGTCGCGAAGGCTCTAGAGCATGATGACTGGTGTCAGCGCCTTAAGGCCATTCTCAACCCACCGATAACTGTTGAACTATCAGATGGAGAGGAGCCAGCTGGTGATGATGGTGGAAACGATGGTGATGACGGTAAGCATGGCGACGATGATGATGGTGATGAAGGCGATAAGCATGATGGTAGTGGGAATGATGAATTTGAATAGGCTTGTCAACAGGCTTTGTGCCTTGTAATTTTTGTTTATGCTTTGAATGTAAGCTCTTGCGCGGTCGCGCTAGTTTTAAATTGAATGAACGTTATTTGTTGTTTATATAACTGTTGCGCGGTTGCGCTTGTTTTAAATATGATGCTTGTTTATCCTTTCCCGTTACAATTATTGCACTGTTGTTAAAAACTTTGGTTAAGTTAGCGCGAATAAATGTAAGAGTGGCTCTTGTGCGAGTGTAACTGGAGTGTTTTCGTGCTAATCAAAAGTTTAACATGCATTTGTAACGAAAGGAGTCAGCGTAAAAGAAAACATGTCGTATGCTTTCATTGATTGGGAACTGGGCGCTTAAGCCAACATACATTGCTTGTAAATTAAAGGGCGTTTAGCCAACATAGGAAAGTAGAGAGGCGCATGGCCAACAACGGTGGTGAAGGCGCAAGGCCGGGAGCAATTACATATAGCATTTGCGCAGTTGTTGCGCATTCCACGTTCGCGGTATGATGTGTCCATCCAGGGTGCGTAATTTGTAAGCCCCTTTTCCTATCACTTCGTGAACCAAGTATGGGCCTTCCCATTTAGGTGCTAGTTTTCCTGGGCGTTCAGCATTTGACGCTTCGTTGTCTCGGAAGACGTATTCTCCTAGAGTGAAGGTACAGATGCGGACTCTCGCGTTGTAGTACCTTTCCAGTTGTGTTTTGTACTTGGCTTCTTTAATTCGCGCGATTTCGCGCCTTTCTTCTAGCAAATCCAAGTCAAGACGTCGCTCTGCCTCGTTGTCGATTGCGTTGACTGCTGTCAAGCGCGGGGAGGGCAGGCCAACTTCAGCCGGGATAACCGCTTCTGAGCCATAGACTAGGCTAAAAGGGGTTTCGCCGGTACTTGTGTTCGGCATGGTTCGGTGAGCCTACAAGATACTCGGGAGCTCATCCACCCAGCCTCTTCGCTTTGTGCCCAGTCGGGCCTTTATCCCATCGACGATACACTTGTTCACACTTTCAACCTTCCCGTTGCCTTGAGGGTGCGCAACGGAAGAGAAGGTGTGTTCGATTTTCATCTCTTTCATCTACTTCTGGAGGTCCTCAGAAGCAAAATTGGTTCCGTTGTCTGTAACAATCTTGAGTGGGAGACCAAACCTGCAAATGATGTGCTCCCAAATAAACTTGCGCACTATCATTGCAGTGGTTGAGGCGAGAGCTTTGGCCTCCACCCACTTAGTAAAATAATCAACGGCCACAATTATGAATTTGACAGCAACAGGAGCGTCTGGGAAGGGTCCCACCATATCAATTCCCCACTGTTTGAAGGGCCACGCAGTGGATACGGGAATAAGATCGCTCTTTGGGCACAGGGTTTTTGGAGAATGCCGCTGACAGGAGTCGCATTTGTGCAATTCCTTCAGGGCGTCGACATGCATCCCTGGCCAATAATACCCAGCATTCATAATCTTCGCGACGACCATGCGTGGTCCTGCATGGATGCCGCAGATCCCTTCGTGGATCTCCCTGATCAAGTAGCTCGCATCTTGGGGGTCCACGCAACGCAACAGTGGCCCCAAGAAGGACTTGCGGTACAAGATACCATCATTCATCTCATAATGCAGAGCTTTGTTTTGAATCTTTCTTGCCTCTGCCTTACTCTCTGGGAGTATTCCTTCTTTTAAGTACTGAATGATAGGGGTCATCCAGGATGGCTGCCCTATTTCGATCATATTTACCTGGCGCAGTAGGACTGATGGATTCTTAAGTACTTCAATCCTTACATCTTTGGCGAGATGTTGAAAGGAGGTTGAAGCCAGTTTGCTCAAAGCGTCTGCAGGTTTGTTTTCAGAACGGTTGATGTGCACTACCTTGTAAGACTTGATTTTTTGGAGCAACTCTTTTGCTTGCTCTAAATACAGGGCCATAACTTCGCCTCTTGCATCATAGATTCCGTTGATTTGGCTGGCGATTAGAAGTGAATCAACATGCGCTTGAAGGTCTTTAGCTCCCATTTTTATGGCGAGGCGTAAGCCTGCCAGAAATGCCTTATACTCCGCCTCGTTGTTAGTGTTTTTAAAATCCAACTTGATGGCGTAAGTAAATTCATGATTTTCGGGGCTTACAAGGCGCAATCCTGCTCCCGCGCCATCTTCGTTTGAAGCCCCATCGGTGTACAACATCCATAACTCATTCGTTGATTCTTTCACGGGAGTTTCCACAAGCTCACAATCTTTGATTTTCTCTACTGGGACCTCTGTGATAAAATCGGCGAGGACCTGACCCTTGATGGCTGGGCGCGGCCGATACAAAATGTTGTGGCCTCCCAACTCGATTGCCCATTTTGCTAGCCGCCCAGATGTCTCTGGCTTTTGAAGTATCGTGCCGATATGGAAATTGGTAAGTACGGTGATCACATGCCCTGTTAAGTATCTGCGCAGCCTCCTGGAGGCGTGTAGTAGCGCGAGCACCAATTTTTCCATCGTGGAATAACTTGTTTCTGGGTCGGTGAGTACCCTGCTGATGTAATAAATTGGAGTCTGGACTCCATTTCTCTCCACCAGTAATACCGACCCGACTGCCTTGTCAGATGACGACAAGTACAGGATGAGCGGCTCTTTTTCGAACGGTGCCGTAAGGGTAGGGAGTTCGATCAAACATTCTTTCATTTGCAGAAAAGCCTTTTCTGCTTCAGGGGTCCACCTGAACTCTTGTTTATTCACACAGTTGCGCAGAGTGCTGATAAAAGGGTATGGCTTCGCGGCGTGATTTGACAAAAAACGGTTTAGCGCGGCTAGGCGGCCGGCCAATCGTTGCATCTCTTTGATTGTTCTTGGTGATGGCATTCGCTCTATTGCCTGGACTTTTTCTGGGTTCACCTTAAAGCCGCCATTTGTGACTATAAAGCCTAAGAACTTCCCTTCTTCCATACCAAACGAACACTTGGCTGGATTCAGTTTCATATTCACGCTGCGCAATGAGTTGAATGTCTTTTCGATGTCCTTCAACATTTGGTCCTCTTCAGGACTTTTGACCACCAGATCATCGATGTAGACCTCAATATGCTTCTCTATGTCTCCCGCGAAGGTCTTATCCATCAGGCGCTGGTATGTGGCGCCAGCGTTTTTGAGGCCGAATGGCATCTTTGTATAGCAAAAAATCCCAAGATCAGTACGAAAAGTTGTCTTGTCTTCATCCTCGAGTTTCATTTGAACTTGATGGTACCCCTTGTAGCAATCCAAGAAGCATTTCCATCTGTATGGCGCGAGAGAGTCTATCTTTTTGTCGATCTCCGGCAAAGAGTAGCAATCTTTCGGACATGCCTTGTTGAGATCAGTATAATCAACACACATTCTCCATCCTCCGCTAGACTTCTCCACCATCACGGGGTTCGCCACCCAACTTTGATAACGTACTTCTCGCAAGATTGCAGCTTTGAGTAGTTCGCATACTTGCTCATTCATTGCTTTCGTTTTGTCAGCCCCTAAGCTGCGCCTTCTTTGGACTTTCGGCTCAACAGAGGGGTAGGTGTTTAAACAGTGCTCAGTAATGTCGCGCGGGACTCCGGTCATGCCAGCCGGAGTCCAGGCGAAGATATCCATATTCCTGAACAGGAGTTGCTTGAGACGCGTTCTTATGTTTGGAGAGATAGCTTGGCCTATCGTCACCGTTTGCTCTGGGTATTTTCGGTTTAACACCCATTTTTCTGGCTCATCTGCTGAAACCTTCGCCGCTTTCGTTGGGCGCAACTCTTCCGTCGACATTACTTCTTTCTTTGCATAAACGATTGCCACCCCCGTCTTAGTTGGGAACCCAATCGCTGAGTGGGGGGTGGAGGTTATCATGTTCAGCTCGCCTTGCGTCTCTCTACCGATCAGCGCATCATGTCTTGACTTAACAGGCATCACCATGAAGTTTACAGTCGTTGTTCTTGAGTGCTTTCCGTCAGAAAGCGTGACGGGAAAGCTGATTTGGCCAAGCGGGAAAACCATTTCATTGCAAAATCCTGACAAGGGGTAGTCAACTGGTTCGAGTCTCGCCTTGTCCTCATCGTCGAACTGATTAAAGCACTGCTCATAGATGATGTCTGCTGTACTCCCCGGGTCAATGAAGACGTATTCAGTTTCGTAATGTCCGATGATACCGGTGATGACGATGGGTCGTGTGGCTCGAGGACCCCCGCGCACCACCGGGAAAATGACCTGTTGCTCTTGCCATGAAGGCTCATAAGGTCGTTTGCCTTTCTCTCTTGCGTTATACCATGGTCCGTTGACCATATGGGTTTCAAGGCGTCTAACTTTCTTGTGATTCCCCTCATCGTGGCGTTGGAGTTGTCGAGTTTCTTTGCGCACGTTTTTTACCAGGTGGCTTAGCTTTCCACTCTTCAGCGCTTTCTCGATCTCTTGACGTAAGCTGTAACAATCATCAGTTAAGTGGCCTGTATCCTTGTGGAAATCACAATACAGGTTGGGGTCTTGCCCCTTTTTGTTCGTCATTGGCCTTGGCGTCTTGAAATCATGATTCTCCGTCATCAGCACCTCTTTTGGTGTTTTTATGAGCGGAGTCCAGTGCTTATCTCTGTTGTCATCCCTGATTGCCTTTCGATACCCAATTCGATCAATAGTGTCTCGCGCATCTTCCCTGTAGCGCGGCCGTTTTTCGTAACGAGATCGTTCACCATAACCGCTGGAGTGGTTGGCTTTCCACCCGGGGTTTTTTCCTTTGTTTCGTTTGTTATCGTCGCGCGAATGACCACCTTTAGAAAATCGATCTTCAGTACGATAGCTCTTGTTTCTGGCGAGTGACTCTTCCGTTTGCGCGACTATCTTCGCAGCCTCTATAAGCATATCCCACTCTTTGGGCATTCCATCCTTCCCAGTGATGGTTCTGATGAGGCTATCACAGCGAATGGCTTTCTTGAAGTGGCAGCTCATGAGTTGTTCACTTACGCCACCGATTTCCAAACATTCTTTGTTGAAGCGCGTAATGAAATCTTCCAAACCCTCATTATCTCTGCGCCAGATATCTTCAACTTCAGCGGTGTCGCGCTGATATCGTCTCTGTTGACTGAAGTGACTCAAAAACTGAGTCCTGAAATCCACCCATGACTTTATCTTTCCCGGTGGAAGGCTGTCGAACCAGGCGCGAGCAGCCCTGTAAGCGTTTGAATAAATAGGTGGCACCACATGGGCATATTCCATCCCCCCATGCAGCCCACGCTTGTGAAAACTCTGACGTGATCATCGGGATCAGTCAATCCGTTAAATTTTCCGACTGTCGGAGGTAACTTCTCTCTTTTAAGCGGCGCTAGCGCGATCTTTGGAATGAACTTTGAATGTTCGACGGCTTCAGCTGGTCGGTATGCGAGGCGAAAGTCTTGCTCTGCCTCTTCGGTGTACCCCACGTGCTGTCTTGGTTTGTAGTATTCGTGATTTCTTTGTAAACGATTGAAGACCGAAGATTCTTCATCGTTCTCCCAAGTTGGATCATTTGGGTCAGTGTCTTCCCATTCATTGTTCATGTTGCGCGGCGTGAGCCGGCTATGAACTGGGACTCTTGGGATGTTTGACGGGTCGTCATAATAGCTTTCTGTTTCTCCTCGTGTATCGCGCGTGTCCTGCACGCTTAGTCTTCGGGTAGGGGGAGGTCTGTTGGCTCTTCCTTGGATATTTTGCGGTGGCGGCATCTGGCGCGACTCGTGACTGGGGCCGGTTGGTGTAACCAAGGACGGTTCTGCCGTTAAGACTGCTTGTTGCTCGCTCAAGGATTGATATGCCGCGTTAATAGTGGCAAGTTGCTTGGCGTACCATGAGGCTGGGGTTTCGCCCTCTGGTAGCCCTAGTAGCGCCGAGATGTTCTGAGGTGGAGCTGGGTTCGAAGGTCCAGCGCCGTTGTTTCCTGGGGTTGTTGTTTGAGTGATGCGGGTGAAGCTCCCGCGCGGACCCCCAGTGTTGGCTATTTCGATTTCGCCGATTTCTTCGATGTGTTGAGGTTGGGCGTTTTGATTACCCTCCCCCAACGCTGCATTAGGGTTTTCACCGAAACCAACAAACTCGGGAATGATTCCTTGACCAGCCATGGTCGGAGGAAGAAAAGATCAAAACTCAGAAAAAGAAGATGAAAGTGATTTGTAGAAAACCGGTGGGCGCCAATGAAGAAACACGGAACTAATTAAGGGACTAATCAGCTTGGTTTATGTTCCTTTCATAATGGTTAATCTTCTTATGGTTTCCTGAGCTCCTTAACGATCGGATTATCCTGCAAAACAGAACACCGTTACTCGTTAAGAGGGGGATGTGGGGGTTTCCCTCTTAACCGGGCTCCGGCGTAAGAATAAGTGACTGCTTTGGAGAGATAATTAAGTATTAAGTGTGAGAGTAGAGAGAATGGGATGTTTAACATGTGAAGTGAGGTCTCTATTTATAGCCGAAGTAGTGTAAGAGGGTGTGGGCTGATGGGCCTTGGGCCGGAAGGCGATAACATGGAGGATATGCTCCTTGTCTCACTGGTGTCTACCGTTAGTGGCTTCTAGGAGATTTCTGGAGCTGGCGCAATGTGATTGGAGCCACGTGTCACTGTTGTCGGCCTGGCCGCCCTTCTGCCATCAGCAGGTGAGTGGAGATCGTGGGGCAGTTGTCTTTGCCCTATGATTGGTGCCATGTAGGCGTCCTTAAGTACTTTTTGTCCCCTGCATGTCAGATGATCGTGAAGCACGATTGAGCAGAGCCAGAAGGACGTTGATTGGCTCTTTTCTTCTGCCACTTGTAGCTTGTGTACTATTTGGATAGGCCTTGCGCCGTAGTCACGCATGATTCTTGCTGAGCACGCTACTACTCCGCGCGGGGTAGGGGCTTCCAAATGTTCTTTCAGAATGCTAAGTGTTAGAAATGAAGTCTCCACTTGCTCAGACCTCGCGCCGAATCGTTACATATGTTTGTAGCCCGCGCGAGGTTGGCAATAAGAAATATGTTGATTAAGGAGTATGGTCCTGCGTGCGTCCTGACTGGAGGGTTGCGCGTCGTTTTTGGGACCATACCCCTTCAGTTTGGTTGTTCAAAAAAAATTAGGTTCTGGGCTCGATTCCCACAGGGGAGTTTTCTAAGATTCATTGGGTTTCCCTCTGAATTAGTGTCGATACATTATTGCCTAGTGGAGAGGGACGTGATCGGGTGGTTATGTTAGTGGTACGATGATATTCCAGTGGTCCGTTAGTGATCCAAATTTTATTCATAGAAGTGACAATATTTTTTACATAAACCGGGGAGTTAAATGCTTGGTTGGTCCCAATGGTTTGCAAAAATTACAGATTTGGTCCTAGTGTTTTACTAATTACACATGTGGTACCAAAATTTTTCAAAAATGAAATCGGTTGGTCCCCAGCCCTAACATCAGTTAAATATCTCTGTTAAAATACCCCATGTGCTTAGCACATGAGGGTAATTTGGTCATTTCAGCATTAGGCCCACTATCCTGCTTATATTCTTCACACAAACCCACCTGCATTCACCATCCATCATCCCCACCACCACCACCACCTCCCACCTCACTTCTTCTCCTTCCACTCAAACCACCACCATCATTACCAACCCACATTAACAACTACACACAATTGACTAGAAAACAATCTTACTTAGACCAAGCGTACTGGGGCGTGTTCCCCCCTGATACCGCCGGAAAACGCCGGAAAACGCCCGGCCCCCCACTACGCTAGGCGTTTTGGGGCGTTTTTTTTGAAAAAAAAAATGAGTTTGGCGTTTTATTTAAAACGCTGTGCACCCATTTCACCATCCAATCAGATGGAGACACCTGGAAATTGTGCCGGAAGGAGACGATTGTGCCGGAAATGGCTGTGTGGTTAGCCGGAAAATGTTGCCGGAAAACCTGCAACTTTGGTCCCTGTAGCGTTTTATTATAAACGAAGAAGAATATGGGGTTTAAAAGGTTTGGTTTTGACAACTTTGGTCCCTGTAGTTTATATATGGTTTTAAAGATAAAGATAACTTTTGAATTCTTTTTTAAGAAATTATGTGAAATGAAATTAGAAAAAACGAAAACTAGTGTTTTTTTTTTAATTTAATCGGATTTTAATTTTTTTATTTCTAGTATTGTATTTTTTTTAAATTTAATGAAGTATTTAAAGTTTTAAAAAAAAAATAATTGGGAAATGATTGCATGGACGTTATTGGAATAATGCCCCACTACACCACTTTATCTATAATGCCCCATGCTGACTGGGATGACACGTGTCGAATAACGCCCCATGGTGGGGGCATTATAACAATTTACCACTACACATGGTCTTAGGGTGATCGGGGCACTCGCGGGGACTTGGATCGGTGACCCCATTCCCCGATCGGGAACACCGCCGCCATCCAGGCGGGGACCCTAATCGGGGAGGGGTTTCGGGGGGGAAGACACCGAAGAAGGTAGGAGAGAGAAGGTGGGGCCATCCTCATTTTCAACCAATGAAAACTTTTTTTTTTTTAATAAAAAAACAATTCCCCTAAGAGGGGGTGCCGCCATCAAATTGGGGTGCGAAGGGAGTTTAAGAGGGGAGTTGACGTGGCATAACCTGATTGGATGTGCGTAAGAGAGTGGACTCCCTTAAGAGGGGAGTGCCCCGGATACCCTTACATCAAGTGATTCAGAAGTCAGATTTATCAGCAGGTTCAACACATCATCATCATGAACATCAAGATCATGTATATATAATTTGGATCACCAAATTAGCATCAATTCAGCTTCAAATTCCCTCGCTCAAAGCTTGGATCTCGTTAATCAGCAAGTGTTTACTTTATTCAAGTTAAAAAGTGTTTATTTAATTTCTTAAAGGCTTATAAAACCCCAATTTAACACACACAACAAACAAATTAAAAGTAATCTACCTGGATTCCGACAACCGCTTTTCTGATCTGATCTCGTTTTATTTGCGAAAGGAGAATCAGGTAAGTTTTTCACCGAAAAACGATGTGGATGGCTTTGATTTAGGATGTCAGGTACGGTTTTTAGCTATGAAGTGCGTCATTGTTGTGTGATTTTTGTTGAAATCGAAGGATGTGCGAAGAGGATAATGTGATGATATTAAAGTGTTAAACCTTATATTGTAGTTTGATAGTTTGTGATCTACAATAGCAGTGGTCGCTTAAGGTGTTTGGGGTTGTTCGATTCCAGGTGTTGGTGGTGTGAGGTGGTAGTGATGGATGGTGAATGGTGGTGGTGGAAGGAGAAGAAGTGAGGTGGGAGGTGGTGGTGGGGATGATGGATGGTGAATGCAGTTGGGTTTGAGTAAAGAAGATGAGCAGGATGGTGGGCCCGATGCTGAATTGACTAAAATACCCTCATGTGTCTGGCACATGGGGTGTTTTAACAGAGATATTTAACTGATGTTGGGGCTAAGGACCAACCGAGTTTATTTTTGACAAGTTTTGGTACCATACGTGTAATTAGTAAACCACTAGGATCAAGTCTGCAATTTTTGCAAACCACAGGGACTAACCAAGCATTTAACTGTAAACCGGGCAGTTTTGTGTTTTTCCGATTGAATTGGATTTCATGAGATGTACTCGGACTCATTTTATAGAGTGAGAAAAGATATATGAAACTTCTTATTTTAAGCGATATGGATTTAAAGACATAAGTGCCTTTTGAGTTAAATACAACTTAAAAAATATAGCCTTGAATCCCAAGATTAAGAACTATAATAGCATCATAAATCATAATAATACAAATATGGGTTCTCACTAATAACGGACCCATGATTTATTTTACGAGGGGCGATCGGGATCTTTGCCTAAAACTCATACGGAATTTTTTTAGCCCCCACCCACACTCTTGTATGCAGGTCCATCACTGATTGTCATTACCAGCATCTTTAACCCCCATGCTTATTGTATATGAGTTATGTGACTCTTTTGTAGGCATGAAATTGCTTTTGATATCATTTGGTTTTAAGGGTTGTTTAGTAATGTCTGAATGGTTAAGTGTTGAACCAGTAAGTGGTCAGAATCATTAAGAGCTAGTATGAAGCTTAACCGTTCTGAGGCAAATGTCTGACCAATTCAGATTAGAGGTCTTAACCATTCAGACTCAGTATAATGCTTAACCATTCAGAGGCAATTGTCTGAACCATTCAGACATCTACTCGTGAAACAAACAGTCTGAACCATTAAGTGCTGAACTAGTAAGAGGTTTGAATCATTAAGAGCCCCATTAAGAGGTAAACAAACAGCCAAACAGCCCCTTAGTTTTCTAAAACCAACCCCAATAGATCAACCGATTGAGCAGTTTTTAAACCGTTGCACAACACTATGACGTTGACGCCATTCATCAGACAATTATTTGAATGTTTTTATATACAGTATCATATATCAAAGTAAATTCATCAACAAAAGAAATGTGTTACAGCCTTGGGATAAACTCATAAACATGCATAAACTGTGGTAGATTTTAAACTTTTAATGTTTGTTTACTAATTGGAAAATGAGTTTTACAGATAAAATCGGAAATATAAATTAAAAAGATGACATAATGCAGTTTCGTTCCAACTACAGGCATACGATAAGAAACTAATCCTCATTTGAGTAAAAAACACACAGGTTACAGAAGATGAAAAAAAAAGAGATGCATTGAAGTGTCTTTGATCTATCTTTGCTTGCCACAAACCACAGTCAAAACTGGTATGTCACTTGAATAGTCCAGAATTCAACCAATCCCTGCACACAAACACACACACAAAAGTTTTAATTATTTCCCGGTTAATATTTTTTTATCTCAATGATTATTGGAAAGAAGACAGTGGCCCTTACTTGCTTATGTCATCAAGGTGGTCATCAAAGTCGACGACATCATTCCATTTTTCGGATGAAATAAAATCCAACAAGACAATGTTGGCAGATGGCTCCTTGATGGTCAACCTATTTGGTCCGTTTGACTCAACTTGCTTCCAGCTTTTAGATGAATCTCGCGTATAAAGCTGACATAAACAAAAACCATACGTTTGCAAGGCATTTGGTATTCAAAAAATACTAACTTATTTATAGATGTAGGTCAAATGTGAATTAACATATCCAGAACAGAAGTGGCATCAGTTTCTTATTACAAATTATAAGTATATACTCGGCCATCAAAGAAACTATTATTCAATCATAGCAATTGAGATTTCCTGTTTATTACCTGCATTACAGGAGCTGCATCCTTCTTGTTTCGTAAAGCTCCAAGCTTTCTGTTATCTAGCTGTCACCGTAAAAACATATGTGAAAAGATTGATGACAAGTTATTTATGCAAGTTAAATGATCAATATATAATATTGAGGATCGATAACAAAACAAATTGCAACCACCAGAAGAACCATTTATGCAGAACTAGTTGTGCTAGACTGAAAAATCAGCCCGAGTACAAATTTATATAAGAAAGTGAAACCTGGCATAAACAACTTCCCGCCATGTGTCCAATTCCACTGAATTGAAAACAGTAACACCCTAGGCAACTTAATACTAAAAAGCATGAGGGCTCCAAGGCGTTTAGATCCCGAAAGCCGAGGCGAGAGCTTCACTTCACATACGTAAGGCATGTGCAACCAAATAAGCTATATGTGCAACTAGAAGTAGCATCTCTTTACATACTGGCCTTTTATCAAGTGAACCATTCATAATTTCTTCATCCCTTTTGTTGTTTTTTCATATAAGCCTCCCACACAACCCAACTTTAACCAATTTTGACAAAGTTGCGCATTGAGTGTCACCTCTTTTACACATCGCCCCGTGCTTCATGCACGCTTTTTAAAACCAAGATAGGCAAATCCCATATCGGTCGTGGGCATGAAAGAAGTCAGGCTCATAAAAAATGTCCGACTTCAAATACGGGTATTGGCTATGGATGAGACAGTTAAGTGTGTTAGACTGTTAGGTGGTGGTAACTTGAGGATGGGTGACCTTGATAGGACCCGTAAGTGGGTTAAACTCAGAATTTAGAGATAGAAACAGAAACTCTTTTTGCAAGTTTTTCTTCTACTTTCATTCAATAAACATGGTGGCTTATATAGCCTTACAACTTAAAAGGGAAACATGTAATGCATACGTGAACAACTGAAAGGAAACATGTGTGATAATGGGAAACATGGGTGATATTGGAAAACATGGGAAACTGCGTGGGAAAAATAAACGTGCAGATGCATGCAAGACTAATGTAACTTCATAGAAAAACGTTGTTTTGCTTGAGTTAGGGGCGTTGACCCGTATCAAACCTCTTGGGAGTTGGGAAGTCTCCACCCAGGTAAATAAACACAAAACCAGAACTCAAAAACTCGATATTAGTTGGTACCAAGGGTCGGATGTTACATATAACACTCTCCTCAACCTACAATTGCGGTCTATTTTCGGATGTTACATCTCATAGTCATACTCCAAAAAAATGATCATGCATCAGAAACTTTGCAACAGCTCCAAGGATATGAGAACAATCACTCTTTTTTAGCATTCATTTCCAACGCAAGCCGATATC
Organism: Helianthus tuberosus; assembly: GCA_030545235.1. Classification (NCBI taxonomy): domain Eukaryota; kingdom Viridiplantae; phylum Streptophyta; class Magnoliopsida; order Asterales; family Asteraceae; genus Helianthus; species Helianthus tuberosus. The sequence goes on along the minus strand of CM060411.1, from coordinate 57,852,241 downwards.
GATTTCAAACTTACAACTAACTAACATATTCAAATATAATGTAGCACATTCTGTAGAAACAACAACTTAAATGAGTGCAAATTCAGTGATCAAAAAGACGTACCAAAAGCAGCGCAGCTTGCGGAAAATAGCGATAAACATGATCAGCAATATTCCTAGCAACGGTACCGAGCTCGAGATCATCAAACCGCTCATTCGCGTGAAAATAACCGACAATACTCAACCCTTGCGAACTGTAATACTCTTCAATCTATCACACAACCAATAATCTCAACAATCAAAATAACCTAAAATCAGAAACTACTCACAGTTAGGGCAAAATGGCAAATACCGTAATTAAAGCGATCTCGAGGGGCGGTAAGAGTCCGATCTGAGACGAGTGAAAGAGAGGAACGGAATCGGCGATTTCAACTGCTTCACCGGAGATCCGGCCGAGGAGGACGCCATTAACTGCGGAGGTTTTGTGGTTTAAGGCGTGGAGGACGAGCTTGATGTAAGCATTTTGGTGGATGACGTATGTATAGTCGCCGGCGTTGGTCATCGTTACTCGAATCAAGGCTTATCGTGAGAGAGAGAGAGATCCGGTGACTGGTGATTAGGATATTCGGCCGATGATCCGTGCAGAGATTTACGGGCTTCTTCACCCGGGCCCGTTTAACCAACTTTTTTCTAAAGATTGAATGAGGAGGCTTGATTAGGGCTGTAAACGAACCGAATGAACACGAACAATGACTTGTTCGTATTCGTTCATTAACAAAATAAATGTGTTCATGAACGGTTCATGAATACTTACCAAACAAAATTTTATGTTCGTGTTCATTCATTAAGGAAATGAGTGTGTTCACGAACACAAATAAATTTGGCGAATGTGACGAAAGATAACGGTGGATGGCTTGGAGAGTAGCACTAGAACTTGAATTCCTTATTGTGGAACGGATGTCGATCGTATTCGTCGATGTAAATAATAAGAAATGAAAGGGAAATGGTGCATAAACAAGGTTAAATAGGTTTTTTTTTTAGTTTAATTTTTAGGGTAATAAAATAAATATAAGTTTAATTATATAAAAAATATAGATAAAATATATGAAAGTACAAAAATCTTTCATTAAAAGACAAACATGTGAACATAAACGAACGCAAATGAACGAATGTTCACGAGCACCTTACCGAACGTTCACGAACACAATTGAACGAACAAGACATTTGTTCATGTTCGTTCATTTAACTAATCGAACGAAATTCCTTGTTCATGTTCGTTCGTATATTAAACGAACGAACATAAACGAACTTCCCGCCAAACGGTTCACGAGTTGTTAACTGAACGTTCGGTTCGTTTACAGCCCTAGGTTTGATCGTTATCGGAGATTGATTGAACGAGTTAGGTTCAATTTTTTTGTGTTGTTAATTTGAACGAGTAATGTTCAAAGTCTTTGGGTTAAACACGTTGGTTTAGTCAAGGAACGGTTGTTCGGGTCAGCGGGTTCGTACATATGGCGGTAAACTGTAACACCTCGTAAAATCGTGTCCAATGATCTGTTGACACGTGTAATGAACCCTAATAAAGTCAAACGTTGACTATGAGGGACTAATTTCGTCAAAAATCGAAAACCTTGATTATAGAAGGATTGAAAGTGTCAACTGTCACACCCCTTTCTAAGGCGGAAGCACGAGGTGTGATCATGAAAGGTTTTCATTGCATACAATTGGTAAACATACTACATGCTCATAAAAATAATTTCAAATGCCAAACATTACATTACTGAAAACGTAGATTAAGTGTTTACATCACGAGACTGCAAATTGTCTGAAAGTTTACAACTTTATTTAAGGACAAACATAAACGACATCCAGGAGCATGAGTAAGACCGCGCGCACATCCACTTTTAGTTACCTGAAATACATGTGAGTTTTGGAAAAACGTCAACATAATGTTGGTGAGAATTCGTGCAGTTTTGTATTGAACACGTTTGTATACTTTGTATGAAAACATGATAAGTATCTTGTGAAAATAAAGTATTCTTGTGGAAATAAAGTATTCTTGTGGTATGAACCAAATAAGGTATTCTTGTGTAAATAAAGTATTCTTGTGGTATGAACCAAATAAAGTATTATTGTGTACGAACTTCGTACAAATAAAGTATTCTTGTGTAGTTAATGGGTTGCAAGGCCATTAACATGTGACACGACATAGGAAGTCACCAAACCATAGGCATTTTTCTAGTTGTCGATTCACGACGGAGACACAAAAGCACTACTCGGTACTAGTGTTCACCGAGAGTGTGGCTGCCCGGACACCCGTTAGATCTAACCTTTTGTTCTGCGGTCTAAGTATGTACACGATTAATGGTGCTTATGGTACCCTATTCGTGACACTATTTCTCGTATCATTCCTCAAAACGCATCATACTTGGTACTAGTTATCACCAAGAGTGCTTCTTGTTTATGTATTCATCATATCAAGTATCAATTCTCGTTTATTATATCAAGTATCAATTCTTGTTTATTACATCAAGTATCAATTTTCATGTGTTCGCCCCAAGTTTAAAAAGGTATGTAAAGATTTAAAAGTGGGGACACGAACTTTCTTGTAAACATTCAGTAATATGTATTTCACCCCCGAAGTTATAAAACTGAAAACAGTTAAAAGAAAAGGGGGAGCATGAACTCACAACTTTGCGTTCCTTGCGTCGTAAACTTCACCGGATTTTGCTTATATAGCGTCGTGACCTAAACGTGTTTTATTATCGTTAGTCACTAGACTTGTATCGCACAAGTACAAGTCACCATCTTTTATGTATGTGTTCTTTGTGTGTTAAAAATAATTTATATTTTTAACTACGTATCTTACTTATATTATTTTCTCAAAAATAAATATAAGTTTCTTGTATTTTGCACCTGAATTACGTATCTTGTATGTTGTATGTGTATTTTTGTGTTTTTACTCCTCAAGAGTATTTAGTGTATTTTCAAGTCCTAATACACTATTCACGTATAATACATACTACATACACTTAGCACAAAATATGGTGATCAGTAAATATATATATTTTTCTCAACAATATACATACTTAATATCCATTTTAGTCTTGAAGAAATCATCATTTCTTAACACCAAAAATTTGGAAAACCTTGGTAAATATTTTTAGATACATTTTTAGGGAATAAGTTTCTCAAAACTTATATTTTTCTAAGTGTCAAAATTTTATAGAAATTTTGACAGAGTTTCCCCTAAAAATGGAGGTTTCCCATGTTTTCAAAACATTTGTTTATTTTCTTTCAAAATCATCTCAATCAATCAACAACACAATCAAGTCTTACCAAGTGCCAAATCAAGTAAATTACACTACATCATGAGCTTGAAGTGTTTGTAAAAACTTGTAGTAACTTACCATGTTATTTAGTAGATTTAGTTACCCTTAAAAACATGGTAATTTGTTTGTAAATTCCATTCTTGAAGGATTTAGTCATTTACAACTTGTAAGATGATTTTTCTAAAAATATTTCTTTTGTATTTTTCTTGTTTCATAAGTGTTTATACACTTATTTTTCCAATAAAAATAGTGTAGTTTTATGTAAAAAACGAGATCTTCTAAAAATCGCATTTTGGACTTGGTTCTTTTAGGAAACCACTCATGAATCTTAGATTCATAAGATTACTAGCTTGCTTTGTTTAATATTTTTCCAAGAAATCATTCATTCATCAAGTTCATGTCTTAACATGAGGATGATCATCTTATGTTAGCACATAATCATCCCCTAACTTGCTAGATCATGTGTTTAATCACAATCTAGCAAGCTTCATGTAAAGATCAACATCAATATTTCTAGTAATCAACATCAAATATCATTCATGCATCAAACAATATCATTTCACCACTATTTCATCATATTACAAGCTTTATGTTTCAAGATTCATGTGTGTGTTCATTAGTGTTCTTGAGTTAATCATTAAACATCAACTTTTAACCACTCAAAATATGAAGTAAACAAGATCAAGAGAGTCTTACCACTAGCTTCAAGCTAGGGAAGAATACTAGAACTTGAAGGTGACAAAATGGTTGGATAAAAGCAAACGAAGAAGGTCCTTGAAGATCCGAGCTCACCAAACCTTCTAATACGGCTTCCTACACCTTGAGTACCCTTGTGAATGGATGAACATGCAAAGAAAATGGTGGTGGTGTGTGGGAATAAGGTCGGCTGAAAGTGGGGGAGCAAGGGAGGAGTTGTGGTAGTGTTGGAGTGATGAAGGTCTAGTTCAATTCTTATAACCATGTGGAGTTTTATCCAAAGGATTATATGCTCCCTAAGTACAATGCACATCTTAACATATCTTCACAAATCCTAGGGAAATCTTATGGAAACCAAGGAAAGATCGAATGAAGATCTTGGTGGGGACCACCCCAAAACCGTTCACCATATGGGGGGGGGGGGGGAAGTGTAAATCCCATTCTCGAATTTCATTAATAAGTTAAGTTCCAAGTGTAATTTTTAGGGATTTAGTGTGTCATTATGTTATAAGGGGTGTTATGGTGTTCGGGGACCATAACTAGCTCAAAAACATTAAAACAATGCTTCTAATAATATTTTGATGTTCCGGGTTATGTCCGGTTGTTCGGTTAGATACCGGTTCGTTAAAGTGCTAAATTGCACCGCTTAATGTCCTTCAAGTATCTTTTTCTAACCCTTTCAATTCCCAACACTTGGGGAAGTATTCTGGATAATGAAACGTAAATTCTGCATGATATTTATATGTTTAAGAGCTGATTTGAGCTGAATTTAATAAAATTCTGCACTTAAAGTGCGTTTCGGGTGCTTTTTGGTGCGTATTTTAGCTTTCGGAGCGTCTATATGTTAACCCTTGTATGTACTCTTGGGTTTTAATGCATTCTTGTCATTGGACCTACACCTAGGCTCCAATTCTATTGTCTAACTGCTTTCTGCAGAGTTGTTGACACAATGTGTCTTACCGGTGAGTTTACTAGTATTTCTAACGCAACGCTCTCGTTAATGCATAAAGCACTTAATTGCAGTCATTAAATAATAATTAAGGTGTACGAAAATTACCGGTTTGGCGCCAGTTGTCACATCAACATGCTTAAACTAAGCCTCTGAGTGACCTTATACGGTGTCCGTATTCTCAAATGAGCCACTTGTTGGACGAGAGGAGCCGTTTGCGTAATTATGTGAAAGTTTGTGCGTCGAAGGGTTAAAAGTGTCAACATGTTTAATTATACCTCTGGATGACCTTTTAACGAACCCGAAGCATTAAGATATGCAAACATACGCTCGGCAATGCTTATTATGGGCCAAGGAAGGCTTTCATGTCGTTAAACGATATTACGCACACCTTTATGCGTTAAAAGGACTAAAAACGTCAACTAGCAAAACTACACCATATAGTGACCTTTTAACAAACCCGGGACTTCGTAATGTTCGATTATACTCTCAAGAATATATGATAAAAATTTCACGAGGTTTCGATATCGTTATGTGTTATTTACGAAAATTCCCAAGAATAAGGGGTCAAAAGCGTCAACGAGATGAAACTAGCATTTTCGGTGATCATTTAGCGAAACCGGGCCTAACGGTGTTTGGTTATATTCCCTAGATCATCTATAAACTAACTACAAGGGATAGAAGTGCCTAAAACGAAAGATATTGAGCTTATAAAGGTGCAGGGACTGAATATGTCAAAACTGAAACTTGTTTGACTGGTAATGGGGGGTGTCGCTCTGTGCGACCATAAACCCATTCTGCCGTCGCGTGATGCGACGGCTCTATTTTGACAGAACAGTGATGCTAGGTGCATGTTTCTTCCTTCCTTGAGCTCCAAACAAGTTTTAAATCTAAACTATGGCTTGTTGATGGTTTTATCATACCACCAAGACACCTGAAGACATCTGAATTCACCCCTAAACACCTGTGATCATCTTAGGCAACCTTCATTCACTATAAATAGGCCCTTTAGTGCAGCATTTTCACTTGCACAATCACATTTCACTCTCATCTCTCTAGTTCAAATGTTCTTGAGCATTTCTGGAGGTTTCTGATTCAAAAGGGAGCTCATCTTTAGTAGAAAAGCTTGCTAGGACCCTTTGTAAGTGTCTTAGTCCCCTCTTTAGTTTAGTTTTCCTAATTAAAAACCGAAAAGTCAAAGTTACGTTAATCAGCTTTGACTCTCGGTTTAAACTCAAATGGTCCAGCCATTATTCGAAATGAATATGGTTATGTGACCATATTTAGGTAGATGTTAACCCCTCAAAAGTGCACCTCCTAATTATTTTGTTTGCTTAGTTAATTGTCGGGTCAAACTAATTAACCAAAAAGTTAAACTGGTCAGAATTTGAAATAATAATCAAAACTAACAATGCAGAGGTTATAAATTATATTTTATCACTCTAATAACTTGGTAATTATTATTAGAACATGTTTAAGCATGTTCAACCCGACAATTATGAGTTTAGGGTCGGTTCGTAACCGAAAGTTGCAAAAGCTTGACTTTTACTTTGACTTTCAGTTCTGACCTGATTAAGCTTAATTCTTCCATGTTTTAAGCTTCATTAGGACCACATTATGTTGTAGTATAACCCTCTGGAGTTATATTACCTGGACATTTGTATTTTGAATTATATGCTCATGTCCGTTATTATGCTTATAAATGCCCATTTTGCCCTTTTGACATATAAACGAGATTTTTGAAAATGTGAGAGGACAAAAAGCTTCATTACTGATATATAAGTATGTCACTTAAATTTGCATCAGTTTCTGGTTTCAAACAAAAGTTATGCTCGATATCGTAAATTGAAACTTTTTTATTAATTTAATTACGCTATCTTGCATAAGGCATGTTTAAACATGGAATTTGACCCAAAACTAATTACCTACTGTTAAGATATTATTTTTAGGGATTTTTAGAATTTTTGATCAGATTATAATCTGGCCATATCATGGAGTTCTTGTATAATTCGGTAAATGACGATAATACAATTTTCATGCATAAAATGATATTAACGTATGATTTGTATACCAAACCTTTTTCCTACTGACATTATATATTAAATAAAATATTTTGAACATTTAAGACTGATCAAAATCTCAGATTTTCATAAACATTTTAATTATCGACAATTATCGACTTTTACGCTATTTAAGCGCATAGTATGGTTTAAAACCATACTAATCACCTAAGACTTGTTACCTACTGAATTTATAAATAAATTTTAATATTTTTACCGTAGGTATAAGTCATGAACTCAGACTTCCAATTATGTCCTTAAAATCATATGTGAAATGACCAAAATACCCTTTTGGGGCATAGTTTGGCCATAAATGGTAAATTACACATATGAATGATATCCTACTGTTTTAACATCATAAAATAAATATTTTACTGAATGTTTTAGACCAGAATATCATTTTACTTTAAAACCTCTTTTATAAATATTAAAATGACCAAAATGCCCTTACGGGACTTAATTTGGTCTTAAATACTTTTTGGGCATATATGTTAACATCCTAGTGATGTATTAACATATTTTAAGCATAATAACATAAGGGACTTGTATATGGTTCATTTGGTTGCCCGTTATGCATTTACGCGTTCGGATCGGTTTATGTAACTAGTTTACGTAAGTTTGCCGAAACGGGTTTAACCTTATCGTTTTTGCTTCAAAATCCAGAATGTACTTAGTTTACCCATATTATACAAGTCTTCATACTTGTTGGGTCTAAATAACATTCTATTCCGGGCATCGCTTTATCTAGCGTATCGTACCGCTTTAGATACTTTAAGCTAGCCGGTCTAAGTCTACGACTTAAATAAGACCGTTAGCATTCTGAATTGGTTATATATTACCATCACTCGAGACTAGAGCCACCTGGTAAAAGCTACCTGCATTTAGATAGATTGGATACGACTGAGTTATTTTGCTGTGAATCAAGTATTAGCTCAGGTAAATATTTTTAACTTATTTTCCCTTATACGGGCTTGGGATACGGTATTATAATAATACCGCTTGGTCGGGTGTGAAATCATTTAATCGGATTGTGATTAATAAATTGCATAACCCGTTTTAATCTGTTTTGTTTGATAACATAAACATTGGGGGTTAATATGACCGTGTCCTGGATATCCTCGGCTCATTTCATTTGAAAATGGCCACGACCTATGCACTGGGTGTAGGCATACACCTGACAGATGCAAATGCTAACTAACCCACATGTTGGGGATAACTCCTTTGTGGGTTCTATAAATGGTGAGTCGGCTAATCATGACCGGCTTCCAAATCGGCCCCATATGTATGACAAACATGTAAAACTCTATACAAGATTTTATTAAAGATTGTCCCAAGTTATAAATGGTTTTGTGCCTTGTGCGCCTAAATCAATTTTCATAAACTCTTTTCAAAGGAGTCAGTTAATTGTATTTACCAGTGAAAACTGACGTATTTTCAAAAGATTAAGTGGCCGGTACTACTCATAATAGGCTGGGAGTTGCTCGATGTCGAAATAGAGGATCTTGCGAATCCTTAAAGATGCCTTAAAGTCTGCTAAACTTCATTTTATACATTCTATAAAGACCCACATGTGGATTTGATATTACAGGCTCGTTTATATAAATACTTTGATATTTTCAGACATTTAGGTTTGTAATAATATTTTATATTCCAAGACTTCCGATGTGCTATTATGTGTATGTTTGACTATGATGATATCAATCTTACGTCACGATACTCCCTACCGGGTCCACCAGTAATACGTGGAAATATCGGGGTGTGACAGGTTACTATCAGAGCCAACGTTTGAGTGAATTGAACACTAGCCCTTAGTGTTTAATCTCAAATGACACAGTAGCATGTTCCTTAGACCTTCTGAGTCTAGACTTAACATAGCAATGCTCTCATCCCTATTAAGTAAACATTGTTTTCGATTTTATGTATTTTGAATAAGTCGCCAAGCAAGGAAGCCGTTGATGGAGATTCTCCTCATCCGAAGCCAAGTAATGCCAAGCTTCGTAATACAGCTAGGATAAGCGTGCGACCGGTTTGGAGGAAAGAGCTTTATGGATTTATTTCCAAAAACCCAAACCCGTTGAAACTTGTAGTCAGACTTCAGAGTCTATACCGAAGGTCCCTAAGGCTCAAAATTTTGAAGTCTGTACCAGTGGAGTCCATACCAGGTGGTCCCTAAGGCTCCTGTTTTGAAAATAATACCAGTGGATCCTGATGATTCCTATTTCTTACCTCCAAGTTTTGAAATTCCAGATTTGGATTGTATCAATCAAAACCCAATCCGTGATCCATATCATTCTTTAACCATGGAATTCTTGAATTCTACTTCTATAACGGATCCCGATTGGAATACTTACTTTATTCACTGAGATCTTCGGTGTCCCTACCGTATATGGTAAACAAGTTGACGGACTCACCATTTTCGTTGTTTAACTCATGTGTCGGTTTTTCACTTATCTGTTCTTCCATTTTTACACTTTCAGTTATCTCTTCTTTAATTAATTCTTCTTTTGTGCGGGACTCCTCTTCCCTTGCGCGAGATTCTTTTATATAGTGCTCGATAACTTTAAGGTGTTCTAATATCCTATCGGTCACTTCGGTTATAGAAAAAGGATCAGGATTTTCAAAGCTTGAATCCGGTTGTTCAATCCTTTGTTCCTCATAATACCCATATGAAGTAGATGGTTCACACCATTGTTCTTCATTGTAAGCGTATGATGGATAAGGGTCGTAATTTTGATCTTCATAATACTCATATGAGGTGGGTTATTCATGCCATGGTTTCTCATAATAAGCATACGAAGGTGGTGGCTCATATCTTGGTTCCTCAAAGTATGAGTAAGAAGGCTCATACCTTGGTTCATCAAAATATGAGTATGAGGGAGAAGGTTCATACCTTTGGTCTTCATAGGATGTGTATGAAGTTGATGGCTCGTACCTGGGCTCCTCATAGTAGGTGTATAAAGTGGATGGTTGATATAAGTTACAATATTGAACCGAGTGCGGGTCACCACAATTAGTGCAATAGTTACTCCTATAATCATCCTCCTCATAGGTGTAGTTATAACCTCCTGAGTATTGATCCATAAGAATCACTCAGCAGACCACAACAAAGTCTCGAGATCAGAAAACAAAAATAAAAACAGAAACAGAGGTTGGACACGGCCCCGTGTTCAGTGGACACGACCCCGTGTACAAAATCTGTATCTGGGCGTTTTAATTAAAGTTACTGATTTCGTTGAGCACGGGGGTGTGTTCAGTGAGCACGGCCCCGTGTTCAAGTTACTGTATCTGGGTGTTTTATGAAAAGTATGCAGCACGGCCCCGTGTTCAGCGAGCACGGCCCGTGTTCAACCTACTGTAAATGCAAAACTAATCTAAAATGCAGAAAAATGTACGCGCGTTTTGAAAAACTGATTAGGCCGTCGATTTTAAGCTTTCTTAAAATCCTTGTGTCCCCGGCAACGGCGCCAAAAACTTGATGCGTGTCGAGTGTGATAGGTTTTTAATGTATATGTTAAGCCCATTTTAACACTTGTTAGCCAAGTTTTAAATTTATAAAACACGATATTTACTAACACTAAACACACATATGGGCAAGTGCACCCATCGTGAGCGTAGTATAGTGTTGGTAAGATACCGAGGTTGTCCAAGGACACAAGAGCTTTTAGTACCGGTTTATCCTCAACGTCTAATCAAATCAAAAGTTTAGAAAAAGGTTTTAAAATAAAAATAACTAAAATGCTGAAAAATAAAATAAAAGTAAAAACATATAGACAAGATGAATCACTTGGCTCCGACTCGTGTTTAGTGTAACCTTTGATTATTTCCGCACTTTTGCACTATTTAAGAGATTATCTTAGTTATTGTAGTAGGCCCCTCTTTTGAAGGTGACGTTACCATCAACCCAGTAGTTTGAGTCAGCAAGGATACAATCCTAAAGGGTCGGATTATTGAAAGATAATTAATTAAGTTATTAATGCATATTATGGTAGGCCCCTCTTTTGAAGGCGACGTTACCCTCGGCTAAGTAGTCTGAGTCAGCAGGGATACAGTCCTAAGTAGCCGGGTTAAAGTATTAATAGTAGTTTACATATGAGGGGATCAAAGAGTTTGGACCCCCGCCATCCAATACCGGTGGGTATTGAAGGAGGTCCTACTAAATTTGACACAGGTCCTTGCAGGATCTATACACTGAACAAGGCAAGACTCTTACCAAACAGTTCCCTTAACCCCCAACCAGGTAGCCAACATACCTCCATATAGACCGTGGAGATATGAATGGTGAAAATCTTTTATTTTATATAGATAGTAAAATAATGCCAAGACACCATGGACAAACGAAAAGGAAGAATCACCTTCAACATAAGAAACTAGTTATTAAAGTCATTAATACATAACCAAGTAAAAAGTGCGAAAAGATTAAAAATAAAAAGTATTACACTAGACACTTTGTCTTCACTAAGTGATGTAAGAGACTTAGGCAAACATGACCTTGATTGTCAAGAACTCTTACGATCAATCTTGGATCTCGAGACGACTCACACACTCTATGATGGACAATGGATGATGGTGGTGGATGATGGTGTTGTGATGGTGGTGGGTGGTGGGTGAAGTGTGAGAGAGGTGGTGTGCCAAGGGATGGTTTGCAAATGAGCCAAGCACCCCTATTTATAGCCTGAACAGTAGCTCGGGCACGGCCCCGTGTCCATCCTCTTCTCTGTCTTCATTAATTGCAGTCTGTCTGCATTAGTTGACCACGCCCTCGTGTCCGCTGGGCACGCCCCCATGTGCAGAAGCATATCTGTACTATCAAGATTTGCCTGGATTCTGCGAATCTTATAGTTGACCACGGCCCCGTGTCCGCTGAGCACGGCCCCGTGGTGGGCGATGGAAGCTTCTACAACTTTGTCTTTTATGCTGACACTTGGGCACGCCCCCGTGTTCACTGAGCACGGGGCGTGTTCAGCCTTCTATTCTCTTGTTTTGCTTGGGAAGATGCTTTCGGGGAGGTCGGGCATGCCACGTTTGTTCCTTTTCTTGTATTTATGTTAGATTTAGCTGTCTTTTTGCTTCTTTTGTTAATTTGAGCTCATTTAATCCTGAAAATACAAAAGGAAGACAAAAGCACACTTTTTCCAACATTAGTACTAAAAAGGGTTAGTTTTATGCCACAATTGATGTAATTTATATGTTGCATTTTGCACACATCACCTACACACCTATGTCGCGGGCCGCGAAGGACCCCTGTGTGGTAATCGCGGGGTGCAAGAAATGGCCGAACAAGCCCTATAAATAGATGCATTCGACCGTTCATTTGAATTCGTCCCACAATCTCTTTCTCTCTCAAATTTCTATAGTGTAGGCACTATACCCGGGCATAATACCCCCCTAAATAATGAAGTCCTGCCTTGTTGTAGGTATCATAACCCCCGATTACGTATTAGATACACTGCCCGATTGATATAGGGTTCTGTAACGGCTGTCGAGGTTCTGCCCGACGTAGTCGTTGGAATGCCGTCTCGGGGAGGGTATTACTAATGTAAATATTGGGTTATTATACAAATGCGTGTGCATTTGTGTAATTAATAGATAATCATCAGGAAATCCTAAAGGAAAACCCTAACACAACAATGTGAGTAATCTCCTTTTTGCAAACTGTTTTTACAAAACCTCAAGTGTTTTACATTATATTAAACAGTGATTGAGTATTTGTATTCTACAATTATCGTCGGTATGTTGGGGTTTTGTATACAAAATTTGTTACTACACTGTGAGTAGTAACATGACCACAAGTCGGGTTGACAGTACCGTGAGTGGTAATTAAAGTAGATGGAAACAAATGTAATTGCGCGACCGCCCTCAATACTGTTAAATGGTTTTACTTATCTTGATTAAACTGGGATTCACTCACCAGTATTTTCCACTGACAAAATGTTTTTAAACGCGTTTCAGGTAACAAAATATGAAAGCCAAATAGAAGCCAGCTGGACAGCACTGAAGGCTTGGAAAAGTGACTATAAAGTTACCTAACATAAAGAAATGTTTTATTTTAATAAATAGGGTTTATCCCTATCAAAATGTGTGTACTTAAAACTTGGGATTTTTCCCACATGTTTAATATTATAAAAGTGTGGTATTTTACTCTGATAAAATATTTCCTAACTACGGTCCTGGTGTAATTTCTGCTGCCAAATTGACAATCACTGATACCACTAAAACTGGCCGCGGCCGCCCGTTCCCGAGTACTTAGGGGACGAGGGTTGCGACAATAAGATCGAAACATGGACACTTATAACATCATAAAACAACCCATAGTCATGATTAAATAAACAAAAATATATAGGCCCTAAAACAAAGTTGGGCTACATAAAACTAACATATAGTCAATGATTAAATGAACAATAATATCTAGGCCCTAAATGTATTATCCTCTAAAAGTCCTTAATTATACGTCTCAACAAACTCTTATCATCCCTATAGAGCTGCAACATGCAACTCTAGCAAATCATGTCTAATCCGCTCATCCCAAGTCAATTTGGGCCTGATGTAACATTTCCATTTTTTTATCATATAAGAATTATAGGTTGTTTAAAATTTATTAATCATTAGTAACTAGTTTTATTTTTAAAAATAATTATTCGACCCATATAGTTTTAAAATCTATTTTATATATATTTGGCTGGAATGTTATACTAATTAATTGGCTTGTATATGTGTGACATTTCTATTTTCTATATTAAAATAAAGTATATAAAACTTATATTATTAAACGAGTAGGCTAATGGGTAAGTTGATTGTTAGAAATATGAAGTACCTAGACGGGCCTAGGAACCGTTTAATAATTAAATTATAAAAATACATTATATTTGAACCTACTCCATTTTTAATGAAACTTGGTTCAAAATGTAGATACAAATATTCTCGCTCTAATGACATATTCATTGTTTTATAAAACGTCATATTTTAGAAGTTATAAGCGTCAAGCAGTTATATTAATTATAATATATATAATAAAATAAAACTTACATATGAAATATGTAAGAGTGTACGTGTACACTTTTGAATCAAACTTTACATTAAATGTGTAGACATGTAGCTGTCCAATATTCATTTGAAACCTTCATTTTGAAAGGGTACATATACATGAATTTAATGTTAAGTGCTACATGGAACTTGATGGAGTGAGCACCAAATTTGTATGGCAACTATAAAAAGGCATCAAGCTCTTCAGAAAACAATCTGTCATTTTTCCTTCTTTCATGATTCATCTTTTGCTCTCTCTCTCTCTATTCTATATTGTTAGTTTTTTTATTTATTATTTCACCCCATAATAATAAAGCCCTGCCCCGTTTTAAGTCTTTTAACCCCTGATCACTGATACCCTGTCCGATTGATCTGGGGCCCCATAACGCATGTCAAGGCTCTGCCCGACTAAGTTCGTTGGGGTTCTTTCTCGTGACGTAGGGATAAAGTTGAATTTGGGTTATTATACTTAACACGAGTGCATTATATATTTTATTAAATAGCTCAGGAGTTATACCCAAGATTCTATCAGGAGACTTTTAGTTGAACCCTAAAGTTACAAAGTGAATCCATTCTCTTTTCTTACCGTTTGTGAGTCATTATCCTTTTTATCACCCTTTTGTGATACACTTATATTTAAAAAATGTTTTCCAAAATCCTAAATGTTTATCAGTTATACTTACAGTGATTAAATTTTTGTATTCTGTAATAACTGCCGGTATGGAATTGTTTTATACATTACTTGACCCTCGTTACTATTGGCCAAAAAGTTAGCAAATAGTAGCATGACCACAAGCACGGGGGAATTGTGCGCCAGTAGCCATAGCCTATAACTAATATTATTTTTACATTAAATCATTAATAAATTTAATGTACGATTGAAATAAATTTAAATTGTGTGTATATAAAATAGAGCTTTATTAATCATTATTAAAATATATATTAAAAAAATATATTTAATAAACCTAAATTACTATTAACATTATAAAATAATGTATATCATAATAAAATATGTCAAATATAATATATTCTACTTTTAATATACTAAGATTATTTCTTAGTCACGTCTATAAATTAAATAATAATATCATAATTATTTAATTAATATATTATATTTGATAAAGTTATAGCTATTAATTTAACAGAAAATGATATATTTCATTTTCTGGACTAATTGGTTTGTGCCATAAAAATATATTTGATAAAGTATTCTAATACGGACAATAATAAGTTCAGAGTCACTGGTTGAGAGAATGATCAACAGTGACATAACCAAAGACACTAGTTGAAAGAATGATCAACAATGTTATAACCACAGTCACTAGTTGAGAGAACGATCAACAGTGATACGACCACAGACACTAGTTGAAAGAATAATCAACAGCGTTATGACCCCAGTCACTAGTTGAAAGAATGATCAACAGTGACTTGACCACCGTCACGGAAATCGCCTAGTGACAAGTACCTTTGAATAATAGTAAGATATAATTACTTGATAAACTTCACTATTGGACGAAAGTGAGCCAATGAGTGATTTGACCACTGTCACATCGGAACTGCCACCATGTGACCAATACTGGTTAAGCTTTGGGTAAATATAAACAAATATAAAAACCCTTGATACTGTAAAGTATAACAATATATTTTTTTATAAAAATGGAATGAACTCGCCAGTATTTATTACTGATAAAATGTTTTCAAAATGTGTTTCAGGTAATTTGCTGTAAAGATAATAGAAGCCAACTATGCAGCACTGAAGGCTTAAATAAAGTGGCTATAAATACCTGAATAAAAGAAGAAATTTATGTTTTATTTATTTGGGTTTATCCCTATAAAAGCAATTGAATTAAAGATGGGTTTTAGCTCATTTGTTTAAAATTAAAAGTATGGTGTTTTACAAACTCTGAAATTATTTCCTAACTACGATCCCAATGAAGAATTTTTCCGCTGCGTAATTAATAAACACTGGTACCATCTGGCTGGTTCACGGCTCTCGCTCCTAGGGTGGGGTCGGGGGCTGTGACACCTATATCTACCCTCCTCCTATCTACATTGAGGGTTACCATTGCTTTAACTGGTGTCGTCATGTGCCTCCTCTTCACATGTCCAAACCATCTTGATTTACCCTCCTTTTTTATCCGATATCATAGACATTCCTAACCTTTTTCCTTAAAAACCTCAAATTTTTATCATATCTAAGGTTATGTGCGCACACATCCACCTAAGCATCCACATCGCTACTACTTCCATCTTATGCACATGCGTCTTCTTGAGTCCCAGTAGTTTGTCCCGTACAAACATATCAGGTCTAATTGCAACCCTGAGAAATTTCCTTTAATTTGTTGGGAACCTCTTGTCGCACAATACCCTAGTAGTTGTTGAGACTTGACCCTAGATTGTGGTCTAAGTGTCCTCCACATCGTCAACACCAATGAAATCACAATTAAGTTGTAACAACCCTCGGTTAAACCAACATCCTCATAATATTTCCGACACCCTATTATATGATAGAATGTCTTAATATATCTTATATTATACCCCGTATGTGAAAACCGAGCCCGAATTATGTTTTAACATATAAAATAAATCAAAAATAAGAAAAATGGAGTTGAGGCGGGCCGCGTAAACCCACCCCAACATCACACGCGGAGGGTATAAGGGCTGAAATCTGACTTTGTTGACTTCTTAAGTTGATACGGGTCGCGTAAGCTTAAGCTTACACTTACGCGGGCCGCTAGAGATCATGAAACGCGGAGACATCCGATGCTGACACGTGTCGACATCGTGGCGAGTCTAGTAGCTGACCCAGCTAAGCTATTCTGTTGACCAGGGTTGACGCGGGCCGCGTAACCTTGGCCTATGCTTTACGCGGGCCGCGTGGGAGCTGTATATCAGAACTATAAATAGATGGCATCGGGTTTCAATTTCCGTCGCTCATTCTAAATTCTCAATCTCGAATTCTCTGATATTAGGCATATTTTGCAAGTATTATACCCCCTAATTAGCGAGGTTCTGCTCCGTTGTAAGTATTATAACCCCGGTTTCGTAATAGTTACGCTGCCCGATAGATTTAGGGTTCCGTAACAACTGTCGTGGTTCTGCCCGACGTAGTTGTTGGAATGCCGTCTCGGGGAGGGTATCATTAATAATTTCAAAGGGTTATCATACTAACCAATGTACATTTGTATAAATTATAGATTATATCCAGGAAACCCTTACAAGAAGCTTAAGATAGCAATGTGAGTTTATCCTCTTTATGTTAACATTTTTGGAATGTTTTACAAAACCTTAATTGTTTTACAATGTGATTAAGCGGTGATTGAGTCTTTGTAGTTCTTCAATTATTGCCGGTATTATGGGGTTTTGTATACAAAATTTACTACGAGTAGTAGTAAGTCTGAATGACAGTGCATTACCATTGGACGACGAGTTAGCCAATGGGTAATTTGACCATAGCCATAGATCCGGTCGAGTGGCAAATACTGAATGAGTAATTGTGTAGAAATAAACAATGTGATCGCTCTCAATACTGTGTTAATTGATAAAATGTTTCTTGATTAAACTGGGATTCACTCACCAGTATTTCCCGCTGACAAATGTTTTTAAAACGCGTTACAGGTAACACAATGTGAACATCCAATTAATGGAAGCCAGCTGTAGAGCACTGAAGGCTTAGGGAAAATGTGGCTATAAAAGTTACCTAATAAACGATGTTTTAAATTCAATAAAATAGGGTTTGTCCCTATAAATGTATTGTAACAAGAAACTTGGGTTTTACCCATGTGATTATTAATAGTAAATGAGGTAGTTTTACTCTGATAAACATTTCCTAACTACGGTCCTAATGTAAATTCCGCTGCGAGATTTAATAACCTGATACCACCGAAACTCTGAGATCGCGTCCGCCCGTTCCCGGGAATTAGGGATCGGGGGTTGCGACAGAAGGTGGTATCAGAGCCTAGCCACTGGTCTGAGCCAAAGAAGTGTTCTGCTGACACTTAAATTATAAATTTTGTGTTAGGAAATAAATTATGAAAGTATATGCATAACCGTATTTAATTGTTATGTGTTATTTGACTATCTGTTAGTTTACAGTATGAGTGATCAAGGACCATCAGACATGAATCGTCTGTTGTCTGAATCACCTAAGAGTGAAGGTACTTCGTCACAGCCTGCCCTTTCTGGGTATTCTGCTGATCAGGAAGAAAGAGTGTTTGCTTTTAGAGCTCAGTCAGAAGAGCCATTCCCTAATAAGAAACGAGGATGGTTCAGTAAGGAAGCTTTTGCTCGTAGGAAGAGACTGCGAAAGTTGCAACAGCAAAGAGTTCTAGCGGCTGCTAAGCGTAGAACTGATGCCCATACACAGGATATGCTTAATAGAAGCCTAGCTAATTTCCATATCTTAGCTACAACTGCTGCTGACCCGAGTCTGGAACAACTAGTAGCCCCACAACCACAAAACCCAGATCAACCCATGGAAATAGAAAACCAGGAAAATCAGGTGGAGATGCATGACTTTAACCCATAAGAAATCCCTAAGATACCTGCGCCAAACCCTCTAGATCCAAATTACGACCCCTGGTGGGACGATAATAGGGATTTTGTGCAACGTTACCCTATCCAGGAATACCCACCCATACAGAACATAGAAGCCTACCCAGGTATAGACCCTTTAGATCCCTATTACCAAGATGAATATATTAGGGAAATTTTAGAGGATCCATACGGATTTCAGGAACTGTCACTCCCATATCAGGAACCCGCACCCCAGATTCCAAACCCAGTCCGAGAACCTGCACCCCCAATGAGTGCAGAAAACATCCAAGAACTTAGGACTTTCGGGGAGGAAATTTTAGAGAACAGTGAGAGAATGCGTCAGGTGGGAGAGCGTCTCGTATGGAAATACGATGAGCGCAATATGGATTTTTGGATAAATCCATATCCATGAATGTGAATGGAGGAAATAGTAGTAGTAATAATAATAAAATATAATAAAATAAAATATGTGTGTACGGATGCATATTACTATTAGTGTAATTTTCTTTCTGTTGGTATTGTAATCTTTATTTCTGTACTAGTGTGTAATAGACGCATAGTATATGAAAATAGAGTACAAGTCGCAATGATCGACGGTTTTGGTTAAATTGCGTGTCATATAATTAATTATATTACCTATTATTTGTGATATTAATATGGGAGAAATGTTTAAAATTCAGATGGCTGACGAAGGAAATCAAGGAAATCTGAATAACGATAACCAGAGTAACATTAACGTGGTTAATGAGAATCCAAGCATCAATAACAATAACAATCAAGTTGATAATAGTGCTATCCAACACATAGTAGCACAGGGAATTATAGATGCAATGTCATTTATTCTTCAAACTGTTAAGGATGCTGATAATAAAAGTAAGCATAGTAGTAAGCGACCAAGTGAACCAGAAAACAGTGAGAACAATGGACATGTACTTCAAATGCCCATTCCCAAAAGAAGAAGAACTGTGCCTTACGGTTGTTCTTATAAAGAATTTTGGTCTTGTAAACCAATGGAATTCTCGGGCAATGAAGGGGCCATTGCAACCTTACGCTGGATAGAAAAGACTGAGGCAGTCTTAAGGATAAGTAAGTGTGCTGAAGAAGAGAAGATACTGTTTGCTTCTAATCTGTTTAAGAATGCAGCACTAGAATGGTGGAACACTATCCTCCAAACAAAAGGAAGTGATAGAACCTATAATATGGAATGGGAAGAATTTATGGACAAGGTAGAAAGGAAATTCTGCCCTCCTAATGAAAAAGAACAGATAGCAAACAAATTCCTAAACCTTAGGATGACTGGTGTGGATAGTAAGGGATACACTAAGTTATTCTTCGAATATGCTAGAATAGTGCCAACCCTTGCTTCGCCAAAACCAGTGTTAATTTCCCGTTATATTTGGGGATTAATTGGAGAGATAAGACATATAGTCAAGGCAGCTAGACCTCAAAATATAGAAGAAGCTGTAGAACTAGCAAATACCTTGACTGATGAATTAGTTCGTACCCAAGAAGAGGATCAAAGGAGGAACCTAACCCAGAAATTGACCCAAGAATTCCGTTCTGGAAATTCTAACCGTGGGAAAAATATAGGTTCTACCTCTGCACCCTACTGTAGGTATTGCAAAAGAAAGCATTCCGGAAAATGCTCCATATATTGTAACTTTTGCAAACTATCGGGACACAAAGAAGAAAACTGCAAGAAGAAAGCTAACAGCAGGGTATGTTACAATTGCGGAGAACAAGGTCATATCAAGCTAAATTGTCCAAAATTAGCTCCAGCTCCAGATAACAAGAATACTAAAAATGCTAGAGCATTTGTTCTAACTGCAGAAGAAGCCAAGATGATTCTAGATGTCATAACTGGTTCGTTTTTAGTTAATGATGTTTTTGCTAAAGTATTATTTGACTCTGGTGCAAACCAAAGTTTTATTAATACATCGTTTTGCAAATTTCCAAATTAATCATTAACTAAACTACCACAAGAATGCTTAGTAGAGACAACTAATGGGGAAATTGTTAGAATTTCTGAAATCTTGCAGGGAGCAAGCATAGAAATTTTAAATCAGAAATTTATTGCAAATCTTTATCCCATGAATCTGGTAGGATTTGATGTTGTTTTAGGAATGGATTGGTTAATAGCCAATAAAGCCAGTATTTTATGTGATCAAAAGTTAATTCAAGTAAATTCACCAAAAGGTAAAATGATCACAATTAAAGAAGATAAATCTTCTAGGTCAACTAAATTTATCTCTGTGATGAAAACTGCAAGTTGTATGAGAAAAGGATCTATAGTGTATTTGATTTCTATAATCATTAACACTAAAGGAAAGGATTTAAAAGATATTCCAGTAGTATCTCAGTTTTCAGATGTATTTCCAGAAGAATTGCCAGGACAACCTCCAGACAGAGAAGTTGAATTTAGAATCCATTTAATACCAGGAACATCACCAATTGCCAAAGCACCCTACCGTTTGACACCTGCTGAAATGCAGGAGTTGAAGAAACAATTAGACGAACTGTTAGAGAAAGGATTCATACAACCAAGTTCATCGCCGTGGGGAGCGCCGATACTCTTCGTTAAAAAGAAGGACAGATCAATGTGTATGTGCATTGACTACCGTGAATTAAACAAGGTCACAATTAAGAATCGGTACCCATTACCGAGGATTGATGATCTATTTGATCAACTGCAAGGAGCTCGATTTTTCTCTAAAATCGATTTAAGGTCAGGATATCATAAATTAAAGGTACAGGAAGAGGACATTCCTAAGACCGCATTTAGAACAAGGTGTGGCCATTATGAATTTACTATCATGCCATTTGGTTTAACCAATGCCCCCGCTGCATTTATGGACATGATGAACCGAATATGTAAGCCATATTTGGATAAATTCATAATTGTTTTCATAGATGATATTCTAATTTATTCTAAGAATAAAGAGGATCATGTAAAGCATTTGCACGCACTTTTAAGTTTGTTAAGAAAGGAAAGGCTTTATGCTAAATTCTCTAAGTGCGAGTTTTGGTTAGAAAAGGTACAATTTCTTGGACATCTAGTCAATTATGAAGGAATTCATGTAGATCCAACAAAGATTGAGGCAATTACTAAATGGAAAACCCCTGAGTCACCAACCGAGGTTAGAAGTTTCTTAGGATTGGCTGGTTATTATAGAAGATTTATTAGAGATTTCTCTAGAATAGCCATTCCCTTAACTAAGTTAACTTGTAAATCTGTTAAGTTTGAATGGGGATTTAAACAAGAAGAAGCATTTAGAATCCTTAAGCAAAGATTAACCCATACACCCATATTAGCATTACCAGAAGGAACTGAAGACTTTGTAGTCTACTGTGATGCTTCTAAATTAGGTTATGGATGTGTGTTGATGCAACGACAAAAGGTTATAGCTTACGCATCTAGACAACTTAAGAATCATGAAGAGAATTATTCAACCCATGATTTAGAATTAGGAGCTATAATTTTTGCTCTTAAGATTTGGAGACATTACCTTTATGGTAGTAAGTTTACCATATTTACTGATCACAAAAGTTTAAGGTATGTTTTTTAGCAGAAAGAGTTAAATATGAGACAAAGACGTTGGATGGAATTTCTTAGTGATTATGATTGTGATATCCAGTATCATGAAGGAAAAGCCAATATAGTGGCAGATGCTTTAAGCCGAAAGTATCATGAAAAACCAAAAAGGGTACGTTCTCTTAAATTAAATCTGCAAGTAGATTTAAATGATCAGATAAGAGAAGCACAAGAATCAGTAATCAAGGATGATTCTGAAAAATTAAAAGGTATGCTAAAAGAATTGGAACAAGGGACAGATGGAATTTGGAGATTTCATAAAAAGAGAATGTGGATACCTAAATTAGGAAATCTACGTCATTGTATACTAGAAGAAGCTCATAAGTCTAAGTATACAATGCATCCAGGAAGTGATAAAATGTACCAGGATTTAAGGAAAAATTTCTGGTGGATAGGAATGAAAAAGGATATAGCAGCCTATGTTTCTAAATGTTTAACTTGTGTACAAGTCAAAGCTGAACACCAGAAACCATCAGGTTTGTTACAGCAATTAGAAATGCCAGTTTGGAAATGGGAATTTATAACAATGGATTTTGTTACTAAATTACCCAAAACAAGGAAAGGAAATGATACAATCTGGGTAATTGTAGATAGGCTAACTAAGTCATCTCATTTTCTACCAATGAAGGAAACAATTAGTATGGAACAATTATCTAAGTTATATGTAAATGAAATTGTTTCTTTGCATGGAATTCCTTTATCAATTGTTTCTGATAGGGATAGTCGATTTACATCTCATCTTTGGTCAAGTTTCCAAAAAGCAATGGGAACCAAGTTAAAACTAAGCACAGCTTATCATCCACAAACGGATGGACAAAGCGAAAGGACAATTCAGACATTGGAGGACATGCTTAGAGCTTGAGTAATTGATTTTGGAGGTAATTGGGATGATCACTTACCTTTAATAGAATTTTCATATAATAATAGTTATCACACAAGTATCAATGCTGCACCATTTGAAGCACTTTATGGACGAAAGTGTCGAACCCCAGTCTGTTGGGCAGAAATTGGGGAAAAGCAACTATCTGGACCTGAGATAGTGCAAGAAACAACCGATAAAATTATTTAAGTCAAGGAACGACTGAAAGCAGCACGTGATAGACAGAAAAGTTATGCTAATAACAGGCGAAAACCATTCGAGTTTCAAGTAGGAGATAAAGTATTATAGAAAGTCTCTCCTTGGAAAGGAGTGGTAAGATTCATCAAACGGGGAAAGTTAAGTCCCAGGTATGTTGGACCTTTTAAAATTATTAGAAGAATAGGACCAGTAGCCTATCAGCTACAACTGCCAGAGGAAATGGCAGGAATACATGATGTGTTTCATGTATCTAATATTAAAAAGTGTTTAGCTGATGAATCATTAATAGTACCTTTTAAGGATATAGAGGTGAATGAACAACTAAAGTTTGTAGAAAGACCTCTACAAATTGAAGACAGGAAAGTCAAGAATCTCAAGCATAAGAGACTAGTTCTAGTCAAAGTAAAGTGGGACTCCAAAAGAGGAGCTGAATACACATGGGAGCTTGAATCAGAAATGAAAAGAAAATATCCGCACTTGTTTCAGTAGATCTCGAGGACGAGCTCTAAAACAAGGTGGGGAGAATGTAACAACCCTCGGTTAAACCAACATCCTCATAATATTTCCGACACCCTATTATATGATAGAATGTCTTAATATGTCTTATATTATACCCCGTATGTGAAAACCGAGCCCGAATTATGTTTTAACATATAAAATAAATCAAAAATAAGAAAAATGGAGTTGAGGCGGGCCGCGTAAACCCACCCCAACATCTCACGCGGGCGGTATAATGGCTGAAATCTGACTTTGTTGACTTCTTAAGTTCATACGGGCCGCGTAAGCTAAAGCTTACACTTACGCGGGCCGCTAGAGATCATGAAACACGGAGACATCCGGTGCTGACACGTGTCGACATCGTGGCGAGTCTAGTAGCTGACCCAGCTAAGCTATTCTGTTGACCAGGGTTGATGCGGGCCGCGTAACCTTGGCCTATGCTTTACGCGGGCCGCGTGGGAGCTGTATATCAGAACTATAAATAGATGGCATCGGGTTTCAATTTCCGTCGCTCATTCTAAATTCTCAATCTCGAATTCTCTGATATTAGGCATATTTTGCAAGTATTATACCCCCTAATTAGCGAGGTTCTGCTCCGTTGTAAGTATTATAACCCCAGTTTCGTAATAGTTACGATGCCCGATTGATTTAGGGTTCCGTAACAACTGTCGTGGTTCTGCCCGACGTAGTTGTTGGAATGCCGTCTCGGGGAGGGTATCATTAATAATTTCAAAGGTTTATGATACTAACAAATGTACATTTGTATAAATTATAGATTATATCCAGGAAACCCTTACAAGAAGCTTAAGATAGCAATGTGAGTTTATCCTCTTTTTGTTAACATTTTTGTTCTGTCACAACCCCCGATCCCTTATCTGTCCCGGGAACGGGCGGCCGCGAACTCAGTGGCGGTGGTATCAGTTATTTAATCTTGCAGCGAAATTTTCATCAGGACCGTAGTTAGAAAATGTTTATCAGAGTAAAACCACCTTCTTTTATTTTGATAATCATATGGGTAAAACTCAAGTTTCTTGTTACAACATACTTATAGGGATAAACCCTACTTTATTGAATTTAAAACATCGTTTATTAGGTAACTTTTATAGCCACATTTTTCCCAAGCCTTCAGTGCTCTCCAGCTGGCTTTTAACTAATTGGTTGTTCACATTGTGTTACCTGTAACGCGTTTTAAAAACATTTGTCTGTCGAAAATACTGGTGAGTGAATCCCAGTTTAATCAAGAAACATTTTATTAATTAAAACAGTATTGAGAGCGATCACATTGTTTATTTCTACACAATTACTCATTCAGTATTTGCCACTCGACCGGATCTATGGCTATGGTCAAATTACCCATTGGCTAACTCGTCGTCCAATGGTAATGCACTGTCATTCAGACTTACTACTACTCGTAGTAAATTTTGTATACAAAACCCCATAATACCGGCAGTAATTGAAGAACTACAAAGACTCAATCACCGCTTAATCACATTGTAAAACAATTAAGGTTTTGTAAAACATTCAAAAAATGTTAACAAAAAGAGGATAAACTCACATTGCTATCTTAGACTTCGCGTAAGAGTTTCCTGGGGATAATCTATAATTTATACAAATGTACATAGGTTAGTATCATAACCCTTTGAAAAATATTAATGATACCCTCCTCGAGACGGCATTCCAACAACTACGTCGGGCAGAACCACGACAGTTGTTACGGAACCCTAAATCAATCGGGCAGCGTATCTATTATGAAACTGGGGTTATAATACTTACAACGGAGCAGAACCTCGCTAATTAGGGGTATGCTACCCGACTATAATATCACTTCTACAGAAAATTGAGATTGAGAATTGAAATGTGAGCGAGTTGAAATGAAATCCGATGCCTGCTATTTATAGTTGCTGATACTTGGTCTCCACGCGGCCCGCGTAAGGGTAGACAGGAGTCTACGCGGCCCGCGTCAAACTCCAGTCAATGCGTAGCTTATCATGGTCATGATCTAGACCTGCCACGATGTCGACACGTGTCGGCACCGGGCTGCGCCACACTTTTGGTCACTCGCGGCCCGCGTCAACTTACTATATGGTTTACACGGCCCGTCTGGACTTAAGAAACCAAAGGAGTCTGGTTCTAGCTTTCATACCGCCCGCGTAAGGGTTTGGGGTGGGCTCACGCGGTCCGCCTCAGCCCTAGATTTAAACTTTTATATTTTATTTAAAGACTATATTGTATCACGGGCTCGGTTTTTACATACGGGGTGTATTTAAAAACATATAGGGGTATTCTAAATATATTAGGGGTGTCAGAAATATTTTTGAGGGTTGATATATCTTGGTACAACTCCTGGGTTATTTAATAAAATATATAGTGCACTCATATTAAGTATAGTGACCCAATTTCACTTTATCCCTACGTCACTAGACAGAACCCCAACGAATTTAGGCAGAGCCTTGACATACGTTACGGGGCCCTACGTCACTTGGACAGGGTATCGGTGATCAAGGGTTTCAATACTTTAAAACAGGACAGAGCTTTATTATTATTATTATGGGGTAAATTATATATACAAAGAAAGATAGACTGGCGAAACTTTAAAAGAGAAATATGAGCAATTTTGAAAGCATACTCCTGCATCCTATTTATACCATATGTTCGAAGCTTAAACTTAGAGGTTACGCTAACAGAAAGATTCCATTTGCTTTCTTTGCTCTCCACGTATATGCATGTATTAATTTCATGCATATGTGTGTAATACTTTAATTTTGTTTGCAAACACACAATCACACGTCCACATATTTTCTCATTTCAATTAAATGTAGTTTTAAATTATTTTATTATTATACGTACATGTTGATTACTATTATTATAAATTTCTTTTATATGCACTTATCGTGCATTATGTATTATTTTCCAACATTTGATTTAATTATTTTATTAATTATAATTAATTTAACTGCTTTACTCTTTTGGCGCTTATAAATTTTAAAGTACGACGTTTTATAAAATGATAAATATGCTATTAGGACGAGCATATTTTTATCTACATTTTGAACCAAGTTTCATTAAAAATAAAGTAGGTCCAAATATAATGTATTTTTATAATTTAATTATTAAATGGTTCTTACGCTTGCCAAAACAACTTATATTTTTATTGGTCAACTTACCTATGATGCATCCTTTTAATAACATAAGTTTTTATATGTATTTTAAATAAAAATTTTGGGACTGTTACATCCTCCCCACCTTATTTTAAATCTCGTCCTCGAGATTCTCTGAACTATGAATGAATATTTTTAGTTAGTTTAGTTTCAAAGTGTATTCTGTCCTTTGTTTTGAATTTCACTTTACTTTGACCAGAACTATTTTCTATGAGGTTCTTATTCTTGACTGAAATATGTTTTGTATTTTAATAAAGCTTTTAGTTACAGGTTTCCTAAGGCGTCAATACTCTAAAGTAATGCAAGAGGAATTCTTAAATTTTCAATGACGTTCTAACTTAAAGAGTTCTTGTCGTTCATTTTGTCGCACGAATTTCAAGAAGGACAATCAAACGAAATAGTGTTTGATACCGGAATTATAGAAGTATACGAGAGATTCCTAATAAATCAAAAATTATCAATGACCCACCTGTTCGTGATTTATCCCTAATTGTCAATTATGGTCTTTG
The DNA here is from genome assembly GCA_030545235.1 of Helianthus tuberosus. NCBI lineage: Eukaryota > Viridiplantae > Streptophyta > Magnoliopsida > Asterales > Asteraceae > Helianthus > Helianthus tuberosus. The sequence continues at coordinate 57,824,834 of CM060411.1, read as the reverse complement.
GATTTCCTTATAAATATACATATCTGTATAATATTTCATATACTGTAGTATGCACCTTATTCATAACACATACTTCATCTCGCCCGGTCTCGCCGGAGAGGTAACCCTCATCTCACCCGGACAACCTGGAGAGTCTACCGCACCATACCCAGTTTGCCGGAGATGTAATTATCATGGTATCTCCCATAAATAAACTTCTATCAAATTAGGATTTTGAAAGTACATCGTTTATTATAGTTTGCATCAAGGAACAAGGGAATCAGTATTCTCATGATGGATCATATTCTAGAACCGAGTAGTACTAATAAACAAGAAATAACAGTGGCCAGTTGTTATCGCTTATTTATCATACATGCATTGTTCTAGTCATCATCCTCACAGGATACCAATAACCATCACACTTTTATCTATGCAAGTAATTGGCTTATCTCAAAGCTTTATACTAAGGCATTCTTCTTAGGTTCAAGTCTAAATACTGTCCTGGTTGTTACCAGTGAATATCAATATCCTAACTTTTTCATTTAATCATAAATATTATTATGGTTGTGGTTTTCTTTTGGTTGGAGAATTGAGTTTCAAATATATCATTGTCTCCATTGACACTATAGCTAGGTTCAATGTAATAAGTATACTTACAGCTAACTCTATTTATGCATATAAATCTTAGATCCTGTTACAAGGAATATTTCATTGAGACAGATGACATTTTAAAACATATTAGGTTCCATGGTTTATTCTTATAATAACTTCATATTTTCATATGAATTACCAATGACAATTTCTCTTATGTTTATCTTAGAGAAGATATTATATTGGGTATACCATCAAGAAATTCTATTGGGTATATGCATATAAAATTTCAAATCTTTAATATTAAACTTACGGAATATATACACATATATGTAGAATAATAACTATATATTCGATGGTATCAATCATCATGCTTATTTCCATAACTTTATTTTATAAATGTAGTATATTGAAATAAATTTCTGTCAAATATAATATTTTGGAATTAACAGTTTAGGGAAATAAATTACTCAAAATATAAATCTTCTGGACTCATAAGAACAGTTTCATTTTTAACTAATGGGTTAAATTATACCAGACTCACTATTTATATTACCTTAATAATTTCTGCTCAAGTAACCATCTATATATCTATTCCAATTATCACATTTCTACCTTTTCCTTTATCAGAATCAATCCCAGATTCCAAACCCAGTCCTGCACCCCCAATGAGTGCAGAAAACGTACAAGATCTTAGAACTTTTGGGAAGGAAATTTTAGAAAGCAGTAGGTTTAAAATATCAAAACTTAATTCTCAATTTATTGTATATCATATTATTTATTCAAAGAAGTACTTATGGTAAGTAATACAAAGTTTGACGTTTCAAAAAAATTGATTCTAAATATATTTGAGTAATATACATGTATTGAAATATGTATGTATATCCCATACAATAGTAATAGTAATTTATTTAAAGATATTACAATATTAAAATTGTAATCTGAATTTTAAATAAAGTTATATATATAAAGGACAAAAGTACTAAACACACATTTAAGTCAACTATTCTTATGTGGGGCATCCATTTTTAATTCTAGTGTGAGAAGAAAAATGAATGTTTATGAACAGTTTAACGTGCCAGGTAAAATAAATAAATATATACTAAATTATTGATTTAAGTAGGATAAGAAAAGACGTTTTCACTGTTGCAATATCCTTACTTCTAAAAATTTAATTATCTAATCTTTTACTATAAGTAAATGTGCAAGGATCAAAATATACAGTATATTATTTTCGTATAGTATAATATACTTATACTTATGAGAAGATAGGATTTGTATACATATTCTAGTAAAAAGATCTAATAGTCTTGTTACATTTTAATAAACCCGCGACGGACTTATAACATAAGTGCATATACTATTCTATATACTATATTACACTTATTAGAATTTATTACACCATGATATTTTATTAAAATTTTAGATATAAAATATATCTTTTACTTACTGTACTATCTTATAGTAAAATATACTATTCATATATCATTTTAAAATGTTTTATCATTATACTAATAATATAAAAGGTACGGATGAACTCAAATATTATGAGTTATAAGATTATAAGTGTAATATATAAGTAAAAAAATGCATTTGACTTACTGTACGAGTCGAATTCTTGAAAAAAAGTTATATTAGATTTTAGATATCATATTATTTTCTAACAGAAAACCGTGTAGGATAGATACCCATATGTACTAGTGGATTTTTTTTTATTTTTGGTCAAACTTTAACACCTGTTTGAAAAATGAATATTTCCCTCAAGTATTTCGTTAAAGATATTCCAAAGATGTACTACAAAATAAATTTAAGTTTAAACTAATAAATTATTTTGAGAGAGAACATCTTAATAAAAATAATTAATTTATGGTTTTAGGCAAACCAACAAACCATGTGCTAATATAAAAACCAAAATCAAAAACTTCACAACTACTTAGGGTAAGTTTAACATCCAATTTATCAACTCCACTCATTTACTAATATTGTATTATTTAACTATTATACATCAGCCAGCTGACTCGAATATTTTTCTTTATAATTTAGGATACACAATCCTATAACTAATATGGCTGGTTAATTTTATAATCTTATATTAATTATTTTCGGGCATAAGATCTATCTTGGACATACCTTAAAGATTTGTAGAAATGTTTTCAACATTTAGTTAGTCCTTTTTACATAATACAACCAACCCAAATTTCTTAAAAATTTTAAATGATTTTATTAAATCATGAATACCCATCATATTTATTTAACCATCTATCTTATTACTAAGTATTTCAATAGAAACTTTTATAAGTAATCCCAACATCAATTATTTCATAAAACTATGAAAGTATGAAGTCTTATGGTCAACTAGTTATAAACCAGAAATGATAAAATAGAGTGAGAAATTGGTACACCTGGGTTTCAAAACTTGCTTTGGCTAGATCCACTAAAGCAATCTTTTAAAGATTTTATTACTTCTTAAAATCCTTTCGATTAATTTAATAGCTTTGGTTTTATTTATTTAAATATAAATTATTTGGAAACAATATTATTAAAACCACGAGGGTTTAAAGCTTTATATCATATATTTCAATATGCATTTTAAACCAAAGTAAATAATTGGTTCCAAAAAGAGAGTCATAAATATGACTGCTTTGTTAATAATCAACTTAGTTTGATGTATATTATGATATTATTTGGGTGGTATTAATTATCACAGACAAATTTCTAGTACAATTATTTGGGTACAATCATAAAATAGATTGATTAAAAACGGCAAACATTGCGACATATATATATATATATATATATATTTATTACAAACTACAACTGAAATTCAAAATATACTAGTGATTATGCATCCGTAACTTATTTTAGTCCATCTAGGTTATAGGAGTATTATGCTCAACATGTCTTTATGTAAAGTTTATTTTATCTCCTGTCTCTACTAAGTTGTTATCTAATAGGCAAAGTTCCTTTTAAAGTTTCTAGCTCATAGGCGGCATGGGTACTGGTACTGGTTTGGCCATTCGACTATTTAATGTAAGTTAGCATTTACTGCTATAGTGGCTAACATATGGAGATTTACCCATTGTCCATCTAATTCATCTTTCCGTAGTAGGTTATTGCCTGTTTCCTGAGTTTGTGCATTTATTTCCTGATTGATTATCGCTCCCTTCGGTTGTGACTTCTTTATTTTCTCTCGACTTTTGCTAATAATCCAATTTCTTTTCTTAGTGGTAAATGGTTTCTTAGACTGTGCCTTAGGAATAAATATTCCTTCTTCAGTATCTGCTGAGTATCCTAAGGGATTTGGTTGAAATGAGGTTCCCTTATCTTTTGGTGAACTATCTAGTTGACGGTAGATGTCCGAAATTCTTTGCTTACCCATACTGTAGACTAGCAATTAGTCAAATAATATAAAATACATAATCACAAAAGTTATTTCCGAACACAGAATTTAAAATTTAAGTGTCAGCAGAACACTTCTTTGGCTTGAACCAGTGGCTAGGCTCTGATACCACCTTCTGTCACAACCCCCGATCCCTTATCTGTCCCGAGAACGGGCGGCCGCGAACTCAGTGGCGGTGGTATCAGTTATTTAATCTTGCAGCGGAATTTTCATCAGGAACGTAGTTAGAAAATGTTTATCAGAGTAAAACCACCTTCTTTTATTTTAATAATCATATGGGTAAAACTCAAGTTTCTTGTTACAACATACTTATAGGGATAAACCCTACTTTATTGAATTTAAAACATCGTTTATTAGGTAACTTTTATAGCCACATTTTTCCCAAGCCTTCAGTGCTCTCCAGCTGGCTTTTAACTAATTGGTTGTTCACATTGTGTTACCTGTAACGCGTTTAAAAAACATTTGTCAGTCGGAAATACTGGTGAGTGAATCCCAGTTTAATCAAGAAACATTTTATTAATTAAAACAGTATTGAGAGCGATCACATTGTTTATTTCTACACAATTACTCATTCAGTATTTGCCACTCGACCGGATCTATGGCTATGGTCAAATTACCCATTGGCTAACTCGTCGTCCAATGGTAATGCACTGTCATTCAGACTTACTACTACTCGTAGTAAATTTTGTATACAAAACCCCATAATACCGGCAGTAATTGAAGAACTACAAAGACTCAATCACCGCTTAATCACATTGTAAAACAATTAAGGTTTTGTAAAACATTCCAAAAATGTTAACAAAAAGAGGATAAACTCACATTGCTATCTTAGACTTCGCGTAAGAGTTTCCTGGGGATAATCTATAATTTATACAAATGTACATAGGTTAGTATCATAACCCTTTGAAAAATATTAATGATACCCTCCTCGAGACGGCATTCCAACAACTACGTCGGGCAGAACCACGACAGTTGTTACGGAACCCTAAATCAATCGGGCAGCGTATCTATTATGAAACTGGGGTTATAATACTTACAACGGAGCAGAACCTCGCTAATTAGGGGTATGCTACCCGACTATAATATCAATTCTACAGAAAATTGAGATTGAGAATTGAAATGTGAGCGAGTTGAAATGAAATCCGATGCCTGCTATTTATAGTTGCTGATACTTGGTCTCCACGCGGCCCGCGTAAGGGTAGACAGGAGTCTACGCGGCCCGCGTCAAACTCCAGTCAATGCGTAGCTTATCCTGGTCATGATCTAGACCTGCCACGATGTCGACACGTGTCGGCACCGGGCTGCGCCACACTTTTGGTCACTCGTGGCCCGCGTCAACTTAATATATGGTTTACGCGGCCCGCCTGGACTTAAGAAACCAAAGGAGTCTGGTTCTAGCTTTCATACCGCCCGCGTAAGGGTTTGGGGTGGGCTCACGCGGCCCGCCTCAGCCCTAGATTTAAACTTTTATATTTTATTTAAAGACTATATTGTATCACGGGCTCGGTTTTTACATACGGGGTGTATTTAAAAACATATAGGGGTATTCTAAATATATTAGGGGTGTCAGAAATATTTTTGAGGGTTGATATATCTTGGCACAACTCCTGGGTTATTTAATAAAATATATAGTGCACTCATATTAAGTATAGTGACCCAATTTCACTTTATCCCTACGTCACTAGACAGAACCCCAACGAATTTAGGCAGAGTCTTGACATACGTTACGGGGCCTTACGTTACTTGGACAGGGTATCGGTGATCAAGGGTTTCAATACTTTAAAACAGGACAGGGCTTTATTATTATTATTACGGGGTAAATTATATATACAAAGAAAATAGACTGATGAAACTTTAAAAGAGAAATATGAGCAATTTTGAAAGCATACTCCTGCATCCTATTTATACCATATGTTCGAAGCTTAAACTTAGAGGTTACGCTAACAGAAAGATTCCATTTGCTTTCTTTGCTCTCCACGTATATGCATGTATTAATTTCATGCATATGTGTGTAATACTTTAATTTTGTTTGCAAACACACAATCACACGTCCACATATTTTCTCATTTCAATTAAATGTAGTTTTAAATTATTTTATTATTTTATTATTATACGTACATGTTGATTATTATTATTATAAATTTCTTTTATATGCACTTATCGTGCATTATGTATTATTTTCCAACATTTGATTTAATTATTTTATTAATTATATATTATAATTAATTTAACTACTTTACTCTTTTGGCGCTTATAACTTTTAAAGTACGACGTTTTATAAAATGATAAATATGCTATTAGGACGAGCATATTTTTATCTACATTTTGAACCAAGTTTCATTAAAAATAAAGTAGGTCCAAATATAATGTATTTTTATAATTTAATTATTAAATGGTTCATACGCTTGCCAAAACAACTTATATTTTTATTGGTCAACTTACCCATGATGCATCCTTTTAATAACATAAGTTTTTATGGATGAATATTTTTATTAAATAAAAATTTTGGGACTGTTACATCCTCCCCACCTTATTTTAAATCTCGTCCTCGAGATTCTCTAAACTATGGATGAATATTTTTAGTTAGTTTAGTTTCAAAGTGTATTCTGTCATTTGTTTTGAATTTCACTTTACTTTGACCAGAACTATTTTCTCTATTTTCTATGAGGTTCTTATTCTTGACTGAAATATGTTTTGTATTTTAATAAAGCTTTTAGTTACAGGTTTCCTAAGGCGTCAATACTCTAAAGTAATGCAAGAGGAATTCTTAAATTTTCAATGACGTTCTAACTTAAAGAGTTCTTGTCGTTCATTTTGTCGCACGAATTTCGAGAAGGACAATCAAACGAAATAGAATGTCTTAATATGTCTTATATTATACCCCGTATGTGAAAACCGAGCCCGAATTATGTTTTAACATATAAAATAAATCAAAAATAAGAAAAATGGAGTTGAGGCGGGCCGCGTAAACCCACCCTAACATCTCACGTGGGCGGTATCAATGCTAGAACTGAATCCGCTGATTTCTTTAGTTAAAGCGGGCCGCGTAAGAGTCTTTGTTAGTTTACGCGGGCCGCGATAGATCATTATACGCGGAGACATCCGGTGCTGACACGTGTTGACATCGTGGCGGACCTACTAGCTGACCCAACTAAGCTATTATGTTGACCGGTGTTGACGCGGGCCGCGTAAGGCTTAGCCTTACCTTACGCGGGCCGCCTGAGAGTCAATATCAACAACTATATAAAGGAGGCCTCGGATCTCATTTCAGTTCGTTCATTTCTCAAATCTAAATCTCACTTTCTGAATTAGAGGCATTATAGTCGGGTATTATACCCCTAATTAGCGAGGTTCTGCTCCTTTGAAAGTATTATAACCCCAGTTTCATAATAGTTACGCTGCCCGATTGATTTAGGGTTCCGTAACAACTGTCGTGGTTCTGCCCGGCGTAGTTGTTGGAATGCCGTCTCGGGGAGGGTATTATTAATAATTTCAAAGGGTTATGATACTAACCAATGTACATTTGTATAAATTATAGATTATATCCAGGAAACCCTTACAAGAAGCTTAAGATAGCAATGTAAGTTTATCCTCTTTTTGTTAATGTTTTTGGAATGTTTTACAAAACCTTAATTGTTTTACAATGTGATTATGCGGTGATTGAGTCTTTGTAGTTCTTCAATTACTGCCGGTATTATGGGGTTTTGTATACAAAATTTACTACGAGTAGTAGTAAGTCTGAATGACAGTGCATTACCATTGGACGACGAGTTAGCCAATGGGTAATTTGACCATAGCCATAGATCCGGTCGAGTGGCAAATACTGAATGAGTAATTGTGTAGAAATAAACAATGTGATCGCTCTCAATACTGTGTTAATTGATAAAATGTTTCTTGATTAAAATGGGATTCACTCACCAGTATTTCCCGCTGACAAATGTTTTTAAAACGCATTACAGGTAACACAATGTGAACAGCCAATTAATGGAAGCCAGCTGTAGAGCACTGAAGGCTTGGGGAAAATGTGGCTACAAAAGTTACCTAATAAACGATGTTTTAAATTCAATAAAATAGGGTTTGTCCCTATAAATGTATTGTAAAAAGAAACTTGGGTTTTACCCATGTGATTATTAATAGTAAATGAGGTGGTTTTACTCTGATAAACATTTCCTAACTACGGTCCTGATGTAAAATCCGCTGCGAGATTTAATAACCTGATACCACCGAAACTCTGAGATCGCGTCCGCCCGTTCCCGGGAATTAGAGATCGGGGGTTGTGACAGAAGGTGGTATCAAAGCCTAGCCACTGGTCTGAGCCAAAGAAGTGTTCTGCTGACACTTAAATTATAAATTTTGTGTTAGGAAATAAATTATGAAAGTATATGCATAACTGTATTTAATTGTTATGTGTTATTTGACTATCTGTTAGTTTACAGTATGAGTGATCAAGGACCATCAGACATGAATCGTCTGTTGTCTAAATCACCTAAGAGTGTAGGTACTTCGTCACAGTCTGCCTTTTCTGGGTATTCTGCTGATCAGGAAGAAGGAGTGTTTGCTTTTAGAGATCAGTCAGAAGAGCCATTACCTAATAAGAAACGAGGATGGTTCAGTAAGGAAGCTTTTGCTCGTAGGAAGAGAATGCGAAAGTTGCAACAGCAAAGAGTTCTAGCAGCTGCTAAGCGTAGAACTGATGCCCATACACAGGATATGCTTAATAGAAGCCTAGCTAATTTCCATATCTTAGCTACAACTGCTGCTGACCCGAGTCTGGAACAACTAGTAGCCCCACAACCATAAAACACAGATCAACCCATGGAAATAGAAAACCAGGAAAATCAGGTGGAGATGCATGACTTTAACCCAGAAGAAATCCCTAGGATACCTCCGCCAAATCCTCTAGATCCAAATTACGACACCTGGTGGGACGATAATAGGGATTTTGTGCAACGTTACCCTATCCAGGAATACCCACCCATACAGAACATAGAAGCCTACCCAGGTATGGACCCTTTAGATCCCTATTACCAAGATGAATATATTAGGGAAATTTTAGAGGATCCTTACCGATTTCAGGAACTGTGTCCCCATATCAGGAACCCGCACCCCAGATTCCAAACCCAGTCCGAGAACCTGCCCCCCCAATGAGTGCAGAAAACGTCCAAGAACTTAGGACTTTCGGGGAGGAAATTTTAGAGAACAGTGAGAGAATGCGTCAGGTGGGAGAGCGTCTCGTATGGAAATATGATGAGCGCAATATGGATTTTTGGATAAATCCATATCCATGAATGTGAATGGAGGAAATGGTAGTAGTAATAATAATAAAATATAATAAAATAAAATATGTGTGTACGGATGCATATTACTATTAGTGTAATTTTCTTTCTGTTGGTATTGTAATCTTTATTTCTGTACTAGTGTGTAATAGACGCATAGTATATGAAAATAGAGTACAAGTCGCAATAATCGACGGTTTTGGTTAAATTGTGTGTCATGTAATTAATTATATTACCTATTATTTGTGATATTAATATGGGAGAAATGTTTAAAATTCAGATGGCCGACAAAGGAAATCAAGGAAATCTGAATAATGATAACCTGAGTAACATTAACGTGGTTAATGAGAATCCAAGCATCAATAACAATAACAATCAAGTGGATAATAGTGCTATCCAACACATAGTAGCATAGGGAATTATAGATGCAATGCCATTTATTCTTCAAACTGTTAAGGATGCTGATAATAAAAGTAAGCATAGTAGTAAGCGACCAAGTGAACCAGAAAACAGCGTGCACAATGGACCTGTACTTCAAATGCCCATTCCCAAAAGAAGAAGAACCGTGCCTTATGGTTGTTCTTATAAAGAATTTTGGTCTTGTAAACCAATGGAATTCTCGGGCAATGAAGGGGCCATGCAACCTTACGCTGGATAGAAAAGACTGAGGCAGTCTTAAGGATAAGTAAGTGTGCTGAAGAAGATAAGATACTGTTTGCTTCTAATCTGTTTAAGAATGCAGCACTAGAATGGTGGAACACTATCCTCCAAACAAAAGGAAGTGATAGAACCTATAATATGGAATGGGAAGAATTTAAGGACAAGGTAGAAAGGAAATTCTGCCCTCCTAATGAAAAAGAACAGATAGCAAACAAATTCCTAAACCTTAGGATGACTGGTGTGGATAGTAAGGGATACACTAAGTTATTCTTCGAATATGCTAGAATAGTGCCAACCCTTGCTTCGCCAGAACCAGTGTTAATTTCCCGTTATATTTGGGGATTAATTGGAGAGATAAGACATATAGTCAAGGCAGCTAGACCTCAAAATATAGAAGAAGCTGTAGAACTAGCCAATACCTTGACTGATGAATTAGTTCGTACCAAAGAAGAGGATCAAGGGAGGAACCTAACCCAGAAATTGACCCAAGAATTCCGTTCTGGAAATTCTAACCGTGGGAAAAATATAGGTTCTACCTCTGCACCCTACTGTAGGTATTGCAAAAGAAAGCATTTCGGAAAATGCTCCATATATTGTAACTTTTTGCAAACTATCGGGACACAAAGAAGAAAACTGCAGGAAGAAAGCTAACAGCAGGGTATGTTACAATTGCGGAGAACAAGGTCATATCAAGCTAAATTGTCCAAAATTAGCTCTAGCTCCAGATAACAAGAATACTAAAAATGCTAGAGCATTTGTTCTAACTGCAGAAGAAGCCAAGATGATTCCAGACAGAGAAGTTGAATTCGGAATCCATTTAATACCAGGAACATCACCAATTGCCAAAGCACCCTACCGTTTGGCACCTGCTGAAATGCAGGAGTTGAAGAAACAATTAGACGAACTGTTAGAGAAAGGATTCATACAACCAAGTTCATCGCCGTGGGGAGCGCCGATACTCTTCGTTAAAAAGAAGGACAGATCAATGTGTATGTGCATTGACTACCGTGAATTAAACAAGGTCACAATTAAGAATCGGTACCCATTACCGAGGATTGATGATCTATTTGATCAACTGCAAGGAGCTCGATTTTTCTCTAAAATCGATTTAAGGTCAGGATATCATAAATTAAAGGTACAGGAAGAGGACATTCCTAAGACCGCATTTAGAACAAGGTGTGGCCATTATGAATTTACTATCATGCCATTTGGTTTAACCAATGCCCCCGCTGCATTTATGGACATGATGAACCGAATATGTAAGCCATATTTGGATAAATTCATAATTGTTTTCATAGATGATATTCTAATTTATTCTAAGAATAAAGAGGATCATGTAAAGCATTTGCACGCACTTTTAAGTTTGTTAAGAAAGGAAAGGCTTTATGCTAAATTCTCTAAGTGCGAGTTTTGGTTAGAAAAGGTACAATTTCTTGGACATCTAGTCAATTATGAAGGAATTCATGTAGATCCAACAAAGATTGAGGCAATTACTAAATGGAAAACCCCTGAGTCACCAACCGAGGTTAGAAGTTTCTTAGGATTGGCTGGTTATTATAGAAGATTTATTAGAGATTTCTCTAGAATAGCCATTCCCTTAACTAAGTTAACTTGTAAATCTGTTAAGTTTGAATGGGGATTTAAACAAGAAGAAGCATTTAGAATCCTTAAGCAAAGATTAACCCATACACCCATATTAGCATTACCAAAAGGAACTGAAGACTTCGTAGTCTACTGTGATGCTTCTAAATTAGGTTATGGATGTGTGTTGATGCAACGACAAAAGGTTATAGCTTACGCATCTAGCCAACTTAAGAATCATGAAGAGAATTATTCAACCCATGATTTAGAATTAGCAGCTATAATTTTTGCTCTTAAGATTTGGAGACATTACCTTTATGGTAGTAAGTTTACCATATTTACTGATCACAAAAGTTTAAGGTATGTTTTCGAGCAAAAAGAGTTAAATATGAGACAAAGACGTTGGATGGAATTTCTTAGTGATTATGATTGTGATATCCAGTATCATGAAGGAAAAGCCAATATAGTGGCAGATGCTTTAAGCTGAAAGTATCATCAAAAACCAAAAAGGGTACGTTCTCTTAAATTAAATCTGCAAGTAGATTTAAATGATCAGATAAGAGAAGCACAAGAATCAGTAATCAAGGATGATTCTGAAAAATTAAAAGGTATGCTAAAAGAACTAGTGGAGAGCCCGCGCGTTGCGGCGGGTCGACAATTTACAATGGTATACATTTGGGTGTGAAGACAAATACTTAAAACATCAAGTACATATGTTTGTATGATTTTTTGTGATTTTCTATTTAAAAGTGGTTATGTAATTAACACACCCAACAAAAAAAATAGTGATCTTTATCATACACAGCTCCTCTGCTACTTTTCCCTACTTTTGACCCATAAAAACCTAAGTTTAAGGCTCAAATGATAAGCCACCAAATCCAGGTTATACCACTTCAAGTTTAGGAGTTTATTAAATAAAAAACTAACATAATTTTTCTAATGGTCACCAGATCAGATTTATGAAATGTCTGAATGGGTCAAAAGTATTAGAATGCTTAAAATGATTTGTGTTTATAGATTTATAAATATATAGAAATACATGATAAGATTTCCACACCATAACATCTGTGTAAATGTAACAAAAAAAGTACAAAACCATGTCATTAAGAAAGCTCAAATTTCATGAATTCACCTCAACCCTGCAACTTCACTGTTTCTTTGGGCCCAGGTTGTTGGCATTAGAAAAGGAAATTTTACTACACCAACAAATATATAAATATAATTTTGGTTATTTTATATAAATGCAAATAGAAATATCCGAAGAAAAAAAAGAGAATGATAGACCTGTGGAGCCATGGTAATTTGAGAACTTTGACCGAATTCTGCTGGTCTTGAAGTATGGTTAGTATCAACCCCGTTCAGATTATGCATATTTAGTATGGGTTCGCTTCCATTTCCATTCGCCGATTTTGCCTTGTGAAAATAATAAATGTTGATGCATTAGCAATCAAGTCAAATATCGGGTCAATATGGGAAGCATATTATTTCTAACTGAGGGGGTAGAACAAATTTTAAGGCTTGACGGATTGTAAAAGAACATGCAAAATGGAGAAAGACTTGAACGAAGAAATCGGGCCTACCTGACCCAAGCGGAAAGAAAAGACATCTGCCGAGTCGTCAAACAAAAGTGTTTTGGACAACAAAATAGAGGCGTATACATCAAAGAAGGAAGCAGTGATTAAGCAGTTGATGAGTGCTAAAAAGAAACAAGTACATGAGGCTATCACGTTGATGCATGCTTAACGCAAGAGTTTAAGGCGAATGATGTTTGATCTAGACTTTGAGACGTATACTAAGGCCCATGACCATCTACAAGGTCGGGTAAAAAAAAATACTATACATACAATGTAAATGTGAAATAGCTGAAACATATAGTTGGCCGACGGATGAGTTAGATGAATGAAGTTTTTTTATTAAATTATTGCATATTTTTTTTCTTTGAATGATGTACTGTTTTAAACTTTTAATTTTAATGAATGTATTTAGTTATTCTAATTTGTTTTTAGTTTTTGTTTTTTATTTAAAAAATTAAAAATTCTTGTGTAGTTGAAAGGAGTGTTGCTAGTGTTTTGATAATTTGAGGGTAGTTTAGGGTTGAATGATGTAAAAGTGCACATTTAATATTGAGAAGAAACCGTACTCTATTATGTTGAATGTATCGACCAAGATAATCGTGTACCCCTATTGTAGCAACCCATCAGATCTGCTCCAATAGTACCGGTACCATACTGAACCGGTACCGGTACCGAAATTCGTCAAAAGTGGGTACAGGTACTGAAATATTCCGTACAGTACGGTAAGGCCGGTATTTGAAGGTAAAATTCGGTATTTTAGTTGCTAGTATATGCAACTAAAACTGCTGTCACTTGTTATTTTGTAAAGGATAAACCTTAAAGTTCTACATCCATTAGCTAACCTTGCCAATTATGTGTTGAGTGGTGATTTTAGGACCAAAAACGCTGATACAACTTGAAACTATATTTATCATGGTATGAGTAAATGCATTAACTATCAAAACTGGAACAAAATTACTCTAGACTGTATACTTTTTTTTTGCCACAAATGAAAAGAGCAAAAAGAATAAAAGTTTGTTTGGGAAATGAGGACAAACTTTTTACAAGCTCAATTTGGTTCGCCATAAGTCTGCCACAACTTTCCTCGGTTGTGGATTATCTGTTCCTTTGTCTCGTTGTCCTGACGTGATATAAAACCATCCATTCCAGTATGCTGCTTGCGTAGTTTACACACGATAAGGAAGTTTTCCAATCACGTGCCATTTCTGTGTAGATTTTAATTATTAACGGGCTAATCTATGTTTAAAGCAAAGCATGAAAAAACAACAAAAAAGATGCGGTGATGACTATACCTGTGAGTCAATATCAAACTGGAACAACTCTCCAACTAATATCATTCACTTTGTCACAGGATTTGTCTCGGTTGTGCCCCCCGCAATCACAATGGAATTGTTAAGAACTGCCCACGATGTTTCTATATGTGAAACGGGTTTTGGCATAGGTGGCAATGCATGCCACTTCATCTTGTCATCAAGCATGTAAACATCGCTATAAAGTACCTGAAGTTTTGAACATTTGTAAACAGTTCAGTTTATAATCTGCTGCTATAAGAAATTATTCATAAGTGTTTGAATCTTGAAGGTCGGATATGCTAATTTGAACTTCAAAATCTCATGAATTTGGTATCACTTTGATCAGAAAACCAACAAGTTTGACCCGCAAAAGTCAAAATAAACTTCTTTACAATGGTAAGTTTTAAAATTCAACTTACATCATGCCTGCGTGAACACTTTAAGATAGGTGACCCTGGTTTAGGCACAAAGTCACCCTCTTGACCGCCAATAACATACAACCGATCACCGACAGCAACACATGCTCTATTAAAACACAACACAGATGTTATATAAAACCAATGGATTCCATATGGACATATTATTAGTTAGTTTAGTTGATTTTTACCTATGTGGGCCTCCACGAGGAATTAACACTTCTTTCCTCCATGTTTTCTCTAACGGTTTGCCATTTTTCATGTCAATACTCGAATGATCTATACTGCGCGTATAGCAATTCGCCTTGCCACCCCCCATCACATGAAGTCTTCCTCTCGAAACTTGAGTTGCAGGAGCATACCTTGGTTCTGGCAATGGGGGAAATGATTGCCATTTTCTTGTTTGAGTATTGAGCACAAATGTTCCGGCTACAGGAGGAGTTCGACATTGAGGGCCCTGTTGCCCTGAAACAACGTGTATATATATCTCCCATCGGTTGCCATTCCTAAATGAGAATTAGCCATCTGTTTCGGTGTGACAGAGCTTTTTTCCCATTTATTGGTTGTGAAATTGTAAACATCAACATGGGAATGTACCTATAATAAATTTTACAATGATTATGGCAAATGTATATCAGTTGATTATAGACTAAACCAATCAAAATTACCAAAATAAAGGTTCTGTATAGAATTTATGCAGTTTCTCATGAAACAAAGATTGATTCTTACATGGTCAAGGTGTCTATATCCCAACAGTCAAACTTAGTAACAACAACTAAATTAAACCCACAAGTAAACAACAGCTATAAGGGACTAATCTTACTCTAGTCACCGGAATACCTGCCGGAATCCTATTCCGTCGTCGTCGTCGTCGGTGTCCAGATCCACCGCTGTTTCCTGATCTACCACAACTTCCCTCTTCTTTTTCATCGAATAACCTAAAAATCGCAATACAATATTGAAATAAAACCCTCATGGATGAAGAATCAAACCTGAAATATTAGAGCTTATGGTGGTACACCTTCCTGCCTATGCTCCCAATTCAATCATGGGTTTGGTCTTAAATAATTGCAGGTCTGAATTCTTGAGTTGATTTCAATCATCAGACCCAATTGATTGCTCCACCGTTTCAATCATCACACGACGTCTTCAATTTACACCGACTGTTGGGAAGAAGGACATTGAATTAGGGGCAAATTTGGGAGCAAAGGATGAAAAATTAGGGGAAAAAGCATGACTTTTGGACTGCCGTCTTACAAATAATGGGGGAAATTACAATTTTAGACATGGGAGATGCTTAATATAGGTTTATAGATTGGAACAAGGGACAGATGGAATTTGGAGATTCCATAAAAAGAGAATGTGGATACCTAAATTAGGAAATCTACGTCATTGTATATTAGAAGAAGCCCATAAGTCTAAGTATACAATGCATCCAGGAAGTGATAAAATGTACCAGGATTTAAGGAAAAATTTCTGGTGGATAAGAATGAAAAAGGATATAGCAGCCTATGTTTCTAAATGTTTAACTTGTTTACAAGTCAAAGCCGAACACCAGAAACCCTCAGGTTTGTTACAGCAATTAGAAATGCCAGTTTGGAAATGGGAATTTATAACAATGGATTTTGTTATTAAATTACCCAAAACAAGGAAAGGAAATGATACAATATGGGTAATTGTAGATAGGCTAACTAAGTCAGGTCATTTTCTACCAATGAAGGAAACAATTAGTATGGAACAATTATCTAAATTGTATGTAAATGAAATTGTTTCTTTACATGGTATTCCTTTATCAATTGTTTCTGATAGAGATAGCCGATTTACATCTCATTTTTTGTCAAGTTTCCAAAAAGCAATGGGAACCAAGTTAAAACTAAGCACAACTTATCATCCACAAACGGATGGACAAAGCGAAAGCACAATTCAGACAATGGAGGACATGCTTAGAGCTTGTGTAATTGATTTTGGAGGTAATTGGGATGATCACTTACCTTTAATAGAATTTTCATATAATAATAGTTATCACACAAGTATCAATGCTGCACCATTTGAAGCACTTTATGGACGAAAGTGTCGAACCCCAGTCTGTTGGGCAGAAATTGGGGAAAGGCAACTATCTGGACCTGAGATAGTGCAAGAAACAACCGATAAAATTATTCAAGTCAAGGAACGACTGAAAGCAGCACGTGATAGACAGAAAAGTTATGCTAATAATAGGCGAAAACCATTGGAGTTTCAAGTAGGAGATAAAGTATTATTGAAAGTCTCTCCTTGGAAAGGAGTGGTAAGATTCATCAAACGGGGAAAGTTAAGTCCCAGGTATGTTGGACCTTTTAAAATTATTAGAAGAATAGGACCAGTAGCCTATCAGCTACAACTGGCAGAGGAAATGGCAGGAATACATGATGTGTTTCATGTATCTAATCTTAAAAAGTGTTTAGCTGATGAATCATTAATAGTACATTTTAAAGATATAGAGGTGAATGAACAACTCAAGTTTGTAGAAAGACCTCTACAAATTGAAGACAGGAAAGTCAAGAATCTCAAGCATAAGAGACTAGTTCTAGTCAAAGTAAAGTGGGACTCCAAAAGAGGACCTGAATACACATGGGAGCTTGAATCAGAAATGAAAAGAAAATATCCGCACTTGTTTCAGTAGATCTCGAGGACGAGCTCTAAAACAAGGTGGGGAGAATGTAACAACCCTCGGTTAAACCAACATCCTCATAATATTTCCGACACCCTATTATATGATAGAATGTCTTAATATGTCTTATATTATACCCCGTATGTGAAAGCCGAGCCCGAATTATGTTTTAACATATAAAATAAATCAAAAATAAGAAAAATGGAGTTGAGGCGGGCCGCGTAAACCCACCCCAACATCTCACGCGGGCGGTATCAATGCTAGAACTGAATCCGCTGATTTCTTTAGTTAAAGCGGGCCGCGTAAGAGTCTTTGTTAGTTTACGCGGGCCGCGATAGATCATTATACGCGGAGACATCCGGTGCTGACACGTCTTGACATCGTGGCGGACCTACTAGCTGACCCAGCTAAGCTATTATGTTGACCGGTGTTGACGCGGGCCGCGTAAAGCTTAGCCTTACCTTACGCGAGCCGCCTGAGAGTCAATATCAGCAACTATATAAAGGAGGCCTCGGATCTCATTTCAGTTCGTTCATTTCTCAAATCTAAATCTCACTTTCTGAATTAGAGGCATTATAGTCGGGTATTATACCCCTAATTAGCGAGGTTCTGCTCCGTTGTAAGTATTATAACCCCAGTTTCATAATAGTTACGCTGCCCGATTGATTTTGGGTTCCGTAACAACTGTCGTGGTTCTGCCCGACGTAGTTGTTGGAATGCCGTCTCGGGGAGGGTATCATTAATAATTTCAAAGGGTTATGAAACTAACCAATGTACATTTGTATAAATTATAGATTATATCTAGGAAACCCTTACAAGAAGCTTAAGATAGCAATGTGAGTTTATCCTCTTTTTGTTAACCTTTTTGGAATGTTTTACAAAACCTTAATTGTTTTACAATGTGATTATGCGGTGATTGAGTCTTTGTAGTTCTTCAATTACTGCCGGTATTATGGGGTTTTGTATACAAAATTTACTACGAGTAGTAGTAAGTCTGAATGACAGTGCATTACCATTGGACGACGAGTTAGCCAATGGGTAATTTGACCATAGCCATAGATCCGGTCGAGTGGCAAATACTGAATGAGTAATTGTGTAGAAATAAACAATGTGATCACATTGTTTATGTCTACACAATTACTCATTCAGTATTTGCCACTCGACCGGATCTATGGCTATGGTCAAAGTACCCATTGGCTAACTCGTCGTCCAATGGTAATGCACTGTCATTCAGACTTACTACTACTCGTAGTAAATTTTGTATACAAAACCCCATAATACCGGCAGTAATTGAAGAACTACAAAGACTCAATCACCGCTTAATCACATTGTAAAACAATTAAGGTTTTGTAAAACATTCCAAAAATGTTAACAAAAAGAGGATTAACTCACATTGCTATCTTAGACCTCGCGTAGGGGTTTCCTGGATATAATCTATAATTTATACAAATGTACATAGGTTAGTATCATAACCCTTTGAAAATATTAATGATACCCTCCCCGAGACGGTATTCCAACAACTACGTCGGGCAGAACCACGACAGTTATTACGGAACCCTAAATCAATCGGGCAGCGTCTCTATTACGAAACTGGGGTTATAATACTTACAACGGAGCAGAACCTCGCTAATTAGGGGTATACTACCCGACTATAATATCACTACAGAAATTTGAGATTGAGAATTGAAATGTGAGCGAGTTGAAATTAAATCCGATGCCTGCTATTTATAGTTGCTGATACTTGGTCTCCACGCGGCCCGCGTAAGGGTAGACAGGAGTCTACGCGGCCCGCGTCAAACTCCAGTCAATGTGTAGCTTATCCTGGTCATGATCTAGACCCGCCACGATGTCGACACGTGTCGGCACCGGGCTGCGCCACACTTTAGGTCACTCGCGGCCCGCGTCAACTTAATATATGGTTTACGCGGCCTGCCTGGACTTAAGAAACCAAAGGAGTCTGGTTCTAGCTTTCATACCGCCCGCGTAAGGGTTTGGGGTGGGCTCACGCGGCCCGCCTCAGCCCCAGATTTAAACTTTTATATTTTATTTAAATACTATATTGTATCACGGGCTTGGTTTTTACATACGGGGTGTATTTAAAAACATAGAGGGGTATCTTAAATATATTAGGGGTGTCAGAAATATTTTGGAGGGTTGATATATCTTGGTACAACTCCTGGATTATTTAATAGAATATATAATGTACTCACATTAAGTATAGTAACCCAATTCTACTTTATCCCTACGTCACGAGACAGAACCCCAACGAATTTAGGCAGAGCCTTGATATACGTTACGGGGTCCTACGTTACATGGACAGGGTATCAGTGATCAGGGCTACAATACTTAAAACGGGGTAGGGCTTTGCAGGATTTAGTGGTAATTACTAAAGAAAATTGGAAGTATACAAAAGCAAGGAGGGAGGCTCGCAGGAGAGGAAAACGGAAAGAAGCATTTTGGAACTGTCGAACACTTGTTTCAATTTATACTAAAATTGAAGTGGTAACTTACTGCTTACGTTCAAATGTCAAAAAGGAAAAGATTCCTTCATATCCTTTTTACACGTATACATACATATTGATTAGTTTTGGATAAATAGTATTTTATTATTTAATATATATCCTTACACATGCACATACACGTGCATTGTGTATTTACTTTCAAAATATTTGATTTTCATTATTAATTATTTTATTAATGGTATATTATAATTAATTTAATTGCTTCACTTATTTGGCGCGTATAACTTTAAAAATATAACGTTTTGTAAAACAATAAATATATCATTAGAACGCGAATATTTTTGTCTACATTTTGAACCAAGTTTTATTAAAAACGGAGTAGGTTCAAATATAATGTATTTTTATAAATTAGTTATTAAACGGTTCCTACGCTTGCCCAAAATATCTCATATTTCTATTGGTCAACTTACCCATGATGCATCTTTTTAATAACATAAGTTTATATATATATTTTAAATAAAATTTTTGGGACTGTTATCCCCACCTTGTTTTAAATCTCGTCCTCGAGATTCCCTGAAATATGGATGAATATTTTTAGTTAGTTTAATTTCTAGGTATATTCTGGTCTTTGTTTTGAATTCTACTTTACTTTGACCAGAACTATTTTCTATGTTTTGAGATTCTTATCTTATCAAGAATTCTGAATGAAGGTAAACTTACTATTAGTGTAAGTTTTAGACGTTTTGTGTTTTAACACAACTTTTAGTTATAGGTTTCCTAATGTGTCAATAATCGCAAAGGAAATTCTTATACTTCTGATGGCGTCTCAACTTAAAGAGTTCCTGTCGTTCATCTTGTCGTATGAATTTCGAGACGGATAATCAAACGAAATAGTGTTTGATATCGGAATTAGAGACGTACACGAGAGATTCCTGATAAAATAAATCTAAAATTATCATTGACATACTTGTTTGTGATTTATTCCTAATTGTCAATCAATATGGTATTTGGATTTCCTTATAGATATACATATCTATATAATCATATATTTCACATACTGGTAGTATACATACTATCCATAATGTAAATGTGTTTAACAGATTCACAAGTCAGACATCAGGTCATGGTACTATTTAGGGAATTCCATTATTATAACACATACCCCATCTCACCCGGTCTCGCCGGAGAGATAACCCCATCTCACCCGGACAAGCTGGATAGTCTACCGCACCATGCCCAGTTTTACCGGAGAGGTAATTATCATGGTATTTCCCATAAATATACTTCTTTCAAATCAGAATTTTGAAAGTACATCATTTATTTGCATCAAGAAACAAGGAAATCAGTATTCTCATGTTGGATAATATTATAGAACCGAGTAGTATCAATAAACAAGAAATAACAGTGGCCAGTTGTTATTGCTTATTTATCATACAGGCACTGTTCTAGTTATCATCCTCACAGGATACCAATAACCATCACACTTTATCTATGCAAGTAATTGGCTTATCTCAAAGCTTTATACTAAAACATTCTTCTTAGGTTCAAGTCTAAATACTGTCCTGGTGGTTACCAGTGAATATCAATATCCCAACTCTTTCAATTAAGCATAGATAATATTATGGTTGTGGTTTTCTTTTGGTTGGAGAATGGAGTTTCAAATATATCATTGTCTTCATTGACACTATAGCTAGGTTCAAATACAATAAGTATGCTTACAGCTAACTTTATTTATGCTTATATATTGTTAGGTTCAAATATATTTTATGGAGGACATGCTTAGAGCTTGTGTAATTGATTTTGGAGGTAATTGGGATGATCACTTACCTTTATGGACGAAAGTGTTGAACCCCAGTCTGTTGGGCATAAATTGGGGAAAAGCAATTATCTGGACCTGAGATAGTGCAAGAAACAACCGATAAAATTATTCAAGTCAAGGAACGACTGAAAGCAGCACGTGATAGACAGAAAAGTTATGCTAATAACAGGCGAAAACCATTGGAGTTTCAAGTAGGAGATAAAGTATTATTGAAAGTCTCTCCTTGGAAAGGAGTGGTAAGATTCATCAAACGGGGAAAGTTAAGTCCCAGCCTCCCAGGTATGTTGGACCTTTTAAAATTATTAGAAGAATATGACCAGTAGCCTATCAGCTACAACTGCCAGAGGAAATGGCAGGAATATATGATGTGTTTCATGTATCTAATCTTAAAAAGTGTTTAGCTGATGAATCATTAATAGTACCTTTTAAGGATATAGAGGTGAATGAACAACTCAAGTTTGTAGAAAGACCTCTACAAATTGAAGACAGAAAAGTCAAGAATCTCAAGCATAAGAGACTAGTTCTAGTCAAAGTAAAATGGGACTCCAAAAGAGGACCTGAATACACATGGGAGCTTGAATCAGAAATGAAAAGAAAATATCCGCACTTGTTTCAGTAGATCTCGAGGACGAGCTCTAAACAAGGTGGGGAGAATGTAACAACCCTCGGTTAAACCAACATCCTCATAATATTTCCGACACCCTATTATATGATAGAATGTCTTAATATGTCTTATATTATACCCCGTATGTGAAAACCGAGCCCGAATTATGTTTTAACATATAAAATAAATCAAAAATAAGAAAAATGGAGTTGAGGCGGGCTGCGTAAACCCACGCCAACATCTCACGCGGGCGGTATAAGGGCTGAAATCTGACTTTGTTGACTTCTTAAGTTGATACGGGTCGCGTAAGCTTAAGCTTACACTTACGCGGGCCGCTAGAGATCATGAAACGCGGAGACATCCGGTGCTGACACGTGTCGACATCGTGGCGAGTCTAGTAGCTGACCCAGCTAAGCTATTCTGTTGACCAGGGTTGACGCGGGCCGCGTAACCTTGGCCTATGCTTTACGCGGGCCGCGTGGGAGCTGTATATCAGAACTATAAATAGATGGCATCGGGTTTCAATTTCCGTCGCTCATTCTAAATTCTCAATCTAGAATTCTCTGATATTAGGCATATTTTGCAAGTATTATACCCCCTAATTAGCGAGGTTCTACTCCGTTGTAAGTATTATAACCCCAGTTTCGTAATAGTTACGCTGCCCGATTGATTTAGGGTTCCGTAACAACTGTCGTGGTTCTGCCCGAAGTAGTTGTTGGAATGCCGTCTCGGGGAGGGTATCATTAATAATTTCAAAGGGTTATGATACTAACCAATGTACATTTGTATAAATTATAGATTATATCCAGGAAACCCTTACAAGAAGCTTAAGATCGCAATGTGAGTTTATCCTCTTTTTGTTAACATTTTTGGAATGTTTTACAAAACCTTAATTGTTTTACAATGTGATTAAGCAGTGATTGAGTCTTTGTAGTTCTTCAATTACTGCCAGTATTATGGGGTTTTGTATACAAAATTTACTACGAGTAGTAGTAAGTCTGAATGACAGTGCATTACCATTGGACGACGAGTTAGCCAATAGGTAACTTGACCATAGCCATAGATCCGGTCGAGTGGCAAATACTGAATGAGTAATTGTGTAGAAATAAACAATGTGATCGCTCTCAATACTGTGATTCACTCACCAGTATTTCCCGCTGACAAATGTTTTTAAAACGCGTTACAGGTAACACAATGTGAACAACCAATTAATGGAAGCCAGATGTAGAGCACTGAAGGCTTGGGGAAAATGTGGCTATAAAAGTTACCTAATAAACGATGTTTTAAATTCAATAAAATAGGGTTTGTCCCTATAAATGTATTGTAACAAGAAACTTGGGTTTTACCCATGTGATTATTAATAGTAAATGAGGTGGTTTACTCTGATAAACATTTCCTAACTACGGTCCTGATGTAAATTCCGCTGCGAGATTTAATAACTTGATACCACCGAAACTCTGAGATCGCGTCCGCCCGTTCCCGGTAATTAGGGATCGAGGGTTGCGACATAAGTACTCGATCTTAGAGCAACTAATCCTTTAAATTTGTCCTCTAAAGCTGCTCACCACTCCTCTATGCACAAATTTAGACTTTGTTTAGTCTTTGCAGCCAATACAATATCATCTGTAAAAAACATGCACCGCGAAATCGTCTCTTGAATCGACTTTGACAACTCATTCAGAACTACCATAAAAAGGGACTAAATGCAATGCAAACCATTTATGGAGTTATTTCCTTCATAGGGAAGAAATCAGTATCCCTTATAGGCGCACGAACACTAGTTTCAATCTTACCATACATATCACTAATGATGTCTATATACTTTCCAAGGAACCCTCTACCCTCTAAACTAGCCCAAATCAAGAGTGAATTTCAAATTTTGTCCTTTATCTACTCAATTTCAAGCGGTGTCCTTTAACTTTAAAATTGACGAGTTTTGTACTTATTGTTTCAAAATCTTGCAAGGCTTGGACCCTAACCAAGTTAGTTTTTTCTGTTAAATCATATCACAGAAGGGTAGTTTAGTCTTTTTATTATTTTTTTTAAATTAACAAATAAAACAAAAATAAATCAAACAAAACAAATATAATATAATATATGATATGTATACATGAACTAAAACCTTGTCTGCTTCTCTCTCTCTACCCCTTTCTCTCCACAGTCACCATTAAAGCATTTCTCTCCACCCTTCTCTCTCCACCACTTTCCAACATCAGATCACACCACCATTATCACCACCCCCACCCCCACCCCACCCCACACCCACCACCATCACCAACCCTCCTCCGCCAGCACACCACCTGCCAGCGCCGCAAACATCAACTGCCACTGTTATAGAATGATCCATGACATTGAAGGAAGCTTGAATTACAACCTTAATGGTCCTTTGAAGAAGTATAAAAGTTGATTTCTTTATCAAGGTGACTTCTCTGAAGTCTCGAAAAAAATAGATCATATTTAAACGTAATTAGGCTGGTGAGTAACATATTTATTATATAAAAAGCAATTCAAGCTCAGGTGTAACTGAATCAGGAATAGTTTTTTATTAAAATAAAGGTCAATTAAAAACATGATGGATGGAATATAATTAGTTATGGTGTCCAAATTTTATGGAGTTTATGTATTTAGTTTACCAAACCTGGTTCGGTGGGATGTCTTTGTTATAATGTTGATGTTCACTACATGGTTTGTGTAGATACCTAACTGAAAATGGGCAAAACGATGTTAAAACTTCTAGCCGTTAAAGGTGTTACAGGTACTTATTGTCTCTCTAGCCATGTAGATGTACCTAATTTGACTTCAAATGTGCAGGTATTTTACTTGAAACACCCTAGGTTTGAATTGTCCATGCACACCAGATAAGTTAGTGGAGCCAGCCAAAGTGTCCAAGCACACCTGTATGTTTCATTGTGGATGCTCATTTCACTCCTTTTCATTATACTTTTGTTTTTTATTAACATAGTATTACCTAATGATGTGTCAAAAAGATCTTAAACAAATCTCTGGATTTGAGTTACAATAAGTGAGCCCGTACATAAATTCCCATACCCATTATTATTCATGAACTATATCTTACCAATATACATCATCTTTGTATTAACTCATTTATTTTATGTTATGTTACATTAGTGTCTCCATTGGGTTGCATTTACAAAAAAAAAAAATATTCTACACTTTTTAATATGTACTTTGTTCAACCCTTACATCACACGGGTAGCTAATCTTTATGCTAACAACTTAGTTTTTAACCAATAGCTTACACCTTTAATGTTTTGATAGAATATTTACAAAAAAATAACATTAACTTATTTAAATTACACCTTTAATGTTTGATAGAATATTTACAAAATATTAACATTAACTTATTATAAAGATAAACACGGTTTAACATTATTATTTTGAACATTAGAAAAATAAGAAACTTTACTTCATTCTAATTTGAGAATAATTTAACCATGTATAAGTAAATTTAGATTAATTATTTAAAACTTATACCACAAATGATTTGTGTAAATCTTTTGTTAATTTTTATTCATTATCACAAATAAATTGTTCAACCCGTGTATCACACGGGTAGATAACCTAGTATAATATAATATATGATATGTATACATGAACTAAAACCTTGTCTGCTTCTCTCTCTCTACCCCTTTCTCTCCACAGTCACCATTAAAGCATTTCTCTCCACCCTTCTCTCTCCACCACTTTCCAACATCAGATCACACCACCATTATCACCACCCCCACCCCCACCCCACACCACCCACACCCACCACCATCACCAACCCTCCTCCGCCAGCACACCACCTGCCAGCGCCGCAACCATCAACTGCCACTGTTACCACCTACCCTCTCTTCCACCCGAACAACCTTCTCTTCGCTGAAACCTTAGCTGCGTCGCCGTCATCTTCATCGCCGTCATCTTCATCGCCGTCATCTGCGTTGCCGTCATCAGCACAACCGTCATCTGCTTTGCCTTCATATGTGCCGTCGTGGTAGTTTGTACCCAACCACCATAGGTTGTTAAGAGGGAATTTTGGATTTGATGAATTTGTCTCTTGCTTTAAATTTTGGTCAGATTTACGCGAGTCTTCAAGGACTTTGATGAATTGGTTTCTTGATTTGAATTTGTGATGTGAGATTTTTTGGGATTTAATCGTGAATTGTTTGTGGGGTTTAGGAAAGAGATATAGATGGGTGGGTGGGTGGGTTTGATTGGTAATTGTTGTTGGTGGGTTACAATTATGAGTTGGGTTGGAAGTGATGCAGTAGGTGGTGGTAAGTCGTGACGGTGGGGTGGATGGTGGTGGTAGGTAGCTTATGGTGTTGGTAAGTGACATTCAGAGATAGAGATGTGAGAATGAGAAAGAGTATGTTTTTATTTTTATTTAAACCTTTTTGTTAAAGTTATTTACATAATTAGTCCTTCTAAGGATGAAATGACAAAAATTCCCTCACACTCAAGGCACATGACCATATTTAACAGCAAAAACTATCTTGGTTAGGGTCAAAGGACATATCATGCAAGATTTTGAAACAATAAGTACAAAACTCGCTAATTTTAAAGATAAAGGACATCGCTTGAAATTTGGTAAATAGATAAATGACAAAATTTGAAATTCACTCCCAAATCAATATATGTGGCACATTGGCTTATGCCTTTTCAAGGTCAATGAATACCATATGTAGATCTCGCTTTTTCTCCCTATCATTCTCCGTCAATCTCCTTAGAATGTGTATCGCTTTCGTAATTAATCGCCCTGGCATGAAACCAAATTTTGCCTCTAGTCTCAGTATTTTAGCAAAAAAGAATGATCTAGTGATAAAATTTATACATAACCATAATTAACTATTTATCATTATTTTAGGTGTCACTTCCTTTGAATAGTGAGATGATGATTCCTTACAAAGTAAAATTTTGAGAGATACACAATTGTAAAATGTGATATCTACATTTGTAAGGAAACTGAGAGTGTGCAATGCTTAGTTTTAACCCGTAACCCAAAGTATTGCTATACACATCAATTTGACAGTTTCAACACCCATCTCTATCCTACTTGTTCACCTTCTTTTGCCGATGTAAACCTCCCACGAAAACAAGAGGTTTTTGGGCACCCTTCTTCATTACACCAAAATTAAAGTAAAAGATTCAGTTTGGTGATCCATGTGTCATTATGATTTTACATCCCTCCTTTTATATTTAAATCTTAATTAATGGTTTTGGAGGTTACTTATTGTTACACCTCGTCGAGGGGTTGGACATGATGATTGATACCAAACATACACAACATAATAAAGTAAAGAGTAAACTGCAATTTTACCCCCTGAGGTTAGGGGTCATTGGCACCCTTACCCCACTAAGGAAATAATTGCAATTTTACCCCCCACTGTTCACTGTTATGTTGCAATTCTACCCCCCGGCTTTAGTTTTGTTGACTGGTCTGTTGACTTGGGGGTGAAATGACTATTTTACCCTTTTATTTTACCCCCCAACGTTTGCTGTTATGTCGCATGTTTACCCCCCGGAATCAAATATGTTGGCTGATCTGTTGAGTTGGGGTAAATTACTAAAATACCCTTTCTTATAACCCCCTATAATTTGTGTTTAGAAGCAAAATTACCCCCTGGAACTTCCAAAACCTTTCCCGCCACCATCCATATTCGATTCAACCACCCATATAAACCCCCTGGCATCAAATATGTTGACTGATTCATTTCAAATTCATTTAAAGGTTGTAACAAAATTCTTACTTTGAACCAACCAAAGCATTTGGAATGCAAAGATTGTAACAATTTAAAACTGGCATGTTATATCATAGCTTAAAAGCATTTTGGAATGCAAATGCATCAGAACTATTGCTAAATCAGTAGCATTAAAACTGGCATGTTAGGCCTTCTGTAATGCAAATGCATCAGCCACATCTTAAAACCATTGATAAAGGCCTCAATTGCATCAGAAACAGGCATGTTACTCGATTGCAATTTTGGAATGCAAATGCATCAGAAACAGGCCTTAACAACAGAGTAACCAAATATACAGTCAATGCTTCTGATGTGTTCTATGACCAACATTAACAACAGAGCAACTTAACAGCAATGCTTCTAAGTTAACAACAACAACTTAACATTAACAGCAGCAACTTAACATTAACAGCAGAGCAACCAAATATACAGTCAATGCTTCTGATATGCAACTTAACAGCAGAGCAACTTAACAGTAGCAACTTAACAGTCAAATATAACCAACATTAGTTTTGTTCTATGATCAAACCAAATAGCAGCAACTTAACAGTCAATCTGTTCTGTTCTATGATCAATAACCAAACAGCAGCAACTTAACAGTCAATCTGTTCTGTTCTATGATCAATAACCAAACAACAGCAACTTAACAGACAAATATAACCTACATAACCTGTTCTATGATCAAGCATACCAAAATATAACCTGTACAATCAAACATACCAAAAGATCCTAATATATAACCCACATTAACAGTCAACTACACAACCATTTCCTGCTGCGGGGGAAACTGGAAGTGCAAGAAAGGGCGGCCCTGCATTTTCACCACCACTAAGACCACAATCGATCGGACTGACCACCGAATCCTCATGTCCACTGCAAACACATAAAGATGGATGTTTCAATAACCCTCTGTTTTTAACTTGTTCACACAGATCGGTTAATACCTGACAGCAGAGACCAAAAGGAGGATCGGTTGTTGTCGCCGAAAAGCATGTGCATCGGCGAAGGATTGGTCGCCATTGTGGTCGCCGGAGGTGGAGGTGTGGTCGCCATTGTGGTCGCCGGAGGTGGAGGTGTGGTCGTCGGAGGTGGAGGTGGAAGGATGGGGTTCTCTTCACTCATTGTTAGTTGGAAGCCGGTGGTGGAGGTGGAAACCGGTGGTGGAGGTGGAAACAGGTGGTGGAGGTGGAAGCCGGTGGTGTCGCAATAAGCCGGTGGTGGATGTGGAAGGATGGATCGCCGGTGGTGGATGGATGGAAGAAGGAGTGGATGGAAGAAGCTTAGGGGGTAAGATTGTGAGATTATGTTTAGTTTAAGGGTTATTTTAATATATAAGGTACAATTAAGTTGAAATTACTATTATACCCTTTGACCCTCCAATGTTTATGTTGACAAGTCAACAAAACTGAAGCCGGGGGGTAGAATTGCAACATAACAGTGAACAGTGGGGGGTAAAATTGCAATTATTTCCTTAGGGGGGTAAGAGTGCCAATGACCCCTAACCTCAGGGGGTAAAATTGCAGTTTACTCTAAAGTAAAATATGTAACTAAAATCAGCGATCTACACTATGTCAAGTATACAATCCAAGTCAAAGTGATTGTACAAGTCTATCTTTATAAAATGTAATGAAATAACAAGGGATGTAATATCCACCAAGGTTTCTAAGCACAAGGTGTAACGACCTAAGTACATTGTGCTAGTATATTGAGGATTTTGCCTTGATTGGGTTGTCCGTACAAGAACTTATTGTGTTGCTTCACTCGACATTTTGCTCAGCCATGCAAAACACATATATTGGTATAGAAAATTTCACCCCTCTTATAAGGAAGACTTCATCCTTCCCCTCAACCAATGTGAGACTTACATCCACACCCTTCTTAGGGAACCCAACGTTCATGCTAGCACATCGCCCCGACCCTTGGCTGTAATATTATTCATGACAACCCAAGTAAACAGTGTCAAAATATTGTTCGATTTGCCTCGGTAGATTTGATATATAAGGATTCACAATTTTGTTTTCACTCGACGAATTACTCGCATAAGCAAACCACGTCCATGTGGAGAATGTTTCCATCATTGTTATCCTTGTTACACTTTTTTTTTTCTAACATTCAAATCATGAAAATGTCGTCTTTCTTCTCCTTTCTATTTTTGCACCTTTGTTATAACTACTGAATACATTTTTTTTTACCTAGTATTAATTTACAACTTTTCTATGCATAACGGTATTGTACCTCATACTTAGGTTGTTTTAGAAAAAGAAAATGATTTTTTTACTTTTTAACCTAAAATTTTTAATCTTTTGCCATTTAACCTTACAAATGTTGATTTTTTACTTTTAAATCAAAACTTTTCATTTTTTTTTTGCAATTTGACCTTACAACTTTTTTACTTTCAACTTTGATCCTTTATATTTTTCATCTTTCGCAAATTTCTGTTTTAAGTTCATTCTAAATTTTGCGTGTTAACACGACGTAACGTGCGTATGTGGTTCAACGTTTTTATTTATTGTTCTAAATTTTGCAAGTTAACACAACGCAACGTGTGTGTGTTTCAACGTTTTTACGAATATGTTTTCCCGTTTTACATAGTGGCGTGAAAATGATTCAAAACACGCCTTCAAAAAGCACCGGAAGTGTGAGTTACCTGATAGTAATACATTACATAATAATAATAATAGATAAAAAGATGATTAAACATTACATACTAGTATAGAAAATCATTATCAATATTGTCATCCTCGAAATATCGATCTAAGTCGTGCTAAGTTGATTTCT
Organism: Helianthus tuberosus; assembly: GCA_030545235.1. Classification (NCBI taxonomy): domain Eukaryota; kingdom Viridiplantae; phylum Streptophyta; class Magnoliopsida; order Asterales; family Asteraceae; genus Helianthus; species Helianthus tuberosus. The sequence goes on along the minus strand of CM060411.1, from coordinate 57,794,014 downwards.
AAATTATAGTCCACACTAAAGGACTCAAAGATGATTGTTTGGATTCTTTTTTTTTTTCTCGAGAGAATCAAAGTTTAAAGTGGTATATCTCTAGATAGTTAAGGTATATATAGATTGTTTTTAATAAAAAAATGGTCTTATATAACCGCTGGAGTGCAATGGCTCCAAGACCATTCAACATGACAATCCCGATGAACTCTCGAATTCATAGTACCGCAAAGGGATGGGGCGGTTTTATTGCTCGACACCGCATGTCTGCATGACAACACAGGTCATGCCTTGTGGTTTCGCCTCACCTCCACTCCTCTCATCCTTGGTGTCATTGGAGATGGTTTGATGTCTATAATCATTAAGATGACAAAAAAGAACCCTGTTATGTAAACTGCTTTTATTGTGCGAGTTGAATGTGATAATGTATAAGATGGATATGATAGCAAAGACGATTATAAAGCTTCATTAAAAGTAATCAAATAATCATTTAAAAGAACACACTAACAATATAAATAATTTTTATGTATACTTCAAACAAGAAAAAACATAAAAAATTAAGGGTTTTGCTATATGTACAACTTGTATACATGTCATATACATTTAAATTTGAACATAAAACTATAACATTCATTGACATGCATACAACCTGTATAAGTGTCTACGTGTCGTATAAGTATATATTAGTGGTATAACTGACATTTCATTGAAAAAACATAACTCATATAAGTGTATACGAGTTTTATTGGATATTCCTTGACATTTTATATACCTATACAGCTTATTTACATATCAAAGTGTCAAAATATAAGTTTTAAAGTGTGTGAATAGCTTGTGGAAAAAAAAATATTTCATTCACAATTTTATAAACTTATCATTATCACCATTTTATTATTCAAAAAAACATCTATCTATATGGTGGGGTCTATTCGCACACGCCCTTAGTCTATTTAAACACTCCAAAGCGCCCCGCTATGGCCAAAGCGGGGCGCTTTGGTGTAAAGTCAACAGACAAGGTCTGACAGGTTCAGTCCTTGTCTGTTGACTTTACACCAAAGCGCCCCGCTTTGGCCTAAGCTCGGCGCTTTGGTTTTTTTTTTTTTTTTCAAAGCGCCCCGCTTTGGCCTAAGCTCGGCGCTTTGGTTTTTTTTTTTTTTTTACATTTTGGGCGTATTTTTGACTGGTGACTGGTCTACGTTTAAGTTCAAATTTTACATTTTTGGTCCAAATTTTACAATATTTAATTTGTTTGTGCACATATATCTAAAGGTGAAGTCCCATCTCAATATTTAATTTGTTGAGGCATCTCACTGTCGCGTACAACCCTTTCAAATATAAAAAATAAAAAAATAAAAAAAAATTACAAAAGTATTAACACACTTCGACGAAATCAGTTTGTAATGTGACGTAAATAAAAGGACTTTCGGATAAGATCACAAAAAGGACAGAAAGTTGGTAAGATTGGTGATATTTTTCAATGAAGCCTTATCTTATGTCTGACACAAGACATCATTTTCATCTCAACCCATGCTTTGCTTATCTCTCAAACCATGCTTTCCTTATCACTGTGGAAACCGATGAACTCTCTCTCTCTCTAGTAATGGTGCATTTTGTGCCTCAAAAAAAGTTAAAGTATATTAGAAAAATAAAAAAAAATAGAAAGTTGTTGATAAAGCAACTGTGCCTTACATCATAAAGTTTATATTGGAAAAATAAAAATATCAGAAAGTTGTTGATAAAGCAACTGTGCCTTACAATCTCGGGCCCCACAATTCTTGAAAACTACAAATATTAAATTTTCTAAAATCTCTTTTGAAGAATAAATAAAAATAATACTTTTGTTTCACATCTCTCTCCACCTGGCATACATTATACAGGGATCAGATCAACGCGTACGAAATGCTTACGTATCGTCCCCCTGACCTTAATGTAACCCCATATGTTCAAGATGTATGTTAAATGTGTTTAATAATAATCACGTTAATTCTTTTACAATCCAAGAGTACGTTTGTGTTTGTTCAATATATGCGTTACATCACGTTAAAAACCGAATGTCACTGACACGACCCAATCAGATTCAATACGCACTTGTATGACCCAAAATGACAATATACATCATAATACTACAATTAATGAAAAAATACGTCATGTACATGTACGGTAGGCGGCTAATACACATAACACTACTCATAGGAGTACTTGTGCTTTCAAAACAAAATGATACGATATAATGGAATACGACATCACACGTAACCGATTTGATCCGAAACTTGCAGTATAGTCCATATATATTAAAAAATAATGTATAATGGAAAAAGTGTAAAATTTAGACTATTATCGACGCGTTTGTGAATTAAAAACAATTTTAAAAAATTTAAAAAAGACCCATAGCGCTGCGCTTTGACCTAAGAGGGGCGTTTTGCCCGAAAATTTAAAAATGTAAAAAAAAAAAAAAAAAAAACCTCAAAGCGCCCCTCTTTGGCCATAGCGGGGCGCTTTGATGTAAAGCAACAGACAAGGTCTGGCCGCGTCAGTCCTTGTCGGTTGACTTTACACCAAAGCGCCCCGCTTTGGCCATAGCGCGGCGCTTTAGGGTGTGAAAATAATTTTCTCCGTGTGTAAATAGCATGACCCATCTATATACCCAAAAAAGATTGCAAACAAATCTCCATAAATACCCCAAATCATTCATTCCCATATACACATCAAAACTCAAATCACCCCAAACAAACCAACCGACCTCCCATCTCCCCAAAATAATAATAATAATATTATTATTACTCCCATTTCCCTTTCCACCCCCTCGTTCGCATCGCTTCTTCTTCTTCTCCTTCTAAACCCCCACCACCATGAGCAGCGGCGAGGCTAGGGTTTCCATTCCTCACAACGCCCGTAAACTTATTCAACAAGTCACCAAAACCCTAACCCACAACCACACCGATGCCTTCGTATACTCCACCCTCATCGACTCCGCCATGGATCCTGCCGAAGCTACCCGCAGATTGAAGATGATTCACGACATTCGAGAGATTGCCGGAAAGCACAGCGTCGAGGATGTCTATACAATGCTCAAAGAGTGTAATCTCGATGCTAATGAAGCTGCTCAGAGGCTGTTGTATATCGGTAAAACCCTAAAACGTTCAATACAGTTGATTTTTGTTTGTTTTAGTTGTTGATTGATTGTTTGTGATTGAATTGAGTTGTTATTTGTAGGAATGTTTGTGTTGAAGTAGGATTTAGGGTTTAATGTTTGTTTTAACGTATGCAGTTGAATCAAGGCTTGTTGTTTGATGGATGTGCTGGTTTTGGATCAATCTGTACTATGTACTCTCTCTTTATGATTATTGTGCGCAATGTTTCTACATATTAACAGTTTTACTTATTATTAATGGCTCTGAATGAGTGTATGAAGTTATCTTGACATTGTGATTGTGGCATAGGGGATATGGTAGCCTGATATGGGAAGTTGTTCAGTGTTTTTTCTTGGTGAAGGTTCAGAAGTTTTATTGGTTGTTTTACAGGATTTTTTTTTCATTAATAATGATGCATGTATACGACTTTGTTAATCGGGTCGTATATATGTTTGACTACATGTAAAAGTTGATTAAGGACTTACAAACAAGCTGTATTTGAAGTGTTGAATGTTGTGAGAATCTTGTTTGGTTTATTCTGTGGAAAGTGATTGTTCGTGTTTTGCTTTTGCAGATACTTTTCATGTGGTTAAAAAGAAACATGACCGGCGAAAAATCGTAAGTTGTGCAGCTTATCTTTCTCACACATTTTTATTAAATTTTAATGTAAGTACAAAGTTGTAAATTTAAATGAAGTTTGGTATTTCTGGTTCACTCAGAAGATTATAAGTGATGGTCAGTTTTTTTTGTAACTAAGTTGGGAGTGGAAGAAGGGAATCTTTTTAGTTTTCTTTGTGGCATGACGATTTATTTGTTAATTTTGTTTAGATAAACAGTGATGTTTCTCAAGAGAATAAACATACACGGGTAAATCAATGGAGGGGAGATAAGGGTGGGCGAGGGGCTTTCTACGCGTCAAAAGTTTTTGAAGGTATGATTACAGTTTTATACAAAAATATCTACAAGTTTCGTATTCGTTCATCTATCCGAATTTACCATTCACTTTTCTTATGCCATAGGCCACTTTTGTTATGCTGAGTTGTCAGAGAGTGACGTTATTTGTCATTCCAGCTTGATTCTTTTTATTGTCATTTCAGATGTTGGCGGTGGGAGAAATTTGAGTTCCGGGAAGGAATATGGTGCTACTAATCGCGTAGAGAAGGTTTTGAAGCCAGCCGTGCCAGGTCATATGGGAAAAGAAAACAACATAGTACATGTGTCAAAGTAAATTTTTCATCTCAACCATCAGTGTTTATATAAACACATTATTTGTGTGCTCTTTTTCAAAATTTTTAAACCTCTTAATGCATCTGACATTGTACTTTTTACAGTTCTTGTGCCAATGTCAATGGTACACCAGCTTTATCCAATGGGAATTACAACCATAAGCTTGCATCTGTATCACCTGCAGGTAATTTCAAGGCTTAACTAACTAGTTGTTTAACTGATTAACAATGAACTTGCTGTCACACAATGTTTCAGTTGACTAACGTTTCAGTTTATTTGACTACTTTTGTGCTTTTAGATATCGCATCCCCTACCTCAGATCATGTTGTGGCTTCATCTCAGAACACCAAGCACATGTGCGCTGTGGGTACAATAAAATGTGAGATCGTAAAACGTAGTGGTTCTAATGAATCAAATGCAAGAATTCCAGCTGGCAAGAAGTTTACTGCTGATCAGTCAGGTACTGGTACCATTTCCATTATCGCAGAAGCTGCAGATTCTGACCGAAAGTCGATCGTAGCTGAAAAGAACCAGATCTCAGATTCTTCGCAGCCTCTTTTGTCGTCAACCCAAAACAGCGGACAGGTTGTCAATTCTCTTCAGGATAATCAGCAGCATCCTCAATCATTAAAAGAGCCTCTAAATGGTAGTTACTGCAGCATTGCTTGTTTTTGATGATCTTTCTGTTTTTGTAACTTACATATAGTGACTGTGTTTGATCATATAGATTTGGTTCCCGAAGAAGAGTCTGAGTTGACTATATCAGCTTCGAAACTTGATGTGATGTTGGAGAAGTTGACGTTATCTTCTCACCAAGCTGTTATTTTCCCTGATCATATACAAGTTCCCGAAAAATATAAAAGTCAGTTCGTGTTCGGAACTTTGGATGTCACTATCGATGATTGCAAGCCTATTTCCGTTACTGAATCTACTCAGCAAAACGAAGTTGTAAAAGAAACTTCTTTGAGGTAGAAGCACATTTTCTTTTTAACATTCACATCATACGTGTTATTAAGTGTGTCTAATCCTCATAAAATGTTATTGATTTTTTTCGCTTTTTATGGTGACAGCAACGGAAACGCTTCCGCAATAGCGCAGGAAGGTGAAGTTCAAGATCCTGTTTCTGAAGATGTATCGCGTTTAGAAGATAACATCGCACCTGAATCTTCTGCTCCAACACACGAGCAGACGGTGGAGATAGTACCCCCTCCCCCTTCAACGGGATTTCAGAATATTCCGGTTCTTCAAACCACAAGGGACTACTATGGTTATATGCCACCTCTTATGGGCCCACATTTTGTGCAACTTGATTTACCTGAGCCACAGGCAAGTTTGTTGTCTATTACAGTATTTGTAATTGTAATGACCCCTTTGATCTTGTTTTTTTAGTGTATATATATTTTCTGTTGTCATTATTCTACTTAGTTGTGGTAGTTTGGCTCGTATTTATTAATGGGTCGTTTTGGGTTATGTTTTACACGTCAAACTACTTAGAAGTCACCCAAATTTTATTTTTAGACTAAAGTACATGGATGGTCCTTGTGGTTTACCAAAATGTTGGATTTGGTTCTTAGCTTTTCAAAAGTACATGGATGGTCTCTGTGGTTTGCACTTTGTCACACATTTAGTCCCCAGCCAACAAATTTAAAGGTTTTAGCAGGTCCAAGTTAGCGACTAAATGCGTTACAAATTGCAAACCAGAGGGAACATCCATGTACTTTTAGAAAAAGCTGGGGACTAAATGTGTTACAAAGCCACAGGGACCTTCTGAGTACTTTTGGAAAACTAGGGACCAAATCTAAAATTTTGATAAACCATAGAGACCATGTACTTTATTCAAATTTTTATGCACAAGTTTTATTTACATTTTTTATTATAAATATAGTTATAAAAGTGAAAATAATCTTTAAACAACTATTTGTAAAACTTAAATAAGTTACGGATCAAAACTGTTTCTGGTGAACCCAATCAGCTCATACAAAACTAGCTCGCTTGACCCAACACGAACATTTTATTCAATTTACAATCCAGATACAAAAACATACATTGGCTGTCACAACTTGTTTTGTTTAGGTTCTTAATTTATCATAAAAAGTACAATATATGATTATGTTTGGATGTTCATATGTATGTGTTTGAATCAACCGAACACTGCTTTGAGTTTATTTTAGAACTTCAGTATCACAGTTATTAGGTTTTTAAGGTTATCCACTTTTGTTATGTTTTACGCTTCCTTATGTTTTGTGTCAACTGTTAATCTATGCAGAATGGGCACTCTCAAGCTGTATCTTCAGTGGGTCAGTCTCCGGTAACACAACCTGCAATCGCTAGCCAGAGTACTTTAGCGTTATCCCCACCGCTGTTTCCTTATTTCAGACCATATCCAAACTACATCCCTTATAACCCGTATTTCCCGCATATGTATTTGCCGCCAAATGCCCCTTTGTTAACCCACGGTGTCTTCCCTCAGCCATCACTGCCACCAACTGCTGTCAATGTCCATCATATGGCGGCAACAGCAGGGCTGACAATACCTACTCCTTCGCAGAACAAACAAGGAAGTAACGAAGATAATACCGCATCTGAAACAAAAGATAACACTATTCTTTCAACGGTTCAACAGGTTGGATACCTATTTTCTTAATATCAAACTAGTGGGTTACCACCCGGGCTCCACATCGGGTTTGAAATGTAGATAAAAATAAGCAAATGACAAGAGTTAAAAGTTGTTTGATGTTGTAGTTGAGGCGCTAAACATGTCATTATTAAAGTTGAGGGGCTAAAGTTGTATAATGTGGTTAAGGGGCCAAACATGTCATTATCAAAGTTGAGGGGCTAAACAGGTCATTATCAAAGTTGAGGGGCTAAACATGTCATTAAAATTGAGGGGCTAAACATGTCATTAAAATTGAGGGGCTAAAGTTGTTTATTATTAAAGTTGAGAGACTAAAGTTGTTTTAGTTAAGGAGCTAAACATGTCATTATTAAAGTTGTGGGGCTAAAGTTGGTTATTATTTAAGTTGCGGGGCGAAAGTTGTTTAATCTTGACAAAATAGCATATTTATAGTACATATAACTAATCATTGGTTTTTGCACCAATTTGCAGGTTGAAGATACACAAGCTCGGGCTCAAGCACCTCTCGATTTACCAAATATACTGCCGAATTATTTCTACGGCTTTCCACATGGACAACACATGGCGGCCTTTTCGCCTTTACAAGCTGCTGCGCTTTATCATTCTTCACAGACCATGACCGCTCAATCTACCATACAACCGCCATTCATGTATCAACCACCACCTACTGGCGGTACGATTGAACACCCTCAACATCAGCATGCACCACAGATAAACCACAACGACACCGCATTAGTGAACACGGGGACTGGTTGATTTTAGGTTTGTTACATCATGTTGATGTTTTTTTGGAAGGAGAAGATAGGATATATTTTGACTGACCCAATTTGTATATATACAAAGTTTGGGCCATTGTGATTTTTAAACACTAGGTAGGGATTCATGAGGGGCAGTTGTGATTGTGAAACATATCAAAGTTTTCTAGTCAGAATGCGATGTTAGAACTTGAAAAGCTCGATTATCATACACCGTTAGCTACAGTTTTTTCGTTTTGATTATCAAATGCTTGCTTAGGTATGTGATTACTAGCGTCTCGAGTCTCGTTTATGTTGAGCGATGTGTAAACTGACATCCCACAAATTGCTACAAAGGCTCCGCAAATGCTTGCATAACCGGGATCTGAACTGAAGAGCAAGTAGCCTCCAAGAAGGATGACACAAGTCTTGAATTGACCTAATACAACGTGTGATGTTGCTGATGTTGCTCTGCACAGACAAAGAGGGTTACTGAGTTGACTCGTTTTAAAATTTTGTATGAATTAACTCGGTGATTTGCTCACCCGAGAGCCAACGCTCCGGACCATTGCAGGAGGAAGCCCAGAAGTGCAGAAATGAGTACTGCCATGGAGTTGTTGAGATTCCATTTGAAGGATAATGCTCCTGGTGGATCCAACCATGGCATCAAAGCTACCAAGAAGAATATGGTTATTGGGGTTGTTTTCCACATCAACCTACCAAGAAAAGCAAGCCTATTTAGACATGAATGAAATGATAGCCCACAAGGCCCAACAAAGCTTGACTTTGACCCACTCACAAGGCCCAATCAAGCCTGATTTTGATCCACTAAGGCCTAGGCCCAACTAACAAACATGACTCGCACACGCATATCACGGCCCGTGTTTGGGTTGGTATGTTTTAATCTTTTTGATTAAGCAACTCGACATGTCAACCTGTTTATGACCCACTAACTTGCCTATTGCTTTTACAACTTGATTAGCACCACTAAACCCTTTTGACACGTTTAGACAAATGAGTTAAATGTGTCTTGTTTGGGTTACACGATTATAACTGTGTCCAACTGTGTCCAGGCTAGGTTGATGTTTCCGACACGAATAAATGTATGAGTTGTGTTCGGTTTCCAAAAAATCGATACATTTGACACCTCCAAATACAACTTTTACTTTATTTTTTCTCATGGTCAGGTCTTGGTCCTAGGCTCTGTACATGTATATGGTTTTACAATTCCACTTACGCTAAAGCGGTCCAGTTTCTTTTCTGTTGGAGATTAGACCACAATATTTTGTTTATGGCACTCGGGATTATCCATGCAATTGCTATACACGCACCAAACATATTGAACTCTAAATCTGTCACGGTTGCAACCGCTACACCAACTGAAACAACAGCCAATGCGAGTACCTGTCAATTGGTTAATTTCAGATATTATATATGTGATGAGAAAGCTCAATAAAGTTACAAATACTGTTTTTTTTTTGTGTGTGTAACCTTATAAAAAGAAACAATCTTTCTGAAAAGAATGAACTCTGCAACAACAATGGTGGGAGTAACCGCAATCTTCACCATTTGGTAGAAGCCTACACTGCATATTTAGCGAAAAAGTAAATAAATAAACAAAATTCGCCCATGTCGTATGACTAGAACCCACAATTTAAAAAAAATGCCGAAACCATGAGTCCGAAATATTTATCTCTATCGGGTTAAACATGTAAGATTAAAAAAAAGCTAGCTACAGAATGGAACGGGCCTAAAAGGTTGACACGACATAAATTCTTGAAATCATTTTATTAAAAAATAAATAATTTTTGCAATGATACCTGTTGTGCTTGAGACTGGTATTGGCCAAGCCAGAAGCAAAAGCCATGACTGCTCCCAAAGCAAAAAGCAGCGAGAATGGTTTCGTTTTCGTTGGAGGAGACGGTGGCAAGAGGGACAAAGCCTTGAGAACCGCGAGTAGCAGCCACGCAGATGTGTAATGAATTAAGGTTAAAAGGATTGGGTAATTAAACCCAACTTTCCCCATTACCTGTAATCACATAACCAAAACTTTTTTACTACAAAAGTTGTTTAGCGTTTAAGGTTTAAGGTTTAGGGTTTATACTGACCAGTTTGTTTCCCATGATGATTCCAACAGAAACCAAGAAATTGAAGGTTAACGCGACAACAGGGCCACATAATCGTTGTTGTTGACGTTTAGCTCCTTCTAATGTTCGGAGTTCATTGTAGAGTGATCCTCTAAGTTCTTCTAGTGCTCGAGCTAACATTAAAACATAAAGTTATTCTTGAAATATGACTTTTGGATTCAAGAAAAGGGATAAGAAAGGGTGTTAATTCATTATAATGAGTTTATTTTTAAGAAACACATGATGAGCTAAGATTAAAATGTTGATTCAAATTGAATCTAAAAGTAAAAATTAAGTTCCACATTGTAATTTTAAATCATGAAACTAGTGAGGAAGAATAAGCAACATAAATTCAATAAAAAAAAATCAAATAATCACAAAATCAATTACTATAACAGGGTGTTTGGGATTACGTTTTGAAGTGATTATTTGATTATTGCGTTTGTAAAACATAAATAATCTAAAAAAGTGTTTGAATGAAAAAGTGATTATCTTCCCCCAAAAGAAGCATGTACCTACATGCTTTTTCAAAACGCAAAATCTATTTTGAAAACGAATAATCTATTTTGAAACCGCAACACCAAACACCACCTAAGTATTCAACCATAAGAACACAAACAACATTATTCAAACCAAAGTTTAGATCAACCAAACCTGCTTCCTCTGCATCACTATCTTTTCTTTTAAGAAACATTTTTCTACCAAAAACAGAAGTAATCAACTCCATTCCTTTGAACATCATCAACTTTGGAATCAAATAATCAAAATCCCAAATTCACATTAAAAGACTTGAAGTTGATGCCAATACAAAGATTGATTTCAAGACTGAGAGGATGTGTAGCAGAATGAATGGAGGTTTATATATGAATGGAATTGCTTCCAAGTAAATAAAATATTAAGTGATGATTTGTGTTTGGTTATTATTTACTCAACTATTATTATAATCTTCACTTTTTATTTATGTTTTAAAAAAGAAGCAATTGATTTCTTCTACACTACGTTTAAAGTTTCTGTGTAGTTCATGTATTGTTGTCGAATATTCAACTATAGTTGTTGTGAACTAAATCGGAAATAAAATAAAATAAATAAATAAAATGATCCACTCATAATTTTGTAAGTGTTTGTAACTTTAGTGAATTTCAAGAATTGTCCTTTATCTTTATACCCATTTTCAGGCGTTGTTCTTTATGTTCAAAATTGACGAGTTTTGTACTTTATGTTTTCAAATCATACACGTTTTGTTCTTTAGCCTTAACTCAGTTAGATTTTTCTGTCAAATCTGGTCATGTGCAATGCACATAAGGGTAAAATTGTCTTTTCACCCTATTCTTCCCCAAATCAATCCCATTTCAAAACCCTAATTTCTCTTCAACAACCTGCAACAATTCACACCCCATTTCAACTATTCCTCAAATCCCTCTTCTTCCCCAAATCAATCCCATTTCAAAACCCTAATAGTCTCGCTCATAAGTTTGGCCTTAATCGCGCTTCAGGGTGGATGCTTGAAAGTTGATCCTTCACTGGCTTGACCTTCTCTGACTTTAATGGCAACACATGGAATTGATTTGGGGAAGAAGAGGGATTTGAGGAATAGTTGAAATGGGGTGTGAATTGTTGCAGGTTGTTGAAGAGAAATTAGGGTTTTGAAATGGGATTGATTTGGGGAAGAATAGGGTGAAACGACAATTTTACCCTCATGTGTATTGTACATGACCAGATTTGACAGAAAAATCTAACTGGGTTAGGGCTAAAGGACAAAACGTGTATGATTTGAAAACATAAAGTACAAAACTCGTCAATTTTGAACATAAAGGACAACGCCTGAAAATGGGTATAAAGATAAAGGACAATCCTTGAAATTCACTCCAAAAACATTACAAAACTTACAATCAATGTTTAAAACTATTAAAATATATAATCCTACAAATTTTTATTAACATTGTTAGGCTGAACGTGATGAGCATAAAGCGCGTCTATGGTAACTCGGAGCTCAGCTTGTTTTTCGCGTATTTTCCTAACTCGTTCAGTCAGTGTAACAACCCGCTTTCCTTGGTGGGCCCAAATGTGGGGTATTAACGTGACAATTATATATTAGTTTCACAGCGCAATGGAAATAGGGAGTTATGTAATAATAAAGTACAAGTATTTAAAACTCCCAAAATATGTTAAAAACTTCAAGGATCAATATCTGATATAATGTATCCCAAAGGTAGATCGAATAAAACTTTAAATGGACTTAGACACACCATGGGTCTTTAACAATGGAGTCACAACTTCCAAAGTGCTAGACCGGACCCTATCCAACCTACTACTTAGGTTCGCAACCTGTAAGTCAATCTTTAAAAATACGTCAGCTTTCGCTGGTAAATACAGTTAACAGACACATTTATAAAACATTTAATAATCATGGGACACGTATCTTGATTTACCAGTTTTACATACTTGTCACATTCGGGCACTAGTACAAAACTAGTGTTTGATCCAAATACACACCATTTTTTGTGACTGTCAGGTGTATGCTTACACCCCGCACTTATGATTATTGCAATAGTGGATATCGGGGAACCCAGATATATGTATTATCAATCCCCAAATGCTTTATGTAAATCAAGCAATACGAATTAAATCGAATTTATCACTTAGTAAGCATTTAACTCATTACGTGATACAAGAATCATGGGGTTTTATACTATATCCCAAGTTTTAATAAAACATGTTAAAAGTATTTAGCTGTACTCACAGTTGAACACTACGTATTCGGTTTGTATTACAACTGGATTCAAAGTTTATTGGCTTACGGTGCGATTACTGGAGGGCCCTATAGTCTAGAGTGGATGGAAATAATATCCATGGCAATCGTTTACTGATCATTATAAGTCATTGAGACTTTATCGGTTAACATGGATTTAAATACGGTTTCGTTAGATTAAACGGTGACCGGATAGAATGTTGGTTATAACCGTACGAATGAGGAGTCTCGTACAATATGGTTTGTTAACCTTACATTCTAATTTAAAATGTTTTAACCTATTACGACTTGTTTATATGGATTAAACCATTTTAACTAGTCGTATTCGTATATACGGGTTCGGACGGGAAAACATGCTCGAATGGGAAAACGGGTTCAAATGGGAAAACGGGTTCGTGACAAGTCGTTTTAAACCACTTAGACGTGAACCAAATAGCATACACAATCTCATCACATAATCGCAAAAACAAAACAACAATCGAAATAAACGACATCAGCTGGAGCTTTAAAAGGGACACACAAGAAGATATCCTTAAAAAAAGCAAAAACCATAATAAACCACCAAATAGAACCGCTGGCCAGAAAAAACCACCTAAAAATGCCTAAACCATAGAAATTTTAGGGTAAACGTAGCAGAAGGTAAAGTTATACCTAAACGAAATACGAATCCGAACAATCAAACAACAGTGGACCGTCGTAGACAACGCAACTGAGGCGATGGTAGAGAGAGAAAGAGACCCATTCAAAAGAAGCCAACAACCAAAGGGCAAACATTTAAATACCCAAACACAAATCAAACTACAAAACACAATGTACAAGCCAAATCTGCATAAAATACCTTTTAAACACAACCCAACATAGCACAACTATGTTGCTAATTAGGAATATATAAATACATTATACATTATATTATACATATGAATTTAAATGATTGATGAATAGTATTTCATCATTTAAAGGATTTGTTTTTTTTTATTTTTTATTAATAATTTATTTATCATTTAATTTAATTTTTAATAATAAATAATAATTGATCATATTTAACTATTTGTTTTTTTAACTTTTATTATTTATTATATTACATTTTATTTTTAGTAGCAACTTGCGTTCGTTAACTTTTTAAAAAATTTCATTATGTTACATTTTTTTAACATTCAAAGTTATCTGGTTGCACATTGTGACGGTACGTTATTGTCACACCCCAAAAACATCGCAACGAAAATACAAATGTGGCAGTCATATAAGTCTTTGTGGTTGATGCTATAGTTATTTTGGACATTTTGATTATTTTAAAAACATAGTTTTTAAGATTACTAAATCCAGCATGAATAAGTCATAGTTGGTTTGACCCTTAGGGGTCTTATTACACACGGTCCTATAGTTTAAAAGTGTCTAAACATTATTTTAATACATAAGCATCACACAACCACATGACAACGTAAGCCAAAATTCTCCGAAGCCGAACTCATGTTCATGAAGAACACGTAAAAATCAAGTGTCAACACAAAGGAAGATGAGTACACATATAATTTTCGTAACGATTTGTTTAAGGAAAACTTCCTTATTTCAACCCTTTAACGGTTTTGAAAACATTTGCATATGTTTAAGACATTTATTTTCTTTAAAAAAATGTCATAGTAATATTATTGGAATCGGCACTGTACCGCATTCCGCATGGAAATTATATTCCATGATTCAGTTTTTTATATTAAATTTTTCGTTATGACTTCAGTTTCATAAGTTTGCAAGACATTACGAGCTATATAAAACGATTGAGGTTTCAATCCATACTAGACAATTAAAGAATTCAAATTCGCCGCTATGTAGATCAGAGCGACCGATCACAATGGGGTAGTCAACCCAATAGATCTAATAACGATTCCACGAGTGCGTTACTTAAGTGATTAAAATGGCTATGATGCATCTCGTGCCCTTTCCTTAATTCACAATTACATATAACCTACTGAATAGCAATTTAATATTTGGCGTTGTACAAATTCCCGACATCCCCCACGCAATGTAAGCCTGTTTCCGCTACTTACACTCTTGAGACTTGGCAAATTTGTCCCAACTTTAGATTTAAAATAAAAATGTTTTTAAATCTTTACGATCGTTATACCCATAACATCGTCATTTACCCAGTTTCTCCCCGAAACCTATATGTTCCATTAAAACTTGTTTTTCATGAAAACAGTTGAAATCATTCATCTATCTGATTTCGTGTTTTTCTATAAAACACATTATATTACTTTAAAAATCATATTTTCCGTGAAAATACATTTTTGTGTAATTTAAAAGCATATTTTTATATGAAAATATATACTTTTCTTTTAACGACATGTTTTTCTCTGAAAACATTATGTAAGATTGTAAAAATGGTGTTTAGTGATACTCACTAAAATACATTTATTCGAAATCATGTTTTATATGAAAACATATATTCATTCTTTTTAAAGACGTGTTCTTCCCCCAAAAATAGTAATTAAAACGTAAAAAGAGGGGTTTCTATGACACTCACCTTTGGGTGCGTTTTTAATATCGCAATCCCTCAGATCAAATCCACATATCCTAATTTAGATAGGAATAATTTAACTAATTTTTCTACAAACAATCAAGTTTCTCCATTACTTAGGATTTTCACATGTCTTTGAGGTTTTTACGAAAAGTCTTTGTTTTTAATTATGTTGGCATTTATATATATATAGGTAGAGGATCCTGTACATTAATCTAATATTGTGAGAAGGGTGAGAAATAATGTGGTGATAACAAGTGTCCTATATCTAAATTAATTCAAAAGGGTGAATTAGTAATTTTCTATTTCTTTCAATTAATTGATTAAAAGATAACTGCCACCCTTTATTATAGGAATTCGAATTTAAGAATTAATCTACGAATTTGTGTCATCTCGTTCATCGGTTATTAATTCTGTAGTGTTTTATAATTCTGTAGTGCAATCACCATTCAGAACTGTATAGTATTATATATTTTTATATAGTGTTATATAGTGTTACATGGTGTTATATAGTGTTATATAATAGTTTTTGGTGTTATATAATTCTATAGTGTTATATAATTCTGTAGTGCAACCACCAAAAAACATTATATAACACCATCAATTATTAATTCTGTAGTGCAACCACCATTCAGAACTGTATAGTATTATATATTTTTATATAGTGTTATATGATGTTACATGGTGTTATATGGTGTTCTTTGGTTTATATAGTGTTATATGATAGATGCATAGTGTTATATAGTGTTATATTTTTCTGGTAGTATGTCTATAATGGATGTATAATGTTATATAGTGTCATATAATGTTACATGGTGTTATATGGTGTTATATAGTGTTATATGGTGTTATACAATGTTATATGATGGATGTATAGTGTTGTATAATGGATGTATAGTATTATACATTTCTTGTAGTAGTTACATATTTCTATAGGATCGATAGAATTTAGGAGTTAAATTTGAATCGCTAAAATTTAGGAATGAATCACTAGAATTTAGGAGATGTTACCTAATTTGAAACATATACAAAGACACTATTACCCTTACAATTTTCAAATCAGTCCATATAATTAAAACACAATTTATAATTTGGTCCCTATTGATCTCAACCATTAGATCAAAGATCTAATGGTTTAAAACACTTCTTACACTTCTCACACTTTAGACACTTTGTACTGTTGGATCGATCCGTGACCCTAAACAGTCAAGTTGAGCAGTTCACAATCATTTACTAAGGCGGAATCAAAGTAAACAACTTCAAAACAGCTTGTTCCTTTTAACTTTCTTTTCTATTACTGATTTCTGAGCCTTTACACGTGTTTCTAACTAGATTTTGGCAGCACCTCGTCTCAGACTTAATGACCTGATTTCGCTTCAACTATATCAAATGACAACACACAATACCTATTTATAGTAATGGAGATTTCGCTTGAATGTGTCACATCCCAGTTCAAGCGAAATCACATGTGTTGATTTCGCTTGAACTGGTCCATGTCACCTTCAAGCGAAATTACATACAAACATGTGTATAAACCCTAATTTCGGCCCCCTTGTGTGCTCGTTCATCCTATCTAGACACAAGACTCGATTAAGACGAAGTTAATAGACACTAGGTGCACCAACAGACTCCCCCTTGGATGTTGACGAAGTCTTCGGCGTCGAGTCTTTAGTCTTTGTCTCTTTCCAAATTAATTTGTCATTGTAAAATCTCTCTTCAATCTCCCCTTTGATTGTTGATCCAGAATTCTGACTCCCCCTTTCGCAGACTCCCTCTCTCGATAAGCTAGGGTTCAAATTCTGGTTCAAACTTTAATATTTTCTTTGCCATGGGGATTCCTGTTACCTGCACAATCTCTACCTAAATATAAGATATATGACAATAACAGTTTAAATCCAAACTTACCATTCAAACTCAATTTAATGATCTTGTCAGAATTAGAAATCCACTTAAGTATTCAGGTCCAAGTTAATGACCCTGATTACTCAATTAATCTACCAAGTCCAACTAAATGACCTTGGTTGATCTGAGATAATTCACACTGACTTTTTGTTCAACCATTTTCTGAAAATTTACAAGTTTCAAATTAATGAACTTGCTTTAACTTTTCATCTTTCACAAACTTATCATGTTTAGCTCCAAACTCATTCTCCAGCCCAGAAAATTCCTGCATCTGCTTCAAATTGTGAATCTGAAGATCAACTGTCCACTTTGGTTTGTCAAAAATAAAGCAGAAATGAAAAATCTTTTTGGATTTTGAATAAAGTTTCTAAACTAGAAAAGAAATACAGAACTAAAATGTAGTAAATGTAAACTATTTACAAACATATTTTTGGTGAGCGTGTTAGGGAATCATATCAGCTATTCGACAAGTCACAAGTACCGTTAAGCTATAATTTCATACTCAGAATTAAACAATTCGCTTAGATTGTCGATATACTGATCCACTTAAATTCTCACACACATTTCAATCTGTTCAGGATACGGATTAAGTGTTTTAGAGACTTAAACTTATACGTGTGTCCCACCTCTTGAATATACTCCCGTATCCAGATCCCAATATTCAGTCTTACAGGTGAGTATACCACAGATGATATCTGTAAGGGAATAAATTAATAAACGTACGAAACCGTGAGAGCTCAGGTCAGAACTACCGTTCAGCAGAGAGATGACGGTTCGACTTTGGGTGTGTCCCCTTTAGAGGATCTTTTTTACAACAGCATTGATTAGCAATTTTATTGTCTTCATCATTTATGCTGAGGGCGGCGCTACATTTCAAGCATGCGGTAAAGTATTCTCCAGGGACTAGGCCATTGCTTCCGCAAAATCAGAAGTCCCGGGATAATACCCCAGGTATCACTGAGTATAAAGACCTAGTATCTCAGAAAGAGGGATCTTTCAAACAAGATTTCAGGGGTTACCTATATATCCAAGTAGTGTTCCCCACGAAATAAGTAAGTAAAGATTTAGGTTTATATCCCGAACAAACCTACTAAATGTGTAAAAACCTATCGGCACATCATCAGAGAGAGTGTTTAACGCATTTAAACATTCCATTTCTTTAGCATACCGTAACTGTCAAGCCGATGTACTATCATTTTCCCTTTTTACACAAGCTCTTTTCTGGTTTTCTATTGCTTTTGGATTTTGAAAATATCTCATGTTTTTGTATTTTTGTCATTTTTACTGTTTTTGTATTTTCTGAAAATATTACCCTATACCTCCCCCTAAATACCAAAACAAGTAAAAAATCGACAAACCATTGCAGATTGCTTCGCAACATCATCTACAATATCTCCTTCATCAACGCCAATAATCTCTTCCAACACCGATAAAAGCTTCATATCGTTCAGTTTTAGCAAATAATGAAAACGTGTTTTATCAAATGCTTTGGTATGTAAATCAACTTTTTGCTCGTCAGTGTGGATTTTCTCAATTCGTATCAACTTCTTCTCGAAACAATCTCGGATGAAGTGATGACGAATCTCAATGTGTTTAGTTTTAGCGTGATGAACAAGATTTTTAGTAATGTTAATCGCTGCCTCATTATCAACAAAGATAGGGGTGTCTAGAAAGTGCAAACCGTAGTCGCGCATCTGTTGCTGGATCCACAAGATCTGAGAGCAGCAACTGCTAGCAGATACATACTCCGCTTCACATGTGGATAAAGCCACAGAGGTCTGCTTTTTTGCATTGCCAGGTGACCAATCGTGGTCCGAAACACTGACACCCTGCTGTTGTTGATTTAGCGTTAACTTTGCAGCATCCGAAATCGGAATCGGAATACCCTTCGAGCATGAAGTCGCCATCTTTTGGATACCACAACCCCAATGATGGAATTCCTTTCAGGTAGCGTAATATCCTTTTCACAATCACCATATGCGAAGCTCTCGGGTTAGATTGAAATCTTGCTGCGAGGCAGGTTGGGTACATGATATCAGGTCTTGAAGCTGTCAAATACATTAGCGATCCGATCATAGAACGATACATCGTTTCATCTACCTTCTCTCCGGTGAGATCAGGGTTTATCCCATGATTCGTTGCTAATGGGGTAGAAGCTGAAGTAGAACCTGACATCCCGAATTTCTCCAAGATATCATGAACGTACTTAGTTTGATGTATGAAAATTCCTTTGGGTAGTTGATCAACCTGCAGTCCCAAAAAGAATTTCATCTCACCCATCAATGACATTTCGAATTTTTGCTTCATAACCTGTTCAAAATCTTTGCACAAATTTTCATTTGTTGACCCAAATATAATGTCGTCCACGTATATTTGAACTATCAGAAGATGTCCGTCGACCTCTTTGGTGAAGAGAGTAGCATCCAATTTTCCACGAATGAAGCTGTTGGCTAGTAGGTGTTCAGACAATGTCTCGTACCAAGCTCTCGGAGCCTAGTGTAAACCATACAGCGCTTTGTCTAGCAAATAGACCTTGTCTTTGTGGATTGGGTCAGTGAAACCCGGTGGCTGTCCGACATATACCTCCTCTTTTACCTTCCCATAGAGAAAAGCCGATTTAACCTTTAACTGATAAAATTTGAAGTTTTTCCAAGATGCAAATGCTAGGAAGATTCTGATTGCTTCTAGTCGAGCAACTGGAGCATACACTTCGGTGAAATCTATACCCTCCTGCTGACTGAAACCCTGGACTATGAGTCGAGCTTTGTTACGAACAACAACTCCTCTATCGTCTCTCTTGCACTTGAACACCCACTTGGTGTTTATCTTCCTCTGACCATCAGGCAAGTCTACTAACTTCCACACACCTAACTTCTCGAATTGGCTCAGTTCCTCCTGCATTGCATTGACCCAAGAATCTTCAGTAAGCGCCTCTTTATAAGTCCTTGGTTCAACCTGCGAGATAAAACAACTTAGTGAAAAGTCAGTTTGTAAAGGAGCAACTTTTGAATAAAAGCATGTAAGCCCCTGATCAAGCTGTCTTCTAGTGCGGACGCCTGACTGCAACTCTCCTATTATCAACTCTTCTGGATGATATGAAAGTGTTCTTGGCATCACCTCGCCTGGAACATCTACCACGCCTTCCAAATTTGTGATATTCTGATTTGCACCTTGTTCATCGACTGGAACTGTTTGACTTGAACTTTGGATTTGCTCCCCCTCAGAATCTGAATCACCATGATCAAATACCGGTCTATCATCAGATTCTTGATTATCATTGACTGCCGTCTGATTATCATGAGCAACTTCCTCTTGTTGAATATCATCATGTTCTCCAGCATTACTTGGACCTGCTTCATCGTCATTTGATGCTCGTTGCGGTCATCTTGAATACTCAGCTGGGAATCTTTCCTGCGATTCTTCATACTCTCTTAGAATATCCAACTCGTCAAAGAAATCTTCTTCTTCCTTTTCTTCTTCCATGTCAAACAAATCCCACAATTTATCATAATTAAAACGCCATGAGTCACCAGGATTCTGAGGCGGCATAGTATACCCCTGACACTCAACATGTTGTGCTTCGATGATCTGCTTCAAGCTTGGAATAAAAACCCGTCTTTGTGGACTTGAGTAACCCACAAATATTCCTTCGATACTCTTTGGACCAAACTTACCAAAAGGCTCTAGAACAGTACAGGGAGACCCAAACGGTTCTAAATACTTAAGGTTCGGTTTCCGATTGTTGATCAGCTCGAAACATGTCTTGTTGAATTTCTTCACAGTAAGAACCCGGTTGAGTGTATAGCAAGCGGCTAACACTGCTTCTGCCCAAAAATTGACTGGTAGCTTTGAATCAGCAAGCATCGTCCTGGCCGTTTCGATTAGTGTCCTGTTCTTTCGTTCTGCTACTCCATTTTGCTGCGGAGTGTAAGGAGCACTAAATTCTTGCAGTATACCTCTCTCATCACAATATTCTTCCATCCTGTTGTTCTTGAACTCAGTACCATTATCACACCTGATTCTTTTAATTCGAGTTTGGTACAAGTTTTCAATTTTTCTGAACAACGCCATCAAACTTTCAAATGTCTCATCTTTAGATTTCAAGAATGATACCCACGAAAATCTGGAATAATCATCAGTTACCACAAGACAGTAGAGATCCCCTGTAATACTTTTGACGTTTACTGGACCAAACAGATCCATATGTAGTCTCTCTAACGGTCTGGAAACTGAATTGACTTTCTTTTGAGGATGTGATTTCTTCTTTTGCTTGCCTTTGACGCAACTAATGCACTCCCCTTCCAGATGAAAACCTTTCACATGAACACCAGTAACTAAGTCATTGTGTACCAGGTGATTCATTTTTCGTAAGTGAATATGGCCCATCTTTCGATGCCATAACTTTGATTCTTTTTCTGTTGCTCTTGACACAAAACAGTGAGCTTGACCCGTGGTTGTAGTAGCTACACTCATGTCCAACACGTACAGATCATTCACTCTAGGTGCCCTCATGATAATCCACTCTTCGGGAACAACAAATCCTGGTTTCAAGATCAAACATTCTTTGTCTGTAAAGTGCGTTGTGTACATACGATCACAGATTTGCAAAATACTTAGAAGATTGTTCTCAAGCTCAGCGATGTAATTCACTCTTTCAAACGTGACAATCCCATTGGATAACGTTCCTTCACCAACAATTCTACCACCTTGATTACCTGCGAACCCTACATAACCCCCATTGAAATTTCTAACATCATACAACAACACTGTCTTCCCTGTCATGTGCCGCGAAGCTCCACTATCCATAATCCATCGTGAAACGAATCTTGGAAGCTCCTGCACATATCACAAACATTTAGTGAGATTTTGTTGCCACCCAAGTCTCTTTTGACTCGGGTAACTTGACATTAATGTGAGATTTTCCAATGTAAAGTGGTGGAAAGTTTTTATCATTCATCTTTAAGCTTTCTTCTAAACCAACCTCAACCTTTTTGTATAAGAAAAACTCATCTATCTTAAGTTGACCAGTTGATTGATCTTTCTTTTGAACATTCTTCTTCTCTGGTTGAGTAGAAGATTGTTTCTCCAACTTTTCATAGTAATCCAAAGGAACATCCATCTTTACCGGTGTGGTAGAAGACGATTGTTTTTCCAACTCTGAAACCTTTGGTTTGTCAACAACTTTTGGCTTCCATGTTTGTTGAGATGGAGCAACCCGTTTATAGAATTTGTCATTTATAGTTACCAATTTCTTAACAGGTTCAATTTTGACTTTTGTTTTCTCATTTTTCAAAATTTTCTCAACAACCATTGGAGCTTTTCCTTTTGCATCAACCTTCTTCTTTTGACTCTCAACAACTTCAGTCTTAGGCTTGAAGTTGGTGCAATTTCTTGCAATGTGACCAACTTTGTTGCATCTAAAGCATGTACGAGTATCAACTACCCGACTTGTGCCTTCAGACTGAGGTTGTGAGACCCTTTTCTCAAAAAACTCTTCATTTGTTTTTGAAAAAATCTCAGACTCTTCTTCAGATAGTGAACTCGAACTGTTCACAAACACTTTCTTCTCAGCAAACTTCTTGTTCTGAAAATTCTTTCTTTGATAATTCTTACCACCCTGATATCCACCCGACCATTTGTTTCGATTATTGTTATAAAAACGTGGTGGAACAACAGGTTTCTTGTAGTAAGCTTTATCTTTTTCAAAATTCATTTGCCTTTTTGTTTGGTTTAAACTTTTCACTTCAGACAAATCGATTTCAATCAATTTGAACACATTTGTCAATTTTGCAACATTTACATTCTCTATTGGAAACTCAGACTCCGAATACAACTTATCCGATCCCGACATCTTGTACATGACAAGAGTAGGTTCTTCATTTAAGTTGTTTTTGGACTTTAGTTTCGGAATGTATTTGTCCAGAAAACATTCATCTTTCTCAGTAGTGTCACTATCAGTTTTTAGAACATTCTCAACCACACTTTTTACCACTTCAGTTTGGACACTATCGTCATCGGAAGAAGAAGTAAACGTGACATCAATTGTGTCTGGAAGTTTCAATTCTTTCTTATCGTCAAGATTAACCAACCCAGATTGCTTTTTCGAATAATTGTCTAGAACTGGTGGTGGAACCTGATGAAACCCAACCCCAGTTCCATCCGAGTAAACATCTTCGCCTGCTTTGTTTTTCCCAATAGGTTTAGGAACAATGTGTTGTAAAACAAAGCTTGCGGAGTTGTAACTAGTTAATTTCAACTGGATGCGTTCATTTTCAATTTTGGCTTCTTGAAATTGAAGCTTCAACTTAGCAATCTCATCCAGTTGTTGGTTGATTAATTCTTCTTTAACCCTCAAAACACTTTGCAATTGGCAATTTTCTTTGTATGTTTTACCATTTCTGTCATCAGAATCTTTCACCGTGCGTTTTAGCTTCTCAAAACTTTCAGAAATTTGACGATTTTCAAGAATTAGTTTTTCATTTTCTTTCCTAACTCTTTCTACATCAATTTTATCAGTTTCGATTTTCTCATTCAGTTCTTTTATTCTATCAGTTGAAGCTTTCAGCATTTTGTCACGGTTCAAGATTTGATCCTCAACACTTCTGACTCTATCAGTCAGATCATCCACTTTCTTACTATTGAGATAGGTGATTGTACTACAAACTTTGCATTCTTTGATGCAATTTTTACAGTCAACATCACCATTGACTTTCTTACCTGACTCAGTTGTTGACGCATTTGTACTGACCTGGCTTTTAGACTCAGTTACAGACTTAGAGTCTACCTCAAGTGCCTTAGCATCCAGCACCTTGTCAGCCATCTTTCCCATGTTTTCAGCAGTCAACTCTTGAGTCGTGTCAATGATCCCATTATCAACCTTCTTTGGCTTTTCTTCTTTCTCTTTCTCTTCTTTCTCGTCTCCGCTTCCCCACCATTTTCTTTGCCAAAACTCTTCTTCATCAGCAATTTGTTGAATTATGGTTTCAAGATCGAGAGTCTTATCGTCAATAGCAATGTTTCCCATGGGATCAAGATAACATTCTCTGTCTGGATCCCATCTCCTCGCTCTTTTTGCTTCAAGATAGATACCAGATATTCTGATCATTCTGTTCGGAGCTATCATCTTTCTATAACCATACTTCTGTTCTTCATTTCTGTTGTCTTTAAAAGGAACATGTTCACCAGATTTTGCCATGAAAGCATATCCAACCGCATCTTCTTCAGGTAACAACTCGCTCCAGTCAAAACCTTCATCATCATGAATCACAGCAAGAGCTCTGGATTTCTCTTTGTTATCCTCAAGCTGCTTCATTCTTGGCGGTTCTGATTTATTCTGATGATAAATCTCTCTCGTGTAGTAATCTTCTTTGAACGGGTTTTCATACTCATCAGCATAAGCATTTCGGCATTCACGCTTAAAGTGACCTTTCTGTTTACACTTGAAACATGTCACTTTAGACTTGTCAAAGCCCAACTTGGTAGATGGTCCACCAATAGACTTTCTTCCAGTTATGTCCATGAAACGCTGTGCCCGACGAACTGCATTGGCCATACTCCACCTTATGTCGATCAATTCCATCTCCTCAGGATCTATCTGATCGTAATCTTCTTTTGTGAGGTTGGTGTTGCCAATCTTCCCTGCCACTAGGCTTTCATATGATTCTAGCACAAAAGCTAGGAAAACCATCTGTTGCTTTGCTGACTCCTCGTTGAAGTTTTGAGCATTCTTTAAGTCTACAGCGATATTGCATTGAAATAGGCTCTTTGCATCTGATTGGCTTGAATGTGACGAAGAACCACTGTGAAATCCACTGCTTTGACTCTCTTTGCTAGAAGTGTTGGAATTCTCAGTAGAAAAATCTGTCTTGGGAGGTGTATTCTTTGGCATCATGCTTTTTGGATAATACAAATTCAAGTTCTGTTGATATGATGAGTGATTGACTTTGTGTGTTTTCTTTATCTCCAGCTCGTGACTCTCTAGTCAGCTCCTCAGACTTGATCATATTCTTCAACATCAAAGAATAATATTGCCAATCCATCTCATCTGGCAATGAATCAAACAATTTGTCAATTAGCTCTTCTTGAGAATAGAAAATTTCATGTCTTGCCAGTTCCAACTTCAGATGCCCAAACCTCTCAATCATTTTACAAACCGATTCATTCTTTAAACACCCAAATAAATCAAACTCTTTTCTTAGTAGTTTCTTTTTATTTTTCACTATTTCTGCACTTCCCAAACATTTAACTTTCAACTTTTGCCAGAGATCTGTAGAATTTTTGTACTCAATCAAAGATATTATATCTTCTCGAACAGACTGAAACAGCAGTGCGATGCATTTTTGCTCAGCAACAAACGATTCTATTTCTTCAGCTGATGTCAAGCTTTCACCAGTTTTGCCTCCATCAATGTATCCATTATTTAGACTCTTCCAGCTAGGATACGCAAAGGCCTTCAACCATTCTTCAAACTTCTTGGCCCACCGACTGTACTCTTCAATAGCCATCAACTTCGGGGGTTTTTTATATGTTCCAAAAGCACTTTCAACTCCCAAAGCATCCGATAAGCTTTTCTTTGTACTTGACCTATTCTCATTGGTGTTGCTAGGAGAAGTATCGTCTCCAGAATTTCCAGCAAATGCATACATATCACTAAAAGGATTCATGAATAGATCATCCATCTTGTACGTACCTGAAAAATCAATCAAACACTTAGAAAAAAATTTTAAATTTTGAAAATAAGAAATTTCAAGCGAAATCAGTTTGAAGCGGAATAGCTTCAAGCGAAAACACTAGAATTTTCAAGCGAGATAAGACTTCTCAAGCGAAATATGAATATGATCTGATTTCGCTTGAAATTACACTAGTATTTCAAGCGGAATCAAACTTTCAAGCGAAATCACACGCAATGTTCAAGCGGAATAAGGATTTTTATGAGGTTTCGCTTGAAACTTTTCAAGCGAAATCTTATGATGTCCGCTTTTTTGAACCGGTTTTCAAGCGAAATATCAAGTTTTTGTATGAATTCGATCGATTTAAGGTCCAATTTTCTCAGGGATTAGGTAACACTATGATTCACTTGTTATATGTCAAATTCAGGTCATTTCAACCGTAAAATAATGTTCAAATCAGAAAAGAAAGGGTAGAAGTATGAGAATCCGATGATTTCAAGCTGTAATGGTATGAACTCCTAGTCCTGAGCTCTGATACCACTTGTTGGATCGATCCGTGACCCTAAACAGTCAAGTTGAGCAGTTCACAATCATTTACTAAGGCGGAATCAAAGTAAACAACTTCAAAACAGCTTGTTCCTTTTAACTTTCTTTTCTATTACTGATTTCTGAGCCTTTACACGTGTTTCTAACAAGATTTTGGCAGCACCTCGTCTCAGACTTAATGACCTGATTTCGCTTCAACTATATCAAATGACAACACACAATACCTATTTATAGTAATGGAGATTTCGCTTGAATGTGTCACATCCCTGTTCAAGCGAAATCACATGTGTTGATTTCGCTTGAACTGGCCCATGTCACCTTCAAGCGAAATTACATACAAACATGTCTATAAACCCTAATTTCGACCCTGTTGTGTGCTCGTTCATCCTATCTAGACACAAGACTCGATTAAGACGAAGTTAACAGACACTAGGTGCACCAACATGTACACTATCCCTACCCTATATATATACATATATTAAGATTTTTGCGATTTGAACGATTTTGTTGGTGACTCTTTATTATGTCCACTTATTCACAATATATATCCATGAGTTGCGTTTCGTTATATATATGCATAAGTATGGACATATTCGGTATATATATATATATATATATATATATATATATATATATATATATATATATATATATATATATATATATATCGTAATTCACATATCACATTATTTCACACATATATATCATACTTAAACACTTATTATATATCAAATAACTCATCAAGTTACTTCAAGCATATTTCTCATATTTATCACAAATTTTCACACATAATGCGATTTCTGATCTAGTTTACCGTTTCTACCGTACAAACGTTTAAACATAGCATCATTTCATATCATCATGAAATCACTTAGAAAATAACATTACACATACTCATATTCACATATCAAACTATAACACACAAAGTTCACTCTTGAACATCCCGTTTTCGCGTACGTTGAAATATGCGTATTTTACCGTTTCGGTAACGTTTTTGGGCGTCGGAAGTCATGTATGACTAACCAATCACCAAAGATATTTAATATAATTTAAATACTTATATTTATCATAAAATATCAGTTTATAATTAGATTTAAAACAGTTTTATAAAAATCAGTTAAAAAGCCGATTTTTACCGTTTTATCGTACCGAACTTTACCGTAACCATCCCAAATTATCTTGACTTGATATTTTAAACTAACACATGTTATCTACTGATCATAACAATAATTTTACTCATGAATATGCAGGTCTCATGAATAGCACAAAAGTCATGCAAATTTCACCCGAATTACTACTTTTCAAGCCATAAGTACAACATGCAAAACTACCAAGTTATGACATAATTTTATAACTTCAAAATACATCATATAGCTTTATTTTACATGTTTATTTACTTATTTGAATGAATATTTATCATGCCACAACAATTTCATTTTATTATGATCATTAAATCATCCTACAAGTCTATGTACATGTACTTTATGCACATTTACTTCGTACTCATCACACAAGATTAATCAATCTTATTCTTTCATTTATTATGACATATGACACATTCATAATTCATTCTTTGTTCAATCATTCAATCATCATTGAAAAATCATCAAACATATGCATCTTAACTAACATTTAAGAAGATGCATCAACTTAAAATTTCACAAACACACCTAGTAATTTTAGGCCATATGCATGTCCATATACTAACATTATTTCAAATCAAAAATCAAGATTTAATCATTACTTTATATCTCTAACACTTTAACACATAATTTTGTTCATTCAAACAAACATCTTAAAAGTTATATTTCAAACAAAATTTAAAATACAAACACTAGATACACACACATACATTCGGCTATATACATACATACATGCCTTCACATTTTTATTTTTATAAAAATGATTTGTTTGGTTTGATTTCAAGAATAGTGATAATCCAAGTATTTGAGAATCATGCTCATCATCATCATCAAGTGTGTTTAAAAGAAAGTGAAATATTATACCTTTTAAGAGTAAAAATGAGTTTGATGATGAAAATCTTGATGAAAAACAAGCTTGTTCCTCCTTGAATCACCTTGAAATCAACTCTTGATCTTCGAAATAGCTCGAAACTAGCTTGAAATGACCATGATTTTTATGAAACAAGTTTGAAAAAGTGAAGTTGGGTGTTCATGAGGGGTGTTCTGTAACACCCCAAAAAAGGGTTTGATAATTAAACCATGTTAATGTTAAGGAGTGGGTAAAATACCGTTAGTGGTAAAAATTAACCCGGTCAATATTAGGATTTAAATAAACAAACCTAATATTAAATAAAAGGAAAAAAAAAAGAATGTTTTTGAGAAAATAAAGTTTACAAGAGGCCGGAGTTAACGGGACTTAAAATAAAACAGGTTGTAATCTCCCCGAACCCACTAAGTTAACTAGGAATGTTTAACCTAGTTAATAAGAGGAAATATTGATGGAAATAAGTAGGTTGTTGCCTACTTAATAACTAACCAAACATGAAGGACCAAAGTGGGTTAAATTGAAAGTTAAATAAATAAAAGACAAACAAAACAAAACACACATCAAGTGTGTGTTCTGGAACGACCAGAAGAAGCTCCATGGAGCCAAAACCCTAATTCAACCAAAATCATCAAATTGA
This sequence comes from Helianthus tuberosus, assembly GCA_030545235.1. NCBI lineage: Eukaryota > Viridiplantae > Streptophyta > Magnoliopsida > Asterales > Asteraceae > Helianthus > Helianthus tuberosus. The sequence continues at coordinate 57,765,148 of CM060411.1, read as the reverse complement.
AGGGCTAATTGGAGCTCAAATTCATGAATGAACGTGAATTAACGATCACCCAAGCTAGGGGATCATAAGATATGTGGAATTTTGATGATTTTTGAAGTTGTGAAATTTGATGAACATCATAATTTGCGAATTATGTATGAATCGTAAACGTTATGGCTGAATTAGTGATGTATACTTGCTTAGGAACAAAACCCTAAGTGAAAATTATATATATGTTGCCATGATTTGAATGTTTAGATGATTTACCACACTAGGATAAGTGAGTTTTAATCATATGATGAAATTGATGATATAATTTATGTTTAGAATCATCATACATGATAGTGATAAGATGATGCCTGAATAAATTATGAATTCGGGTATATGTTCATACTCGCCATAGAGTGGGTTTTGAATGATAAGAAGGGATAAATGTTATATTCATGTGATATGATGTTTGAGATCATCATGTGTTATGAATGATTAAGATATTTGGCTAAACTTGATGTTTAGCTGAATTCTACATATATATATGATGCAATGAATTGTTTCATATTGATAAAACAATCCCAAGTCCTTGTATGATATAAATAGTCTAGCATACAATGATTGATGTTGTGTTAATTCGATGATTTACAGTTACATGAACTTGTTTGAGAAAGTGGTTAAAACGGTAGCATAAGAATGATGCTTACCGGATATTTGACAAAGTGCTTAAACGAGTAGTTGAGCTACATCGTGTAATTACTTACGTTAATAGGCAGTTTGACTTTTAAAAGTCAAACTGACCAAAATAAGATCGAATAATAATTTCGACATAAAACCCGTAAGGTGGAATAGTTGTGATTGATAATGACTAATTTAACCATATTACGAATTATAATGAAAGTTTGACGCTTGATAAGCTAGGTGGAAGCTTGGGAAGGAAGCGGGTCATACAAATCGAGCATGAAGGAAAAGCATAATTTTGATGCAAGGTAAGTAAAGCTTACACCCTTTTATTTTGTAGAATATCACCTTATTGTATTGATTACGAATAAGGTAAATAAGTATTTGGAACATGATGTTCCGACGCGTAGTCATATGGAACGAAATAAATGAAAATGATAAGAAACCATGTTTAATGGTTAAAAGGAGTAAAACGGTAATTCGGTCATGTAATGACGAATAGACAACGAGTTACGAATCAAGTTACCTTATGGTGTAAACCATAATGAGTAAAACAATAATAAGGTAATTGGTTACAAGTTAACTAGTAAACATCAGTTTTTGAGAAAGACACTCTATGGCGTAAGCCATGATGGGTCAAAAGAATTAAGAAAAGATTTAAGTAATATGATTGTACTGTGTAAACCTGTCGCAACCCCCAACCCCCACCCCGGGAGCGGGTGCCGTGAGATTCAGATTAGTGGTATTGGTGTTTATTAATTTGGCAGCGGAAATTAACATCAGGACCGTAGTTAGGAAATAGTTTATCAGAGTTAAACACCACACTTTTATAAATAATAAATACATGGGAAAACCCAAGTTTCCATTATAATATGTTTATAGGGATAAACCCTAATTTATTGAAATAAAACTTCTTTCTAATTTATGTAACTTTTATTGCCACTTTTCCTAGCTTTCAGTGCTCTCCAGCTGGCTTCTATTTGGCTTTCATATTTTGTTACATGAAACACGTTTTAAAAAGTTTTATCAACAAGAAATACTGGCGAGTGCATCCCAGTTTAATCAAAACAAGATTTTATATCTTTACAATATTGAGAGCGATTACAATGTTTATATCTACCCAATTACCACCCACGGTACTGTCAATCCTGACTTGCGAACATGCTACTATTCACAGTATAGTAACAAGTAATGTATACAAAACCCCAAAATACCGACAGTAATTGTAGAATACATAGACTTAATCAATGTTATCATAATTTAAAACAATTGAGTTTTGTATAAAAAGGTTTATAAAAATAGATGTACTCACATTGCTGTTTTAGATAATACTACTGCTTTCTGGTGACTTCCTGATTATAATCTATTAAAATTAAACAATGCACACATGTTAGTAAGATAACCCAATTTACATTAGACATACCCCCGAGACAGAACTCCGACGACTGAGTCAGGCAGAGCCTTGACATGCGTTACGGAGCTCTAGATCAATCGGGCAGAGTAACTAATATGTACCCGGGGGTTATAATACTTACAACGAGGCAGAGCTTCGATTTTTAGGGGTATTATATCGAGCAACACTATTGCTATTATAGGGGCTTTTGAGAGAGAAAAGAATTGAACGAATTCAACTGAAGTCGAAGCATCCTTATATAGGCCTGATTTTGGTTGGCTCACGCCTCGTGAGAGATAGAAGGCAAGGCTTTTGAGGGCCATGAGGGACTTAGGCTAGGCTCTAGCCTTGGCTAATCACGAACTAGCTTCACCACGCACAGGGACACGTGGCATCACGAGGGTTCGCTTGGTTTCAACGGGTCGCGGCCTGCGACTCCTTTGCTTAACTGGGTCGCACCCCGCGAGCGACATATATTTTTGTTTTTATTTGATTTTTATTAATATAAAGGTATATTAGGCCCGTTTTTCGTATACGAGGTGTAATTTAGGACATATAGGGGTATTTTAATGGTTTTGGGAGAGTTGTTATATCCTCTCCACCTTGTTTTAGATCTCGTCCTCGAGGTCTATTGGAACAGGTGTGGATATTTCCTTTGCATCTCTGATTCAAGCTCCCAAGTATATTCTGGTCCTCTCTTGGAACCCCATTTCACTTTGACCAGAACTAATCTCTTGTGTTTGAGATTCTTGATCTTTCTATCTTCAATCTGTAGCGGTTTCTCTACAAACTTAAGTTTCTCATTTACCTCTATGTCCTGAAGAGGTACTACTAATGACTCATCTGCTAAGCATTTCTTGAGATTACATACATGAAATAAATCATGTATTCCTGCCATTTCCTCTGGCAGTTGTAGCTGGTAAGCTACTGTTCCTATTATTCTAATAATTCAAAAGGTCCAACATACCTGGGGCTTAGCTTTCCCCTCTTAATAAACCTGATCACTCCTTTCCATGGAGAAAATTTTAATAATACTTTATCTCCTATTGAAATTCCAACGGTTTTTGTCTGTTATCAACATAACTCTTTTGACGATCCCGTGTTGTTTTCAATCTCTCCTTGACTTGAATAATCTTGTCCTTTGTTTCTTGTACTATCTCTGGTCCATACAGTTGTTTTTCTCCAATTTCTTCCCAACAGACTGGAGTTCGGCACTTTCGTCCATAGAGTGCTTCAAATGGTGCATCATTGATACTGGTATGATAGCTGTTATTGTAGGAAAATTCTATTAATGGTAAATGATCGTCCCAATTTCCTCCAAAATCGATTACACAAGCTCTAAGCATATCCTCCATTGTTTGAATTGTCCTTTCGCTTTCCCCGTCCGTTTGAGGATGATAAGTTGTGCTTAGTTTTAACCTGGTTCCCATTGCTTTTTGGAAACTAGTCCAAAAATGAGAAGTAAAACGGCTATCTCTATGAGAAACAATAGATAAATTAATTCCATGTAATGAAATATTTCATTTACATATAACTTGGCTAATTGTTCCATACTGAAAGTTTCCTTCATAGGTAAGAAATGATCAGATTTGGTTAATCTGTCTACAATCACGCAGATTGCATCATTACCTTTTCGTGTCTTGGGTAATTTAGTAACAAAATCCATTGTTACCAATTCCCATTTCCATATTGGCATTTCGAGTTGCTGCAATAAACCTGAAGGTTTTCGATGTTCAGCTTTAACCTGTGAACAGGTTAGACATTTAACAACATAGGTGGCTATATCCTTTTTCATTCCTATCCACCAGAAATTCTTTATTAAGTCTTGATACATTTTATCATTACCATGATGTATCGTATACTTAGACTTATGGGCTTCTTCTAAAATTCGGTGGTGTAGGTTTCCTTGTTTGGGTATCCAGATTCTTTTCTTATGGAATCTCTAAATTCCATATGTTCCTTATTCTAATTCCTTAATCATTCCTTTTAATTTTTCAGTATCGTCCTTGATTACTGTTTCTTGTATTTCTCTAATTTGTTCATTTAAATCTATCTGCAGATTTAACTTGAGAGAACGTACTCATCTTGGCTTTTCATGATACTTTCGACTTAAAGCATCAGCTACTACATTAGCCTTTCCTGCATGATACTGGATATTATAATCATAATCACTAAGAATTTCCATCCAGCGTCTCTGTCTCAAATTTAACTCCTTTTGCCCAAAAACATATCTTAGACTCTTATGATCGGTGAAAATAATAAACTTACTACCATAAAGATAGTGTCTCCAAATTTTAAGGGCAAAAATTATAGCTCCTAACTCTAGATCATGGGTTGTATAATTCTCTTCATGATTCTTAAGTTGTCTAGAGGCATAAGCTATAACCTTTTGACGCTGCATCAACACACATCCATAACCTAACTTAGACGCATCACAATAGACTATAAAGTCTTCAGTTCCTTCTGGTAATGCTAGTATGGGTGCATTGGTTAACTTTTGCTTCAGAATCCTAAAAGCTTCCTCCTGTTTTGGTCCCCATTCAAACTTAACAATAAAACGTCTATACTAACCTGCTAGTCTAAGAAAACTTATCACCTCCGTTGGTGATTCAGAGACTTCCCACTTAGTAATTGCCTTGATTTTTTGAGGGATCTACATGAATTCCTTCATGATTAACCAGGTGTCCAAGGAATTGCACTTCCTTTAACCAAAATTCGCATTTTGAAAATTTAGCATAAAGCTTTTCTTTTCTCAGCAAATTTAAAAGTATTAACAAATGCTCTGCATGATCCTCTTTACTCTTAGAGTAAATAAGAATATCATCTATAAAGACAATTATGAATTTATCCATATATGGTTTACATATTTTGTTCATCGTGTCCATAAATGCGGCTGGGGCATTGGTTAAACCAAATGGCATGACTGTAAATTCATAATAACCGTACCTTGTTCTGAAAGTAGTTTTACGAATATCCTCTTCCTGTACTTTCAATTGATGACATCCTGAGCGTAAATCGATCTTAGAAAAGAATCGAGCTCCTTGCAGTTGATCGAACAGATCATCGATTCTCGGTAGCGGGTACCGATTTTTAATCATAACCTTGTTCAATTCTCGATAATCAATGCACATACGCATTGATCCATCCTTCTTCTTGACAAACAAGATTGGTGCTCCCCATGGCGATGGACTAGGCTGTATGAAACCTTTCTCCAGAAGTTCGTCCAACTGTTTCTTTAGTTCTTGCATCTCTGCTGGTGCTAAACGGTAAGGTGCCTTGGCAATCGGTGCTGCTCCTAGTATTAGGTGAATTCTGAATTCAACCTCTCTTTCTGGTGGTAATCTAGGTAACTCTTCTGGAAAAACATCTGAGAATTTAGATACTACGGGAATATCTTTTAATTATTTTCCCTTAGTGTTAATGATTATGGAAATCATATACACTAGTGATCCTTTCCTTGCATAACTGGCTGTTTTCATCACAGAGATGAATTTTGTGGACCTAGTTAGCTTATCTCCTTTAATTGTGATCTTTTCACCCTTTGGTGAATTTACTTGTATTGAATTTTGATCACATAGAATCCTGGCGTGATTGGCTACTAACCAGTCCATTCCTAATACGATATCAAATCCAGCCAGATTCATTGGATAAAGGTTAGCAATAAATTTATGTTTTAAAATTTCCATTCTTGCTCTCTACAAGATTTCAGTAATCTTAATGGATTCTCCATTCACCGTTTCTACCAGACATTCTTGTTGAAGTTTAGTTAATGCTTGGTTGAGAAGTTTGCAGAATGAAGTATTAATAAAACTTTGGTTTGCACCAAAGTCAAATAATACTTGAATCATTTTGGCTTCTTCAGCTGTCAGGACAAATGCTCGGGCATTCTTAGTAGTTTTGCTGTTTGTTGCTAGAGCTAGTTTCAGATAGTTTGGTTTGATGTGCCCAGTTTCTCCACAGTTGAAGCATAGCTTGTTGCTGGGTTTCCTCCTGCAGGCTTCTTCCTTGTGTCCAGACAATTTGTAGAAGTTGCAGTATATTGAGCATTTTCCTGAATGCTTCTTCTTGCAGTACTTACAATAAGGTGCAGAAGTAGAACCTGTACTTTTTCCACGGTAGTTATTTTCATAACGAAATTCTTGGGTAAGTTTCTGGGCTAGGTTCTTTCTCTGGTTTTCTACTTGTGTACGTACCAATTCATCAGTCATGGTGTTGGCTAATTCTACTGCTTCTTCTATGGTTTGTGGTCTAGCTGCCTTGACTACGTGTCTGATTTCATTAATTAATCCCCAGATATAACGAGAGATTAATACTGGTTCTGGGGAGGCTAAAGTTGGCACTATTCTAACATATTCGAAAAATATGGAAGTGTAACCCTTGCAGTCTATTCCAGTCATTTTAAGATTTAAGAACTTATTAGCAATTTGTTCTTTTTCATGAGGCGGGCAAAATTTCCTTTCAACTATGTCCTTAAAGTCAGTCCATTCTATATTATAAATTTTATCACTTCTTCTAGACTGGAGAATAGTATTCCACCATTCTAAGGCTGCATTCTTAAAAAGATTAGAAGCAAACATAATCTTATCTTCATCTGCACATTTGCTTATTTTTAAAACTGCCTCTGTCTTTTCTATCCAACGTAAAGCTGCAATGGCTCCTTCATTTCTAGAGAATTCTATTGGTTTGCAAGACCAGAATTCTTTGTAAGAACAACCATATGACATGGTTCTCCCTATTTTTGGAATAGGTAATTGGAGTAGCGGTCCATTATTCACGCTGTGACTGGGTTCACTAGGTGGTCGTTTACTTCCACTTTTATTATTTTCTACATCTTTAACAGACTTGATAATATATGACATAGCATCTATAATTCCTTGTGCTACTATATGTTAGATGGCACTGTTATCTACTTGGTTTCCATTATTATCATTATTCTGGTTTTCCTGATTTACTTCGTTGTCCATCTGGATTATAAACATTTATCAGGTATTAATATCGCAGAATACAATTTAATGCAAATAATCAAACAAACAAATTGATCAAAAATGTCGAACATTGCGACTTTTACTCTTTTCATATATATATGTATTACAACCTACAACTGGAACTTAAACACACCAATAGTTATGCATCCATGGATATTAGGTTACCTATTTTAGTTGATTTGATTTTTTTTCAAACTACACACATTTGTATATATATATTATGGGTTATTTATCCAGAATTGCATCTCTCGCTCGTCATATTTCCACACGAGCCTTTCTCCTATCTGTCTTATCCTCTCTCATTCTTCTATCAATTCTTCACCATATGTACGGAGTTCCTGCACATTCTCGTCACTCATGGGTGGTCGTGGTGCGGGTACTGGGTCAGGGTACTGAGGTATCGGTTCTCCATATGGGTACGAGTTGTTTAATATTTCCTGAACATACTAATCGTTATCCCAATATGGATCTAAAGGATTAAGGTTGGTATACTGTGCTATGGGATTTGGTATTGGTTCTTCCTGTGGATAGAGTTCCTGATAATCCCTATGGTCATCTTCCCATGGATCATACGCTAGAGGATTAGGTGCTGGGATTCTAGGTATCTCGTCAGGGTCAAATGCTGGTATAGGAAATTGGTTTCTTGGGTTAAGTTCTATCTCCATTGGTTGGGTTGGAAATAGTGGCAATGGTTGTGGTGCAATTATCTGGTCAAGGTTTGGGTCTGCTGCAGTGGTGGCTAGCATATGAAAGTTTGCCAACTGTCTATTAACTGCCTCCTGAGTTTGGGCATTTACTTCCCTATTGGCTGCTGCTAACGCTCTTTGTTGTAACTTTTTCATCCTTTTTCGCCTCTCATGGGCTCCCCTACTGAACCATCCTCTCTTTTTCGGAGGGAACGGTTTTTCGGATTGTGCCTTAAAGAGAAAAATTCCCTCTTCTGTATCAGCAGAATACCCCAAAGGAGTAGGCTATGACGAGGTTACTTCACTCTTGGGAGAACTATCTAGATGACGGTAAGCGTCAGACGTACCTTGCTCACTCATACTGTAAACTAACAGATTGTCAAATAACACAAAATAATAATATACATATATACACATAATCACATAGATCATTTCCTAACATAATTGATAAAATATTGGTGTCAGCAGAACACTTTTGTGGCTTAAATCAGTGGCTGTAGCTCTGATACCACTCTCTGTCGCAGCCCCCGACCCCTACCCGGGAGCGGGTGCCGCTAGATTCAGATTAGTTAGGAAATATCAGAGTTAAACACCACACTTTTATAAATAATAAATACGTGGGAAAACTCAAGTTTCCATTATAATATGTTTATAGGGATAAACCCTAATTTATTGAAATAAAACTTCTTTCTTAGTTAGGTAACTTTTATAGCCACTTTTCCAAGCCTTCAGTGCTCTCCAGCTGGCTTCTATTTGGCTTTCACACTTTGTTACCTGAAACGCATTTTAAAAAGTTTTATCAGCAAGAAATACTGGCGAGTGCATCCCAGTTTAATTAAAACAAGATTTTATATCCTTACAGTATTGAGAGCGATTACAATGTTTATATCTACCCAATTACTGTCACACCCCAACCGATGGCGGAATCATCAGGGCGCGACACTAGGCGAATCAGATTGCTTAAGAGAATCCATAACAACTAAATTGCGACAACATTTAATGCGTTCATTCTCCCATACTAATTAACAAATACAATCACATAAGCTGTCACAAATTTCATGTTCTCTCAAACAATACAAATCCGACAACCTAGATTTTAGGTGTGTTTCTAGACTTCCTAGCTTGATTTGATGTAGACTGCGACTAAACCTGCAACATACGTTAAAATAACGTCAATACAAAAGTATTGGCGAGTATACAAGTTTTGATAGAGTAGCATAGTAGATAAAAAGTGCTGCGAATTACCACATACATAAACGAGATACACAACATATATACAAGACAGATACTACCAGCTAAGTCACTCGAGCGGTGATATGCGATTGTTATTCATCCTAACTAGACCCCGTCGAGTGCTATAGTACTATACTAGTTAAGGCGGGACGTCGCGAGTAAAAGTCCTAGCACATATGTAACTAGCATCACGTGTCAATATGTAAGTCAGTGATTCGCAAGTGATAAATAGTCTAAACAGTTGATTTGTTTTGATTAGACCCAAAAGTGCGATAAAAAGGGTTCGAGTATACTCACAGTTCGTGTTTAACAAGTAAACACAATCTTGGATTGAAGGGAGCGCGTATGAGATTAGCCTAATCATAGAATGATAGCGTAAGCGTTGACTAGCATGTAACAGTGTGTCGGGTGAGATGAACGATCGGAGGGTGGTCTGATCGGATGGCCATCAGGACGGATGGTCATCCGGATGGATGACCCTTTGGTCGGGTGGTCATCCGTCTGACGAAGGTGTGTTTGTAAAATGTTTGAACTTTTGAAGTTTTTGTTGTAGTATAGGTTTAGTCATTCGATCGAATGGTCATCCGGACGGATGGCAATTCGTTCTAATTATGGGAAGTTTTCAAAGAACAAATCTCCTGGTCGGATGGTCATTCGATCGAAGGGTCGTCCGATCGAATGACCATTCGATTGGGAGTGGTGTTCCTTGAAGTTGGCAAAATTTGATTAAGTGTTTGAAAGTCCAAGTACCTGGTTGAATAACTGTTCTATCGGATAGTCGTCCGATCGAATGGCTATTCGATCGAGCAACTGTTTGTTTGAACCTTGTGAAATCAGTTTAGTTGAAAAGTTTTGCGGTTTAACCGAGACGGTGTGACAACGTGTCAAACGACGGAAACTACATCAAGTCCAGCTCGTTTGATCGGTTGGGAATCACCCCATTCGATCGGACCCAACTGTTCTTGACGGCATTCCACGTTCAACCCGTGAATCGATCGTCTCTCGTCTAGATTTAGTCGAGATTAGTGTAAAAACATGTAGAAATCTGTTAGATCCGAACGGTTCTTGATGAGATGAGGTCATTCAACCTTGTTCATCGGAACCCGTGATGACGTCACCCTAGAACAGCCGAAATCAGATGATTTCATGGTGAAAATGCAAGATTTGATGGTGGAAATGATGTGAAAGTGTGTGTAGGTGATAGAAGTACAAGATTTGGAGTGAAATACTTACGATTTGGGCCTTGAATCGAGAGAAAAGTGCGTGAAAGTGCGGGAGAGCGTCTGGATCGGAGGAGCCTGTCACATCAGTGAGAAATGATGTAACAGTGGGGTATTTATTTGCGAGAGGGGGGTGCACAATGATCCGTTCGGAGGGCCTTTCTATCGGATGGCCATCCGATCGGATGGCTTGCTTGGGTTAGTTTTCCGACGTTTCGTTCCGTTCGTTAAGCTTTGCGATAGTTTGTTTACACATATCCATACATATATATATTTATTATAATTAGCCATAACTAGGTCGTATATAAGTATCCACATTTTCAAGGTTGCATTGCGATAATCGATTTGCGCGTGATCGCGGGTGCTCGTTCGAGTCTTGCGTTGCGTTATGTCGCATCACGGCTATCGAGGAGAGTAGTTTAAGTCCTCACTCAACGTCATCGTGAGCGTTAGTGTATTCGTTGTGATGTGTTATAACGATAAAGTATGCGTATGCGAAAAGATTGCGAAATAGCGTTGTAAGCGATATAGTTACATTATGATCCGAATCTCTGGTGCTAGGCGTAATGAGTGTAACAAGTAGTAACAACTCATGGTGCGGGTTGTTACAATTACCACCCACGGTACTGTCAATCCTGACTTATGGTCATGCTATTATTCACAGTATAGTAACAAGTAATGTATACAAAACCTCAACATACCGACAGTAATTGTAGAATACATAGACTCAATTACTGTTATCATAATTTAAAACAATTGAGGTTTGTATAAAAAGGTTTATAAAAATAGATGTACTCACATTGCTGTTTTAGATAATACTACTGCTTTCTGGTGACTTCCTGGTTATAAACTATTAAAATTAAATAATGCACACGTGTTAGTTAGATAATCCAATTTACATTAGCCATACCCCCGAGACAGAATTCCAACGACTGAGTCAGGCAGAGCCTTGACATGCGTTACTGAGCTCTAGATCAATCGGGCAGAGTAACTAATACGTAACCGGGGGTTATAATACTTACAACGAGTCAGAGCTTCGCTTTTTAGGGGTATTATATCGAGCAACACTATTGCTATTATAAGGGCTTTTGATAGAGAAAAGAATTGAACGATTTCAACTGAAGTCGAAGCATCCTTATATAGGCCTGATTTTCGTCGGCTCACGCCCGCGAGGGATAGAAGTCAAGGCCTTCGCGGGCCGCGAGGGACTTAGGCTAGGCTCTATCCTTGGCTAATCACGAACTAGCTTCACCACGCACAGGGACATGTGGCATCACGAGGATTCGCCTGGTGTCATTGGGTCGCGGCCCGCGACTCCTTTGCTTAACTGGGTTGCGCCCCGCGAGCGACATATATTTTTTTATTTGATTTTTATTAATATAAATGTATATTAGGCCCGTTTTTCATATACAGGGTGTAATTTAGGACATATAGGGGTATTTTAATGGTTTAGGGAGAGTTGTTATAAAATCGGAACGGCTTACATGGATGAGATGGTAAATAAATATCATCTCGCAAGGATAAAACAGTCATTTAGACCAAACGGGTCAAAAGGTGATTGTCACACCCCAACCGATGGCGGAATCATCGGGGCGCGACACTAGGCGAATCAGATTGCTCAAGAGAATCCATAACAACTATATTGCGATAATATTTAATACATTCGTTATCCCATACTAACAAATAATACAATCACATAAGTTATCACAGATCTATTGTCCTCTCGAACAATGCAAATCCGACAACCTAGGTTTTAGTTGAGTTTCTAGACTTCCTAGCTTGATTTGATATAGTCTGCGATCTAACCTGCAACATACATTAAAATGTTTGTCAATACAAAAGTATTGGCGAGTATACAGGTTTGATAAGTATAGCATAAAAAGTGTAGCGAATTTCCATATGCATAAACGTAATACACGACATATATACTCACAAAACTGATACTACCAACTAAGTCCTCGATGCTCGAATGTACGATGGCATAACTAGACCCCGTCGGGCGCAATAGTACTATACTAGTCGTGGTGGGACGTCGCGAGTATAAGCCCTAGCACATATGCAACTAGCATCACGTATATCTATGCATAACAATTATTCGCAAGTGATAATTCGATTGATTGAATATTTCGATTGATAAGTTCGATTTGTTAGAAACGTATGTTACACCCAAAATTCGATTAAAAGGGTTCAAGTATACTCACAGTGCGTATTTAGCGAGATTACAACTTGATTGAGTCGGTTGCGAGTATGTCTGTAATGATCCTTGAAGAAATAGAGTAAACGAAGTACGGTTAAGCAAGATTGCCTTGAAAAGTTACTCGTTAGGTCAATTGGTCATCATCCGTGCGTATTGACTTGTACGTGCGGTTGACATGTGCGTGCGGGTGACATGTGCGTGCGGGTGACATGTGCGTACGGGTGACATGTGCGTGCGGGTGACATGTCATCCGTGCGGACTGACATGTCATCCGTGCGGACTTGTGTCATCCGTGCGGGCTGACATGTTGTTCGTGCGGACTGACTTGTTGTCCGTGCGGACTGACATGTTGGCCGTGCGGACTGACATGTCTGTTTCGCACTCCGAGCACTATTTCGAGTGTTTAACGGAGGGAATACGTTCGTTTCTACTAGGGTAGCGGGATTTCGCACTAACACTTGAAGTTCCGTCAATTCCGACTCGTTCTAACAGCCGAGAATCACCCCGTTCCATCAGATCTGGCTGTTCATGGTGGTTCTTCATGGTTAACTCGAAATCGCACAGATTTAGGTGAGATTTGTCATTAAAACATGTGGAAATCACCCGGATCTGAGTCGTTTATAGTGAAATGAGACCCCAACTTGAAGTTCATAAGGACTCTTGGTGACATCACCTCAAAACGCCTCAAATCCGCAGATTTCACGGTTAGAATTTGAGTTTTGAAAGATAGAATGATGTAGAATCGAGTGTAGATTGTAGAAGTACAAGTTTTAGGTTGAAATCTTACCGGAATCGTGAGGAAATCGAGAGAAAGGGTTCTTGGTGCGCGTTTGGTTGAACAGGAGCTGTCACATCACTGTTCAAGTGATGTGACATGGTATTTATAGGCAACAGAGGAGAGGGAAAGAGATCAGGCCCGGATAGCCCATCCGTGCGGATGGCCCATGCGTGCGGATGGCCATCCGTGCGCATGTCCATCCGTCCGGATGGTCCGTCCGTCCGTCCGGATAGCTATCCTGACGCTTGGACTTTTTCCGTTTCTGATCGTTTTGATAGTTTTGAAGCGCGTACTTTTCATAATTAATTTGTATTATCAATATATTGTTATTATTATATATATATATATATCACTAGGGTCGTATTTACGTATCCATAATCCAAAGTTTCGATAATTAACGATCGGTTTCCGATTCGAGTATGCGATTATTATCGACGTTGCACGGCCATCTAAGAGTTGATCTAGTACGAGTAGCGATACAGCGAGTGATTTGACCGAGAGTTGACAAACAAGAGCGTTTCGAATAAGAGGGACCGATTGCGATAGCGAGAAGGCGACGTAAAGACGAAAGTAATAATCCCACGAGTTGGCATTCCAAAGTACCTTGTCTTGTGTAGAGTTCGTTAGTTCGATGCGATTGTAATTCGAAGGGTTTCTCATGACGTAGACTTAACCGAGTCGATCGCTAACCAATGTTACAAGAAGCGTTCGTTTAGACATTAAAAAGGGATTTAGGATGAAAATCTTCCTTGTAACATAAGGTTAACTGAGTCGATGTCAACTAATGTTGCAAGGAAGTTTTAGGTTTTAAACATTTTAAGGAATTCGAAGACGAAAACAAGGGTTACGAAAACTCTCCCATGACGTGGGTTCAAGCGGCATTCGATGTCGAACCAATGTCATAAGAAGGATTTTGTTTGACGTTGTAAAAGTTTAGGGAAAACTGGGCTTATGACACTTTTCCTAGACATGGAGCTAAGCTGATTCGATGTTAACTCCACGTTGTGAGAAAATTTCACTTGTCCACCGGTTTTAAATCAAGAATTTTATAAAAAGACGTTTTAATCAGTACAAAAGGTAGTTAATCACTGAGCCCCACTTGGCACTTTCCCACGAAAGTTTGTTAATATGTTTAAAACACTTATATATAGGAAGTACCAGCGGTGTATCCACCATGCTTTGTCCATATTACTTCCGTTTCGTGAGGCAGTGTCAGGTGTGCCGATATGTCTCGGATACAATTGCGTTTACCCGGCCCAATCGATAGAAAGTCGGGCCGAGCATAAGATAGGATCAAATAGGTTAGTCTAGCGAGTTGATAAGGGAGAAGCGAATAGCGCGTTTTCGATTAGATTCCACATCACACCCACATGGCACGTTTCCACGGGGGTTTACTAACATGGCGAAACACCGTGCTTAACCAGGTTAGCTTTGCCTCGTGAAGCGGTGTCATGTGTACTTAGTACCATACGAGCGATAGGCGGTAGATTATACACGATAGACGATCAATGAATAAACATGAAACACTTGCGATGACGGTGATGATGAACGAATTACGATAATCGGTAGTTGTTACGTTGCAAGCGATGGAGGTATGCGATTTGATTTACGCGGTTCGGTTCGATTGATTAACACCACAGAGTTGGACTAGCGTTAGACCCCACATGGCCTTTTTCCACGAAAGGTCGCTGATATGGATAAAACACCCTGCCTTAACCATATGAGCTTCATCTCGTGAAGCGAGGTCATGTGCTAACTTAACACGAATATTACGGATAACGATATAGCGATAGATTGATACACAGCAGGCGATATAGATTCACATAATAAGCGATAGAGATTGCGAGATACACAAGGTAAGCGATTTCAACTAGTCGGATTTGTTTCGAATAAGCTTAACGTTACGTTGCGACGCATCACGGTTATCGAGGAGGGTAGACTAGGTCCTCTCCCGATAATATCGTGAGCGTTAGTGTGCTTGATGAGATTGCTCGCTATAGACTTACGACCAGTCTTGCGTTGATGCAATTGTCCTGCGAGGTAGACTCCCCAGAGTCCATCGATGAGGCGATTGCATTGCATTTGCAGACTTACGACAAGTCTTGCGATGATGCAATTTTAGTTGTTACGCCTTGCGATTGAGTGTAGTGTGTTGAAAATAATCACAATAGTATATAGGTCTAATAACGTTCCACTCCACGTGGCACTTTCTTCACGGAACTTCGGTAGTATGATAAGGCACACCTTGCCCGACCCCTACTACTTTCATCCCGTGTTTTGGTGTCACCTTTTGTCAAACGCTATGGCACCTTTAGAATTCACTACGATCACCGTGCACCGACCCAAATAATCGCGTGTGCACCCGTGATTATTCGTTCCTTGCACGTTTATCGTACCTCGTTCTAAGAGTGTAGTGAGGGTAAAACACATTATTTCGTGATATAGTATATAGTATATAGTAGGTGTGTGAATCTAGTCTAAGTGCGACGATTAGAGAGCGGAAGAGAAAATGAAAACGAGAGTTAGTGTTACATATAGTGGTAACTTTGAATAAGAGAGTAGGCTCAAAACTTAGAAATTAACGTTGAGAATCGTATCATCACAACTTTATCCTACGCTTACTAGATGACTGATGCTTGGAGACCTTTGTTGGAGCTGTTGTTGTTGTGCTCAAGTTCACGGTTCGATGCGGCAGTTGCGGGTGAAGTGACCGTAACGGTTGCAGTTATTGCAATAGCGACAATCATCCCCAACTGGATGATGATAGGTACACGAGTAACACTGAGGATGAGCTCCAGTGTAAGCTCGTTTTGGAAACATCGGAACTGTTCGAAGAGGTTCCGGTTGCAGCAGTTCGGTTGTTGATGAGTTCGGGCTTGAAGTCTTTCGCTTGCGGCTGGGTTTGTCGGTTTCTTGCGAAGAAGTGTCGTCGGAGGAGGATTCGTCTGAAGACTCGCTTGCGGAGTCTTTGGCTGATTTGTCGGAAGATCCGTCGGCAGATTTGTCAAAAGATTCGGCAGCAGATCCGTCCGAAGAATCGTTAGCTGATTCATTAGAAGAATCGCCAGCAGATTTGTCAGTAAATTCGTCAGTAGATTCATCAGAAGATTCGTCAACATGTTCGCCTGAAGGGTTACTGGCGATTTCTTGATGAGCTTGCTTGACAGGATTCTTTGAGAATAACCCTTCCATGAGTCGTTTGTTGTTGATTTCTGCGGCTAAGCGGTAGGTTTCTTCGATGGTAGCAGGCCTTGCAGCTTCGACAAAATCACCCACACACTCAGGCAAGCCACGAATGTACTTCGCGATGGCCTTCCCCGGAGTGTTGACTTGACCTGGGCAGATTATGCTAAGCTGTTTGAACCTTGCTGTGTAGCCAGCATTGTCACCTTCAGTTTGCTTGATTTCCCAAAATTCGTTTTCCAGCTTCTGAATCTCGTGAGGAGGACAGTACTCCTTCTCCATGAGCTCTTTCAGCTCATTCCACGAGAGAGCGTAAGCTGCGGAGATCCCACGTTTGTTACGTTCGGCGGTCCACCAGTCGAGTGCTCGCGATTGAAATACTCCGGTGGCGCAAGTAGTACGGAGACTATCGGGGCACCCACTTTGACGAAGGGTAACTTCGATAGAATCGAACCACTGGAGTAGTTGAGTCGCACCTCCTTCACCCGTGAACTCCATCGGGTCACAGGCTTTGAAGTGCTTGTAGAGAAAAGTAGATTGCGGCTCTCCTGTCTTAACGTCTTCCGAAGCTCGAGAGTGGCTGAGAGAGTGTCCTCGAGCGGCAATTTGAGAACTAAGCTTACTCACTTCCTTAATCACAAGTGAAGCAATTCTCTTCTCGGCGCTTCGTTTGGCTTTCCTCCTAGCTACTCGTCTCGAGGTAGAGTTGTTGGAAGGCATCTAGACAGGAAAACTGGGCTTATGACACTTTTCCTAGACATGGAGCTAAGCTGATTCGATGTTAACTCCACGTTGTGAGAAAATTTCACTTGTCCACCGGTTTTAAATCAAGAATTTTATAAAAAGACGTTTTAATCAGTACAAAAGGTAGTTAATCACTGAGCCCCACTTGGCACTTTCCCACGAAAGTTTGTTAATATGTTTAAAACACTTATATATAGGAAGTACCAGCGGTGTATCCACCATGCTTTGTCCATATTACTTCCGTTTCGTGAGGCAGTGTCAGGTGTGCCGATATGTCTCGGATAAAATTGCGTTTACCCGGCCCAATCGATAGAAAGTCGGGCCGAGCATAAGATAGGATCAAATAGGTTAGTCTAGCGAGTTGATAAGGGAGAAGCGAATAGCGCGTTTTCGATTAGATTCCACATCACACCCACATGGCACGTTTCCACGGGGGTTTACTAACATGGCGAAACACCGTGCTTAACCAGGTTAGCTTTGCCTCGTGAAGCGGTGTCATGTGTACTTAGTACCATACGAGCGATAGGCGGTAGATTATACACGATAGACGATCAACGAATAAACATGAAACACTTGCGATGACGGTGATGATGAACGAATTACGATAATCGGTAGTTGTTACGTTGCAAGCGATGGAGGTATGCGATTTGATTTACGCGGTTCGGTTCGATTGATTAACACCACAGAGTTAGACTAGCGTTAGACCCCACATGGCCTTTTTCCACGAAAGGTCGCTGATATGGATAAAACACCCTGCCTTAACCATATGAGCTTCATCTCGTGAAGCGAGGTCATGTGCTAACTTAACACGAATATTACGGATAACGATATAGCGATAGATTGATACACAGCAGGCGATATAGATTCACATAATAAGCGATAGAGATTGCGAGATACACAAGGTAAGCGATTTCAACTAGTCGGATTTGTTTCGAATAAGCTTAACGTTACGTTGCGACGCATCACGGTTATCGAGGAGGGTAGACTAGGTCCTCTCCCGATAATATCGTGAGCGTTAGTGTGCTTGATGAGATTGCTCGCTATAGACTTACGACCAGTCTTGCGTTGATGCAATTGTCCTGCGAGGTAGACTCCCCAGAGTCCATCGATGAGGCGATTGCATTGCATTTGCAGACTTACGACAAGTCTTGCGATGATGCAATTTTAGTTGTTACGCCTTGCGATTGAGTGTAGTGTGTTGAAAATAATCACAATAGTATATAGGTCTAATAACGTTCCACTCCACGTGGCACTTTCTTCACGGAACTTCGGTAGTATGATAAGGCACACCTTGCCCGACCCCTACTACTTTCATCCCGTGTTTTGGTGTCACCTTTTGTCAAACGCTATGGCACCTTTAGAATTCACTACGATCACTGTGCACCGACCCAAATAATCCCGTGTGCACCCGTGATTATTCGTTCCTTGCACGTTTATCGTACCTCGTTCTAAGAGTGTAGTGAGGGTAAAACACATTATTTCGTGATATAGTATATAGTATATAGTAGGTGTGTGAATCTAGTCTAAGTGCGACGATTAGAGAGCGGAAGAGAAAATGAAAACGAGAGTTAGTGTTACATATAGTGGTAACTTTGAATAAGAGAGTAGGCTCAAAACTTAGAAATTAACGTTGAGAATCGTATCATCACAACTTTATCCTACGCTTACTAGATGACTGATGCTTGGAGACCTTTGTTGGAGCTGTTGTTGTTGTGCTCAAGTTCACGGTTCGATGCGGCAGTTGCGTGTGAAGTGACCGTAACGGTTGCAGTTATTGCAATAGCGACAGTCATCCCCAACTGGATGATGATAGGTACACGAGTAACACTGAGGATGAGCTCCAGTGTAAGCTCGTTTTGGAAACATCGGAACTGTTCGAAGAGGTTCCGGTTGCAGCAGTTCGGTTGTTGATGAGTTCGGGCTTGAAGTCTTTCGCTTGCGGCTGGGTTTGTCGGTTTCTTGCGAAGAAGTGTCGTCGGAGGAGGATTCGTCTGAAGACTCGCTTGCGGAGTCTTTGGCTGATTTGTCGGAAGATCCGTCGGCAGATTTGTCAAAAGATTCGGCAGCAGATCCGTCCGAAGAATCGTTAGCTGATTCATTAGAAGAATCGCCAGCAGATTTGTCAGTAAATTCGTCAGTAGATTCATCAGAAGATTCGTCAACATGTTCGCCTGAAGGGTTACTGGCGATTTCTTGATGAGCTTGCTTGACAGGATTCTTTGAGAATAACCCTTCCATGAGTCGTTTGTTGTTGATTTCTGCGGCTAAGCGGTAGGTTTCTTCGATGGTAGCAGGCCTTGCAGCTTCGACAAAATCACCCACACACTCAGGCAAGCCACGAATGTACTTCGCGATGGCCTTCCCCGGAGTGTTGACTTGACCTGGGCAGATTATGCTAAGCTGTTTGAACCTTGCTGTGTAGCCAGCATTGTCACCTTCAGTTTGCTTGATTTCCCAAAATTCGTTTTCCAGCTTCTGAATCTCGTGAGGAGGACATTACTCCTTCTCCATGAGCTCTTTCAGCTCATTCCACGAGAGAGCGTAAGCTGCGGAGATCCCACGTTTGTTACGTTCGGCGGTCCACCAGTCGAGTGCTCGCGATTGAAATACTCCGGTGGCGCAAGTAGTACGGAGACTATCGGGGCACCCACTTTGACGAAGGGTAACTTCGATAGAATCGAACCACTGGAGTAGTTGAGTCGCACCTCCTTCACCCGTGAACTCCATCGGGTCACAGGCTTTGAAGTGCTTGTAGAGAAAAGTAGATTGCGGCTCTCCTGTCTTAACGTCTTCCGAAGCTCGAGAGTGGCTGAGAGAGTGTCCTCGAGCGGCAATTTGAAAACTAAGCTTACTCACTTCCTTAATCACAAGTGAAGCAATTCTCTTCTCGGCGCTTCGTTTGGCTTTCCTCCTAGCTACTCGTCTCGAGGTAGAGTTGTTGGAAGGCATCTAGACAGGAAGAGACTTGAAGTGAGATTCGATCATAATGATTTTTTTTTTTGAGTTTTGCGTTGCGATTGAGCGCGTTCAAAACTTCGGCATACACCTTCTTTAACAAGAGCCCGGAAAAGGGTTGGACTTGTCCACCTAGAATAAAAATAGGAATTACCCTCACCGACAACCTCTTGCGTTCTCGCCTTAGTCTAGGACAATTAAGGTATCTTAGGCACTTTGGGGTTGTTCCAACCAGTAAGGAACCACCCGATTTCGACAAAATCCTTAGAAGAAGCAAAACTCCATAAAACAGCCTCCAGACACGGGGCCGTGTCCAGGTCAACACGCCCCCGTGCTCGTCAAAGAGATTCTCTGCTAATTTGGTCAGAATACGGACAAAATGTGTCAGGAATTCCTCTGCACACGGGGCCGTGTCCAGTCAACACGGGGCCGTGTCCAGTGCACTGTCGTTTTCTTTAAATGCAGCCTGAATCCTGCTCATTTTTTACCACTTCAAAAGACAGAGATTCCTGGGATTTTCACTCATACCATCCTAGGTAAGTGCTAAAAGAAGGTTCCCAAAGACCCTCTTGTCCTTTCCAATTTTACTTATTTCCATCCTCTTTAAATTTTTTTTCAAAATTTCCTCCATGGAAGCTTGGAAATCTCTTGATTCCAACCCTCTATGTGAAGTTTGTAAGATTATTTGCTAAGGATTCTTGTTTAAAGTTAGTTGTATAACTTTATTTTAAATTATCTAAGCCTAAAAACTAGCTAAAAATCATGAGAATAATTTAAAACTCCAAGAATCCCTAGCATAAAATCCTGCAGACAAATGAGCACGGGGCCGTGCTCAGTGAGCACGGGGCCGTGTCCGAGGATCTGTTTTGTAAAAATTTAGCTTTCTTCGGTTTCCTTCACAGAAAATGGCGAGCAGAACAAGCGGATCATCTTCAAGAAATAACCGACAAGGGAGGAGATCTTCAACAGCAGAAGACTCTCTTGTAAACTATGTTTACGCTCTAAGGGAGGCTATTGATGAAATGACGGGAGTGGAAGAAGCATTGGTCGACCGTATCAACCATCTTTCAGTGGGGCTGGAGGGCTGTCTCCATGAAGTAAACCTCTTGCACCAGAGGTTGAACCTTCTCGCCTCCCCGCCTTTGGTACCTATAATAACCCAAAGGGCGTGGAACATGGTACCCGAAGTTGTCATTCCAGCCGAATGGTACTCCATGCACCAAGAACCTCCGCGAAGAGTGGTGCAAGGATTCTCGGTGAATGTTCCCCCTCAACCACCAGCTGCGGAGGAAAATGAAGCCGCATTCTTCCTTCCTAGGGAAATCGAAGAATGGCTTTAAATAACATTTAGGGAAGAAATCATTCGGCTAAAAGTCCTACTATATCGGGAAACTTTTCTCGAAATTTTCTTAAAATAAGTAGAGCTTATTATGATAACCTCGTGCACCTGCTGACCTACTTAGTTAAATTTTAATTTTATTTTAATTTAGGTTTATGTAAGTTCTCTCTATGATGAAATGAAATGATGGTTTTAAGGTTTGGATGGTTTGTAATAAACAAAACACACTCATGGTGGTAAAGGATGAAAAGGGGAACGAGAAAAATGAACCCATGCACAAGAACAAGGCAACCCGACAATTTTCTCCATTTCAGAAGGTTCAACACGGGCCGTGCCCAACCAACACGGCCCCGTGCTGAGCACCCTGCAGAAAACGCCCAGTTCAGGTAACTGGACACGGGCCGTGTTCACCCAACACGCCCCCGTGTCCAGGCTTCTGTTTCTCTTGTTTTAATTCTGTTACTGGCACTTGAGCACGGGGCCGTGCCCGGACAACACGGGGCCGTGTTTAGTGCCCAGTAACACAATTTTTTGCTTTTTAAACACTATTTTACACATCTAATCAACCTAAAAAATTATTTTTGGGACACATTGAGGACAATGTGTAATTTAAGTGTGGGGGGGGGGATGCTAAAACCTTGAATTTTGCAAGTCCTAAAATACAAGACTTACACAAAACTCTATTGGAACCGCTAATCACCCCAAATTTTTTCAAAAATTTCATTTTTTTACTTGTCTAGGTTTAACTCGGAAAATTCAAGTTCTCAAAAAGGTTATATTTTTACAAATTTACAACCGATAGCGTAGTGATAAAAAGAACCAACATAAGAAAATTATGAAAAGGCATGACAAACTTATTTAAAATTTGATTATATATACTTGATCACATAAAAACCCATTCCCACAAAAGTGAGTTTTGAGCCTTTATTGAGCACACAATTACATATCAATTGACTAAATGCTCATTTTTCGTTTCTTGTGTGAATAGCCGCTTGGTTCTTACGACTCTAGAACTTGCCATGACAATACATTCCCGGTCCTTATCAACTTAAACCCGAGTAAGTAAATGATGGAGGCATTAGGACTAACCCTTTTTATTTCTACACCATTATTTTTCTTTTTCTTTTACCACCTACCCAAAAATCCCCCTAGTTAGCCCCTTTGAGCCTAAACCTTTTCGTTTCATCACCCAAACAAAAACCCTTTTACCCACCAAAACCTTTTTCATTTTTAACCCTTTATTTTAGTAACAAGTTCGGTTCTTCGTAAAAAAAAAGTGTGATAATGATGAAGCAAAAAGAAAATAAACAAACAAGTTAATCAAAAATAATTTAGTTTGAATAAAAGCTTCATCAAAATAAAAAGTTGCAAAAATACGAAAACCGACACTTGTTATGCTTTTAGCCCTTTTTCTACTAACCACTAACCCAACCACCTACCTTTAACCCTAGCCTAACCCTTAACCCACAAAGTCCTCTTGATATCTACAAAGGTATAAAAGTTAAAAAGGAGGAGGATTGATTTCTTGGCAAGCCAATGGTAGGAATAAGTTCCATGCCGCTCTCGAGTGATTCACTAAAAATACACCTTCGGCCGAGTGTGAGTGATTTCCCCGTGAGGTATGTGAACTTGTATATAAATAGAATTTTAAAAAAAGGCATGTTATGCCCAAATAAGTAATTTCTTTTATGAAAAGTTCTAAATAAATCATTACGAATAGGAGTGTAAATAAATAAAAATAAAACCCAAAAAGATCTTGGAAATCCCGACACTCTACGACAAGCCCAAAACCTTCTCTTCTACCTATTCCATTTGGGAGTGTAAGCCACATGTTAAAGAGTTTTGCTTGAGGACAAGCAAAAGTTCAAGTGTGGGGGTATTTGATGTGTGTAAAATGCAACATATAAATTACATCAAATGAAGCATAAAACTAACCCTTTTTAAGTACTAATATTGGAAAAAGAGTGTTTTTGTCTTCCTTTTGTATTTTCAGGATTAAATGAGCTCAAAAACGCAAAAGAAGCAAAAAGACAGCTAAATCCAACATAAATACAAGAAAAGGAATATTAGTGGACTGCCCGACCCCTCAACGGCACCTTCCAAAGCAAAATGGAGAAATCAGAAGACTGAACACGCCCCGTGCTTAGCCAGCACGGGGCCGTGCCCAAGAAGCAGCAGAAAAGACAAACCTATAGAAGCTTCTATTGCCCATCACGGGGCCGTGCTCAGCGGACACGGGGGCGTGTCGAAAGTACAGCAGGCGCATTTATTGTAATTGCGAATTACAATTAATGAGGAGAGAGATTGTCAGACAGACACGGGGCCGTGCCCAGCGGACACGGGGCCGTGTCCAGCTCTCTGTTCAGCCTATAAATAGGAGTGCTTGGATTCATTTCATCTCATCCCTTGGCACACCACCTCTCTCACACTTCATCCACCATCCACCACCATCACAACACCATCATCCACCACCATCATCCATTGTCCATCGTAGAGTGTGTGAGTCGTCTCGGGATCCAAGATTGATCGTAAGAGTTCTTGACAATCAAGGCCATGTTTGCCTAAGTCTCTTACATCACTTGGTGAAGACAAAGTGTCTAGTATAATACTTTTTATTTCTAATCTTTTGCACTTTTTATTTGGTTTTGTATTAATGACTTTAATAACTAGTTACTTATGTTGAAGGTGATCTTTCCTTATCGTTTGTCCGTGGTGTCTTGGCATTATTTTACTGTCTATATAAAATAAAGGATTTTCACCATTCATATCTCCACGGTCTATATGGAGGTATGTTGGCTACCTGGTAGGGGGTTAAGGGAACGGTTTGGTAAAGGTCTTGCCATTGTTCAGCGTTTAGAGGTCCTGCAATGGACCTGGGTCAAATTTAGTAGGACCTCCTTCAATACTTCACGATATTGGATGGCGGGGGTCCAAACTCTTTGATCCCCTCATAAGTTAACTACTATTAATACTATAACCCGGCTATTTAGGACTGTATCCCTGCTGACTCAGACTACTTAGCCGAGGGTAACGTCACCGCCAAAAGCGGGGCCTACCACAATACTGCATTAATAACTTAATTCATTATCTTCCAATAATCCACCCTTTTAGGATTGTATCCCTGCTGACTCAAACTACTGGGGTGAGGGTAACGTCACCTTCAAAAGAGGGGCCTACTACAATAACTAAGATAATCTCTTAATTATGTGCAAAAGTGCGGAAATAATCAAAGGTTATACTAGATACGAGTCGGAACCAAGTGATTCATCTTGTCTATCTGTTTTTTTTATTTTTATTTTCAGCATTTTAGTTAGCTTTTAATTTTCTTAGTTTAAAACATTTTTCTAAACTTTTATTTTGGTTAGACGTTGAGGATAAACCGGTACTAAAAGCTCTTGTGTCCTTGGACGACCTCGGTATCTTGCCAACGCTATACTACACTCAACGATGGGTGCACTTGCCCATATGTGTGTTTAGTGTTAGTGAAATATCGTGTTTTATAAATTTAAAACTTGGCTAAAATAAGTGTTAAAAAGGGCTTAAAATATACACCTAATATATACGACACTTACCGCACATCAAGTTTTTGTCGCCGTTGCCGGGGACACAAGGATTTTAAGAAAGTTAGGAATCAACGGCCTAATCAGTTTTCCTTTTTCTTTTTATTTTTTTTTTAGGATTTTTCTTAGTTTTTCAGCTTCTGCAGAGCTCAGCACGGGCCGTGCCCGCTGAACACGCCCCCGTGCTCAATCATTGGAACTGGCAATCTTGTTTTACGTCAGACAGTAAGCTGAACACGGGGCCGTGCTCACCCAACACGCCCCCGTGCCCAAGATTCAGTTACTGAAAACAGAACCGTTAGATCCCGGCGGTTGGTAATTTCTGAAATAAACATGAGTGATAGTAATTGTTTTTACTTTCGGCACTCTTATGGTACGTGGTGTCAATTATGTGGTGGCAAACATGAAGAAGTAAAATGCTACTTTCTAAACTATAAGCCCCACTACATGGACCCACCGACTTCTCACAACCTTAAGAGGGGCGAAAGTAAAAATAAGCACTATTTCTCCCTCGAATGCGCCCAGCCAAATATTCTAAGGGAAATGCTCCTTGATGAGTTATTTCAACTAGAAGAGCTAATTCTGAAATGGTTAGAAGAGCTTGGGAAGGATTTTATTGATCCACCCCAAGACGATAATCATGAAGAATTGTTGGAACCGCATTCCGACAACCTCGTTGCTCCCGAAAATACCTTCGTTCCTAGCAAAGACTTGGACGATAGTCGTCCCTGTGTCGATTGTGCCGTGAAGGACTCTCCATCGACTTCGTTCGGTGCATACATAGACCTGAGCGATTCGGCATACACCTTCTTTAACAAGAGCCCGGAAAAGGGTTGGACTTGTCCACCTAGAATAAAAATAGGAATTACCCTCACCGACAACCTCTTGCGTTCTCGCCTTAGTCTAGGACAATTAAGGTATCTTAGGCACTTTGGGGTTGTTCCAACCAGTAAGGAACCACCCGATTTCGACAAAATCCTTAGAAGAAGCAAAACTCCATAAAACAGCCTCCAGACACGGGGCCGTGTCCAGGTCAACACGCCCCCGTGCTCGTCAAAGAGATTCTCTGCTGATTTGGTCAGAATACGGACAAAATGTGTCAGGAATTCCTCTGCACACGGGGCCGTGTCCAGTCAACACGGGGCCGTGTCCAGTGCACTGTCGTTTTCTTTAAATGCAGCCTGAATCCTGCTCATTTTTTACCACTTCAAAAGACAGAGATTCCTGGGATTTTCACTCATACCATCCTAGGTAAGTGCTAAAAGAAGGTTCCCAAAGACCCTCTTGTCCCTTCCACTTTTACTTATTTCCTCCTATTTAAAATTTTTTTCAAAATTTCCTCCATGGAAGCTTGGAAATCTCTTGATTCCAACCCTCTATGTGAAGTTTGTAAGATTATTTGCTAAGGATTCTTGTTTAAAGTTAGTTGTATAACTTTATTTTAAATTATCTAAGCCTAAAAACTAGCTAAAAATCATGAGAATAATTTAAAACTCCAAGAATCCCTAGCATAAAATCCTGCAGACAAATGAGCACGGGGCCGTGCTCAGTGAGCACGGGGCCGTGTCCGAGGATCTGTTTTGTAAAAATTTAGCTTTCTTCGGTTTCCTTCACAGAAAATGGCGAGCAGAACAAGCGGATCATCTTCAAGAAATAACCGACAAGGGAGGAGATCTTCAACAGCAGAAGACTCTCTTGTAAACTATGTTTACGCTCTAAGGGAGGCTATTGATGAAATGACGGGAGTGGAAGAAGCATTGGTCGACCGTATCAACCATCTTTCAGTGGGGCTGGAGGGCTGTCTCCATGAAGTAAACCTCTTGCACCAGAGGTTGAACCTTCTCGCCTCCCCGCCTTTGGTACCTATAATAACCCAAAGGGCGTGGAACATGGTACCCGAAGTTGTCATTCCAGCCGAATGGTACTCCATGCACCAAGAACCTCCGCGAAGAGTGGTGCAAGGATTCCCGGTGAATGTTCCCCCTCAACCACCAGCTGCGGAGGAAAATGAAGCCGCATTCTTCCTTCCTAGGGAAATCGAAGAATGGCTTTAAATAACATTTAGGGAAGAAATCATTCGGCTAAAAGTCCTACTATATCGGGAAACTTTTCTCGAAATTTTCTTAAAATAAGTAGAGCTTATTATGATAACCTCGTGCACCTGCTGACCTACTTAGTTAAATTTTAATTTTATTTTAATTTAGGTTTATGTAAGTTCTCTCTATGATGAAATGAAATGATGGTTTTAAGGTTTGTATGGTTTGTAATAAACAAAACACACTCATGGTGGTAAAGGATGAAAAGGGGAACGAGAAAAATGAACCCATGCACAAGAACAAGGCAACCCGACAATTTTCTCCATTTCAGAAGGTTCAACACGGGCCGTGCCCAACCAACACGGCCCCGTGCTGAGCACCCTGCAGAAAACGCCCAGTTCAGGTAACTGGACACGGGCCGTGTTCACCCAACACGCCCCCGTGTCCAGGCTTCTGTTTCTCTTGTTTTAATTCTGTTACTGGCACTTGAGCACGGGGCCGTGCCCGGACAACACGGGGCCGTGTTTAGTGCCCAGTAACACAATTTTTTGCTTTTTAAACACTATTTTACACATCTAATCAACCTAAAAAATTATTTTTGGGACACATTGAGGACAATGTGTAATTTAAGTGTGTGGGGGGGGGGATGCTAAAACCTTGAATTTTGCAAGTCCTAAAATACAAGACTTACACAAAACTCTATTGGAACCGCTAATCACCCCAAATTTTTTCAAAAATTTCATTTTTTTACTTGTCTAGGTTTAACTCGGAAAATTCAAGTTCTCAAAAAGGTTATATTTTTACAAATTTACAACCGATAGCGTAGTGATAAAAAGAACCAACATAAGAAAATTATGAAAAGGCATGACAAACTTATTTAAAATTTGATTATATATACTTGATCACATAAAAACCCATTCCCACAAAAGTGAGTTTTGTGCCTTTATTGAGCACACAATTACATATCAATTGACTAAATGCTCATTTTTCGTTTCTTGTGTGAATAGCCGCTTGGTTCTTACGACTCTAGAACTTGCCATGACAATACATTCCCGGTCCTTATCAACTTAAACCCGAGTAAGTAAATGATGGAGGCATTAGGACTAACCCTTTTTATTTCTACACCATTATTTTTCTTTTTCTTTTACCACCTACCCAAAAATCCCCCTAGTTAGCCCCTTTGAGCCTAACCCTTTTCGTTTCATCACCCAAACAAAAACCCTTTTACCCACCAAAACCTTTTTCATTTTTAACCCTTTATTTTAGTAACAAGTTCGGTTCTTCGTAAAAAAAAACAAAAAAAAAATGTGTGATAATGATGAAGCAAAAAGAAAATAAACAAACAAGTTAATCAAAAATAACTTAGTTTGAATAAAAGCTTCATCAAAATAAAAAGTTGCAAAAATACGAAAACCGACACTTGTTACGCTTTTAGCCCTTTTTCTACTAACCACTAACCCAACCACCTACCTTTAACCCTAGCCTAACACTTAACCCACAAAGTCCTCTTGATATCTACAAAGGTATAAAAGTTAAAAAGGAGGAGGATTGATTTCTTGGCAAGCCTATGGTAGGAATAAGTTCCATGCCGCTCTCGAGTGATTCACTAAAAATATACCTTCGGCCGAGTGTGAGTGATTTCCCCGTGAGGTATGTGAACTTGTATATAAATAGAATTTTAAAAAAGGCATGTTATGCCCAAATAAGTAATTTCTTTTATGAAAAGTTCTAAATAAATCATTACGAATAGGAGTGTAAATAAATAAAAATAAAACCCAAAAAGATCTTGGAAATCCCGACACTCTACGACAAGCCCAAAACCTTCTCTTCTACCTATTCCATTTGGGAGTGTAAGCCACATGTTAAAGAGTTTTGCTTGAGGACAAGCAAAAGTTCAAGTGTGGGGGTATTTGATGTGTGTAAAATGCAACATATAAATTACATCAAATGAGGCATAAAACTAACCCTTTTTAAGTACTAATATTGGAAAAATAGTGTTTTTGTCTTCCTTTTGTATTTTCAGGATTAAATAAGCTCAAAAACGCAAAAGAAGCAAAAAGACAGCTAAATCCAACATAAATACAAGAAAAGGAATATTAGTGGACTGCCCGACCCCTCAACGACACCTTCCAAAGCAAAATGGAGAAATCAGAAGACTGAACACGCCCCGTGCTCAGCCAGCACGGGGCCGTGCCCAAGAAGCAGCAGAAAAGACAAACCTATAGAAGCTTCTATTGCCCATCACGGGGCCGTGCTCAGCGGACACGGGGGCGTGTCGAAAGTACAGCAGGCGCATTTATTGTAATTGCGAATTACAATTAATGAGGAGAGAGATTGTCAGACAGACACGGGGTCGTGCCCAGCGGACACGGGGCCGTGTCCAGCTCTCTGTTCAGCCTATAAATAGGAGTGCTTGGATTCATTTCATCTCATCCCTTGGCACACCACCTCTCTCACACTTCATCCACCACCCACCACCATCACAACACCATCATCCACCACCATCATCCATTGTCCATCGTAGAGTGTGTGAGTCGTCTCGGGATCCAAGATTGATCGTAAGAGTTCTTGACAATCAAGGCCATGTTTGCCTAAGTCTCTTACATCACTTGGTGAAGACAAAGTGTCTAGTATAATACTTTTTATTTCTAATCTTTTGCACTTTTTATTTGGTTTTGTATTAATGACTTTAATAACTAGTTACTTATGTTGAAGGTGATCTTTCCTTATCGTTTGTCCGTGGTGTCTTGGCATTATTTTACTGTCTATATAAAATAAAGGATTTTCACCATTCATATCTCCACGGTCTATATGGAGGTATGTTGGCTACCTGGTAGGGGGTTAAGGGAACGGTTTGGTAAAGGTCTTGCCATTGTTCAGCGTTTAGAGGTCCTGCAATGGACCTGGGTCAAATTTAGTAGGACCTCCTTCAATACTTCACGGTATTGGATGGCGGGGGTCCAAACTCTTTGATCCCCTCATAAGTTAACTACTATTAATACTATAACCCGGCTATTTAGGACTGTATCCCTGCTGACTCAGACTACTTAGTCGAGGGTAACGTCACCGCCAAAAGCGGGGCCT
Source organism: Helianthus tuberosus (assembly GCA_030545235.1). NCBI lineage: Eukaryota > Viridiplantae > Streptophyta > Magnoliopsida > Asterales > Asteraceae > Helianthus > Helianthus tuberosus. The sequence goes on along the minus strand of CM060411.1, from coordinate 57,735,107 downwards.
ACCACAATACTGCATTAATAACTTAATTCATTATCTTCCAATAATCCACCCTTTTAGGATTGTATCCCTGCTGACTCAAACTACTGGGGTGAGGGTAACGTCACCTTCAAAAGAGGGGCCTACTACAATAACTAAGATAATCTCTTAATTATGTGCAAAAGTGCGGAAATAATCAAAGGTTATACTAGATACGAGTCGGAACCAAGTGATTCATCTTGTCTATCTGTTTTTTTTTTTTTTTTCAGCATTTTAGTTAGCTTTTAATTTTCTTAGTTTAAAACATTTTTCTAAACTTTTATTTTGGTTAGACGTTGAGGATAAACCGGTACTAAAAGCTCTTGTGTCCTTGGACAACCTCGGTATCTTGCCAACGCTATACTACACTCAACGATGGGTGCACTTGCCCATATGTGTGTTTAGTGTTAGTGAAATATCGTGTTTTATAAATTTAAAACTTGGCTAAAATAAGTGTTAAAAAGGGCTTAAAATATACACCTAATATATACGACACTTACCGCACATCAATGCAGCTCATGGCATTTGTCTTCCTAGTCATCGCGTGGCTCGAGTTATCGTGATAGTTGTGTCCTTGGTGAGAGCTTTTGAAAACCAGTTTATAGAGAATGGAACGACTTATTATGGTACGGGTTTCACCCCTGGCTTAACAGTTTCGTTCCTAATTGTGGCTATACTCCTCGAATAAATTCGTGAGTTCCACTAGATTTAGAAATGGAGACTTTTGTCGAGATGTGGATATCACTCCTAACTCGATGAAAAGTTCTCGTGCTAGAAAAATGCGCTGAGTGAGCAATCCTACCGAGAGTTCTTGGTTTTCACACCTGATCTCGACTGGATCGCTCGGTTTCGTCATGCGAGTATTTTCGAAAACGTGTGTATTGTGTCGGCCTTAGGAAAGGCTAAGTAGCATTTTAGCCTTAGGAAAGGCTTCTTCGTGTGAAGTTGTAGTACGCGAGGTTCACACAAAGTTGTATCTTTTGGCAATTTCGATCGAGAGTGTCAAGTAAGCCCTATACAAACCCCACCGGGTTTGTATGAGTCGGCCTGCTGGTACTTAGACTATAGACTAGGTCAATTTCTAAGACGCCGACCCGGACTAGGTCGAGTCTGACCTAATTCCCTATAGTTATGGCTCTGATACCAATCTGTCACACCCCAACCGATGGCGGAATCATCGGGGCGCGGCACTAGGCGAATCAGATTGCTCAAGAGAATCCATAACAACTATATTGCGATAATATTTAATACATTCGTTATCCCATACTAACAAATAATACAATCACATAAGTTATCACAGATCTATTGTCCTCTCGAACAATGCAAATCCGACAACCTAGGTTTTAGTTGAGTTTCTAGACTTCCTAGCTTGATTTGATATAGTCTGCGATCTAACCTGCAACATACGTTAAAATGTTTGTCAATACAAAAGTATTGGCGAGTATACAGGTTTGATAAGTATAGCATAAAAAGTGTAGCGAATTTCCATATGCATAAACGTAATACACGACATATATACTCACAAAACTGATACTACCAACTAAGTCCTCGATGCTCGAATGTACGATGGCATAACTAGACCCCGTCGGGCGCAATAGTACTAAACTAGTCGTGGTGGGACGTCGCGAGTATAAGCCCTAGCACATATGCAACTAGCATCACGTATATCTATGCATAACAATTATTCGCAAGTGATAATTCGATTGATTGAATATTTCGATTGATAAGTTCGATTTGTTAGAAACGTATGTTACACCCAAAATTCGATTAAAAGGGTTCAAGTATACTCACAGTGCGTATTTAGCGAGATTACAACTTGATTGAGTCGGTTGCGAGTATGTCTGTAATGATCCTTGAAGAAATAGAGTAAACGAAGTACGGTTAAACAAGATTGCCTTGAAAAGTTACTCGTTAGGTCAATTGGTCCTCATCCGTGCGGATTGACTTGTACGTGCGGTTGACATGTGCGTGCGGGTGACATGTGCGTGCGGGTGACATGTGCGTGCGGGTGACATGTGCGTGCGGGTGACATGTCATCCGTGCGGACTGACATGTCATCCGTGCGGGCTGACATGTTGTCCGTGCGGACTGACTTGTTGTCCGTGCGGACTGACATGTTGGCCGTGCGGACTGACATGTCTGTTTCGCACTCCGAGCACTGTTTCGAGTGTTTAACGGAGGGAATACGTTCGTTTCTACTAGGGTAGCGGGATTTCGCACTAACACTTGAAGTTCCGTCAATTCCGACTCGTTCTAACAGCCGGGAATCACCCCGTTCCATCAGATCTGACCGTTCATGGTGGTTCTTCATGGTTAACTCGAAATCGCACAGATTTAGGTGAGATTTGTCATTAAAACACGTGGAAATCACCCGGATCTGAGTCGTTTATAGTGAAATGAGACCCCAACTTGAAGTTCATAAGGACTCTTGGTGACATCACCTCAAAACGCCTCAAATCCGCAGATTTCACGGTTAGAATTTGAGTTTTGAAAGATAGAATGATGTAGAATCGAGTGTAGATTGTAGAAGTACAAGTTTTAGGTTGAAATCTTACCGGAATCGTGAGGAAATCGAGAGAAAAGGGTCTTGGTGCGCGTTCGGTTGAACAGGAGCTGTCACATCACTGTTCAAGTGATGTGACATGGTATTTATAGGCAACAGAGGAGAGGGAAAGAGATCAGGCCCGGATAGCCCATCCGTGCGGATGGCCCATCCGTGCGGATGGCCCATGCGTGCGGATGGCCATCCGTGCGCATGTCCATCCGTCCGGATGGTCCATCCGTCCGGATAGCTATCCTGACGCTTGGACTTTTTCCGTTTCTGATCGTTTTGATAGTTTCGAAGCGCGTACTTTTCATAATTAATTTGTATTATCAATATATTGTTATTATATATATATATATATATATATATATATATATCACTAGGGTCGTATTTACGTATCCATAATCCAAAGTTTCGATAATTAACGATCGGTTTCCGATTCGAGTATGCGATTATTATCGACGTTGCACGGCCATCAATGAGGGTAGTATAGGTCCTTTCTTGATGTCATCGTGAACGTTATTTCGTGTAGTGCCACAAAGACTGACGGGGTACCGTTTACTCGTATTGTCATCATCGTCACGACGACTGGAGCTACAACACTCACCCGAGAATCCTTGTTAGCGTTAATTGTTTACGTTCGACACGTCACGGCCACTGAGGAGGGTAGAATAGGTCCTCACTCAATGCCTCCGTGAGTGTTAGTGTGATAATAGTGTAGTATAGTGATATTGTAGCTTGAAAATATGCGATTATCCTTCGAATAGCGATATATACGATATAGTTACATTATGATCCGAATCTCTGGTGCTAGGCGTAACGAGTATAACGAGTAGTAACAACGCACCAAAAGTGCGGGTTGTTACAGTGATGATATCACCATTTGACAATATCGACTAATGATTGTTTGTCGAGTCATATGTTCATAGGAATGAATAGCGGTTGGATATTTGCATTGCTATTAAGCAGCAGTTATTAAAGTAAGATATTAAAACGGGTCTATACTTTGACCCAAGCCAAGTATGTGTAAGCAATTATAGCAAAAATGAGCGATTTTGGTCAAATATGTTGCTGAAAGCCCTTCATTGTAAAAGAAGGGCTAAAGTTGACCAAAATGCCCTTGAACGATAAACCGGGTAAACGGCCGTTAAGAGTTGTTTGAAAGCAAGTTTTATAATCGAATAAGTCTTTGATAAGCGTAAAAGTAAAGTTATAAGCCTTTTTGGGTAAAATGCCTCGAAACGAGTCTTTTTCGTAAAATTACTAAACCGAAGGGTAGAATTCGGAAATAATAGTTTACTACACTAAATCCACCACAAATATAGTTGTGGTGGAAGATAAGTAGATATCTTAATGTGGAAACGAGAGGTATAAAAAGGAAGAGTGAGAATTAAGCTTAAATGCTTAAATTCTCCTAACGGGTCAAAATGAAACAAGTTTGTTTAATTCATAAAAGTTATGGACCTGAGTTAAAGATTTGAGTTAAATACGTTGGTATATGCTTTATGATGATTTAGAAACAAGTTTGTTTAATAAATCATGAAACGGGTCAAAAGTTTAATAATTAAATTTTAAGCCGAGGGCTTAAAATCTAGAATTTTGTTAATTCAGACGTAGGATTTTGACTCTACATAATGGAAAATCGAATTACGATCACGTAGAAAGAAACGGATCGTAAAACGGATAAAAACTTAGAAAGTTATGACCGTTTAAGTCAAAAATGGGTTTGCTGGGAATATGTGGCACCAGGTAAACAACTTTCAGTCAAAATAGAGGTGTCGCGCCCCGTGACGAGAAAATTTAAACACTGTTACGCAGCGCGACGGCTGTCGCGCCCCGCGAAGGCCACACGTGAAACAGGTCGTGGCTCGCGAGGGCCATTATAACTGGCAAAAATTGTTTGTTTCGCTTGTTTTGTCTTGCGAACTCGTTTAGATACGTTTTAAACGTCATATGACTAACACATTTCATGTTTTATGAAATTTAGGATATCTTGAAGTGCTGGATGATGATCAAGCTCAAAGAAGAACCGAACACGATCAAATAATCAAGCTTCCACATTATGTTTCGTCATTTCGATATTAAATGACGACTTTAAGTGAAATGTTTTAAATTTCAATAAGTTTTAAGAAACTCGTATTTTCATATGTATATGTAATCGTATGAACGCTTTTATATTTGATAATTATATGTAAAATTGATAATCAAAGTAAGGGTCTTACATGTTCGGCCGTAGGGTATGGAGAAGAAGAAGATGAAAGTTTTGAAAAGTTTTTGATTCTTGAAGTGTATGTAAAGTGTGTGTTGGAAGGTTTTAATGATTATGTTCTTACAACATCATAACACTTGGCAACATTGGGTGAAGTGCTGGGCAATCTAGCCGCCACCTTACCCCCCCCCCCCTCTCACACACTTTCTCTCTCATGTATAAGATATATACATATACATGCATAATACAGGTATTTAACTGGCTACCAGGTATTTTATTTCGCGTTTTATCTGCGTTTTAAGGTGTTTAAAATTATTTTCAGTATTTTATAAAAATAAACTCATCAAAATATTACTAAATAATATTTCGTTCACCTAAACTGGCTGCGTCATCTGCGTTTCGCAATATACGCATACGCACTGTATTGCGTAGTACGCACTTAAATTCGCAAAACTAGATCTTTAAGCATTTTAACTATTTTTTCTTCACGAATATGATTAAAAATAGGGTTCTGATCATAACGGAATATTTTTCGGATTTTAACGTTATCCGGACAGTCACCGACGTTCGTTTCACATTTCGTTCGTTACGCGATAAGCGTTTAACTTATTGTTGCCAACGTAATTTTTAACAAAGTTTGAGTTTATCAATTTTTCAAATACCTCAACTTAATGTCCTATTTAACAATTTAGTGCCTATATATAATAATAACACGTGTCACACCAGTACAGTGCCAACTCAAAATAGTCGGGTGTCACAGTTATGACAAGCATTAGATCGGTATCGATTCAGTTAGTTACAATATTGATACAATACATGAACTCGGTATAGAAATCAAAACGTGATTATACTGACCGAAAACTGGCACCGACACCGATGTTCGAATGGTATCAATCGGTTCAGATTGTCACGATACTGTTTCCGATACTCATTTATTGTTGCAAACAAAGTTGTATAATGAATGTTGTTCGTCCAGTTCACTATGGTAGCGATACTGTATCCGTTATCAAGTTGGAAACCATTAAAATGCATGAATGCATACATGTACTGATGTTGTCCAGTACGGTACGGTAATGTAGTGATACAATGTCTGTTTTATCCGTTATCAAGTTGAAAACCATTAAAATAAATACATGCCGGTACTGATGTTGTCCAGTAGGGTACGGTAATGTAGTGATACAATGTCTGTTTATCAATAGCAAAAGCAATAATTTTAAGTACACATACCGACACATATGTTGTTCAGTCGGTTCAGTTTGATACGATAGCAGCACCACCGCGAAACATGGGGAATCTCACGTATACGATGTTAGTTTATTGACAACAAGAACAATAAAAACAAATGCCGAAAACGATACAAATGTTGTTCAGTGATTTCAGTTAGGTTTAGTATGATAGTGGCACAATATTCATTTGCAATAAGATTTAGAGTAGGAGTTGGGTGGAAAGTCTATTTTTCCTAGAAAGTCTAGGAATGAATAAGAATTGGACATGTGTCATTGAGGGATTTTAAGTAGAAGGGCTATCATGTAATTTCACATTTTAATTTTATTTTTGGAATGTATCTTCATTAACTAAAATTCCATGATTTTCGGAATTTTTATTTTTTTCGAATTCAAATCTGGAAGTCAATGTGTTCATCAACTAAAATTCCATGTCACATTACATCGCATATTCCATTGTTCAGAAGATTACTGTAATTTATCGGCATGTTCTTGGTGCTGTGTTTTAACAGTTTACAGGGCTAAAGTCAATTTTTTTTATAGATCCCACAATATAAAGATGGTAAAACACAGTGTATGAATCTGATTGCTGTTAAAACACAACTGTATGAATCTGAATGCTAAAACACAACTGTATGAATCTGAATGCTAAAACACAACTGTATGAATCTGCTTGCTGTTAAAACACATATGTATGAATCTGGATGCTAAAACACAACTGTATGAATGCTAAAACACATCTGTATGAATCTGCTTGCTGTTAAAACACAACTGTATAAATCTGTTTGCTGTTAAAACACATCTGTATGAATCTGCTTGCTAAAACACAACTGTATGAATCTGCTTGCTGTTAAAACACATCTGTATGAATCTGTTTGCTGTTAAAACACATCTGTATGAATCTGAATGCTAAAACACAACTGTATGATTCTGTTTGCTGTTAAAACACATCTGTATGAATCTGAATGCTAAAACACAACTGTATGAATCTGCTTGCTGTTAAAACACAACTGTATGAATCTGTTTGCTGTTAAAACACATCTGTATGAATCTGAATGTTAAAACACAACTGTATGAATATGCTTGCTGTTAAAACACATCGTCAAGAAAACGGAGATGATAACTCGGAGATGGTGATGATGAACTCGGAGATGGTGGAGATGGAGAGGTGTTTTAATTTGATCCGGTGCTCTCCATCGTTTCTAAATTATCTTCTTCCATGATTGTAGTTATTTTTGGTAGGGATTGGGGTTTCCAAGATGGGTTTGGAGAGAGAGAGGGGGGGGGGGGAAATCGCTTGAATTTAGGAACTGGGCGGTTATCTAATTGATTTAAAACACGGCCATTGACAAAATTGCCCCTAATCATTTAAAACAATCAATTAATTAAACTCAAATATTACAAGATTGCCATTGATTTAATCTCAACCCTTAAACACACCAATCGGATGGACCAGATCGCTTCCTAGACTTTCTAGGAAAAACACACTTTCCGTGCGAACCCTACTCATAAGATTTATATCACAATTGTTGTAAAAAATAAACATAGAACGCAAACAAACAAACTGAATCGATATCAACTAAACAACATCATATTCGTTTTTATTGTTTTTTATCGATGTAAGGTTTTCTCTTTCTATTACTATAGCGTATGCCGGTACCATAACAAATCGAACAAATAACACTGAATTCCCACTGCGAGGCGCGGGGGAAACTCACAATTATATATATATTTTTGACGAGGGTTGATGAATAGTAACTTTATTTTTATAATAATATATAGTTTTTTTTATTATTTTATTATTTAATACGTTATAATAGTTTATTATTATATTTACTTTTAATAACATATTTTTCTTTTTTTTAAACATATATTTGTCACACCCCCAAAATACCACATGCGGAACACCGCGGGACGTGTGACGTACCAGGATCCAAGCCACCAATCACCTTGAACTATACACGATATAAATAAAAGTTCTCATTTATTTCATAAACAATTTCAAATCATAACTTAAACAAGTACGTTCAGCGGAAGCATATTATAAATAGTTGTTCGAGTAATTTAAAACAAATGTGCATAATCATTGAACAAGTATCCAAGAGCTACGACCCGTGACCACTCCAGCACTCCCAGATAGCAAGTCCCATCCGTGAATCTAACGACCTGCAAGCATGCAGACATGTGTGTCAGACTACGCTGGTGAGTTCAAAGTTTGTTATCACGTTTTAGTTACCAGAAATAAGTATAAAACATTTCAGAAATATGATGTCGTTAATAACTCGATTACAGCCGATGGCTCCAGATTATTTTCCCTATTCCCCAATGCCTCTATCAAAGCAATGGTCAAGACTAGGGTCATTAGTTCAAGTTCGTCCTCCCTGGTACGGTGTGAGGGTGCCAAACATAAATAACGCTATTAACTAATACCCCGTTGCCTCCCCGGCAACAAATCGGTAGAAGGGAGTTGAATGATAGATATGAGTGTATTAACCAACATCCCAGGTTTAACATTCCAGTCCAACCCAATTACCCGACATTCCTCCCCAGAACGTTTACCAGATGTCCCTCCCCGGGACGCATGCTTGGAAAAAGAGCAGTGAACTCACCTTAGGTTTGTTGGGTATTTATCAAGTTACCCGTTCTAGTTAATCAACCAACCCTACCGTGGTTAACAATACTTATTAGTCTCATAATCACCCAAGTCATATGTTTTACACAGATTACATTCATCACGTAGCATGCATATCATCATTAACATGTATCAGATAGAGTTTTTGAAATCATCACAGACAGTTTCGTCTAATCTATCACCTACAACACTCTCCACGAAAAAACAGTCTTTCGTGGAAGGCCTCTTTGGCGAAAAACCCCATGATGAAGGATGGTCCTTCGTCGAGAGAGTGGGTGGCGAAAGACCCTAGTGTTTCACCGAACGAAGACCCTAGTGTTTCGTCACAACCCTAGTCAGACAGTTACACTTCCTTTCATTCAGTCGTATGCTATCAAGTTCATCAATACCCAAACAGATCTAACAACAGATTAAACGATAATCCTGTATTCTAGTTATGAATCACCATGCATACAAAACGTAACAATAAATCATCACACATCAAACTTGCACCCTATGCATAACAGTTTACAAGCGATTACTATGTAACTCTAGTCATTAAGACATTAACTTAACATGCGATCATCATGGTAAAGCAAACAATTCATCAGTTAGGTATAACACCGGAATTACGCATAAGAAATCGCCTTTCTAACCACTAGTAACTACATGAACTAACACCCAAATTCATTCATCCATTCTAACTGCACAAAGTCATAGACGAAACCCTAATTTCACATAAAGATCTCATGCAGCACAAACAATCATCCACAAAACAAACATTAATCAACATATAGTGTGGTGAAGTGCTAACCGATCGACGAGATAGTCACGAGAATACAAGAAGGCTTGGAGAGAGATGACTAGCGCTGCCGACGTTTACAATTGAGAAGAAAGGTCTAGGGTTAAGCAGGTTTATGTTTAAATAGTGAGAGCAGCGTGTCTGGGTTCCATTTGGGCCAAAGCCCATCTCGGCGAATAACACTCCCGACGAAAAACCATTTTTCGTCGGTTAGCCAATGATGACAAAAGACCAATCTTTCGTCGTGAACACTAAGTGACGAAACATTTGTAAGTCTTAAGCTTTCATTCACAAATAATATAACAATTCATTAATCACATTCATTAATAATCAAAACTCTAATCTTTCAAACAATAACACACCACATAACATGAAACAAATTATCAAAACAGATTTGCCACACAAGAGGTACGTAAATGAAAGAACTTGAAATCTCGGGTTGTCACATATTTCCTTTACCTTTTTTTTAATAAACGTTTTTTCTTTTTTTTAACATATATTAATTTATCGATTAATTTGATACTTCTTTAATATTTTATGTTTATAAAATTTTTCTAAAACTTAAGCACGTAGTTGTGCTTGATTTCTTTTCCTGGCATTCCGTTATAAGTTTTGTTAAAAACGAAGTTGTACTCAAAATAAAGCATTTATTTGGTATCATACAACGGTACAATGATAACCTAAATCGTTTGAATGGTTTGACTTTCTACACAACATGCTTTATTTTCAAATCACGTTTGTTTTACATTATCATTTGCTCGGTTTCGCCGCAACGCACGATATAAAAACTAGTATATATAGTTTACGAAAGACGATGAATAGTAACTTTATTATTTAAATAATATATAGCTTTTTTATTATTTTTTATTTAATATATTATAATAGTTTATTATTATACTTACTTTTAATAATATATTTTTATTTTTTTCTTTTTTTAAACCATATATTTCCTTTTTCATTTTTTAATAATTGTTTTTTCTTTTCTATAACATATATTAATTTATCAATTTCTAGAACATATATTAATTTATCAAATAATTTGATACTTTTTTAATAATTCACGTTTATAACTTTTTTTCTAAAAACTTAAGTACGTAGTTGTGCTTGATTTTTTCACTCGACATTCCGTTATAAGTTTTATTAAAAACGAAGTTGTACTCAAAATAAAGTATTTATTTGGGGTTATAAAACGGTACAATGATAAACTAAACCGTTCTAATAGTTTGTCTTTCTAAACACCATGCTTTATTTTCTAATCACGTTTGTTTTACATTATCATTTGCTCGCTTTCGCCGCAACGTCCAAAAATAATAATATATAGCTTTTTATTATTTTTTATTTAATATATTATAATAGTTTATTTTTATATTTACTTTTAATAATATATTTTATTATTTTTTCTTTTTAAAACCATATATTTCCTTTACCATTGTTTAATTAATTTTTTTCTTTTTCTAGAACATATATTAATTTATAAAATAATTTGATACTTCTTTAATAATTTACGTTTATAACATTTTTCTAAAAACTTAAATACGTAGTTGTGCTTGATTTTTTCCCTCAACATTCTGTTATAAGTTTTGTTAAAAACGAAGTTCTACTCAAAATAAAGTATTTATTTGGTATCATAAAACGGTACATTGATAAACTAAACCGTTCTAATAGTTTGTCTTTCTAAACAATATGCTTTATTTCCAAATCACGTTTGTTTTACATTATCATTTGCTCGGTTTCGCCGCAACGCACGACGTAAACAAACCTTGTTATACATTATATTATACATATAATTTTAGACTTACCATGAATAGCGATTTTGTTTTCTTAAGTAATTATTTTAATTTTTACCATCATTTAATTTGATTTTTTTACCCAATTGTGTTATGTGTTTTTTTTTCAACAGTAAGATAAATTTTATTGGAAACAAACATTGTTTTATTTGGTACCTGTATTCAAATTTTTATAGTTTAATATTAGATAATGGATATCGTGTAGCTACTATAGTGAACTGAACTAAAACCAATCGAATAGCATCGGTATCGGTACCGGTATTTTTTTTTGCTTTCGAATAACTGAACTATATCGCTACCGTATCATACCGAACAACATTGATATCGGGACCTGTATTCACCTTTATGGTTTTCGGTGTCGATCATTTTTCATTTACACAACTTTTTCTGCAATGGTAGAGGAATATTTAGTTCCGTGACAATTTGAACCGATCAATGTCGTTCGAATAACTTCAGGGACGGTATCGGTTTCATTTTTATCGTTTCCGGTCAATGTAAAACAAGTGTTGATTTCTTTTTTTCAGTTAATATACCAAGTACCGGTATAATACCATCAATATCCCCCGCAAAACAAATCGAACTTATACAGACCTAATTCTCGCTGTAATGCGCGGAGGAATCGTACACTATTACAAGAAAATAACTAGGGATGAATCATAATAACAATGATTCATATATATATATATATATCCACATTATTTTATTATTATATTATATATATATATATATAGTGGGGAAAATGCGGAAAGTGTGTTTTTCCTAGAAAGTGTAGGAAGCGATCTGAGCCATCAGATGAGTGTGTTTAATGGTTGAGATCATTTTGGTAATATACGTGTCTTTAAAATAGGCGAATTTAATTGATTGGGGGTAAATGTGTCATTTAAGTTGTTTTAAATAAGGATATAACTTCCAATCATAAAACCACCTCCAAAAATGTCACAAATTTTTTTCTCTCTCTTTCTAATCCCTCACATTTGAAAACACCAAATCATACAAAAAAAAGATAAATCAGATCTGGATGTGTTCATAGTAGTGTGTTTTAGCAATAAAACACAGTGTGACGAACTAGTGACTGATTACTAGAACACAACATAAAGAATGCCAACTGATAAAACACAACGTGAACCAGTAACTGATAAAACACAACATCAAGAACACCAAAATCATATCAACTAGTAACTGATAAAATACATTGTGATGAAATAGTAACCGGAACCAGTAACTGATAAAACACGTTGTGATGAACCAGTAATTGATAAAATACAACATCAAGAATGCCAAAATCACATCAACCAGTAACTGATAAAAGACATTGTGATGAACACAGTAGATAAAATACAAAAGAACATGCCATTCATGAATCATAACAGGTATAACACATTGTGATGAAACCGGTAATTGATAAAACACAACATCAAGAATGCCAAAAATCATATCAACCAGTAACTGATAAAACACATTGTGATGAAACAGTAACTGAAACCAGTAACTGCTAAAACACATTGTGATGGGACCAGTAACTGATAAAACACAACATCAACAATGCCAAAATCACATCAACCAGTAAATGATAGAACACATTGTGATGAAACAGTAACTGATAAAACACACTGTGATGAAACCAGTAACTGATAAAACACAACATGAACCAGTACCTGATAAAACACAACATCAAGAATGCCAAAAATCATATTAACCAGTAACTGATAAAACACATTGTGATGAAACAGTAACTGAAACTAGTAACTGCTAAAACACATTGTGATGAAACAAGTAACTGATAAAACACAAAATCAACAATACCAAAATCACAGAAACCAGTAAATGATAGAACATATTGTAATGAAACAGTAACTGAAACAGTAACTGATAAAACACATTGTGATGAAACCAGTAACTGATAAAACACTACGTGAACCAGTACCTGATAAAACACAACATCAAGAATGCCAAAAATCATATCAACCAGTAACTGATAAAACACATTGTGATGAAACAGTAACTGCTAAAACACATTGTGATGAACCCAGTAACTGATAAAACACAACGTGAAGAAATTGTTAATGATTTGAACTTCGTAATTTAGAGTAACTGCCCTTTTGAAATCGTAATGATTTGAAATTGTTAAAGAGATATACGTTTCCATAAATATCTGGATAGTTAGTTTAGGATATATAATATTATTAATAATCAAATTACCGTAATGCCCTTTTAAATAAAAAAACTAAAAGCCACTTGTCACCTTCCTATTGTTTCCTAGTCTTTCTAGGAAACTTAGGCTTTCTAGCCAACTCCCATTCTCTCTCTCTCTCTCTGTATATATATATATATATATAATATGATATATCATTATTGTTTAACTTTGTTTTTTCTAATAATTTATGATTATTAATATTTTAAAAAACTGCATGCATAGTTTTGTTTTTTTTTTCTTTTGATATTCCGGCATAAATTTGGTTAAAATGGAGTTTTATTCAAAATAAAGTGTTATTTTTGGTATTGTTGTAAGCCATATGAGTCCATGTGCGAATCAATACCGTGATGAATTTAATTAAACTAATTCTGACTGAACATCGACGGTACCGTTATCGATATAATCGAAACTAATATTTGCTTATACGATTTTATATAGAGGTAAAATATTTTTGGACATGTCACGACTTTATTTTTTTCGGTTTTCTTTTTCAAATACTATAGCGAGTGTCGATATCGTATGTCGATCAATTTCCCGCCACGTAGCGTGGGGGAAATATCGCTAGTTATATATCAGTTACAAACTCAAATGAGTTTAAATGTGGAGTAGTATGATGTTTTGTAGATTCGACTTGAAATTGTTAAGTTGTTCATAATTGTTTGATTAAAGTAAGAATAGGGGTGTGAATTTGTGACACGACTCGAAAACCCGACACGAACCTAACACAAAATTTGCGGGTTTAGGTTTTGTAACACCCGTTCTTATAAATCCAGGTTTAACGTATATTTTTCGAAAATATCCATGTGATTAATGATTACATATACATCAAAAATACGGGTTTGTTAAAAACTTTTACAATTTAAGTAATATACATAATGTAATTTTATTCGCCGTTTAAAATAACGACAAAACAACGTTGCGGAAGCTTTGTTTAACATGTGTTCGGTCCTTGCTCGTCGCTTGATCTTCATCCGGGCACTCATGGCAATCACCTATGATCAAAACCAACTTAAAAGTTAGTTTCGATAGTCAAATATGAAGTTCAAACAAGTACAGGGGTTAAATATGACAAAAATAACATTTTTCCAAGTTTGGGGGCGTCGCGTGACGCTAGGCCCCCTTTTCAGCAGAATGTTGCTTATCAGTTGCTGCATATTCCCTGTACGATCTGATTTCACGGAAACGGCCATAACTTCTTCGTTATTGATCCGTTTTACCCGATTCTTTTTCCTACGCGTCCGTAATTTAATTCTCCATCTAATGGAGTTAAAATCCAAGATCTTACATAATAAAATTTCAGACTTTAATTCTTCGGCTTATTACCCTTTTTACCGACTTTTGACCCGTTCGTGATTTTATCACACCAACATGTTTTATTGACCTTTAAACTCATGAAATTCATTAATACAATATCTCATATCATATTAATCTCAAATCACGGGTTTCTCACTTAATAAAATCCCGTTTACACTTAAATGCTTCTTTTGACCCGTTAAGGGTATTTACGCATTTTAGTCTAGAACTTGTACCTTTCTTTTGTCGCTACAAAAGTTCCATGTCTAGTTAACTACAATTATTCCACCACAACTAATTTGTGGTGGATTTATCATAACGAACCCCTTTTTCCCAAATTTTACCCATCAGTTGATCATTTTACGCAAATGACCACTTTTGAGCATTTGACCCGCGAATGTGCATTCCTATGACCTTTATTCGTGTCTAATGATTCCATAATCTTAATGTAAGTTTCTAAACAACCCCTATGAGTCGTTTGCCCAATATACCCTTCAAGGGTATTTTAGTCAACTTTAGTCCCTCACTATTCGACGAAGGACTTTCGCTAAATATTTGACCAAATTTTAGGTTTAACTAAAAGCTTGATTATACATACCTGGCTCGGGTCAAAGTATTGACCCGTTTACATAACTTTTGCTTTAAATCTTTCTAGTTAAAGCGATGCAAGCTTATGTTATTTCCTGTGATTACAAAACTCAACAAGCGATTGTCAAATGTTATTGTTAAATGGTGTTAACAACACCATTTGACCCATCTAGTCTAATCGACTATTTGTCCGTATGAGATGGTATTTAATTACCATTTCATCCCCTTAAACCCTTTTTCCGGTTTTCCTTTGAACTTGTTTCACTTAAGCCGTTTTTATTTATTCGTCATTACATGACTAATTTACCATTTTACTCCTTTTATTATAGTCATGATTTCTTACCATTTTCCATTATTCCGACTCTCATTGAATCATGTCGGAATATCATGTACTAACCATTTAGTAGCATCAATATTAATACTTGAAATTTAGTAACTTCGCAAATAGTGAAAAAGGGGCGTAAGTTCTACTTACCTCGCATCCGAACTACGCTTTTCCTTTCCTTCTTGATTCGTTTGACCCGCTCCCTCATCAAGCTTCCACCTAGCTTGTTACGCGTCAAACTATCATCATCGTTTTCAAGGTGGTTAGTTTAATCATAATTTAATACGATTATTCCACCTTACACATTTCATATCAAAATTTACCATTTATCGAATTATAGGTCAGTTTGACTTTTTTTTTAAAAGTCAACTGCCCATTAGTATGCTAATTGCATTTTCGAGTTCATCATCTAGTTTAGCATTCTTTAATTACCCGGTAGGCGTTATCTTTAGACCACCGTTTTAACCAAAGTTCTAACCACGTTTTATCACATTTAGAACTCTTTTTAATCACTTTTTGCATAATAGCTGAAACATCACAATTAAGTGTTTTAACTACTAAAATTCTAGTTTCGAGCCTTCTTTGAGGCATTTCAACAAACACTTTAAGGGGCAGAATTTTGCATGTTTATTTATCAAGTCTCTAGCTTATCTCTTAGCCCTAATTTCACATAAATCAACCATCTTACAAAGTGGTTAACTTCTATAATTTATGAAATCACTTCAAAATTGTCAATTTACACTAGATCAACAATCTATTTCCTAGTGTTCATCAAATTTCACATAACTCACTAATCACCTACAATGGTGATTATAGTTTTCACTAAAATTTCACATGATTTCAGCTTGTGTTTGTCTAGGGTTTGTCCCTAGACACTATAGTCGTTCCTAAATCATCATAACATACACATGCAACCATAAATTCAGAAATTCCCAATTTCATGAGAATTTCAAGCTAAGAGTTTTCATTAAATTTTACATACCTTTTAATCCTCTTGTGATGAGGATCAATAATCCATGCTTTGATTTCGATTTTGGGCTGAATTGGACCTTCAATTTGCAAGTTTAGTGAAGTTCTAGGGTTTTGAAGAGTGGGGGTCGACCTGCTCTCTTCTTTGATCGACCAGACACCTCTAATTGGGGTGTTTGGTTTATTTTTATTTGTTTTATTAAATTCTAGTTTCTAGTTCTACAACTTAGGTCCCTCCACTTTTGTATAACTTATAGTTTGGCAAATTTTAACCCTATTATAAGTTATCTCTAGACTATTAGCTAACTAGGTTAAAATTCCTAGTTAGTAAATTCTTGTTTATTTAATAATCCAAATATTCACCGGGTTACTTTTACCACTAAAGGTAAATTACCCTTCTTTTAATATAAACGTGGTTTGATTACCAAACCCGTTTTCGGGGTGTTACAGGTTTAGTCTAAACGAGTTCTGGTCAGTTTCAGTGAACCTGGGAACCCGTTTGGCTAAACGGGTCAGGTTCGGGTCAACGCGGCCAGGTTGGTGGGTTGACCCGTTTAACCCATTTGTAATAAAATTATATATTTTTATAATATGTCTAATGTGAAAAATTAAATTGGGTGTGCATTTTATGTAGGGTTCGGCTACAAAGTCCATTTTTCCTACAAAGTGTACAAAGTCATAAAACACCACAATTTCAGCCATAAAACACATTCAAACCCACAAATAACTAGTTGAAAGATCACTAAAACACAATATCCAAACTCTAACTGTTCGTAAAAACTTCAAACACATCATCGTAGAACTATCAATATAAAACACAACATCATAATCAAAATAAAACACATTAATGTTAGTCATCCGATAATCAAAGCCTTATCATACGAAACACAACACAAAACTCACAAATATGGCATTTTATTAATCTTCACTTTGTTAGTTGTGGGTTTTGAGTGTGTTTTATGGTTGATATTATAGTATTTTATGACTTTTTACACTTTGTAGGAAAAATGGACTTTGTAACGAACTCCCACCCATTTTATGTAATAGTTATAACTTAAAAAGGGAAATTGACATAAAATTTTATGATTTTAATGTAACTTTATTATATAATTTTGTATTTTTTGTACTAGATGTTAATTTTAATATATTAATTTGCTAAAATATACAAAAATCGGATTGAACGGGTCGAGTTTGGGTCAGCCTGCGAATATTCGGGTCGGGTTCGAGTTCATATGTATGGCACAATTTTCGGGTTTGGGTCGGGTTCTTCTAAAATTTTCAGGTTCGGGTCGAGTTGAACCCGCCAACCCACAAACACGACCCGTTTAGCACCCCTAAGTAAGAATTGCGTTTCATCGAACCATCTGGTTTCCTTTTGTTGGGCGTGTTTCCTTTCAGATACATCATAACATCAATTAGAACCAGTGGTTGACCCATAATTTTTTTCAATGGGGTCCATTTTTTTCGGTGTTCAAAATTTTCATAACAAAACATTAAAATTTTCGGGTCGGTCCCCGCATGGGTCGTGTCATAGCGAGGTTTGAACTAGATTAAAAAAAACAGGAAAAACGAGCTATACAAGGATTGAACCCATGACCTCTTGTTGGTAAAAAAAGGATTTACCACTACACCAAGTTTCCTTTTCTTTCTATGATGTCCACCTAATTATATTTATGGGGTCCTTATACAAATTAATATACCAAATCTACTAAATTTTTTTAAAAACATTGGGGTCCGTGTACCACGAACCACTCTATATGGGTCCGCCCCTGCTTAGAACCCCATTTATCGTTAGTTATAATGTATAGGGGTAATGGGTGGAGATACAATAGGAAGTTAATTTAGCTAGGAAGGCTAGGAAGTGATCTTGACCATCCATTTAGTTAATCAAGGGCTAAGATTAAATCAGGGAAATTGAAAAGAAGAAAAGAGGCGCGTGAGTTTGTTTAGGGGCATTCTAGTCAATCCAAGCCAATAGTTTCTCTCTCCTCAAATTCCCCCCCATTTTTTAAACGTTAATAACTCTTTCATACGACATTATTTTTTTTATAAAAATTGCACCAAAAAAACGAGCGTTTTTTTATCTTTTAAACGAGTATACTATTGCTATATTTAAAAAAAATTAAACTCAGTTGCGTAAAACGCAATAGAAAAACCCCCAGTTACGTAAAACACAATGAAAAAAAACCTAAAAAATGACATTTTTCTAAAACGCAATGCACCAAAAACACAAATAAATGACTTATTTGTAAAACGCAATGGCCAGAAAACACAAAGAAATGTCTTATTTGTAAAACGCAATGGCAAGAAAACACTTAAAATGTCTGTTTTCTAAAACGCAATGGACTGAAAACACATAAAAAGTGTTTTACCTAAAACGCAATGCACAAAAAACACAAAGAAATGTCTTATTTGTAAAACGCAATGGCCAGAAAACACTTAAAATGACTCATTCTAAAACGCAATTGCCTAAAAGACAAAAGAAAGTGTTCTCTGTAAAACGCAATGGACTGAAAACACCTAAAAATGTGTTTTACCTAAAACGCAATGCACCAAAAACACTTCAAGAATGTGTTTTTCTAAAACGCAATGGTCAGAAAACACCAAAGAAAGTGAATTGTCTGTGCTATGAACTGTCTGGACCATTGCAGTTTCCAGAGGCAATTTACAGAAAATTAATTTTTCTGATGCATTTTTATTACAGCAATTTAATCGGAAAAAAAAAATTTCCAAGCTGACCTGGCAGCTCAACCCCAGCTCTGCCCCTTGGACCCCGCCAGGGGCGCTGCCCCCGGACCCCCGCCAAGATCGTAAAACGCAATGACTAAATCAAAAACCCATATCGTAAAAATGAAATTAAAGAATTTCTTACATGGATCGAAGTTATTTCTTCAACAATTGACGATTTTTGAATGATTGAAACACTTATTAGCTCTCGAATCGAACGGATCGAGTGATTATCTTCAAAATCACCGGAAAAAACGAGATTTTGTATGAAATTAAAGTGGGTTTTCTTCAAAAAAGCTGAAGAACACGTTGATCGGGTGTTTGAATCATTGATTGGTGATGAAAATCGCAATATAATGTAGTGATTATTGAGATAGAAAGTGAAGAAATGGTTGAAGATGGTGGGTTTTGAAAATGGTGGGTTTTGAAGTTACTGGGTTTTGAAAAGGAAGAAGAAAAGGGTTGGATTGACTAAAATACCCTTTTTCTTTATTTTAAATGTTGCCACATGTCCTAATCCTATTGCTTCCTAGACTTCCTAGCCAAAATAAACTTTCTATTTGATCTTTTCCCTAGGGGTAAGATCAAATAAAAAGTTTATTTTGCCTAAGTAGGATGAGAATGAATCTTAACCATTCATTTTTCAAATTAATGGTTAAGATGAAAGTGTAGGAGAAAGGAGGAGTGCAAGGGTATCTTGGGAAAATCCTATTTATGGACTTTCTCTCTCCACATGCAAGGCACATGCATATTTCACCCCCATTTTTTAAACGTTCATAGTTTTTTTATACGACATTATTTTTTCATAAAAATTTCACCATAAAATCGAGCGTCATTTTTATCTTTAATTTGAGTACCATATTGCTATATAAAATATGAAGACTAAAAAACCCCACTAAAATGTGTTGTATTTCTATGTTGTATAACATTTTTTTTGTGCTGGATTTTTGTACTATATTTTTGTACTAAATTTTTTGTGCTGAATTTTTTTGTCTTAATTTTTTTTTTCTCAATTTTTTGTACTGGATATTTTTGTACTACATTTTTTTGCTAAATTTTTTTGTACTATATTTTTTGTATTAGATTTTTTTTTGCTATATTTTTTTGTACTACATTTTTTGTGCTATATTTTTTGTACTAGATTTTTTTTGCTATATTTTTTTGTACTCGATTTTTTTGTGCTAGATTTTTTTATACTAGTTTTTTTTTTGTATTTTGAAAAAACAAAAGGGGTGACACATGTCATTTTCACTTCTATTTATAAGGACCAAAATGCCCTTGATTCCTACTTATTAGGAATGACACATGTCATCATCACAATCCTTCTTAGGCTACTTAGGCAAAATCCACTTTTTAGTGGATCATTCCCCATAATGTATAACATAAAACTATATACTATGGTATATAATAAAAGGGGCATTCTATACACACCCCCCCTATTACTAACCACACCCCCCTTGTGAGAGGAAACTGTCGGTCCCACGCAGGCCCCACCTGTAAGTTATGTGAAAGGAGGGGGGTGTAGTTAGTAATAGGGGGTGTGTATAGTAGTGCCCATAATAAAATCCTACATTGTAGGCAATACAAATGTCAGACGTGCAAAGCGGAACAAAGAATCCGGCCGGACTCTTCGACCACTCCCATTGGTGACGTGTGAAAGACCACCAACTTTCTCAAATTTTGCTCAATTCTTTCGCCAGTTGTCCAAATTTGGTTGGTACACTACTTTAATTTTCTTTTTTATATTTTCTTTTTTATGTTTTTCTTAACTACTTTTTATATCCTTTTGCCTTTGATACCTTTGGCTTGCTAGCCCTAGAAGCCATCAGATTTCTTAAACGGGTCCAACGGGTTGTTCACAGCAACATTTCGTCTCCTAGAGATCGGGGTTTCGTTTTTACTAGGTTAGGTTTCGCTATTCAAAAGGGGGTAGCGGCACAGCTTGTTACCCGCTTACCGGCTATCTTGGTGTAATTTGTTTGACCTTATATATAAATTACTTTGCATTTTTAATTACTTAAATAACTTGCTGTATTTAAACTTAAAAATAAAACTGGGCATACCGTATTACTTAGTTTTTCTATTGTAAACATTTCGGTATAAATTTTATTGAAAACTGAGTTTATTCAAAAAGAATATTTATTTAGTATAAATAGATATTGACGTTTTAACCTTTTTACTTTTATTCTTAAAAAAAATAACTTTTAATTATTTTGAAATAAAATGCATTTTTAATATAAACTAGAATTACGACCCGTCGCATTATTCTTTAGTTATAACTAAGTCGATTTAGGACGCACACGTTATGTTGAACCTGTCAAACAGAAAAAAATAGACGATGTAAAAACGTTCACCTACACACGTACGTTGCGTCGTGTTAACTTTTCAAAATTTAGACCGAAACGTGAAAACGCTAAACCAAAGACGCACGTTGCGATGTTTTAAGTCACAAAATTTAGAACGAAGCATAAAGCGAAAAATTTGAAGAAAATGAAAACTATAAAGGACCAAAGTTGAAAGTAAAAAAAGTTGTGAGTATAGATTGCAAAAGATAAAAGGTTTAATGTTAAAAGTAAAAAACAAATATTTTTGGGTTAAAAGTAATTTATGAAATACTTTTGAATGAAAAGTAAAAAAAACATTTTTTTTTTTAAAAACCCCCAATGCCAAAGTTAGAACAACCATATGCATAACTTTTGAAAAACCACCAAAGTGAAGATTACAACACATAAGTAAAAAAGAATCAAAGTGATTAAATCGCAAAATATGAAAACTTTTGAATTAGAAGTAAAAGAATCAAATTAATCAAAGGGGTTAAATTACCAAAGATTAAAACTTTAAACTTAAATTGTCAAAGATTAAAATATTTTAACTTAAATTGTCAAAGATTAAAATTGTATGGTAAATTGTCAAAGATTAAAACTTTAGGGTTAAAAAGAAAACAAAGATTAGAAGTTTAAACTTAAATTGTCAAACATTAAAACTTTAAGGTTAAAAAAGAAAATTTCTATTTTTTTTGAAAGACTCCCAAAGCCAATTGTACAACTATCATATGCACAAATTAGTTGCTTATTAATAAGGTTATAATACAATAAAAAACTACCCATATCTACATTCATCTAATAAAAATTTAGATTGTGAATGTGTGTTAAAAAATGAATAAGGTTGGGTTGTCTAGATGAAAGAGATAGATATTATTTTTTAGTGGAAGGTTAGGTTGAGTTGAGTTGGGTAAATGATGTGGATAGTCTTATGTAATCCGAATAAAGAGGAAGGAAGAAGAGTTTGTTCACAAAGTCCCTTTAACTTAAATATTGGAGTTAATTACTATTTTCGTCCATGTGGTTTGTCAAAAATCACTATTTCAGTCCATTAGTTTAAAAATTGCGATTTCAGTCCCTGTGGTTTCACTTTCGTAACCATTTCAGTCCATGTGGTTTTACTTTCGTAACCATTTCAATCCATTTATTCTGTTAGTACAGGGACTGAAATGGTTACGAGATGGACTGAAATTGTTACGAAAGTGAAACCATAGGGACTGAAATCGCAATTTTTAAACTAATGGACTGAAATAGTGATTTTTGACAAACCACAGGGACGAAAACAGTAATTAACTCTAAATATTGTAAATTCTTATAACCAAGGATTTACAAACATCATTGACATGGACCGAACCCTTTAAATAAAAGCAAACTTACTTAGAGCATTCATAACAGGTTTTGCATATATTTGTTAGTGAGTTCTGCAAATTTTAGGAAGTGGTTGTAAGTGGAAGAGATAAAAAATATTACTGTTCATCTACATATTTGAGAAAACATTGTTTCCCGCATTTATTTTTTTAATATTTTTTGAAAGTGGTTACGAGTGGATGAGAGAGAAAATGTAATGATAAATATATATAAAAAATATTATTTAATTGAAAATGAGAGAAAAAATGTAGTGACTTTTAGTGTAATTATACGAATAAAAACAAGGATTTATACCCTTCGGTCTAGCTGTTTTGGGACTTTTACGATCCGGTCCACCGTCCATACGGCTTACGGTTTGAAAAACAAGTATTAAAAGTTCGACCCATGAATTGGATATGGTAATCGATTGTGTAAAGTGTAAATAGAACCAACGAAACAAAAAAATCCTTTTTCTTTTCATGAAAAAATGATCATAGGTTAGAATGAGCGGTTTGAAGACAGAGGGCGGATCTTGATTTATGGTTGATATTCGTGGGGTTTTGAGGACATCAAGACTGGGTCTTCTATTCTTAAACCAAACGCATCATGGGATTGGCGGATGTTTAGAAACCGTGTACGATGTTTAGCAGATCAGGTACGATGTTAGTGATTAATTAAGTATTTATAATTGTCGTTTCTTAGTATTAAGTTATTTACAAATGAGTTTCATGAAGATGAGAATTTTATTTGAAAAAAATGAAGATGGTGAAATGTGTAGGTTATGGAGCAAGGGTTTTCGCCTTTACGAGATCGTAAATAGTAGGGGCGTTAAAAAACTGACCACGACCGTCCAGACGGTGGTTTAACGTTTCAATTTGGTTTGAACTTGGATATGGTCGCGTGACCTTGTTATCTTTTTCTTATTACAAGAATACGAGTTTAAACTTAAAAGCAATGGTAACATACAACTGACATATTTATGCTGTTTTACAATGCTGATTTTGGAATGTTAGAAAATCTACTCTTTAGGTAGCTTTTTTACTTCACTTTAACAAATTCACATTGTATCAACACATTTTTGTTTTATAATATCGTAAAATCACAAGATCAAAATCAGGATATTAACAATATGATACGAATGTTTACAATGAAAGACGATTTTCTAATACGACAAATGAAAGAAAACGGGAAAATCAAATGAAAGACGGGCTCATACAAACTTTATAAAGTTAAAGTATGCTGTTTTCTGTTGGGTTGTTAAATCAAAGGTTTAAAGATCTTGGAGGCATTTGGTCAAAATTTTTCAAAACAACTAAAATATATCAAGTAATTGGAATCTGGATATGTCTACCTGAATGGGAATCAATGCGTTTGACAAAATAAACCTGTTTAGCGGTGGTGGCATCAGGTGGCGGTGATTTTGGTAAGAAAGGAGAAGATTCCGATTCCTTTTGTTGAAATTCCAGTTAAAATGAATTCTGTGAACCAAACGGGGCCTTAAGGATTACCCAAACGAGATTCAAGGTATTCATTTTCTTTCCTGATGGCATCAAGATCCACTTGTAGTTTGTCCATGTTTAAACTTCGGGTAGCAATACTTGAAAGCTTAGTTTCGAGATCTGTTTCTTCTCTACGCGTTCTGTCAGCTGCAAGGATCTTTTCTGAAATTTCTTGAAAACTCTCGTGGATTGTCGTCAGCAAAATGTGCGCTTGTTCTCCTACCTGGTCCTTCTTTGCTTCCCTACAAAAGCGGGATTAGTTCTAGTACATCGAACAATGTTTGGCAGAAATTACTAAATTAGATTTAGTACTGAAATCTTTAAGATAATATTATCTTTTAAATATTGTGATAGCTACGCGTAGAGGTGGCAAATGGGAGCCTTTTGTAAATAATTAGTCAGTTATGATTATAAAACTTGGATTATTTCAATAATAAAATAATTTTAGAGGCTTTATGCATTAGAAATACACCACGAGAGCCTTTTGACCGGTCCGACCCACATGAAACACATGTTCTTTAAAAACTTCAAATATCTTTCCGATGACGATTACGGTATCAATATGATACTTAAAAAATATTTAATTTCTGTAATCTTGTAAATGCTTTTGATAAAATGATTTCAGGGGTTTTATGCATAAAATATACAATTCGGGGCTTTATAACCAGCCTGACCCATTTGGGTTGACATGAAACACTTTTTCTCCCAAATATTAACATGTTTCTTAAATAAACAGTGCGTCAAATATGACTACAAAAATCATATTATTTCATATTTTTTTTTGAACGGTGGAAAGATATGATTATAACGAAGAATAATTTCATTGGAAAGATGAAATAATTTCAGAAGTTTTATGTACTAAAAAAATACACTTTTGAGTCGTTTGACCCATTAGAGACTGTTTCCTTTTTGGCTACTTTTAAACATTAGCTGTTTGGCCCGTTAGAGATAAAGCGCAACACTAATCAATTAAGGAAGCGGAAATCTCTTTCTGCAACTTCATAAAATTTGCAGCAAATGAAAAAGTTTGAATTTTAAAACTTCATAGTTACAAGTGAATGATGTAGTTGATGATGTTTACCTTAGAAGTGTTTCATCTACCACAGCGTAAGTTCGATGCAGGCGTTCTTGAATCATGTTGCTCTCCAGTTGAAGATCTCGGGTATCTTTCAAAATACGTTCTATGTCAATGTCTTGTTTTCGGCTGTTTTTAGTAATCTCTTTTATCCGTTCAATGTAGGATCTTCTTGATGCCGACTTCGGTAGTTTCTCAATTTCTTCTTTCAAATTCAAAAGTTCCTTTTCTCTGAGTCAAAACAAAGCATAAGAACCTGTTGAGAACTTCATAGAAATGGCCACCGTGTATGTGTTACAGTGTTCGGCAATACTTTACCTTTGATTTGTTTCAGACAATGTGGACTCTAAGTCCTGCTCGAGTTTTTTCCACTGTTGATGTTTTTCTTGAGACTCGGGTTGTTTTGCACATAGATCTTCTTCAAAATTTCTTTTCTTGTCTTTTAAAGGCTTTATGATTGTTTCCCTGTCATATATATCAAGTTTATTTGGATTTTAGACACAGTGGATTATAATTAGGGGTGAGCAAAAAACCGAAAAACCGAACCAAAATCGAAAAAACCGATTTAGCCGAACCGAAAAAGCCCGAGCTGCACAAAAAACCGAACCGAAGTTTGCGGTTCGGTTACGGTTTTGCATTTTATAAATACCGAAAAAACCGAACCAAAAAATCATTTTTTAAAATTTTTTTTTCCTATATATTGACTTAGGAGTTATTAGTTTTATTCTTGATGTTCAGTATTTATAATAAGAACATTAAGATGTTTATTTATCATTGAAATCCATTGTCTACAAGAAATAACAAAATTTGACATAAAGATTAAATGTTTTTCAAAGTATTATAACAGAAAACATCTTAATACAAAATTTGGAGAAATATTAAAATAGATTACAAGGTTAGGTTTATGTCAACAATATTAATTAAAAATATTAAATATATTAACTTAAATGTAAAAAATCTAAGAAAGATTCTTAAACTTTAAATTATACTTTTTATTTTTGAATCTTATGTAATTTGTTTCAAAAACCGAAATATCGAACCATTGCTAAACCGAACCGAATGGTACATACCCCTAGATTATATACATTTAAAGATATAAACTGAAGACGCCATTGGCCTTTCCAAACAATTACCATTTTGACTCCATTTCTGCTATATTATGTTTCTTTGCATCTATTTGCTTACTGAGCTGTGTAATGTAGGACTCCAAAGGGGTATGTTCATCACAAGCCATTTCCATTGCTGCTTTCAACATATCATGTTGCTCTTCCAATTGTTGTAGCATCAATGATTTTGCCTTCATTTCATCTGTAAACACATTTTCTTGATTTATTAAAATTTCTGTCTTGTCACTCGTCTGTATACTTGCCTGGGATGATTTGTCTTGAAGAGGCGACATTGACTGCTCACGTTTATGTTGACCATCTTCCTGAGATATAACCTCGACCTTACCACCGACAGAGTTTCTAGAACACCAAGCATCCTCTATTAATATGGCATTATTGGTATCTGAATCCTCTCTTCTATTACCATTTTCAGTCACAACATCTTCAGCGTATTGAATTGTATGTGATGCCACATCATCGGTTCTCAGTTTCAGGTCTTCAACTTTAGTATGCAAATCCTGTCCTTCATCATCAGCATAGTTAACAGATCTTTCCAGAATATCAACATTTGTTGTTGTAGTGGCATTATCGTCCTCTGTTTCGGGTGATACTGCAGTTCGAGACGATTCAGAGAGCCTCCCAACCAAAAATCTAATCAGCTTATACATGTCTTCTTCAGATGGATACAGGAACTGCCGTAAGCAAGAGATATATTCTGTTTCTAAGAATAATTTCACAACAATAATTATACAATAGGCGAATTTTATTTCATCACTGAGATTCAACAAAACTAGCTTCTATGTCTACTGTCTAATCCATCACACAATAACTTAGTCAACAATTAAATTGATTTTAACAAAACATAAGATGATTACTTCTAAAACGCAAACTGATAAGAACTGTCACACCTTACTCCCAAACAATTTTTTTTGTGAATCTACACTGAGATTCATCAAAACTAGCTTTTGTGTCTAATCCATTACAACATGATTATTTAATCAACTATTGAATTGAATTTAACAAAACATAAGATTATTACATCCAAAATGCAAACTGATATGAATTGTTACACCTTAATCCAATCCATCACACGATTATTCAATCAACAATTGAATTGAATCTAACAAAACATAAGATTATTACATCCAAAATGCAAACTGATATGAATTGTTACACCTTAATCCAATCCATCACACGATTATCCAATCAACGATTGAATTGAATCTAACAAAACATAAGATTGTTTTTACTTCTAAAATGCAAACTGATATGAATCATGACGCCTTAATCCAAACACTTTTTTTTGTGAATCTAACTTCATCACTGAGATTCATCAAAACTAGTTTCTATATCCATCAGACAATTATTCATTTTCAATATCTGATCCATCACCCGATCATTCAATCAACAATTCAACCGAATCTAAACAAAACATAACATTATCACTTCTAAAATGCAAACATATACGAATCATGACACCTTAATCCAAACACTTGTTTGTGAATCTAACTTCATCACTGAGATTCATCAAAACTAGCTTCTATATCCAATCCACCACACAATCATTCAATCAACAATTAAACCGAATCTAAACAAACAACACAAACCGATACGACTCATGACACCTCAATCAATTCCTCTTTCGATTCCTAATCGCTAAATCAACTTCACGAGCCATAACACAGTTAAACAGACATAACAATCAAATTAACCTAATTATAAAACAAACGGTTAGAGATAATAGAATAGTACCTTATGAAAGCTCATATCGCCGATGTAACCTAGGTCTTTAACAGATGAAGCGAGATCGGTGCATACAGTGAACCGATCGGCCATAGATTCCGGTAAAGTGATCGGAAATGAATCGGAATTTGAAATTATACGAAGCGAATGAGCACAGATCGATGCTAAAGCTTCCGGTGTTAGATCTTGAACGGAGGAAACTTCCGGCGGGATCGGAACTCCAGCTTTTGAAAGTGAGTTTAATAATATCTCGTGTGATTCTTCCATTGATCTCTCACCACGATTACACACACTCACACTCATGGAGTCATCTTGTTTCCATCATCATTCGAGATGTTACCGCGATAGATTTATCGGATACGACGTCGTTTGTGGATAATGGTATTGGCAATCCCAACCCCTCTACTTTTTTATCATATAATTTTCTTACAAATAAAATTTAGAATCATTAGGAAGTCTCCATCTGTGAATTTCTTACACGACCCGAAAAAATGACACGAACCTAGCACGAAATTCATGGGTTTGGGTTTAGTCTAAACGGGTCCGGGTCAGTTTCAGGTTGAACCCGCCAACCCGTTTAGCTAAACGGGCCGGGTTCGAGTCAATCCGGTCGGGTTGGCGGGTTGACCCGTTTAACCCATTTCTATAATATTATATTTTTATAATATGTTTTATGTTATCAATTAAATTTGGTGTGTATTTTATGCTATCCTTATAACTTAAAAATAGAAATTGACATAAGATTTTATGATTTTAATGTAATTTTATTATTTAGTTTGTGTTTTTTTGTAGTAGATGTTAATTTTAATATATTATTTTGCTGAAAAAAATAAAAAAAAATCGGGTTGAACGGGTCGGGTTTGGGTCAGCCTGCGATATTCGGGTCAGTTTCGGGTTCATATGTATGAAACGATTTTTAGGTTCGGGTCAGGGTCGGGTTCGCCTAAAATTTTCGGGTTCAGGTCGGGTTAAACCCGCCAACCCACGAACATGATCCGTTTAACACCCTTATCTCCATCCCCTTTACCATACCAAAAATATAAGATTTTATACATTTTTTTTTAAAAGTTACATTATTATTATATATATCAATCCACGTCGTGATATTGCGCCAGTGTAGTTTTTGATATTAGGATATTGACCACATCGTAGTTTTTGAAGGTATCCCACACTATTTATTAATATATTTAAGTTAATTCATAAATTAAATTTTTTCCTTCTTTTTATTTACCGAGTAATTCTATGGAAAGATTTTACTTTACTTTTAAATACACATTAACAAAAAGGATATCGTTTGTTTTATTCGAGGCTTTTAACCTGTTCTATTATTTGATTTTGATAAATAAATACCGTAACACCCTGAAATTTTACCACAAATTATAATTTATTACAATTACTTTCCATTTTTAGGTTTTTTTTTTATTGCTATACTAAGTGAATGTCGATATCAAATCGAAGTGATACATGCTAAATTTTCGTCGCAACGCACGGAGAAATCCACTAGTTTATATAAAATGACATTTTACTAAAATTTCACCAAGTCTTATTCTTTTAAAACCTAAAAATATCCATAACTCCATGATGATTCAAATCACAAAATCGTCACACTTGGTGATCCTCATGTTAATATACACCTTAACATAACAAGGTCACCATTTTCCCCATGGTACTCTTTTGCGCTAGTGTAGTTTTGTGATTTTTAGTTTTGACCACGGTAGTTTCTTACTTTTTGATTTCAGTCGCGTTTCTTACGTTTTGATTTTGGGACACTTATACACACACATCGATACATCGTAACAACAGAGACAACACCGGGAGAGAGAGAGAGGGAGCTGACGAGAGGGGGGAGGGATCTGGCGTGTTCTGTCAAGCCGATAAACGGCGGTGGGCTTAATGGCCGGAATAGGGAACAACGTTTGCTTTGGGGTTTCTCGGCGGGGGGAGCAGAAATGTTGGTGGTGTTGGTCGGAATCGTTAACGTTAGTAGTGATTTCATCAAGTACATATAGATCTGAGCAGAAACACACCATTAACGACATCATATCGAACGGTTGCCGCTGTCGTGGGCGGCCGGAACACCTGTCGGAAATCACTAAAAATGTTAAAAGATGAGAGAATAAAAATCCAATACAGGCATCGATCTATAGAGAAAAAAGGATCAATGCATGATAAATCAAAGAAATCATTAGTATAGATTTGTTTAGTGTAAACGCACATAAATTAGCTGGGTGAGGGCTGAAAGTAAAAATGTAAATAAAGCAATAGTTGATGGCCAACTCCGTATATAAAAATTCAAGAGGAGAAAATGAAGCCTACAATTTCTAATGTTTAAAGCTTTTTAGTTACAATTCTCCACTACTACATTTACAAGAGTCAGCACCGACAGGCAATAGTGCCCGCACTTCATTGGGCTGAATGGGCGGCCACTACAATAGTGCCAGGCAGCTGCCTGGCACTCCCCTATTGGCACAACAAATTTACGATTTTATCCCCTTTAAAATTGCGATTTTGCCATCAGTTAAAAATTATGTTTTTGCCCTCACATAAAATTAAATTTACGCCTATGCTCCCAGCTAAATATCTCAATTTTGCCCCCGGTTAAAAATTACGATCTTGCCCCGTTTCAATTTACAGTTTTGCCATTAGTTTTTTTTTCCTTAAAAATACGATTTTCCCATTAGTTTAAAATTATGTTTTTACCCCCACTTAAAAATAAATTTGCGCTTTTGCTCCCAGCTAAAAATTCCAATTTTGCCCCCGGTTAAAAAGTTACGATTTTGCCCCGTATAAATTTATACTTTTGCCATTAGCTTTTTTTCTCACAGCCAAGTAACGATTTTGCCCTCAACTTAAATTTACATTTTCCCTATCGTTTTTGTTTCTTTTCCTGGTGACATTACAAGTTTGCACCCAGTGTAAAATTACAGTCGTGCCGGCAACTTCCTGGCACTCCCCCATTGGTCCATTTAGTTAACACTTTATCCCCGAATTAAAATTATGATTTGACCCTCAGTTAAAAATTACGTTTTTGCCATCGTTTTAATTTTTTTACCAAAACTATAAAGGTTTTTTTTAATTGGTTTACTCGATTTAATTTTTTTTCGTGTCAAGGAGTTGCCTAACACTAGCTCATTAGTCATGAAAAATTACACTTTTGCCCTGAGCCCAAAATTACGGTCTTATCATTGTTTTTGTTTTTTTTTCCTAGCAAAATTATAGTAGCATTTTTTTTATTGGTTGAGAATTATTCGGCCATCGCCCCGCAACGCGGGCGGGGCATCTACTAGTATTTTAACATAATAAATAACATTACTCATATAAAAATATATATATTAAAATTCACGGACACAATAAATCCCTGTAAAATTCAAGGTTTTAAAATTTACTGATAAACATATTAAATTATTTAATTTAAATTTAAATCATATATAATGCTTATGTTTTTTTAACAGTGCATTTTATTTTAAAATTACTTTTTTAATATTTATGTTTTTAATATAATCGATGACTATATGAAGAGTTAAGTATATGATTAACCTTTTATCAAATTAAATTATATAACAAATTTCTTTTGCTAAATTTAGAATACCAATTGTTTAGTTTTACAAATAATAGACTTTTTTTTTTCATCGTAAGTTGTATCGAGTGTTGGTTTCGTTTGGTACAGGTATTCGTTTTTATGGTTTCGATTGATTGATGTAAAACACATGTCAATTGTCATATCGAGTACGAGCATCGTACCAGTACTAGTACTGTGATGAATCGAGCCAATACGATCAAAAGTCCGTCGCGAAACGCGGAAACTACCACTAGTTGAAAACTAAAACAAACATCTAAATTTGAAGGTTCACTATTTTTCTCATATCCTATATTTTAACGTGGTTGTAAGCGAAAAAATATATTATTTAATTGACTTTGAACATGTACGAGGAATCGAATGTGAAGGGTTCTTTTATATATGATATTTTTTAACTTGGTTTGAAGAGGTATGGTCCCAGATCTAACACCAAAACGGTCGCGAGTGTCCATCACCCTTATCAAAGACTCCCATCAGCAAAGACTTATCTACGTCCACGCGGACATGCGCGAACGCGACTGACGGTTTCAATCGGCCAAGTGATGAGAAGACTTACCATGTACATGAAAACGGTTGTTTTCGTCACGACAAGGGATGCGGTAACAACAGCAGCTACCGCACATAGCGATGCGGCTCAGCACCGCATCCTATACATATCTTCGTCAAAGCAGGGGACGCGGAAACAACCGCGGTTACCGCACATAGTGATGCGGCCTGGCACCGCATCCTATTGACGACGCAAGTGGGACTGACACTTTGACTCAAGTGTCCAAAACAGCAAGTGGCACTGACAGCAGTCACCTGTCCAGCCCACATGGATGCAACGCTGGCGAACAAACTGACAGCCACAGCAGGACGTGGCATCACCTCCGTGACCTACGCGCCTGACATACCTGCAAAGGGCTGCGCGTTGTCAGTCTAGCCACTCAATTACCCTCCTTCACTCTTCGGCTATATATACCCATCCCGGACCAGGTTTGAGGTATCGCTTATCTGCTCTCTCATACTTACTACTATCACACACTTTGCTCTCAAGCAAATACTGATTCTCACGCCTCATCAACAAATGAATCGAAATCTCTTATTATGTTCTGCTGATATAACTCAACCAAATTTTATCCAGCAGAACAAAATAAGGAGAGTGGTAACAAGGAGCACCCCCTACCCCATCCTCCTTGTTACGAGTCACGGTGTGTTTCCTTGTGCAGGGGACAGGTCAGCGGACGATCCGAACGCCGATCCTCAGAAAGAAGGGATTAACCATACTTGACGAGACCAGTGAATTAACCTCAAAGGTTAACCACTGTTTTATCATGGTTGTAAGTAGAAAAATGTATTATTTAATTGACTTTGAACATATATGAGGAATCAAATGTGAAGGGTTTTTTATATATGATCATTTTTTATAGATAAATGATATTTTTATAAATTATATAAATAAGAAGGGGAAATGGACTTTATCATCCTAAACTAAGCAAAATTGGTAGTTGCCACTCTCAACTTTCACTTTGGCTCCCACCACCCCCAACTGGACACTTGGGTTGCTGTGTCACCCCGTCGTCAATTTTTGCTGGCATGGCATGGTTATGTGTAAAAAAATTAGCACCAACAAAGAACTCAGTCTGATCAGGATCAGGCTTAACAAGATCTCTCAACGTGAAGACGAACATCTTAGACTAAGCGGTATGGGGCTCGTCCTCGGCCCGTCCTCCCGCCGCCGCCCCAAAAAGACCACCCCCCAGCCCCGTCGCCGTCCCTCCCTCCGTCCAAAACGTCCGCCCACAGCCGAAGTCGACGCCCCTCTCTCCTCTCTCCTAACACACACACATCTATACATATATATATATATATATATATAAAGGGGTTCATCCCCCACCCCCTAGGTCCATCCCCTCTAAGCCGAGCCTACGTGGCGCTGACGTGGCGGCCCATCCCCTTGGGGATGAGGCTCTCCATACCCACTAGTCTTAGGGCAAATAACATCAATAATCTCTCCAGCCTTCCTAAACAAACTCATCATTCTAACTGAATCAACATGTAAATCAGGGCTCTCCAGTTGATCTAGGTCTGCAAATTCCAATAGCCCACTATCTTCCCTGTGGTAAATCAGTCGCCTACAACCACCCTCGAATCACCCTCAACCACAACCACCCTCCAACCCACACCATTGACAACCATCATCTTCGCATCATCTCTATGCCTTCAAACCCTTAACAGAATCCGGCAATAGAAGCCAAGAAGACAACGAAAACCCCAACCCTTTCAGTGTCTGTTCGCTAATCGAATCCGTTATCGCAAGAATCGACCCAGAAATCACCATAGCACGGACCATTTCTTACCCCAAAACCCACACAAATCCAATTTCAAGCTTAAACTCACGTATGTTCCAAACCCCTCTTCAAAAAATGTCAACTTTGATGAACTTTACAACCTCCGGTTAACCTGCTCCGCCGCTGAAACGTCGCGGTCGGTTCCAAACCCACCGGATTCAATCAAATGGGTGAGAAGAGAAGGTGGGTTCGTGCACCCATCTGTCTGAATTGTTGAAATTGGTGGTGGAGATCAACGCAGGCGGAGGCCACACCCTAGATCGATGGGTTTGTTGCAGAGTTGTGGCGGCTGGTGTAAGTGGTAATGGTGGTGGTGGATGACTGGATAGTGCAGGTGGGGCCGTGGTGGGCGGTGATGGTGGGGCGGTGGTAGTTAGACTAAGCGGTATGGAGGCCCGCCGCCGCCCCAAACTCCCCACCCCCCATGCCCATCGCCGCCCCAAGCCCGACAACTTCGGCTCCCACTAGCCGAACTCGACGCCCCCACCTCCTCTCTCCTTCTCTCACATATACCTATACATACATACATATATATATATATAAAGAGGTTCATCCCCCACCCCCTAGGTCCATCTCCCTCAAGCCCTTCCTACGTGGCGGTGACGTGGCGGCCCATCCTCTTGGGTACCTGTTAAGACATGATTAGACATGCTTGACTGAAAAATAAACCCCTTGAATTTTTTAATTTTTAAAATAATTAAAATTACAATGTTAGGATCTATCATTTATTCATCTTTGTACATAAAACATAAAATTGTTTTATAAACATGAAGTAGAAAGTAGTTAAACGAGTCGTAATCATGTTTGAAACTTATGTTGTGCGTGCCGTCAGAAACCTGTTAAGACACGATTTTCCAGCCTTAGTCAAAATATAGATTTATTTAAAAATAATTGGCCACCTCAGCATGACACGTCATAAAAAACAAGCCACATCATCAAAAATTAGCCATGTAGGATAACCAAGTTAGTAGCTAGTTAACGACGGGGTGACAGGTACACCAAAGTGTTAAGTAGAGGGTGATGGGAGCCAAAGTGAAAGTTGAGAGTGGCAACGATCAATTTTGCTTAGTTTAGGGTGATAAAATCCATTTACGCAAATAAGAATGAAGATTATATTGTAAATGCTCTAAAAGCAGTAGTAATGGAACCGCAATCTCTAGAATCTAGATTTGAGAGCAGAGATATGAACTTTTTCTTAATATATTAAGAAAAACTGTATGAAAAATACTTACGTTTTCTTTCTAAATATTCTCGAGACTAAAAGTGTAAAAGTTTTATGTTTTCAAACTTAAAAATCAAGTTATCTTCATGTTTTTCTAAAAAAATCTTGTTATTTCTCTCGGTGGACAATCAAGTTATCTTCATGTTTTTTTCTAAAAAAGATCTTGTTATTTCTCTCGGTCGACAATTCAGAATGTTTAACTCACGTTTTTAAGTAAGAAACCCATCTTTTCGCATAGAAATATTTGACGATTTCTACGACGAAGGCAAGGAGACGAGTATTGGTATTCTCAATCCTGTACCTGATTACAAAACCGGCTCCCATACTCATTGGGTATCAAGTATATCCGTTAGTTTGTTAAGAATTGCCTATTTCAATTTCCAAATACGTTTTTTACTACTTTAGTTTTTTATCTAATTATATTACCCAAAGAAATTAGAGATCTAAATCTTAAAATTAGTAATGTATTTTATTTTTATGTTTGTGAATACCATGTTCTTGTCATGTTGAACTTAAAGGTAGTTGGTCAGAATGTGGCACCAAGGTTGTGTTACAACAACAAATTCTCAAGTCTTTCTGAATATAAATTTGTTGACATGTCCAACACCAGACTATACAGGTTTCATCTTGGTATGTTTTAGTTGAAAAAAAAAACTTTGATCTAAAAACCAATTAAACAATACTCATTCGCATGATCGTTTCTGCTTCACAATGCATTCCGGGTGCCAACATGAAATCGAGGACTTATCAAATTCATCTCCTCCATCAACGGGTGCAATGCAGATTACCGGCAACAATGGGATTGTTCATAATTTTGATATAAATGCTCAAAGTTGTAATAGAAACCGATCGAGCTCTCAGATTGATATACAAGATGATAGCTGCTGCTCATCCATTAAAGATCGTCCGCTTCCCATTTTCCTCAAGGTAATATTCAACATTTGTAGATTTTAAATTGCTAAGAGATGTCACCTGGAAAGGGATGACGTGTCACTGTTACAGAGATCAGAATTCAAAACATAATTCCATAAATGCTTAAAACGTTCCATAATACAACGTTTGAAAAGAAATACAAAAACTTCAATATCTTACTAAATGGATTAATTGCTAAGAGATGCCACCTGGAAAGGGATGACGTGTCACTATTACAGAGACCAGAATTCAAAACATAATTTCATAAATGCTTAAAATGTTCCATAATTAGGGCTGTAAACGAACCGAACGTTCAGCGAACAGTTCGTGAACCGTTCGGCGGGAAGTTCGTTTATGTTCGTTCGATTAGCTTAACGAACGGACACGAACAAAAAATTTTGTTCGATTAGCTAACAAACACGAACACAAGTCTCGTTCGTTCGACTACGTTCGTGAACGTTCGGTTACGTTCATTCGTGTTCGTTTGATTATATCAAAAAAATAATAGATAATAAACCATTTATCTAAACATATTGAAAACTTGAAACCCTACTATTTGTTTCTTTGTTAGCTAAAATTTGGACATTCTAAAACATTTTTGGGGATAATTATGTGTAAGTTAGTTAAACTTGATTCATCGTTTGGTGGTGTAGTAGACTTCTTGTGTTTTGATTTATCATTTGATAGTTGTATTTATCTAGTTATATCCAATGTTTAAGGATAACAATGTTTTTATTTTTTTTTATTTTCAAGTTAAATGTTCGTTTGCGTTCGTTTTTATTTGCTTGTGTTCGTTTGTGTACGAGACCAGTGTTCACAAACTGTTCATGAACAACTGAATTTCCTTAATGAACGAACACGAACATAAACTTATATTCAGTATGCGTTCGTGAACAGTTCAAGAACATGTTAATTTCCTTAATGAACGAACACGAACATGGCCTAGTTCGTGTTCGTTCGGTTCGTTTACAGCCCTATCCATAATACAACGTTTGAAAAGAAATACAAAAACTTCAATATCTTACTAAATGGATTAATTGCTAAGAGATTCCACCTGGAAAGGGAAGACGTGTCACTGTTACAGAAATCAGGAATTCAAAACATAATTCCATAAATGCTTAAAACGTTCCATAATACAACGTTTGAAAAGAAATACAAAAACTTCAATATCTTACTAAATGGAATTATGGAAAGTGTTATCAATTCCTAACACTCTTCGCTAGCTACGCTCCCATATAGTCTTGATAACCTGTCATATATGAAGTTTCTTATTTTGTATGTAGTTTGAAGATATAGAGTTTAAGGTGAAAATGAGCAAAGCAACTCCTGGTAATCCAGTGAAAGCGGTTATGTCAAAGGTGGCTTCACACACGAACACCGAACAAGACAACTATAAGCAGATTTTAAAGGGCATAACAGGAAGCATCGGCCCGGGTGAGATCCTTGCTTTAATGGGTCCTTCTGGTAGTGGAAAAACAACCCTTTTGAAAGTTATAGGGGGGAGATTGCGCGAAAACGTTAAGGGAAATGTCACATATAATGATGTTCCATATAGTCCAGCTCTTAAAAGAAGGTAGGCTGTGTTTATATAATGATGTTCCGGTCAAGTTGTGTTTGTTCTACTAACTGGTTTTGTTTACAGGATTGGATTTGTTACACAAGATGATGTGCTCTACCCGCAATTAACGGTCGAGGAAACGCTAATTTTTGCGGCATTTTTAAGACTTTCGGGCAGCATGAGTCGAAAGCAGAAATATGAAAGAGTTGAGGTCATTCTTAAGGAACTAGGACTTGAAAGGTGAGTTTATAATTCATGTATAAAGATAATATTGAAGTAAATTTCATGCATATTAATATTTTCCTTATTTTTTTATTATTTGAAAATTAAAAAAAAGATGTCGAAAAACACGAGTAGGAGGAGGATTCATAAGTGGGATATCCGGGGGTGAACGGAAAAGAACAAGTATAGGATATGAGATCCTGGTTGATCCTTCATTGTTATTACTTGATGAACCGACTTCAGGCCTTGATTCCACATCAGCAACCAAACTCATTCAGATTCTAAGAGAAAATGCTAAGGTAAGAAACCTTAAAAACGAATCAAGAACAATAACTTAAAGAACGGATTGACAACGTTGTTAAATGGTCTGTTTTTTTTATGATTCAGCTGGGGAGGACAATCGTCACAACGATTCACCAACCGTCAAGTAAAGTGTTTCATATGTTTGACAAGATATTATTATTATCTGAAGGACATCCGATGTACTACGGAAAGGCAAGAGAATCAATGAGCTATTTCACGTCTCTAAGGTTCATCCCCGATATAGCCATGAACCCTGCAGAGTTTCTGCTAGATTTAGCAACGGGTCAAGTAAATGACATTACCGCCCCTGATGATATCGCGACTCCTAAAGGCACTTCTGAATACGAAAGGGCGGTCATCAGGGTAAAAACGTCTTTTATCTTCATTTTTTTTTGTTTTATAATCGACGTTTTGATTCTTACCCATTTTGGACTATACTATGGAAGTAGTATGTGCAACACAGGTACAAGATCGAACTGGAAAGCAAAGAGAAAGAAGCGAATCATAGAAGTTCGGGAAAGGTCCCCGAACATCTTAGATTAGCAATTCAGGTGAAGAAAGATTGGACGATAAGTTGGTGGGACCAGTTTTTAATATTGTTCAAGAGAACATATAGAGAAAGATGGAGGGATTACTTTGATATGCTAAGAATAATTCAATCTCTTGGAGTTGCAGCCCTGTTAGGCCTTCTATGGTGGAAATCTAGCTATGCTACCGAGGCTCACCTAAGAGATCAGGTCGGATGTTACTTGTGTAAACCAAATGTAGCAGTTCAATTCATATTATGTTATATCTCTTAATGGGTCAAACAGGTCAAAAAAGTGTTTTGGGTCAATCCTTTCTAACCCAACTTGTTTTGACCCGTAACACAACCTATCCGATCCATCCGTTTTGCTAAACCTTCCAATGGTTAAGAACCCACATTTCATTTTTGGTATCGTTTTAACTTCGGTAACTGATGCAGATTGGGTTGTTGTTCTACGTGTGTATCTTT
The DNA here is from genome assembly GCA_030545235.1 of Helianthus tuberosus. Taxonomy (NCBI): domain Eukaryota; kingdom Viridiplantae; phylum Streptophyta; class Magnoliopsida; order Asterales; family Asteraceae; genus Helianthus; species Helianthus tuberosus. The sequence continues at coordinate 57,695,610 of CM060411.1, read as the reverse complement.
TGGACATCTTCATCAATATTTGGAGCTGTATACGTGTTCCCATTTGAGAAATATACTCTGGTAAAAGAAAGAAAAGCGGATATGTACAGGCTAAGTGCTTACTACGCGTGCAGCACGTTATGTGACATGATTGCACATGTGACTTATCCAACTATTTTCATGTCCATTTTGTATTTCATGGTTGGATTCAAGAAAACTTTACAATGTTTCTCTTTGACATTGTTAGTGATCTTATTAATAGCCATAACCAGCCAAGTAAGTACTGAAATTACATCCATTTTTTTACATTTCAGAAATAAACTAAAGGATCTTCTTGTTGTTGTTTTTTTTTAAATATGAATAGGGTGCGGGTGAAATGTTTGGGGCTGCAGTGATGAGCATTAGACGGGCAGGCAATGTTGCTTCATTAATACTAATGTTGTTTCTTCTCACTGGAGGTTACTATGTTCAGGTATTTACTTTCAAAGAAAGCTTTAAGACTCATGAAAAACACAAAAAAAAAAAAAAAAAAAAAAAAAGCTCTATGACCAGTGGCGGACCCATGAATTTTTTGATGGGGGTGTGAAATATTTTTAAAGATTTTAGGCCCCTAGGTATATAAAAAATTCGGTTCATATCGGGTCGGTTCGGGTCGGGTCATGTAAAACAAAAGAATATCAAGCTAAAATTTATATAATTATAAAAAACATGTCAAAAGTCGTTACACACATATTTAAAATGTTGCTCTACGGGTTTTCATTTTTTGAAATCTATCCAAAACATCTAGAGCTACTTTTCTAAGCAAGTTTTTCTCTATATAACATATACAACTAATTTTCAACACTAAAATCAAGCCCTAGTTTTAATTGTTGATTCCTTCTAACTAACCATTTAAACACACTAAACTTTAACTAAAACAACCAACTAAAGTTTCAAAAAAACAACAAAACAACTAAAATTTCAAACTTTTTTTAACAATTGTATTTCTCCTAAAAATCCAAATAAAACAAGAAAACAAAAAAGATAATAATCGAACCATACCCGAAAATAGTGATGAGATGCTGTTTTCGTGAGTTTGGTGGTCGGAATTGCGATGGGTTGGGTTATTATATTTTAGTTCAAATTAGATTATTAGATTGGGTTGGGCTTGAGTTATGGTGTGTTTATTGGGTTAAAGGTTAAGAGAACGTTACTTGGGTTAAGTGAAAGTTAATTAGTTGAGTGGAAAGTTAATTAGGTTGTATTTAAAAAAAAAATCAGTGTTTACATAAATTCATTAGATTTTTTCCTAAGGTGGACGGTCGAAAATTTCCAAGGGGTGCGGACTAAAATTTTCAAGGGGTGCGGTCAGGATTTTACAGGGAATTTAGCACTAAATTTTATTTTTACAAGGGGTGCGCCCGCCCACCTTGAGATATAGGTGGGTACGCCCCTGTCTATGACATTACTAAATGGTAAGTGCTGAATCAGTAAGAGGTCTGAACCATTAAGTGTTGAACCAGTAAGAGCCAGTATAATGCTAAACCGTTCAGAGGCAAATGTCTGACCAATTCAGATAAGAGGTCTTAACCATTCAGACTCGGTATAATGCTTAACCATTCAGAGGCACATGTCTAAATCATTCAGACATCTGCACACGAAACAAACAGTCTGAACCATTAAGTGTTGAACCAGTAAGAGGTCTGAACCATTAAGAGCCTCATTAAGGGGGGTGGGTGTGGTCATCACTCATCACTCACTCATCACTCACAACACCCAATTAAGTTCCGCCATATCATCAACCATTTTTCCATCACTCACAACCTTTTTAGTGGCATTGGTCATCACTCACAACACCCACAATAAACCCTCACACCCCCTCACATGTTCCATCACTCAAACCTTAATCACGCGTTAAAATTATAACGGAATCTATCCATAACTCGTTAATGTTGCATGGTGGCGGTGGAATAATTGTGTTATCACGCATTGAGCTTTCACCCATCACGGAGCAAAAGTCACCGCCCCCACTCTCCTAAGAGCTAAACAAATAGCCCCTAAAGGTGATAAATGGACGAGTTAGATAACGGGTTGGTCCGTTAGGAATAAAACTGGTCATGTATTAGTCAGAACAGGCCGGTTGGGTTCAGTTTGTATTTTTTTAATAAGTATATATATAAAAAGTTTCTCTCATCAATAGTAGTCAAGGTTGATTTTTTAACAATTTTTAAGTGAAATTTCATTTCTGATAACTTTATAAGTGAATTTACAATTTTGACAAATTTACAATGTTATTATATATCCAAATCGACCCATTTGTAAAGTAAACGGGTCAAAATTTCCATGTGTACATACATTTTATCTTTATCATGTAAATTGTGTTCATTTATGTTTTGTTGCAGAATATACCGGAATTCATGCAATGGTTAAAGTATATATCATTTATGTACCATGGGTTCAGGCTGCTACTGAAAGTGCAGTACTCGGGTGATGAGTTATACGAGTGTGAAAGCATAGGCGGATGTAGGCCGTTGCAGAGTTCACCATCATTCGATACTGTAAACTTAAAAGGAGGGTGGAAAGAAGTGTGGATGCTGCTAGGAATGGGCGTGGCGTATCGTTTATTGGCTTATATTTGTCTTAGAAGAAAGATTAGCCAATGCAATATTTGATTAATTAATTAATATCTAGAATAACATTTTGTTCAAGATTATATATATCATCATTGTGTTGTATGATCACAAAGTTAATATATACATCTTTGGTTTTACCTTAAGAGATTTTCTTGTCCTTCACAGATCTTATAAAGTGGATATATATCAATTAACCCCTTGAGTTTTAGGATGCACTTTTGTTTCTTCTTGTGAGATTCATTGTGGCAGTAACTTTTTATTTTCTTTTTAATAAATAATAAATATTAAATGCACAAATCCTAAAATCTTACTTGTGTCTGAGATAAGTTACTGTAAATGGGGTTGTTTTGTTCGGGTGTTCACTGAAAATTGAAATGGAGAAAAGTTGAATTCGTTACCTGAGACAAATTCAGTTCAATTATTATTATTATTATTATTATTATTATTATTATTGTTATTATTATTATTATTATCATTATTATTATTATTGTTATTATTGTTATTATTGTTGTTGTTGTTGTTGTTATTGTTATTATTATTATTATTATTGTTATTATTATTATTAGGAAAATTGGTTTTTAATAAACCAACCTTTGTCCCGTTGCTAAATAATTATCTTACCTACGTAATTGGTATACAATAATCCTACCTATCAATATGTTGGTACTCAATGAACTTCCGTTAATTTTTTTTTAACTGAAGTTAGTTTTTAAGTTTTATTTATTACACAAACAGTCCCTGCACTTGTATTTTAAAACTAGTAAATTACAGTCCCTTGAGGTTTTTTTGTTTTATAAAATAGTTCAAACCAGTAAATTACAACTACATGGACTTTTTGTGTAATAACTAAAACTTAAAAATTAACTTCAGTTAAAAAAAATTAACGGAAGTTCATTGAGTACCAACATGTTGATAGGTTGGATTATTGTATACCAATTATGTAGGTAAGATTATTATTTACCAACGGGACAAAGGTTGTTATTATTATTGTTATTATTATTATTAATATTATTATTATTTTTTTTATAATTTTTCATTAAAAATATAAGTTTTATCTAATAGCAATTAGCAAGTAATATATATTATATTAAAAAACTTAAATGCACAGCTTTTTTTAAGTTTTTTTTCTATAATATAAATTTTATTAAAACTTATTTGTATATAAAATCAATAATTTTTTTTTATAATTCTAGCTGTAACACAAATCCCTATAATGCTACGCACTCAACTCGCCCCCTCCCCCACGGCCCCGTTCACGCTGCTGTGTTCCAGTTCCAATGTTGGTGCTGTGGCGCAACCAGTGGCAGAGCTTGACTAAAAGTTCCGGGGGGACGGAAAGTCATGGGATCCAATTTATATATTGTATAGATATTTAGGCAAAATAATCGGGGGTGATCCTTTATAATTTTAAAATTTTCGGACGAAAAATCGGAAATTTTACACTTTTAATCGAAACATTCGGGGGGAGGGGGGGTGCACATCCGGGTTTCCACTAAGCACCGTCAATGGGCGCAACTGATGTGGCATGGGGCGCCACCTGGTTAACCCCCACAACATGCATTACGTTCCTGTATAGTTTTGTATAGGTTAAGGACCTAAATGTACTTTTTGTAATAGTTGTAGGTCTCAATTGTAATTGCTAGCTAACAAGTTGTTAGCTTGTCGGCTGGTCTTAAAACGGAAATTTGGTAGTCTCTGTTAATCTTGTAAAACGGAAATCTGGTAGTCTCTGTTAATCTTGTTAAAAAGAAATAAATTAGTTTACCATTAAAAAAAAGGGTTATGATATAATAGAAAGTTTATTTGGGTAGGAAGCCTAGGAAGTAATTTTGATCATCTATTTATTTAATCAAGGGCTAAGATTAAATGAATGAACTTGAAGCAAAAAAAAGAGGCGCGTGGGTTTGTTAGGGGCATTCTAGTCAATCCAGGACAATAGTTTTTTTCTCCTCCAATTCCCCCCCATTTTTTAAACGTTAATAACTTTTTCATACGACATTATTTTTTTTTATAAAAATTGCACCAAAAAAACGAGCGTTTTTTTATCTTTAAAACGAGTATACTATTGCTATATTTTCGAATTTTTTTTTTAAAACTCAGTTGCGTAAAACGCAATGGAGAAAACCCAGTTGCGTAAAACGCAATGAAAAAAAACGTTAAAAAATGACTTTTTCTAAAACGCAACGCACCAAAAACACAAAGAAATGTCTTATTTCTAAAACACAATGACCAGAAAACACAAATAAATGTCTTATTTCTAAAACGCAATAGCCTAAAAACACAAAAGAAAGTGTACTTTCTAAAACGCAATGGACTGAATGTGTTTTACCTAAAATGCAATGCACCCAAAACACAAAAAAATGACTTATTTCTAAAACGCAATGGTCAGAAAACACTTAAAAATGTCGTATTTCTAAAACGCAATGGCCAGAAAACACTTAAAAATGACTTATTTCTAAAACGCAATGGCCAGAAAACACTTAAAACTGTCTTATTTCTAAAACATAATGCCTAGAAAACACATAAAAATGTCTTATTTCTAAAACGCAATGGCCTAAAAACACAAAAGAAACTGTTCTCTCTAAAACGCAATGAACTGAATACACATAAAAATGTGTTTACCTAAAACGCAATGAGTAAAAACACTTCAAAAATGTTTTATTTCTAAAACGCAATGACCAGAAACTGTTGTTCACAGAACCAGAAACTGTTGTTCACAGAACCAGAATCTGTCTAAAACGCAATGACCAGAACCTGTTGTTCATAGAAACAGAAACATTGTCTACGAATGCAGTTTTGTATGTTAATTGTCTGAACCAGGAAGCAGGAGATAAAAAGCTGTCTACGAATGCAGTTTTCCAGAGGCAATTTACAGAAAATTAAAATTTCTGATGCATTTTTGTTAAAGCAGCTAAACCCCAGTCAGGGGCTCTGCCTCTTGGACCCTGCTACCAGGGGTGCTGCCCCCGGACCCCCGCCAAGATCGTAAAACGCAACGACTAAATCAAAAACCCAGATCATAAAACTGAAATTAAAGAATTTCTTACATGGATCGAAGCCGATTTCTTCAACGATTGACGAAATTTGAATGATAGAAACACTTATCAGCGATCGAATCGAACGGATCGAGTGATTATTTTCAAAATCATGAGAAAAACGAGATTTTGTATGAAATTGAACTGAGTTTTCTTCAAAAAAAAAAAGCTGAAGAAACACGTTGATCGGATGTTTGAATAATTGATTGTTGACGAAAATCGCACTATAATGTAGTGATTATTGAGATAGAAAGTGAAGAAAAGGTTGAAGATGGTGGGTTTTGAAAATGGTGGGTTTTGAAGTTACTGGGAGAAGAAGAAAGGATACGATTGACTAAAATATCCTTGCTCTTTATTTTAAATGTTGCCACATGTCATAATCCTATTGCTTCCTACACTTCCTAGCCAAAATAAACTTCTCATTTGATCCTCACCCTTAAAAAGAAATAAATTGGTGTAATATACTATATATTATACCAATAATTTTAAATATATTATCTCCTTTAAGAGGTAAAAACACGTATTATCAAGTGGGCTGCCCCACGTTGATAAAAAAGAAATATATGCTTAAATAATATTATTTGGAGTTAACTGTCATTTTCGTCTCTGTGTTTTGGTGGAAAATGTCACTTCAGTCCAACAAACAAATTTGCGCCAGTTTCGTCCAGTGGCGAAGCTTGAAAATTCGACCGGGGGGTCGGAAGTCACCGGACCTAAAAGTATATACCTAATTTTTTTTATAAAACCGAGGGATCGAAAACGTATATATCTAAAATATTCTATACGAAACGTACATACATAACACTACTGAGCGAAAAGTTCGGGGAGTCGGGCGCCCCCCTCCACGGCCTCTTCATAGCTTCGCCCCTGGTTCCGTCCTCAACATTTTTGAAACGTGTCACTTTAGTCCAAAAAGATAACGCGCTGTTAAAAACGTTGAGGACAGAACTGGCACAAGACGTTAAGTTTTTGAACTGAAGTGGCACGTTTCAAAAATGTTGAGGACGGAGCTGGCACAAATTTGTTTTTTGGACTGAAGTGACATTTTCCACCAAACCACAGGGACGGAAATGACAGTTAACTCTATTTTTTAACTGCTCATATTAATGGTGAACATGGTGGGTGCGGTAAAAGCAGCGGTGAACATCTTTACCGTGCCGAGAACACCAGCGCCGGTCACTTTTGCCGCGTGTGGTTGTTTATATTCGATGTATAGTCACCGCGTAAGGGAGACAAATTGTTTTACCATTTGGCTGCACATGAAACCAATCACAATTTTCTTTTTTGTTTTTTATTTAAAAAAAAATAGTTTACCTCTACCCGAGAGGTGACCACCCCTTATGTTTTAGTGCAAGAGGGGACTTAGAGAGAGTAATTGACATGGCAAGACTAGGGCCGTTCAAACCGCTCGCCGCTCGTTCGGAAATTGCTCGGAAAATGCTCGGAAAATGCTCGTTCGATTTAATGCTCGGTTATAAACGAGCCGCTGTGCTCGGTTTGGTTTGTAAACGAGCCAAGCATGAGCAAAGGTCCACTCAGCTCGGTTCGGTTCAACTCGAATTATTATTTTTAATTAGTATATAAATACATATACATATATAGAAAAAGTATATCGTACAATATGCCTTAACGTACGTTGTATACGCGATGACAAAATCGCACGTTATATTACCAAAAATGAAAATCGCATGTTGTGGAAAACCAAATATCGCATGTTATAAAAAAAAATTAAATTCACATGTTAAAAAATCAAAATCGCATGTTAAAAAAAATCGCATGTTGATAATGCATCGCGTACGTTAAGGCAATTTGTACAATAACCAGCCTCTATATATACATATACACATAATATATAACCATGTATATACGCATATATATACACAAATATAAATTATACATATATATACACACATACATATATACTTAAATATAAATTAAATTTGTAGTTTTATATATACCACTATATTAGATTTTGGTCTACTATATACAACTTTACAACCATATTTGCCCAATCACACCAATAAAAAATAAATATCAAAATTAAAAGTTAAACCCTAAATCGATAAAAAGCAGTCTACTCATCGGCTCAATGTTTCATGCAATTACCCTACGTTCGTCTCCTGCTCTCAACGTCATAGTTCGTGCGATATGATCATCGCCTCGTCGACCAGAACATTGTTATTCATAAGAAAAATATTATGCCATGAAATGTGTCTGCTTTCAAAGACATAAAAACTTGAGACCCAACGTTATCACTATCTCTCTCAGCAAATTTAAATCGGGCGACATGGTTGTCCAAATCGCTCGAACTTCGCTTGACGCTTGCTCGGAGTATTTACTGCTTGGAAAATGCTCGCTTGATTTGAGGCTCGGTTTTAAATGAACCGCTCCGCCCAGTTCGGTTTGTAAACGAGCCAAGTACGAACAATGGTCTGCTGGCTCGTGAACTGCCCTAGACAAGATGTGATTGGGTGAATAGAGACTTTAACTCTCCTAGAAAGTTTAAAAGTTAAGGGATTTTTACATATTCCCCCCTTCTAAGTTGGCTTATTACGTATTTCCCCAAATAAAAAAAAAAATAATTACATATTTTCACTCCCTAACCCATATATATTACATTTATCCTCTTTTCATTAAAAACTCTTATTAAATGACTATTTTACTCTTAATGAACTATTAAATGAATATTTACATATTTCTCATTTCTAATATCATCAATCAATTACATATCTCCCTAATTCATGTAGTATTTTACCAATTTTTCTACTTGCTACTATTCTCAAACAATACCATAATAATCATAATAAAAATACAAACTTTCAAAAATGTAATCCTTACTTCTTCATAATCAAAATTATCACGAAATACAATTAGTAATAAGGTAAAAATGCATTGAAGTTCATACATATTTATTTAGATTAAAATAAATTACATGTGTTGAGTAATCTAAATGATCTTCGAAAATCGTTTCGAACATAAATCAATTCTGAATCAACACCATAAATATTTTTCTGAAAGAATATCGAGATATGGAGATTAAATATTCAAAACGAAAGCAAATATAAATCAATTAAACCGAAAACATTTTTTTTCTGAATGCATATGTCTACTAAGGTCAGCTGGATTTTTTTTTCTGAATGCATGTCTACTAATGTCAGTTGAATGTGATCAAATCAACTTTTTTGTTCTTTCTTTTTTTTTATTTTTTTTAGAAAACAACCTCAATTTATGTTGAAAGAATTAATAGGAATGTTGTTTTATAATTACGTAATTCCTTACATAGTTACGTAATTCCTTACATAGTAATCACAGTTTGTTTTATAATGTGAAGGGGATAGAATTTGAACAAGCTTGAGACAACTTTAATTAGGTCAACACATAAACACATAAGCACATAATTGTTTTCTTGGTTATTAATTTGTTATCAGTTTATTATTAATTGTTATTAACTTGTTATCGATTTGAACATGGGTAATCAAGGTACACCAGGAACCCAGTCGATGGACTTCAACGTCCTCAAGAATCTATCTGAAAAGATAGGATGATCTTCCAAAAATTCGATTTCGTTTACAAGGAAACATAATATTCGAATTAAGGTAGACAACAATTAAGGACTTACTGAAATACCCTTAGGTACCCTATTAAGGATTTATAGTGGTACTTTGGGTATTCGTCCAGAGTTGTAACTCGCGCCTGGTACTTCGTTTCCTTGGAAGAAACGGGTACTTAGGATTTTCGTGGAAAACGCAAGAGTTCATAAAATGGGAGAATTTTGGGGGTAGGTTGTTTTTCAAGGAATGCGGTTCCTTGATTGTCGGTATTGTAGGGGAGATATTGTTTATACATGAAACCACATAAATACATTGCAATGTAAATAAAAGATTTATTTATAAACAACAACAACAACAACTGTTTCATAGACCTTGACAACAAAAGAAAATAATACATAAGGCTTGATTATTTCTAAACAACGTCGTCTTCTAATCGGTCAGATGCTCATCCCTGCGCTGGATTTGCATTAGCAAGCTTTGAGAAATTTCTTCGGAAATGGCCTATCTCGCCACAGTTGTAGCAAGAACCTGGTGGAAAACGAGCTTGAGCAAGATTGTTGTCAGCTTGATTGGGTGCAGCTGCAGCTGGGCAAACTCTTGTTGTATGACCTATAAGTCCACAATTTTGGCATTTGCGGCACTTCACACTAGCATGATGATGAAGGCTACATTGGTTGCACAAGGGTGCAGTTCCGTTGTATGGCTTCCTAGCAGGGGGTTGAGCCGGTTGGTTGGGGACAACTTGATCATTGTGGGCAACCACGGCGAAGTTCTGAGAAACCTTTCACTTCTTTGACTTCTTGGAGGATTTAGTCTGCTCATCCTTTGGTTTCGATTCTTCAATCAGTTTCTTATCACCCTTCCAAAAAAGTTTACATTTCCTGATCTGAGATTCAGTCAAGGTAGCGGATAGCTCAATGGCCTGCCTAACTGTAGTGGGGTTGCTACCAGTCACAATGTCTTGTACCGAGTCAGGGAGGCCATCAATGTATTTTTCGATTGCCTTATCCAAAGACGTAACCATGTTCGGGCATAACAGACTTAACTCCTCGTAACGGTCCGTGTAGGCTCGATGCTCACCGCTATCTTGCTTAAGATCGTCAAATTTCCTTTCCAATGCCCTAATCTCATGACGAGGACATAATTCCCTCATCATTAGAGCTTGAAGCTCTTCCCAGGTTTGAGCCAGTGCTACCTCGGCACCCCTATCTCTCATCACACCATTCCACCATGTTAAAACTCGTTTCTCAAAAACACTAGATGCGAACTCTACCTTTCGCTCGTTTGGACACTGAACGTGTCTGAAGGTGCTCTCTAGACTCTCGAACCATTGCAGAAGTGCAGTCGCTCCTTGAGATCCAGAAATTTTTGATGGCTGGGCAGAGTTGAATGTCTTGAAGTTGCATGGGGAATTATTGTTGTTATTGAAGGCTTTGTTACATTGAGCAATGATGTTTGGGATTGCAGCAGCCATCTGCTGCGTAATGATAGTGATGCGTATTCTAGTGTTATATATTTTAGGTGTATATTTTAAGCCCCTTTAACACTTTTTAGTCAAGTTTTAAATTTATAAAACACGATATTTACTAACACTAGACACACATATGGGCAAGTGCACCCATCGTGAGCGTAGTATAGTGTTGGTAAGATACCGAGGTCGTCCAAGGACACAAGTGCTTTTAGTACCGGTTTATCCTCAACGTCTAATCAAATCAAAAAGTTTAGAAAAATGTTTTAAACTAAGAAAAATAAAAACTAACTAAAATGCTGAAAAAAAAATAAAAGAAAAAAAAACAGATAGACAAGATGAATCACTTGGTTCCGACTCGTATCTAGTGTAACCTTTGATTATTTCCGCACTTTTACACATAATTAAGAGATTATCTTAGTTATTGTAGTAGGCCCCTCTTTTGAAGGTGACGTTACCCTCACCCCAGTAGTTTGAGTCAGCAAGGATACAATCCTAAAAGGGTGGATTATTGGAAGATAATGAATTAAGTTATTAATGCAGTATTATGGTAGGCCCCTCTTTTGGAGGTGACGTTACCCTCGGCTAAGTAGTCTGAGTCAGCAGGGATACAGTCCTAAATAGCCGGGTTATAGTATTAATAGTAGTTTAACTTATGAGGGGGTCAAAGAGTTGGGACCCCCGCCATCCAATACCGTTAAGTATTGAAGGAGGTCCTACTAAATTTGACCCAGGTCCATTGCAGGACCTCTAAACGCTGAACAATGGCAAGACCTTTACCAAACCGTTCCCTTAACCCCCGACCAGGTAGCCAACATACCTCCATATAGACCGTGGAGATATGAATGGTGAAAATCTTTTATTTTATATAGACAGTAAAATAATGCCAAGACATCACGGACAAACGATAAGGAAAGATCACCTTCAACATAAGAAACTAGTTATTAAAGTCATTAATACAAAACCAAGTAAAAAGTGCAAAAGATTAGAAATAAAAAGTATTACACTAGACACTTTGTCTTCACCAAGTGATGTAAGAGACTTAGGCAAACATGGCCTTGATTGTCAAGAACTCTTACGATCAATCTTGGATCCCGAGATGACTCACACACTCTACGATGGACAATGGATGATGGTGGTGGATGATGGTGTTATGGTGGTGGTGGGTGAAGTGTGAGAGAGGTGGTGTGCCAAGGGATGGTTTGAGCTTGAGCCAAGCACTTCTATTTATAGGCTGAACAGAAGCTCGGGCACGGCCCCGTGTCCACATCCTTCTCTTTCTTCATTTAATGCAGCTTTGTCTTATTAGTTGACCACGCCCCCGTGTCCGCTGAGCACGACCCCGTGGTGCAGAAGAATCTTTGTACTATGCAGATTTGCTAGATTGTGCGAATCTTATAGTTGACCACGGCCCCGTGTCCGCTGAGCACAGCCCCGTGGTGGGCAATAGAAGCTTCTACCACTTTGTCTTTTCTGCTGACACTTGGGCACGCCCCCGTGCTGGCTGAGCACGGGGCGTGTTCAGGCTTCTGATTTCTTGTTTTGCTTGGGAAGATGCTGTCGTGGGGTCGGGCATGTCACGTCTTGTTCCTTTTCTTGTATTTATGTTAGATTTTGATGTCTTTTTGCTTCTTTTGTTAATTTGAGCTCATTTAATCCTGAAAATACAAAAGGAAGACAAAAGCATACTTTTTCCAACATTAGTACTAAAAAAGGGTTAGTTTTATGCCTCATTTGATGAAATTTATATGTTGCATTTTGAACACATCAATAGCTGCCAGTTCTTCATTAGGTATCTGATTGTCACGTTGAGGAGGCATTCTAAAAAGGAAGCATGAGAGAAAACAAGTGAAATGGCATTGGGTAAGAATGGGATGTTACAATTACCGACCAAAAAGCATGGGTGATGGTCATTTGTTCGAACCACGAAGCAAACAAACGACACACAAAAGCTGAATCAAAGTAAATAGGTCCTCATAATGTATCGCGAAGACATGCTTTAGCCTATAAGTGGACACTCACCCCAAGAGTTCCCAGGTAAGAGTGACTGGTCTGATTATGTGGATTTGTACGAACACTCAAGCCTTAGACAGAAAACTCAGGATACAGGCATCCACCCTTCCGGATTGCACGTGTTCACATTAATAAGACCCAAACTTTGACGAGATTTTGAAAACTTTGAAGGTAAAAAAAACCTTATAATGAATCATCCTAGAACAGATGATTGGTTTTTAAAGCAGATTCGAAATTTGTGTTCCTATTGTGGTTGTCACCTAAAGAAAGGCGACGGTATTGTTTTATGACTAAACGCAAGTAAACTCGCGTTAGGGTCCTAGGAAGGTTATAGACTAGGTCAAAGCATTACTAATAACCTAATTCCCTATAACCATGAGCTCTGATACCAACTTTTCTGTCACACCCCGACCGCGTTAAAACAACAAACCGCGGCGGAAACGTCGGGGAGTGGAGTAACAGAATCATTGTTTCACAACACATGGATAAAAGTTCTGTTTTATTGAATTAAGTTTATTACATTGTATTGAAACTAGAAAAAAACATGAACAAATTAACTTTCATTGTTATTAAGTCACTAAGGCCTTGTCCAATCCTATGTGAGCATGCATCAATATCATCATCAATCATCATCAACTATGGTACCTGAAACACATGTGAAAATACATCAGCATAAAAATGCCGGCGAGTACATAGGTTTTATGTGAGTGTCAGATTCATGGCTCGTTTACATTTTGAATTAACTTTAACAACTTTGTTAATTGATATTAGAAAACCAGGTTTTGTAAAATGTTTGTGTTATAAATTGAAATAACCAAGTCAAAACAAATTTATTATAATTTATAAAACCTCGATGCCATAAATCTTAACTCAAACACATTTGTTTATGTAAACACATATCGAAAATCTTTTTTGTAATAAAACTCGAATGGTTTATATTGTTAGAAAAACCTTGTAATATAACTTTGTTTTGATAACATTTGCCCAAGTGATCTAGATAATGCAACGATATATAATGTGTTGAAAGCACTTATATATAGGAAGTACCAGCGGTGTATCCACCATGCTTTTAACACATTACACCCGCCCCGTTACCTAATCACTTCCCTAACCCAACGGTTCAAACAGTTCCTAACGGTTCACATCAATCCATCAGTTCCAAACGGTTCACATAAATCAAACAGTTCCAAACGGTTCATAAGGATTAAACAGTTCCAAATGGTTCACATAAATCAAACAGTTCCAACGGTTCACAAGAATCAAACAGTTCCAAACGGTTCCAACAGTTCAAAATGTAAAACAATGTGTCCATATGCTGGATGAGCATATGAAACAAAATGTAATATATGAAAATCAATCTGCTAGCATGCTAAGTGAACATACATAGCAAAACATAATGAAATCATGTACTATATACGTACTAATGAACATAGCAAGTATATGATATAAAAGCATGAAAAGCACGAAAGTAACAAGTAGGCACATGTGTATCACCCCAAAACATTTGAAAACAGTAAAAGGGGGGACTATGTACTCACTGGAGGATGCTTAGAAGTCTTGAATAACAACCAAGCAAAGCTAGAGGGATTACGGAAAATCAAACGGCACCTAATATAGGTAACTACATAAATAACCGGACCTAAATCGGAAGATCGGATAGGATGAGGTTTCTTAAACCAAATGAGTGTTGGAACTCATATGATATGGTTTAACAAAGCCTACATACTAAAACGAAACCTAACCTAAGTGCTTATGACCCATTACGACTCTTTTAGGTAGCTTACGCTACTTTAACGCGTCGTTTGCGTAAAACGCGTTCGGAATGCCTAACTAGTCCTATGACAAGTATTATATGCCTAAACATGTTTAAATATGTTGCATAATCAGTTAAGTGACAAAAGTTTGAGTTACATATGCTTAAATACCAATTATGCATGAAAAGGGCATTTTGGTCATTTTACCTAAGGCATATAAACAACCTATCATACAACTAATTAAACTAAGTGAGGTATAACCTCGGAAGGTTATTTCCTATACAACTATGGTCACTAAACATGCTTGGTCGGATCCTAATGATCGACCAAACGGGTCGGTTCGAAAGTATAAGCGGTTGTTTAGACTGCTTATCTTACGACCCTATATAAGCACTAAACCTAAAGTGACGAGTTAAACATGTTTAACAAAGTTTGAAAACAAGTTTGATATCAAAACAAATAGTTTTAATACCCAAGAATAGTTTGGTTGCAAAATACGCATAAACGCGTATTTTGACCGAAACTATGACTCGTCACTAAGCCTAAATAACGTGGTAATCAGTAGGTATAGTCACAAAGGACTATGACCATCGTGATTACACTCACGTAGGGATGGCAATTCTGACATGAACACGATAACACGACATGAACCTACACGAAGTTAACAGGTTTCGTGTTTGACCTTAACAGGTTTCGTGTCTAAACAGGTCGACACGATAAGACCTATTTAAATTTCGTGTCTAAACAGGTTAAAACCCGTTAACCTGTTAAGACCCGTTAGTGACCTGATTATAATTTTAAATTAAAAAATATATTAAATATAGGGGGTGGGGCATGTGAAGTTAGAAGGGTATACCCAAAATTTTGAAATCCATTCCTTCACTTCATGCTCCAATAACCAAACCCTAAATTTCCTAAAGTCGTCGCTCACTTTCAATTTCATCACTACAGTATGACCGGTGGCCATTGTTCATCATTTTAGTATCACCGGCGGCCTACGGCGTCAACATCAACGGCCATTCTTTCACTTCACGTCTATTCCAGCGTCGTTCATCTATTCTGGCATCCTTCATCTATTCCGGCATCGTTCATCTATTCCGGCATCGTTCATCTATTCCGGCGTCGTTCTACCATGTAAGAAACACAGAGAATTTGTCAAAAACATTACCGTCGTATCACTGAAATGTTTTTGTTTTACTTGAGGTTTTTTATTTTATTCGTTGGAGTCGGTCCTTGATCACCGATGTGTGTATATATTGATGTTGTTCTCGTAAAAGTCTATTTTGTTTTAGTGAATTTATTATGAGTTAAGAATTTATGCATATACTAAAATATCTTCACTAACTAGTATTTTTGTCATGTCTAATTGTTTATCAGTGAAGTCGGACTTTTGTGATTCAGATATAATCTTTGCATATATGATATCTTTACAAGAAGATGATGGGTTTGGTGATTGATTTGTTTCTTAAATTGTGTTTTGTTTTTGGATATTGTTGCTGATTCAACTATGGAATAACAGGTTATGTTTGTGTTTAAACAGTACGTGTACATGTCTTAATAGGTCGTTTCATGTAACCTGTTTATTAACAGGTTCGTGTTCGTGTTTGGAAAATCTGACATGATAAGATTTCGTGTTGTGTTCGTGTTTACAGGTTTCGTGTTCGTGTCTTATCGTGTTCGTGTCTTAACAGATCGGGTTAACCCGATATGCCAGCCCTACACTCACGTTACGAAGTTCAAACGAACTTCGTGTTGACCATTGACCGCTCAAAGCAGAAAGTCAAACACTGTTTGACTTTCGTGCTTAAAATTGCATAAAAGAACGAAAGAAACTTACAACAGGTCCAAGCAATGAAGATATTGATCTAAATGTTCTCAGGTATAAAGTTTTGGAACCTCAACTTAGAGAAATTCAGATCAATTGTGAGGAACAAGTGAATTGGGGTTGGGTATTTATAGGAAATCCACAACCGTTAGGATCGTTCCTCGATAAACGAGCTTCAATCTGGACCGTACAAGTGCACTCACTGATTTGTAATACCATGTGCACCCCTAAACAAGCCCATAGAATGCTCAAAACCATTTGCAAACCCATGGAACAGCTGGAAAATGCTGTAAACAACTTTCTGCTGATCCGGGGGTGGCTCGCGCCCCGCGTAGGAGCCAGACAGATCCTACGCGGCCCAACCGATGGCGGAAACATCGGAGTGAGATGAAAACGAGATTGTAAGAGACTTCATAATGCTATTTTGTGTCAAGTATTTAATGATTACATTTTACATGGTTTGAACTAGAATACCACAAGATTAAAATAAATAATGCACAATAAGTATTCAAATAATTAAATTTCATTTCATTGCTAATTAATATCATCATCAACTATGGTACCTGAAACACATGTGAAAATACATCTGCATAAAAATGCCGGCGAGTACATAGGTTTTATGTGAGTGTCAGATTCATGGCTCGTTTACATTTTGAATTAACTTTAACAACTTTGTTAATTGATATTAGAAAACCAGGTTTTGTAAAATGTTTGTGTTGTAAATTGAAATAACCAAGTCAAAACAGATTTATTATAATTTATAAAACCTCGATGCCATGAATCTTAACTCAAAAACATTTGTTTATGTAAACCCAGATCGAAAATCGTTTTGGTAATAAAACTCGAATGGTTTATATTGTTAGAAAAACCTTGTAATATAACTTTGTTTTGATAACATTTGCCCAAGTGATCTAGATAACGCAACGATATATAATGTGTTGAAAGCACTTATATATAGGAAGTACCAGCGGCGTATCCACCATGCTTTTAACACATTACACCCGCCCCATTACCTAATCACTTCCCTAACCCAACGGTTCAAACAGTTCCTAACGGTTCACATCAATCCATCAGTTCCAAACGGTTCACATAAATCAAACACTTCTAATGGTTCACAAGGATCAAACAGTTCCAAACGGTTCACATAAATCAAACAGTTCCAACGGTTCACAAGAATCAAACAGTTCCAAACGGTTCCAACAGTTCAAAATGTAAAACAATGTGTCCATATGCTGGATGAGCATATGCAACAAAATGTAATATATGAAAATCAATGTGCTAGCATGCTAAGTGAACATACATAGCAAAACATAATGAGATCATTTACTATATACGTACTAATTAACATAGCAAGTATATGATATAAAAGCATGAAAAGCACGAAAGTAACAAGTAGGCACATGTGTATCACCCCAAAACATTTGAAAACAGTAAAAAGGGGGACTATGTACTCACTTGATGATGCTTAGAAGTCTTGAATAACAACCAAGCAAAGCTAGAGGGATCACGGAAAATCAAACGGCACCTAATATAGGTAACTACATTAATAACCGGACCTAAATCGGAAGATCGGATAGGATGAGGTTTCGTAAACCAAATGAGTGTTGGAACTCATATGATATGGTTTAACAAAGCCTACATACTAAAACGAAACCTAACCTAAGTGCTTATGACCCATTACGACTCGTTTAGGTAGCTTACTGTCACGGAGTTAACTTTTGACTCACGTGTAGCAACTTAGACTTGATCTAAGTTAAGCTATGTGCCCCAACGATGTAGTGTTTTGAGTGATTCAAGTGATGGTTGCAAGTTGTGTATACAAAGAAACAACTTTGTATTGATTACAAGAAGATTTACAAGAGTGTGTTTACAAGTACAAGTGTGTTTACTTGTGATATTGTTGGGTGATCTCTAAATGAGAGCCCATCATCCTATTTATACTAGTCCTTCCTAGTTCTAGAGAATTCTCTATCTAGATAATTCTTTACATAATATCTTGGATATTTATAAGTTGATTTCTAGAGCCTTCTTGCAAAATATCAAGTGTTTTCAAGGTGTTTCTAGAGAATTCTTGGCTGAAACTTTGGACAGAATTATGTAGCCCTTTCTGGACCCTTCCGAGCTCTTTCAAGGCCGATCTAGAGTCTTCTGATGGTGCCAAGATGTTCCAGAAACTTGTAGGTTGTTTCGGAAACTTCCGGGCAGCCCTAGATGCTTCTTTAGTGTTCCGGAATCTTCCGGAACTTGCGAAAAAATTCTGTATTTAGGCGGATCGTGACATTACGCTACTTTAACGCGTCTCCATGGGTGCCGTGTGAACCTCCTTGTCCTTGATGGGGTGCAAGGTGTTGAGGAATGCATCGGGGATGGCGTTGGATCTATCGAAGAATGCCAACCCGAGCACAATTCTTTAGTCGTCCATGGGAACGACTGAGAAAGTAATTTTGCCCTTCCATGTCCCGATCTTGGCTTTAGCGTCATAGGTTACGCCTTCGATTGACTTAGGTTCCCCGCCAACAGCCTTCATTATTAGTCCTTCTTTGGTAGTGATCCGCAAACCAAGTCTTTTGGCCTCGTCCCGGGTAATGAAATTGTGACTGGCTCCGGTATCGATTAAGGCTTTTGCTTGTTCTCCGTTAATCTCAAGAGTTACAAACCGAAGACCTTTTGGCTTTCCATTTAAATGACTAACCTTGGCTTTTCTCGAGGGGTCATGAACCATTTTTAACGGCTTCCTTTGGGTTAGACTTAAAGCATTGAGGGCTTGAAGTTGCATTGCTCCTAGACGAGCCTCCTCGCTGGCTTCATCATCTTCAGTCCTGATAAGGGCTGTTAACTTAGACTTCTTTAGACAATCGCGTGCATCGTGCAACCCTTCGCAAATGAAGCATCCTCTCCTTGTGGGCTGGTTGCTATTATATCTTGGGGGGTTTTGGACCTTCCGTCCTTCGAGTGTAACTTGGTTTTGCTCCCCCACCTATGTCGTCATCAGGTTCTTCGACTACGGGTTTAGTTGAGCGTTTTTCCTTAAGATCGATCAAGCTTTCAGCTACGGTGATGGCAGTAGCTAAATCTTGAACATTGCGACGATCCAATTCTGTTCTAGCCCAATATTGTAACCCGTCGAGGAAGTAGAAAAGGGAATCCTTTTCCGACAGATCGGGGATTTCAAGGACAAGTGTCATGAATTCTTTGACATAGTCCTTGACGGTTCCGGTATGATTGAGCTTTCTCAATTTGCTCCTAGCTTCGTGCTCAGCATTGACCGGGTAAAATTGTTTCTTTAGTTCTTAGACAAATTCAGCCCAAGTTTTAATAGTGCACGTACCTTTGGTGATGTCCGTGTATCGACATCTCCACCATAGTGCTGCCGTGTCTTTTAGGTACATGCTGGCCGTCTTTATTTTGGTGGCATCGTCCTTAATTTGCACTCCACCCAAGTATTGTTCCATCTCCCATACGAAGTCGTCAACCGCTCGTGCTTCTCTTTTGCCAAGGAATGGAGATGGTTTTGGGATCTCCACCCTAGGGGTGAAGAGATCGGTGTTGGCTGAATGCACAACTACTTGCTTATTTTCCTTTACTTTAGCTTCCAGGTCCAAGAAGCTTCGATGGCAATCACAAATACTATTCTCCACCTCGTTTCGTAGCTTCGACATTTCCTCCTTGAACAATGTCGTAAGCTCGTGGCGCCAAACCCCCATGAGAGACTTGACGTCGTCTTTAAAAGTTCCGAAATCAGTTTCCAACGCCTGTACTCGTTGGTATGCAAGGTCAAGTTACGCACCCAATTCAGTGACCTCCATCTCGGTGTCACCAATGCGCTTGTCATATGTTGCCTCTCGTTCTTTCTTAGTTATGCGTCTTTCATCACCTTTTGTTTCGGTTGCCATCCCGAATGAATCATCCAGCTCTGATACCACTTGTCACGGAGTTAACTTTTGATTCACGTGTAGCAACTTAGACTTGATCTAAGTTAAGCTTTGTACCCCAATGATGTAGTGTTTTGAGTGATTCAAGTGATGGTTGCAAGTTGTGTATACAAAGAAACAACTTTGTATTGATTACAAGAAGATTTACAAGAGTGTGTTTACAAGTACAAGTGTGTTTACTTGTGATATTGTTGGGTGATCTCTAAATGAGACCCCATCATCCTATTTATACTAGTCCTTCCTAGTTCTAGAGAATTCTCCATCTAGATAATTCTTTACATAATATCTTGGATATTTATAAGTTGATTTCTAGAACCTTCTTGCAAAATATCAAGTTTTTTCAAGGTGTTTCTAGAGAATTATTGGCTGAAACTTTGGACAAAATTATGTAGCCCTTTCTGAACCCTTTCGAGCTCTTTCAAGGCCGATCTAGAGTCTTCTGATGGTGCCAAGATGTTCCAGAAACTTGTAGGTTGTTCCGAAAACTTCCGGGTAGCCCTAGATGCTTCTTTAGTGTTCCGGAATCTTTCGGAACTTGCGAAAAAATTCTGTATTTAGGCGGATCGTGACATTACGCTACTTTAACGCATCGTTTGCGTAAAACGCGTTCGGAATGCCTAACTAGTCCTATGACAAGTATTATATGTCTAAACATGTTTAAATATGTTGCATAATCAGTTAAGTGACAAAATTTTGAGTTAAATATGCTGAAATACCAATTATGCATGAAAAGGACATTTTGGTCATTTTACCTAAGGCATATAAACAACCTATCATACAACTAATTAAACTAAGTGAGGTATAACCTCGGAAGGTTATTTCCTATACAACTATGGTTACTAAACATGCTTGGTCGGATCCTAATGATCGACCAAACGGGTCGGGATCGAAAGTCTAAGCGGTTGTTTAGACCGCTTATCTTACAACCCTATATAAGCACTAAACCTAAAGTGACGAGTTAAACATGTTTAAAAAAGTTTGAAAACAAGTTTGATATCAAAACAAACGGTTTTGATACCCACGAATAGTTTGGTTGCAAAATACGCATAAATGCGTATTTTGACCGAAACTATGACTCGTCACTAAGCCTAAATAACGTGGTAATCAGTAGGTATAGTCACAAAGGACTATGACCATCGTGATTACACTCACGTTACGAAGTTCAAACGAAATTCGTGTTGACCATTGACCGATCAAAGCAGAAAGTCAAACACTGTTTGACTTTCGTGCTTAAAAATGCATAAAAGAACGAAAGAAACTTACAACGGGTCCAAGCAATGAAGATATTGATCTAAATGTTCTCAGGTATGAAGTTTTGGAACCTCAACTTAGAAAAATTCAGATCAATTGTGAGGAACAAGTGAATTGGGGCTGGGTATTTATAGGAAATCCACAACCGTTAGGATCGTTCCTCGATAAACGAGCTTCAATCTGGACCGTACAAGTGCACCCACTGATTTGTAATACCATGTGCACCCCTAAACAAGCCCATAGAATGCTCAAAACCATTTGCAAACCCATGCAACAGCTGGAAAATGCTGTAAACAACTTTCTGCTGATCAGGGGGTCGTGCGCGCCCCGCGTACGAGCCAGACAGATCCTACACGGCCCGCGACCGCCTGGGATATCATCAACAGTTTTGAAAGTTGCAACTTTGGTCCCTGCACATGATAAATGCCATTTCTGACACGTTTAAAGCCCGTTAAGCCATTTTCAAGGCTCTACAATGATGCCTAAGCATAGGGGACATGAAACATGCTAAAAAATGTGTCGGATTTCGGTTCGTTTGGCCGTACGGTTGCGTTGTTTGGTTAATTACGACGAAACACGAACGGACGCGAATAACGATCCAAATTACGCGACGAATGGAATTTTATCATGCCAATCACTAAAATAAAATATTTTAATGATTACATAAATTTTTGGATGTCCGGATATATTCAGAACGTAAGATATGCGCGAAAATGCAAACTTGTGCACTTTTTGACGCTTTTAGTCCTATTGATCAAAAAGTTTATTTTTGCGCACCAAACACATCAAAGCCTATTTCTAAGCTATATAAATGATATTTAGGGCATATTTAACTTATGATCAAGTTCCAGAATGTCCGTTATCATTCGATTCGGTATACTTTTGCAGTTTGACGCAAATAGTCCCTGTGATCGAATAAACTTGATTTCGCCACACCAAACCCTCCAAAACTTATTTTAAGTTATGTAAAGGTTATTTGAGATATGTTAAGCCTATGTCACTATTCCGGAGTGTTTTTTGCATTAAACTGGTTATATTTACGCATCAGTTCGCGTATAACCTTCCAGAAAGCGATTTAAAGCTCGAAATCGAACAAGAATTGATATATGCCAATGATACACATATTTTTACAAATCCCAAGTGTGAAACACAATATTTTATTGATTTGGTATTTGTTCGATGGTCGCAGAGGCACAGATGTCACACTTGGGTAGGTGATGCTTGAGTTGCAAAACTATTTGTGAAAGTTGTGCCGTTGTTTCTTTGTTGTGTCACATATTACAAGTATGAGTTTGTCAAATTTTCATAGTAAAGGGTTGTAGTTTAGTAATCACTGGAACTTTAATGTAACTATTGGTATAAGTTAGGGATTCTAATTCTGTTAGCAATTCTTTTAAACTGTGTTCATATATTGATAAATTGCATACAATTGGAGATGAACTTCATATAAACTAAAACTAAAATTTTGTAGAATATAAACGGATAGTTATCACTTTTAGGCTGTAAGACATTGAATAATTTAAACAACGGATAGTTAATCTAAATAAATGTGTATGAACTTCTATTCATTTTTACCTTATTGCTAATTGTATTCCGTGATAATTTTGATTATGAAGAAGTAAGGATTACATTTTTGAAAGATTGTATTTTTTATTATGATTATTAATTTATTATGGTATTGTTTGAGAAGAGTAACAAGTAGAAGAATTGGTAAAATACTATATGAATTGGGGAGATATGTAATTGATTGATGATATTAGAAATGAGAAATATGTAAATATTTATTTAATAGTTCATTAAGGGTAAAATAGTCATTTAATAAGAGTTTTTAATGAAAAGAGGAAATATGTAATATATATGGGTTAGAGAGGGGAAATATGTAATTGTTTTTTTTTATTTGGGGAAATACGTAATAAGCTACCTTAGGAGGGGGAAATATGTAAAAATTCCAAAAGTTAAAACCACGTGTCTTGTGCACTTTATTAATGAGTTTCCGCAGTAAAAGTAATTAAAAAAGTCAAAGATTGCGGACATTTTCAACATATACAATTCCCGTGGGCGGGAATAGTGCTTTGTAGCCATTGGCTGAAATGAGCGGCTGCCCCTTCCTTATTGGACCAACCAATTTATTATTTTATACACGTTTTAAAATTACGGTTTTGCCCCGGAATTGTGTTTCTCTGCCATTGGTTCAAATGGGCGGCGAGCAATACCCATTGGACCAACCAGTTTATTATTTTATACCCACTTTAAAGTTAAAGTTTTGCCACCCGTTAAAAAATACAGTTTTGCCCCAGCTTCAAAATACATTTACCCTTTTGCCCCGAGCTAAAAAATACGATTTTGCCCAAAATACGCTTTTACACTCAGTCTAAATTACGTTTTCGCCCTGGTTAAAAATAAAATTTTGTTCCCCCCAGCTCAAAATTACGAATTTACACCAGTTTATTATTTTATACTTACTTTAAAATTACGGTTTTGCACACAGTTTAAAATTACGTATTTGCCCCTAGTGTAAAATAAATTTATGCTTTTGCCCCCAGCTAAAATTTACGAATTTCCACTCGGTTCAAAATTACGATATCACCCTCAATTCAAAATTAAGTTTTTGCCCCCCATGAAAACTAAAAATATGATTTTCCCCTAACTAAAAATTAGGATTTTACCCTCGGAAAAAAATGATTTCCCCCAAAGTAAAAATAAAAATATGGCTTTGCCTTAGCTAAAAATCGTATAAAAAAACTGCTTAACATTTTTTTTACTTTTTATTTCTATCAAAACTATAATACTGTTTTTTTAATTGGTTAAGAATTGTTCGGCTATCGCCCTCAACGCGGGCGGGGCATCACCTAGTTTATGACAAAATGGAAAGCAAAAGGAAGGCCGCCTTTTAATCGGACTTTCAAGTCTTTCACACTGAAATAACTTCAAATCATTGTTGTAAGATATAAAATAGGCAGTGTGTTAGTGTGCTGGCACAGGTTAGAACCAAACAATTATTATATTATACATATTATTATAGATATTAACAGAAACAGGTGATGGATATAGATATTAACAGAAACGATGAATAGTGCTTCGATTTTTTTAATATTGATTTTTTCTAAGGTTTGATATTATATTGGTTTATTACATCATTTGATTCTAAGCATATTTTTATATAACTTTTAACATATGATCAAAGTATTCGTTATCAAACAGGATACCATAAAAAATAATGTATACGTGTTGTTCGGTTCAGTTTGGTAAAATATGGTAGCAATAGGGTGTCAGATTATCGAAAACAAAAACAATAAAAATAAAGCCGGTACCGATACATAAAATTTTCAATTGGTTTCGATTTTGTTTGGTAGCGGCACGAAGGACCATGAATAGTAAATAAAATTTTAAGTATTTGTTTTAGTTTTGTTAATAGTATTTTAGCTTTTATATAATATGATATTTTTGCTAATAACTTGCGTATGTTAAGTTTTAAAAAATGATCCAAAGACGCAACTATATTTGATTTTTTTTTTCCAATATCCCGATATAAATCTTATTGAAAATGGATGTTGCGCCGCTACCATGCCGAACGGAAAACCGACTGAATAACATCGGTACCGATATTCATTTTTATGATTTTTGGTCAATCTTATTGAAAATGGATACCGTGTGCTATCGTGTCGAACATAAAATTGACCAAACAACATCAGTATTGGTACCGACATTTAGTTTTATGATTTTTAGTTTCGATAAACTAACCCACCATATCACCACTGTACTGCACTGTACCGAGCTTAACCAAACAACATCGGTAGCGGTATCCGTATTTTTTTTATGGTTTTTGGTTTTGATAATATTTCATTTATACAACTCCGTCAGCGAAACAATATCGATACTGTGACCAACTGAACCTATATCATCCAAACAACATCGATACCGGTACCATGTTTGTTTTTTGTTTTCGATCGATGTAAAACGCGTGGTGATTGCTATATCGAATGTTTGTATCATACCGGTAAAAAACAAACCAAATTGATATCGGCTGAAATGCCGCCACGAAGCGCGGTGCAAATCAACTAGTTAGAAGTACAAGTATCTCCATTCTCTCCAGCTCTCATCTTCAGTATTGCGTGGGTCATCTTCATATCTCTCCCAATCAACAACATTTCAATCTCACCTTCAACCTATAAAAAACATTGAGCTCGTACCATACTCCGACCCCAACACCAACCCAACCTCCTCCTCACCACCCTGGCAAGACATGTTCCGATCAGCCTCCACCCGCAAACCCGATCCATCCCCACCCCAACCCAAACCCGAACCACTTCCAACCAACAATCCAGATCAAAACAAATCTTCTTCAATCTCCAACGACCCACAGGTACGTCTAGCACTCTACATAGCCATGGCTCACGCCGGCTTAGTTTTTGCCACACTTGTACTCTTTGCTCTTTCCAAATTACTCCAAGAATATCTCCGCCCCATTCTTTGGGCTGTTCTTTGCTCCATTCCTCTTCGTGGGATTCAGCAAACTCTAGTTTCCTTTTGGTCTGAGCCTTTGAAACAAGGCCTTACAGACACTGTATTAGCTGTACCTGTATCTGTATACAGGGTTTTCATAGAGACCATTGTTGAGATAAGAGACGTGTTGTTCAAAATTGTTCGTAGTAAGAAGAGGAAACATGATTCTGTGAAGCGAAAACGAAGTGGGTTTTCGATATTGTTGAGGTGGTTGGTGTCTTTTTGGGTTTTTGTTATGGGTTATGAACAGTTTGGTGTTGTTGGTGCTGTTGTTCTGTTGGGGTTAGGGTTTATGTTTAGTTCTAGTCATGTGAAGTCTACTATGTCTGCTGGTTTGTCGTTTGGGCGAAGTTCGAAACCGAGTGTTCATACGGCGTTCTTGACCAAAGGGGTTTTGTATAGATTGGAAACGATTGTTGCGTTCGGGTTGATTTTTGGTATGATTGTGGGTTCGATAACTGTTACTATGTTTTTTTCGTATAAGATTGGCGTTGAAGGGAAGGATGTCGTGTATTCGATTAAATCTCATGTTGAAGAGAATAATTACGCGGAGAAGATTGGATTAAGGCAATGGATGGATGAGAATAATGTCCCGGATATGGTTGATCGATACACGACACAGTTTTACGAAACGGTAAACCAACAGATTGATAGTTTGGCTGTGCAGTATAACGTGACGGAAATTGTTCAAGAAATGAAACAGTTAATCGCACCAGGTGGGTTAAACTTAAACCTGACGAATTCTTCTGCACCTTCTACTCCGCTAGCAACGTCAAACCCGTACACTGAAAAGATACTAAGTTTAAAACGGATAGTTACTAATCGCGAATGGTCAGCGATTTATCCCGAAGTTAATGCTATGTTAAACGAGGCGCGTATTAGCAAAGCGGATATGATGGAAAAAGCAAAAGCGGTTGCTTTTCAAGGAAAAGATATTATTCAACGCGTGCTTGCGAGTAGTAAATCGATTGTGGGTGGTAGCACTAAGGTTGTTTTTATAGTTATTGAAGGAATAGTTTCTGGTGCAGCGGGTTTTCTGAATTTTATCTCGCACTCGATGGTTTTCATATGGGTTTTATACTCTTTGATAACAGCGGATTCTGGTGGGGTTACAGAACAAGTTATGTATATGATTCCGATTCCACGATCCACTAGAAAACGGTGTGTTGAGGTTCTTGATAAAGCTATTTCTGGTGTACTTTTGGCTACAGCAGAGATTGCGTTTTTTCAAGGGTGTCTCACTTGGCTTCTGTTTAGATTGTTTAATATTCATTTTCTGTATACGTCAACGTTGCTTGCGTTTATCAACCCTTTGCTCCCGATATTTCCTTACTTTTTTTCAACGATCCCAGCAGCGTTGCAACTCGTGCTGGAAGGGAGATATATAGTTGCCATTTGTTTGTCGATTATTCATCTTGTGCTTATAAACTATGGCGCTACTGAAATTCTCGAAGATATACCTGGTCACAGCGCGTATCTTACCGGGCTTAGCATCATCGGTGGAGTGACATTGTTCCCATCTGCTTTGGAGGTAAATTATATTAGCAGATGTGACAAAATGGGCGGGTCGGGTTAGGATGACCTGAAACTTTGTCCCATATTTTAAAGTTATTTTAGTAAACAGTTAATAGAGAAAATTACTTTTTGAGTCTCTATGTTTTAGTAGCTTTAACACTTGAGTCCAAAATCAAAAAGTTTAATGCCCTGAGTCCCTAATCGTTCATTTGATAACGTTTTAAGTCCCTGTGTTTTAGTGGTTAAAGCCACTAAAACAGAGGGACTCAAAAAGCAATTTACTCCAATTAATATGTTAATTATGATTACAAAGTATATTATTATAATGATAATCTAATATTTTGATAATGCGACCATTTGGCTTACATGACCGATTTCTTTTTTGGTAGTTTTTTGATTCACCAATCCACATGTTAGATATACAAGACATAACCCGAACTGAAACGTTAATAGTAAACGGGTTAAAAATGCCACCCTGAGTTCTTTACTTCATATACTTGACATCATTTGGTTATTTATCGTTGAGTTTGTGTAATGCAGGGAGCGATATTGGGGCCATTGATAACAACTGTTCTTATTGCTCTAAAGAATTTGTATGTAGAATATGTTTTGGATGAACCAAAAGAAGAGAAACAAGAGTAAGGATGTATGGCCTTTTTATGGTCCATTTGCAGGAGAATTCTTTATAAGTCTTATGACTAATTATGTATACTAGCTGGGAGCAATGTTCTGGACCTATTCTTTGTAAAGGTGATGGTCCTTGCACTTTCTTCTTTCATTTTTTGTTTGTGTAAAAGCTTATATTCTTTGAAAGCTTGTATTGTTTGAAACAACTTAGTGTTAATACTCTATACTTATTTATTAATAATTACAAATATTCATACGAAACTGCTGTGTTTTTGCAACCTGTTGCATCCTACTGTCACCAGTGACGGACCCAAGATTGTTTTTCATTGGGGTCCATTTTTTGTGTAAGGATTTTTCACAACCAAACATTAAAATTTTCGGGTTGGTCATCGTAGTCGGGTCGGGGCTAGGAAATAATGTAGAAGCATTTAGTAGACATGATATATGTTGGAAGTTTTATTTGGTAATCAAGTGTTAAATAAAATCGACATTCAATTTATCATTTAAAAAAAACAAATTAGAGGGTCAATGGGTGGTTTTGTTGTTTTAAAATACTAGTTTAAGTTTGATGGAAAAAAATAAACTAAAAAAACAAGACATATAAGACTTGAACTTGGGATCTATTTGTTAAAACACAAGGGGATTTACCACCACACCATCTTTGTTTTTAATACTATTGGGTCCAATTAATTTTCTTTATGGGGTCCTTGAAAAATTTAACATACCGGTTTTACTATTTTCTAGAAAAAGATTGGGGTCCGTAGACCCCGACCCGGACCATGTAGGTCCGCCCCTGACTGTCACGTCATGTCACATTATTATTATATATATGAATTCACATCATTTTATTATAGCATTGGGCTTTTTGAATGATGAAAATGGGCTGCAACTTTCATTTAGGAGAATCTTTTTGATGCGTGTATTTACATTTAGACCATAGGGTATGGTTTGGGTAGTCCCTTTGGGGACTATCCGTCACGTCATATTCGATGAAGGACCATCCAAAAGGAACTATCCAATGGTGTGGAGGACTACCCAATAAAAAAAAAAAAACTATATATAAAATAAAGGAGAGACAGAGAGAGAGAGATAAGAACTAAGGGGGGCCACCATTCCACCACCAACCTGCTCGTCGCTTCCGTCTTGCAGCCGACGTTGGCGACGCGACGACCCCGAAGCGGGCGGTGTGCGACGGAGAGGACGACCCGAGACCCGGGGGGGGGGGGGGGGGGGAGCCGACCCCCATACCGCACGGTCTTAGAGCAATAGGGTCATGTAGGCAGTTGCTGCCAGACATCTCCTTATTGTTTACTATATATATATAAACCATGAGCAGGGGGAATAGTATCAGAGAGTTGTCTGATATCCCTGTTATTGGTCGATTCTTTTTGTATTTAACTTTCAAACCTTCATGTTTGTTAATACAAGTGTTTAGCTCATCTGTTTAAAAAAAAGTTTTCTTTTTATTTGTTAACTTTGTTTATATGCGTGTTTAATCCATCTACTTTAACTTTGGTAGTGTGCATGTTTAGTCCCTATACTTTTATTTCTTTTAGTATTTCATCTTTTAGCCTTTTTTCCCTTGCTGCCGTAATGAATCAACCCAGAGGAATAGTAACCGTTAGCTATTGGTGGGCACTGCTACTACTCTTGAATTTTAATAAAGTTACTTTATAATTCCTAAACTTTATTAAAACAAAAATTATTTGACATGCACATTTATCTATGTATCGATGTGATTTTTATTGAGATCGTGTTATGAGTAGCATGTACAAGTAACCGAAACACAGACTTGCATTTTATTAAATTGAGAAATATTTCGTTTATCGCCCCGCAACGAGGGCGGGGCATAAACTAGTTATATATCAATTACTATCACCTATTTGCGCCAGGAAACTTCTTGACTTTTGATTTTTCTCACTGATATATCAATTACTATCACCTATTTGCGCCAGGAAACTTATTGAGTTTTGCTTTTTCCCACTGAAGTTTCCATTCTTTGATTTCCACCATTAGCACATATCAATTACTATCATTTACTCAATGTTTTATAATAATAATAATTATTATTATTAGATAAATGGTATTTAACTTCTAAAGATATTATTTGTTGTGAATATGAACGAGTCAAGCCATTCGTAAGCTACCCAAAATAAGCTCAATAAAAGCGATTTCTTTTTTACTTTTCTTTACATTTCTTATTTAATTTTTCCCTTTTATCCAAAAGTACTGTAGCATCGGGTTTTCCTTTCGATTGCTATAGCAATTATTGTTACCATAAAGAAGCGAAACGATACCAACCGAATTCCCGCAGCGAAGCCTGGTATAATTTTGCTAGTTAGTTTTAAATATCATTCATTGAGAATTAGGGTTGTTCAAACTGCTCGACGCTCGTTCGGAAATTGCTCGTTCGATTTGATGCTCGGTTGTAAACGAGCCAAGCATGAGCAAAGGTCCGCTCGGCTCGGCTCGAATTATTATTTTTAATTAGTATATATATACATGTACACATACATATATAAGGAGAGGATCATAAGAAAACTACATATAATTGATAACTAAAAAAGCCTAAAAAACATGACGATTTTTTTTTACATTTTTTTTAATAAAAATTCGCTACTTTTTTATGTATAATTTTTTTTTTCAAAAAAAAAAAACTTGTACTGCATTTGTGCATTATATGTATATGTGCATTAAATGCTTAAAATTAGTTTTTGAGTTTAGTTTAGCTTTTATGGTAAGGTTTTTTTGAGGTTTAGGATTAGGTTTATGGGTATGTGTCTGTGTCTGTGTGTGTGTGGGGGGGGGGGGGGTGTCAGGTTTTTTTGAGGGGTGTGGGTGGGTGGTTTATGTTTTTTGGGTTTATGTTTAGGGTTTAGTTTTAGGTTTTTTTTTTTGGGGGTGGTGTGACAACTGGCACAAAACCGGTAATTTCAGTACAGTTTTATAATTATTTAATATCTGCAATTATGTGCTTAAATGTCAATATTGTCTGATTACATGCTATACATGTGAATTCATGCACGTTTTATACTTCAAATATTGCTTTATGCATTACTAGTAGCGTTGCGTCAGAAAGACTAGTAACTCACCGATAAGACACACTGAGTCAGCAACTCTGCAGAAAGCAGTCAGATAATGGAATTAGGGCCAAGGAGTAGGTCCAACGTCTTCAATACATTAAAACCCAAGTATGGATACAATGGTTAACATATAGACTTTCTGGAAGCTAAAATATGCCCTAAAAAGCACCCGAAACACACTTTAAATGCTGAATTTTTATATAATTCAGCTCTAATCAGCATTTTAACACTGAAATATCATGCAGAATTTATGTTTTATTGTCCAAATTAACTTACAAAGTGTCGGGAATTGAAAGGGTCACAAAAGGGTACATAAAGGACACTAAGCGGTGCAATTTAGCACTTTAACGAACCGGTATCTAACCGAACAACCGGACACTACCCAAAACATCAAAATTATACTAGAAGCATTGTTTTAATGTTTCTAAGCTAGTTATGATCCCCGAACACCCTAACACACTATATAACACATCATATGCATAACACCTAACTAATACACTTGAAATCTAACTAATTAACTTAACTTACCATTAAACACCAACCAAGACCCCCCCTTTCATGTGGACGGTCACCAAGGTGGCCCCACCATTGATCTTGTGTGATCTTACTTGATTCAATTAGAGATCTTGTATTGTACTTAGTAGACATGTTACACATTGGGTAATACACGAAAATTGGATTATAAAGGAACATGATGGATTAGAACTCTCATTATCTTCACCCACATTTCACACACACTCTCCTCTCCTCTCCTTTCCCACTCTCGGCCGAACCACATCCACCACACCATCACCATTGCCAAGCCTTGATCATCCATTCCAAGTTCATTTCAAGGTGTAAGAAGGTGTCCAATGAAGCTTGGTGGTCTTGGATCTTGAAGGACCTTTCCCATTTGCTATTATCCATCACATTTGTCACCTCCATCATCTTGTGTTCATCCCTAGCCATAGAGCTAGTAGTAAGGCCCTTATAATCTCTTGTTACTTCATATTTTGTTGGTTAAAAGATGATGAACATTGTTAATCATGAAGAACACTAAAGAACATAATCATGAAACTTTAACATAAGCATATTAACATATGAACACATGATGATTAGAGTTGATTTGCTTCTTGATGATTGATTATTTATGTTAGTGATGTTAGACATCATAAGAAACCTACTAGATTGTGATTAAACACATGATCTAGTAAGTTAAGGTGGTGATCTTGTGAAAGACCAAGATCATCATGCTTTATGTTTTCATGAACTTGAAATATGGAAATGATTTTATGAATAATAAAGCATGTAACATGATTACTAGTCATAAACTTGGATGATTTCAAAACTAGTTCTCTCAAGAAACTAAAGATATACACAAGATTTACAAAGTCATGGTTTCTAAGTAAACTAATCATATTTTTAGTGTTTAAACAAGACTAGAAACATGTTTGTAACAAGAAAAATACCAAAGAATTATTTTTGTAAAAATCATCTTACAAATTGTAAATGACTAAATCTTTTAATAATGTGATTTACCAACAAATAACCATGTTTTTAAGAATAACTAAACCTACTAAGCACACTACCAAGATACTACAAGTTTTTATGAAAGTTCAAGTTCATGATTGTTATGTAAATAGCATTGTTTTGGCACTTGGTAAGTGTTGAATGAGTTGTTGATTGTTTGTGATGATTTTAAAAGAAAATAAACACATGTTTTGAAAACATGGGAAACCTTCATTTTTAGGGGAAACCATGTCAAAATTTTTATAAAATTTTGACACTTAGAGAAATATAAGTTTTGGTGAAACTTATTCCCTAAAAATGTACCTAAAAATATTTACCAAGGGTTCCCTAATTTTTGTGTAAATTTCAAGATTAAGATATGATGATTTCTTCAAGATAAAAAGTGATATTAAGTATGTATATTTTTGAGGAAAATATATATATTTATTGGTCACCAAATTTTGTGCTAAGTGTATGTAATATGTATTGTATGTAATAGTGTATTAGGACTTGAAAATACACTAAATACTCATAAGGAGTAAAAATACAAAAATACACACACAACATGCATAGACAAATACAAGAAAATATATTTATGAAGATATATTTCTTAATAGATTATGTAACTTGGACAAGTTATAAACTTAAAATGTATTTTGGACGAAAAATATATAACTCGGGTGAAAAATACAAGATACTTATATTTATTTTTGGGAAAATAATATAAGTAAGATACATAGTTAAAAATATAAATTATTTTTAACAACAAAGAACACATACATAAAAGATGGTGACTTGCACTTGTGCGATACAAGTCTAGTGACTAACGTTAATAAAACACGTATAGGTCACGACGCTATAAAACCAACCGGTGAAGTTTACGGCGCAGGATACGCAAAGTTGTGAGTTCATGTCCCCACTTTTAAACTTTTACATGTTTTCTAAACTCGGGGAAAATACATGTGTTATGGTATGTTGAATACAAAAACTAAGGAATGATACTTTAGATCATGTCACGAATAGGGTGCCATAAGCACCATTAATCAGTTACATACCAAGACCGCGGAACAAAAGGTTAGATCTAATGGGTTTCAGGCAGCCACACTCTTGGTAATTCTAGTACCAAGCAGTGCTTTTGTGTCTCTAGTCGTGAATCGATAGTCGTGGATTCGACAGCTAAAAATGCCTATGGTTTGGATGCTTCCTATGTCGTGTCACATGTTAATGGCCTTGCAAACCATTAGCGATCACGATTTCCTTACATTTACAGAAATACTTGTTTCATACAAATTACATACCATGTTTTCATTCAAGTATACAAATGTTCAATACAAAAACTGCATGAATTCACACCAACATTATGTTGACGATTTTCCAAAAACTCACATGTATTTCAGGTAACTAAAGTGGATGTGCGCACGGTCATACTCTTGCTCTTGGATGTTGTTTATGTTTTTAGCTACCTTGTGTCAAGACTCCGATGCCTGTTTTGTGGGAATTGGTTATTATATTTCATCCTATGTGGGATATAAGAACCAAGTTCTAGATGTTCGTCTTTTAAATAAAGTTGTAAACTTTTCAGACAATATGCTGTCTTGTGATGTAAACACTTAACCTATGTTATGTTTTAATTATGCAATGATGTTGGCATTTGGAGTTATTTTACGAGCATGTAGTAAGTTTACCTTTCG
This sequence comes from Helianthus tuberosus, assembly GCA_030545235.1. Classification (NCBI taxonomy): domain Eukaryota; kingdom Viridiplantae; phylum Streptophyta; class Magnoliopsida; order Asterales; family Asteraceae; genus Helianthus; species Helianthus tuberosus. Next base: position 57,661,283 of record CM060411.1, on the reverse strand, counting down.
TATGCAATGAGAACCTTTCAAGATCACACCTCGTGCTTCCGCCTTAGAAAGGGGTGTGACAGATTGGTATCAGAGCTGCGATTGTAGTGAACCAGGATTCCTTCTCGAGTCTAGACTACAATCTTTAGGATCCTCTCACGGAAACAATTTTTCAAAAGTTTTCATTGCATAAAACTTTCCGCGACATCCACTGCCTAAAACAGTTTTCAAAGAGTCAAGTAAGGACACTATGAGACTTAGGGTGCACTGGAGTAGCACTTATCTTTGACTAAGAATTACTTGCAACTATGTGTAATAATTGATATATACATATACTAGAAATAGAATATCTCAGGTACTCGTGTCTTCGCCTGAAAGCAGTGGCCTATCTGAGGGAAGTGACCCGATGATGAAACAAACTGTCCAGACTGTGCAAGGAATTACGTAATTATGGATGCATACATAATTATGGAATTCAGTGCACAGAAACCACAACAAGTCTTGTCACGTATCAAACAAGATTACCTCAGTACAAGAAAAGGTCAAACGTGAACACCCCACCCTCCCCCAGCCTATTAAATACTCTATTGGAGTGATGATTTAGGGTATAAAGATAAGAACCGCCAATGTGAAGAAAGATATTTTGTCTTTTACATATATTAAACTTGTACTATGGGGTGATGTAACCCTTAAGCATTTTGTTTACTTCGCAAACAATGATGTAACAAGTTGTCTTGATATGTATAAAGACTCGGTGAATATCTTATGACACATCAGTATTTATCTATTTATGCATGCTTGTTGCTGTATGAATTGATTTATATGTTTGGCGGATTGTTTGATGTCACCTATGTGGGTATATGCCTGTGTATATACTGTTACTGTCTCGTATGACGATATCAAACAAATGTCTAACCCTGTTGTGTTGTGTTCTAACAGAACATGGCACCTAGGAGAGCTGTGAACAATCAGGATTCCGATCAACCCCCTCCTCATCTTCTACCGAGGACTGCTGAAGAACTGAACGCCCTACTGGAAGAAAGGATCTCCGCAGCTATCGCCCAATACGAGGCGAACTGCACCGAACAAAGTGGAGGACCAAGCAATGCTAGACATAATGGGCAGGGAGATTCATCTGGAGGAAACACAGCTCAAGGCTGCACCTTCAAGCAGTTTCTCGACTGCAAACCGCTGGACTACGACGACACTAGAGGTGCAGTGGCGTTTGTACGCTGGACGGAGAAGACTGATTCCACCATCCGTATGAGCAAGTGTACCGCAGATCAGAAAGTCACTTTTGTTACTGGGTTATTCGTCGATGAGGCTTTGACTTGGTGGAATTTGCAAGTCCAGACTCTGGGCGACGATGCTGCATATGGGATGACTTGGGATGAGTTGAAGGCGAGAATGAGAGAAAAGTATTGCTCTCGTGTTGAACTCCAAAGGTTGGAGACCGAGTTCTGGCACTTGACCATGGAAGGTGCAGACATTACTGGTTATACCCGAAGGTTCCATGATTTGTCAAGAGTAATCCCCTATATGGTGACTCCCGAATTTAAGCGCGTTGAGCGCTACATCTGGGGATTGGTTCTAGATTTTCGCAGCATGGTAACTTCGGGTAAACCTGAAACGATCACTCAGGCTGTAACTCTGGCTGTCAGCCTTACTGAAGATGCTGTTCGTATGAAGAAGTTATCACTGAATCCAATTGAAAAGACCAAGACGCATGCTGAGTCGTCTGGTGACAAGAAAAGGAAGCATTCGAACCTGAATCAAGCGACACACAACAACAAGGGTTCCAACAATAAGAAGCATGACCCCAACCCGCCTCAGGAGGCGAAAACTCTTGCAACCATAAATGACGCTCCTGCCAGGGGATACCAGGGCACTCTGCCCATCTGCAACCAGTGCAAGCGTCATCACGAAGGAGTTTGTCGCATTCCAAAATGAGACAAGTGTGGAAAACTGGGTCACCATACTGAGAACTGTTGGGGAAAAGGAAATGGAAGTGGTAATAGGAACGGGAATGGAAACCGCAACGGTACTGGTAATAGAAACGGTGGTGGGAATGGCAATGGTAACCGGAATGGTAATGGAGCTGGGCAGAACCAAGGATGCTTTGGTTGTGGAAGCAAGGATCATTTCAAGAAAGATTGCCAAGGGAGAACAATGCTCAGGCTCGAGCATTCGTGATTGGAGCAAGGAACGCACGCGAGGACCCCAATGTGGTCACCGGTACGTTTCTCGTTAACAATCACTTTGCATCCATACTATTTGACACTGGTGCCGATTATAGCTTCACGTCTGTGGAATTTAAACGTATGCTTGGAATAGAATCTAGTAGATTAGATATTCCTTATTCCATAGAACTATCCAATGGTAAACTTGTTGAATCGGGCGAAGTTGTTAGGGGTTGCTCATTAGAACTTGGGGAACGAAGATTTAGCATCGACCTCTTACCTATTCAATTGGGTAGCTTCGATGTAGTGGTCAGAATGGACTGGTTGTCCAAGAACAAGGCTGAAGTTGTTTGTCACGAGAAAATCATTCGCATCCCTCTTGCGAATGATGAAATTCTCATCATGCATGGAGAAAAACGAGACACGCCTCTGCGCATCATCAATTGTATGAAGGTTCAGAAGTACTTAAGGAAAGGATGTGTTTCTTTCCTGGCACATGTTGTAGATAAGAAGGCTGAGGAGCCGAAACTCGAAGACATTCTTGTGGTGAAGGAATTCCCTGATGTTTTTCCCGAAGGCCTGCCAGGACTACCTCCGCAACGACAAGTCGAATTCCATATAGATTTGGTTCCAGGAGCCGCTCCTGTAGCCAAGGCACCCTATCGGCTTGCACCATCCGAGATGCAAGAATTATCTACACAACTCCAGGAGTTGTTGGATAAAGGATTCATAAGGCCAAGCTTCTCACCTTGGGGAGCTCCAGTATTGTTCGTGAAGAAGAAGAATGGAACTTTGCAGATGTGTATCGACTATAGAGAGTTGAACAAGCTCACTATCAAGAATCGGTACCCATTACCGAGGATTGATGACTTATTTGATCAGTTGCAAGGATCAAGCTACTATTCCAAGATCGACCTTCGATCTGGATACCATCAGTTAAGAATCCAAGAGGAACGCGTACCAAAGACTGCATTCCGAACACGTTATGGGCATTACGAATTCCTTGTGATGCCATTCGGACTGACGAACACGCCAGCGGTATTTATGGATCTGATGAACCGTGTTTGCAAACCATATCTCGATAAATTCGTTATTGTATTTATTGATGATATCCTGATTTACTCGCGAACGAGAGGAGAGCACGAGCAACACCTCAGGACCATTTTGGAACTACTAAAGAAAGAGAAACTTTATGCAAAATTTTCTAAGTGCGAATTCTGGATTCGCGAAGTACAGTTCCTTGGTCACGTTGTGAACGAGAAGGGCATTCATGTAGACCCAGCCAAGATAGAAGCGATAAAGAATTGGGAAGCCCCCAAAACCCCAACTGAAGTTCGATAATTTTTGGGCTTAGCGGGCTGTTACCGGCGATTTATCGAAAATTTCTCCAAGATAGCTCAACCGCTAACTTCCCTCACGCAGAAAGACAAGAAGTACGACTGGGGTAATAAGCAGGAAGAAGCCTTCCAACTGCTCAAAAATAAGCTATGCGATGCACCGATACTATCCTTACCCGAAGGCACTGAAGACTTCGTGGTATACTGCGACGCTTCGCGTCAAGGTTTGGGTTGCGTGCTCATGCAACGCCAAAAAGTCATCGCTTACGCTTCAAGACAGTTAAAGGTGCATGAAAGGAATTACACCACGCACGACTTAGAGCTAGGCACGATGGTATTCGCTTTGAAGATTTGGCGACACTATTTATAGGGTACTCGATGTACAATCTTCACAGACCACAAAAGCCTACAACACATATTTGATCAGAATGAATTAAACATGCGTCAGCGACGGTGGGTTGAGTTGCTGAACGGTTATGACTGTGAGATTAAGTACCATCCTGGAAAGGCAAACGTTGTAGCAGACGCGTTAAGTCAAAAAGAAAGGGTTAAGACCCTAAGAGTTCGAGCATTGGAAATGACTATTCGGACGAACCTCACTACACACATTCATGCCGCACAACAAGAAGCCCTTAAGGGAGAGAATCGTAGAGCTGAATACCTCCGAGGTATGCTGAAGAATTTGGTTCCAAACAAAGAGGGAACCTTATACTTTAAGGGGCGTATTTGGGTTCCGCTCTATGGCGGTATTCGAGAAGTCATCCTTAATGAAGCTCACAAGTCGAGATACTCGATCCATCCAGGATCGGACAAATGTATCAAGACTTAAAGGAATACTATTGGTGGCCGAGGCTTAAAAGAGAAGTTGCTATTTATGTTGGAAAGTGCCAAACTTGTGCTAAGGTTAAGGCTGAATATCAGAAACCGTTCGGACTACTGCAGCAACCAGAGATACCCATGTGGAAGTGGGAACAAATATCGATGGACTTCATAACGAAATTACCCAGGACCCCTACAGGGCACGATATGATATGGGTGATAGTCGATCAGTTAACAAAGTCTGCGCATTTCCTACCGATCTGAGAGAAGGATAGCATTGGAAAACTTACTGAGATGTATTTGAAAGAAATCGTGGCACGTCATGGAGTGCCTATCTCAATTATTTCAGACAGAGATGGACGTTTTGTCTCAAGGATCTGGCAATCCTTCCAGGAGGCCTTTGGATCTCAACTAGATCTAAGCACGGCCTTCCATCCGCAAACAGACGGCCAGAGCAAACGGACCATACAAACGCTTGAAGACATGCTTCGCGCATGTGTTATGGACTTAGGCGGCAGCTGGGATACTCACCTACCTTTAGTTGAATTTTCCTACAATAACAGTTACAATACGAGCATAAAAGCCACACCGTTCGAAGCTCTATATGGCCACAAATGCCGCTCGCCATTATGTTGGGCAGACGCTGGAGACAAACGTATGGTTGGTCCTGAACTTGTTCAAGAGACAACCGACAAAATCATGCAGATCTGAGAGCGCATTAAGGCGGCTCGAGATCGACAAAAGAGCTACGCTGAGCGAAGACGAAAACCCTTAGAATTCGAGGTGGGAGACAAAGTTTTGTTGAAGGTCTCACCTTGGAAGGGCGTAGTAAGATTCGGAAAACATGGAAAGCTGAATCCACGATACATCAGACCATTCAAGATCTTGGAAAGAATTGGTACCGTGGCTTACAAGTTGGAATTACCGGAAGAACTTAATGGAGTACATGATACGTTTCATGTGTCCAACCTCAAGAAGAGTCCAACCCAAGAGACAGTGATCATCCCTGCGGATGAAGTGCATATTGACGACACACTCCGATTTACAGAACAACCCATTGAGGTTACAGACTGGAAAGTCAACAAGACCCGGAGGAGTAGTGTCAAACTTGTCAAAGTACGTTGGAACTCTAAGCACAGACCCGAGTACACGTGGGAATGTGAAGACCAGTTTAAAGACAAGTACCCCCACCTGTTCAAGAAAACTCCTGCGAGAGATAGCTCAGCCTGAATTTCGGGACGAAATTCTTTTAACGGGGGGAGACTGTGACAACTGGCACAAAACCGATAATTTCCGTACAGTTTTATAATTATTTAATATCTGAAATTATGTACTTAAATGTCAACATTGTCTGATTACATGCTATACATGTGACTTCATGCACGTTTTATACTTCAAATATTGCTTTATGCATTACTAGTAGTGTTGCGTCAGAAAGACTAGTAAACTCACCGGTAAGACACACTGTGTCAGCAACTCTGTAGAAAGCAGTCAGATAATGGAATTAGGGCCAAGGAGTAGGTCCAACGTCTTCAATACATTAAAACCCAAGTATGGATACAAGGGTTAACATATAGACTTCCCGGAAGCTAAAATATGCACTAAAAAGCACCTGAAACACACTTTAAAAGCTGAATTTTATATATTTCAGCAATAATTCAGCTCTAATAAGCATTTTAACACTGAAATATCATGCATAATTTATGTTTTATTGTCCAAATTAACTTACAAAGTGTCGGGAATTGAAAGCGTCACAAAAAGGTACATAAAGGACACTAAGCGGTGCAATTTAGCACTTTAACGAACCGGTATCTAACCGAACAACCGGACACTACCCGAAACATCAAAAGTATACTAGAAGCATTGTTTTAATGTTTCTGAGCTAGTTATGATCCCCGAACACCCTAACACACTATATAACACATCATATGCATAACACCTAACTAATACACTTGAAATCTAACTAATTAACTTAACTTACCATTAAACACCAACCAAGACCCCCCCCCCCCTTCATGTGGACGGTCACCAAGGTGGCCCCACCATTGATCTTGTGTGATCTTACTTGATTCAATTAGAGATCTTGTATTGTACTTAGTAGACATGTTACACATTGGGTAATACACTAAAATTGGTTTATAAAGGAACATGATGGATTAGAACTCTCATTATCTTCACCCACATTTCACACACACTCTCCTCTCCTCTCCTTTCCCACTCTCGGCCGAACCACATCCACCACACCATCACCATTTCCAAGCCTTGATCATCCATTCCAAGTTCATTTCAAGGTGTAAGAAGGTGTCTAATGAAGCTTGGTAGTCGTGGATCTTGATGGACCTTTCCCATTTGCTATTATCCATCACATTTGTCACCTCCATCATCTTGTGTTCATCCCTAGCCATAGAGCTAGTAGTAAGGCCCTTATAATCTTTTGTTACTTCATATTTTGTTGGTTAAAAGACGATGAACATTGTTAATCATCAAGAACACAAAAGAACATAATCATGAAACTTTAACATAAGCCTATTAACATATGAATACATGATGATTAGAGTTGATTTGCTTCTTGATGATTGATTATTTATGTTAGTGATGTTAGACATCATAAGAAACCTACTAGATTGTGATTAAACACATGATCTAGTAAGTTAAGGTGGTGATCTTGTGAAAGACCAAGATCATCATGCTTTATGTTTTCATGAACTTGAAATATGGAAATGATTTTATGAATAATAAAGCATGTAACATGATTACTAGTCATAAACTTGGATGATTTCAAAACTAGTTCTCTCAAGAAACTAAAGATATACACAAGATTTACAAAGTCATGGTTTCTAAGTAAACTAATCATATTTTTAGTGTTTAAACAAAACTAGAAACATATTTGTAACAAGAAAAATACCAAAGAATTATTTTTGGAAAAATCATCTTACAAGTTGTAAATGACTAAATCTTTTAATAATGTGATTTACCAACAAATAACCATGTTTTTAAGAATAACTAAACCTACTAAGCACACTACCAAGATACTACAAGTTTTTATGAAAGTTCAAGTTCATGATTGTTATGTAAATAGCATTGTTTTGGCACTTGGTAAGTGTTGAATGAGTTGTTGCTTGTTTGTGATGATTTTAAAAGAAAATAAACACAAGTTTTGAAAACATGGGAAACCTTAATTTTTAGGGGAAACCATGTTAAAATAAACACAATTTTTATAAAGTTTTGAAAACATGGGAAACCTAAATACTCCTAAGGAGTAAAAATACAAAAATACACACACAACATGTATAGACAAATACAAGAAAATATATTTATGAAGATATATTTCTTAATAGATTATGTAACTTGGACAAGTTATAAACTTAAAATGTATTTTGGACGAAAATATATATCTCGGGTGAAAAATACAAGATACTTATATTTATTTTTGGGAAAATAATATAAGTAAGATACATAGTTAAAAATATAAATTATTTTTAACAACAAAGAACACATACATAAAAGATGGTGACTTGCACTTGTGCGATACAAGTCTAGTGACTAACGTTAATAAAACACGTATAGGTCACGATGCTATAAAACCAACCGGTGAAGTTTACGGCGCATGATACGCAAAGTTGTGAGTTCATGTCCCTACTTTTAAACTTTTACATGTTTTCTAAACTTGGGGAAAATACATGTGTTATGGTATGTTGAATACAAAAACTAAGGAATGATACTTTAGATCATGTCACGAATAGGGTGCCATAAGCACCATTAATCAGTTGCATACCAAGAGTGCGGAACAAAAGGTTAGATCTAATGGGTTTCAGGCAGCCACACTCTTAGTCATTCTAGTACCAAGCAGTGCTTTTGTGTCTCTAGTCGTGAATCGACAGTCGTGGATTCGACAGCTAAAAATGCCTATGGTTTGGATGCTTCCTATGTCGTGTCACATGTTAATGGCCTTGCAAACAATTAGCGATCATGATTTCCTTACATTTACAGAAATACTTGTTTCATACAAATTACATACCATGTTTTCATTCAAGTATACAAACGTTCAATACAAAAACTGCATGAATTCACACCAACATTATGTTGACGATTTTCCAAAAACTCACAAGTTTTTCAGGTAACTAAAGTGGATGTGCGCGCGGTCATACTCTTGCTCTTGGATGTTGTTTATGTTTTTAGCTACCTTGTGTCAAGACTCCGATGCCTGTTTTGTGGGAATTGGTTATTATATTTCATCCTATGTGGGATATAAGAACCAAGTTCTCGATGTTCGTCTTTTAAATAAAGTTGTAAACTTTTCAGACAATATGCTGTCTTGTGATGTAAACACTTAACCTATGTTATGTTTTAATTATGCAATGATGTTGGCATTTGGAGTTATTTTACGAGCATGTAATAAGTTTACCTTTCGTATGCAATGAGAACCTTTCAAGATCACACCTCGTGCTTCCGCCTTAGAAAGGGGTGTGACAGGTGGGGTGGGGGGGGGGGGGTTAGGCTTTGATGGGAGGGTGGATCTAGGGTTTTGGGAGGTGGGGGTGGGGGTGGGGGTGGGGATTTAGGTTTTTGGGGGGTGTCGGTGGGGGTGGGAGTTTAGGTTTTTGGGGGGTGTCGGTGGGGGTGGGTTAGGTGGTTTAGGTTTTTTTCGTATTATTGCACATGTGCAGTACAACTTTCTTTTTTTTTTTGAAAAAAGTTTTTTTTATATATTAAATATGGCGAATTTTAATAAAAAAATTCAAAAAAAATTGGTATGTATTTTAGGGTTTTTTAGTTAGTTATATGTTTTTCTCATTTAAACTAGTTTTTTCATTATTCATCCCTACATATATAAACATGTATATACAAAAATATAAATTATACACATATACACACACACACACACACCTATATACATACACACACATACGTATATACTTAAATTGAATTTATGGTTTTATATATACAACTCTATTAGATTTTGGTCCACTGTATACAAAATTACAACTATATCTGTACATGCTAGCCAAAATACACAATAAAAAATTAATATCAAATCTAAAGTTAAACCCTAAACCGATAAACGACAGACTGCTCATCGTCTCAATGTTTCATGTTGTTTCCCTAAGTCGATCGTCTCCTGCTCTCAACGTCATTGTTCGTGCAATATGATCATCGCCTCGTCAGCCACAACATTGTTACTCACTAGAAAAATGTTATGCCTTGAAATGTGTCTATTTTTAAAGACATAAAAATTGAGACCCAACATTGTCACTATCTCTCTTAGCAAATTTAAATTGGGCGACACGGTTGTCCAAATCACTCGAACTTCGCTCGACGCTCGCTCGGAATATTCACTGCTCGGAAAACGCTCGCTTGATTTGATACTCGGTTTTAAATGAGCCGCTCCACTCGGTTCTGTTTGTAAATGAGCCAAACACGAGCGAAGATCCGCTCGGTTCGGCTTGTCTCCTCAACAACCCTATTGAGGATTTAACCAAATCAATGTATTTTTTCCTAAAACTACGTTTAAAGAAGTTCGCCGTGTTGCGGCGAATTTCTTTTGTTATTTAGTCTGTGTTTACATGTGTTTTGAAATCACTACGAGCGTGTTGCGAACGGAACTGCTGACAAGAATAAAAAGAAAATGTAGAAAAAAACACTAAAAGATAACCAAAAGAAAATCAACTAAAAAAGTTGTATGGTAACGATGTTGTTCGTATGAAACCTGTGGTCAGAGATGAGCAAATTGTTCTGGGTACAGGTACCAAATTTGCCGAACCGAAAGATCTTAAGTACCAATTCGGTACCGACTTTTGGCATTCCTGGTACCGGTTCACTACCGTTTTTTACCTTCATATACCGGTACCGTAACCAGTATTTTCGGTATTAGTACCGATTCTGTATCGGTTGGCACCGAGCTCATCCCTACCCCTGAAACTAAAAAAAGAAAGAAGTAAAAGTTGAAGAAAATCAACAAAAAAAAGTTGTACGATACCGTTGTTCGTACGGTAACCGTGATCAGGGATGAGCAAATGGTGCCGAGTAGCAGCACTGAATTTCCCAAACCAAAAGATTTCTAATATCAATTCGACACCAACTTTTAACGTTTTCTATATTAGTGCCATATTTTACCTTCATGTACTGATACCAAAGAGGACCGTCCTGGTATTTTCGATACCAATACTGGTTCAATACCGGTTGACACCAAACTTATCCCAACCCCTGATATGAAAAAAGAGATTAAAGTTAAAAAGTAAAGAAAATAACTATTATTATAGTATTAAAATAATAAAAGTATTAGAAAAACTATATATTATTATAATTTTAAATCACTATTCATTTCATTTCCTTATATATTATTAACTAGTAGGAGTCTCCGCACGATGCGGCGGGAACTCGGTCAGTATCAAAACCTTCGTGAGTTGTCGATAAAAACATTGACACGTGTTTTACATCGATTGAAAACCATAAAAACGAATACCAGTACTTGTTCTGATAATACCGATACCGATATCGATATTATTTAATTAGAATCAGTTTGGTTTGATATGGTACTGGTGAGGTACTATAACTCATATAACTCTGTTAAAAAATAACAATTATGTATTTAGTTTTGTTTTTTAATAAGTTGACGAACCCAAATCATAAAAGAAAAATCAAATGATGTGGTAAAGATGTATAAATTATATAGTATAAAAGCTAAAACTGAAACTTAAAAAAATATATAACTACAATATATATATTAAATAAATAAATAAACTTCACATCATATAATTTATGTGCAGGTCGCTAAAAGTTTTTGCATGTCCAAATGTATATGATAAGCTTTATATTATAGCTTGTTTATACTTTACATAATTAAAGGGATTTAAAAACTCAAAAAACAAAATATAAACACTCTAAAAAAACAAATATAAATAAATAATACATATAGTCTGGACTTTTGAGTATTCATGACCTGCTGTAAATGGTGGAGCACAAAAAAGGAATAAGTGGCAGAATCGTACTTTGTATTCAACTATTATCCAATTAATTTACTGTTCCTAAGATCATTCGTCAAATGTTATATTATAGAACATATAGTAATTATATGTATATATTTTGATTGGTTCCAGTCTTTTATACTAATATTTTATAACTAAATTACTTATTTAATTAAACTATTATTTTATTATAATATATATAACATGACAAATTATAGAGAAAATAACACGAATGGTCTCTGACTTTAAAAGTAACAGATTTAGTCGCCCACCATCTTTTCCTCTTTTATCTATGGTCCAAAATGTTTGCAGAGTTGGTTTTGGGCGTTAAACCAATGTAATTCGACCATTTTACCCATGTTCTTAAAAAATTTAAAAAAGCGGGATTCTATTGGCACACCGGGATATCTATCCGCACACTTTGACAATTCAATACGGATCGTATATGTAACAACCCGACTTTTCGGATCGTTACTTATCAGTGTCATTTCTTTCGTAAACGCTTGTACTCTCGGATTCGATAACCGCCATGGGTTTAAACTACATTTTAACGCATTCTGAACGCTTATTCAAAACACAGTTAGCACATTTAAACGCTGTTTATAACGCTTACTATTTAAACACAATTTATCGCATTTCATATCGCTTGTTTAGACTAAACGCAATCGCAACGCAAACTCAACGCAGACTCGAAACGCGGATTATTTATGATTATGTGCTATGTGTGTTTATTGTGTGATTATTTGTTAAATGTTATGTGGTTATCAACGCAACGCTTATACGCTATTACTCTCACTCACAACTCGATTAAACACAACGCAACGCTTAACAAACGAACCGAAGTTGGAAAACTAATAAAACACAACCCGGCAGCCCGAATGGACACCCGTCCGAATGGACATCCGACCGGATGACCATCCGCTCGGATGACCATCCGCCTAAACGCTACCACTTGCACCGACTTAACTCTCGCTCTCACCCTATAAATACTACCCGTACACCCTCATTCTCTGACGTTGACACTCCCATTCGCTCCCCAAGACTCTGTCTCGAGTCAAGGCCTTTTTGTAAGCTTTTCTCCTCAAATATTCTCTAATCTTCACCTCTAATCTCTTCTACATCATCTTCTTCATCAAAATCACACACAAACACTAACTTCTTCCTCGAAATCGACTGATTTAGACCCCTTGAAGGTGGTTTCCACCAGTTTTGCTCAAGCAAACTGTTGTGGAACACCATTTGATCGAGAATGGTTCTAGATCTAAAGGATTTCACACTTTTCAACTTAAACACAACAAGATTTCAACACTTTTCATCAATTTTTGACTTTTCTTCAATTTTCTACGCAAAACTGATGGAATCTGGACTCAATCAGACTCTCAACTCGTTCCTTAGTCGAGAGCCGGCTTGAAAACGGGTTTCCACCGGAGAGATGGACCGATTAATGAGTCAAACATGAATCTTCATCGAGAACAACGCCTTTGACTGAATGGGCTGAGACCATCCGGCCGAATGGACTAGTTTCGGTATTTTTCCGTTGTTTGAGACGACATCACGCCGTCTCCGTCAATTTAAAACTTTTTTTACTTGGAAAATTTTATAAAAACTTCAACTACAGATCATCTCGCTCGAATGGCCATCCGTCTGGATGACCATCCGACCGGATGACCAGACTCTTAGTTAAAGCGTTAAAACAATGGGAACTTTTAATGAAACTTCGAATTTTAACGATTTCTCAAACTATCACATCTAAGTTGAATTGCCATCTGCTCGGATGACCATCCGTCCGGATGACCATCCGCTCGGATGGGTCTCATCCGTTTGGATCACCTGTCGAACACTTAAACCGTTCAACACTCTGCTCAACGACTTATGCTACTGTTTTCGTTCACAGGCTAACCCAACGTGCTCCCTTCAATCCAATCCAGACTGTGTTTACTTGATAAACACACACTGTGAGTATACTCGAACCCATTTTCGTTTAACGCACTTTTAGGTGTTACATACGTTCTATATTAAAACACATCACACAACTGAAACACTTTTAAACGCTAACCGCTCCCGCATGCTATACGCGATTTGTTGAATGCTTGTACTATGCTAGACAGTGTTACACTAGACCGCCTTTAGCAACGATAGTACTATAGTTTGGACTCAGCACCTGTCGTGGACAGGGGTTGCTAGGGATCGCATTACTTCACTTCATGTGTTCACTGAACATGTGTCGCGCATACTTTACAATGCAGTCTCGTGGTTAGGTTGTTTCATTGTTTGATAGTTACATGCTTTGCCCGTTATGTGTTACATGCTGGTTATACGTAAACGCTTTCTACTATTATTATGCAAACTTGTGTACTCACCTTTACTTTATGTATTGACTTTATTTTAACGTATATGGCAGGTTGATGGAATGTTATGCTGAAATCAAGATAGCCAGTCTAGAAACTCATCTAATAGAAATCTAGGTTGTCGAACTTGTTTTGCTTATGAGAACTTGCTGTCTGTAATAATTATTTGTTGAATATTTGTTCGTTGGTATGGGACAATGAATGTTAAAAATATTGGTAATGGATAGTTGTTATGGATTCTCCTGAGCAATGTGGTTCGCCTAGTGCCACGCTCCGATGATTCCGCCATCGGTTGGGGTGTGACAGTATAGGCCTATATGATCCGTATTGGATAAAGTTAAGACATGGCAGACTGGCAGGTGAAGGGGCTGTCTGGCGGCTAGCATGTAAAACGCCAAACTTGGCATTTGTTACGTTAAAAGTATACATGCATATGCATGTAAACACCCAAAACGCCATGTCTTATATTAGAAAGAGTTTGGATAACTAAAACGCCATATGCTGTTTTTTTTCCAGGACTATCGTGTTCAAGATGGGAGGAGTGTTAATGCTCATAAGGGTGATTTGTGAGAGCATGAGACCAGGATTATATGCAAATGTCGACATGTTCAATGTTAGGCGAATATCTTGAACTATGAAGAAAGATACAAGGCTCCAGAATCACCCTCCAGATTATTTTGCATAGAAATAATGTTGGTAACTCTTTTGCTATATTTAATTGATGAAATTATATTATGACTTTGTTTTGTTGTTAAAAATGTGGTTCCTCGATATTACAGAATCCTCCCGCGTACGAAACGATGAAAGAAAGTTATCGATATAAAGAATTCAACAACAACATGGAAACGGTTTTAAAACGCCCGTTTCAAAGGAGACCGGAAAGATAGAAACATAAAAGATTATGAACTGGTCTTCGTGCCAATAATATGGCAAAGACATTTCTGTGTTGTCTACTTCAATCTAAAACACAGCAGAGTTGATGTATTGGATAACAACGCTATAAAGGATGGGTGGGAAAGTTGGTAAGTATCTTGAAAAATTTGTATGTAGAAACTATGTTGACAAAACTCCATATTAGTATATGCAAAAATGTGAAACTACAGCATGATGCTTTTGCAAATTACTTGAGTATTCAAAAACACCCAATGGCTAAGATCATGGCGGAGGCTCCCGTTGTCAGACAAAAGATGGATTAGAGGACAACGTCTAACGTGATCAACTCTGGGATTTTTGCAATGAGGCATATGGAAATGTATATGGGGCAGATGGCTGGTTGGGCATGTGGCCTGGCAAAAGAAGATGCCCTAAATCAACTACAGCAAAGACAACTAAATGACCTAAGGATGAAATACATTGCAAAAATCATGTTGCATAGCGAAAATGAAAACAGAAGACAAGTGGTCAAATCTGTAAGAAAATTCTTGGATTTATGGGGAGAAAGAATACGTGAATTGTATCAAACAGGACACAAGAGAATAGAAGAAAGTCTATATATAGATTAGCTTAAACGCCATGAATTGTATAATTTTAATGTTGACTAATGTATTTTGCTTTCTAGACTATTGCATCTACTTGTTTCGTTATGGGGTTTTCGATAATATTCGTGCATAGATGTGAGAAATCCATGAAAACGCCATGATCAGTAATCCATAATGAATAATAAATAATAAGAACTAATGTTACTGTCTTCATAAAACATGTTAATGAAAACGCCATGATTTGAATAATTAGCAAATAGTAACCATTGAAATATAAACGACATTTAAAAAAAGGTTAAAAAACGCCATTGAAACAAGTAAAAAAGGACAAAACGCCATATTTGTTGAATATAAGTAGAACGCCATTGAAACATAAACGCCATTAAAAAATTACTTTGAAAAAAAACGCCATTGAAACAAGCATAAAGAACAAAACGCCATTTCTATTGAAATTTTGTTTGGAACGAAATCATAACGCCATTATTAAGCAGAATGTTGGCAATGACAACCGTACCCCTACATATCATTTAGCACCCCCTGCCACGTGTTCGACCAAGATCCATTCTCACCGTTTTCACACTTTCAGCCGTTTTCTCCTGATCCCATTTCTTTCTCTCTCTCTCTCTCTCTCTCCATATATATACATATATATTTCCTTATATGTGCTCATTGATTGAAAATGTGTGTATATATGTACGTATACGTATATACGAATGATAAGCAAAACGTTCGTGACAACGAACAAGTTTTCGATAAATATGTATAAATAATATTAAAGATATTATTTTTGACGATTTATGGAACATGGAATATATATTTATGATTTTAAATGATAAGTATATATTTTGGTCATGATCGACTTACCGGTTTTGTGGAACGATGTCCCACAATATAAATATGATTTTTTACATAAAATATATATTTATTACTCAGATCATTCGTGCACCGACACGGGTTTATACAAGGGACTCGGTCCAGAAAATTATTCAACTATGTGTATTTATATGTATATGTGTGGTAATATACATATATGATCATTCGGATAATTACCCATCAACGCGTCGTAACAAACAAATAAACGTTTTTGAAATGGTTAACATCTTAAGTCTTAACATGTTGGTGGAAGACTTGTGGAGTAAACACATATTTAGACCTTAATATCTTATTATATCATGACACTTGTAGGTCAGGATTATATATTATTATTCGGACATTCAGATTGCTAGTTGCACGGAATGCAAATTTGTGAGTTTCACGACCTCTCTTTTAAATGTTTTGCGTTTAAATACTCAGGGGGAGATACATGTTTGCTTATTTGATGTGATATTTAGGGAATGAAATAATTAGATCTATTATATGTGCTTAAGTTGTAGTTGTTGTTCTCGGGAGGTCATCAACCAATCTTCATTCTGACCGCGGAGTAATCGAATAGATTTATTGGGTTTTGGCAAGCCCCACTTCTGGTCCTACGGAGTGCAACGTGTCATTGGAATTCGGTGGTGTGGTACGAAATTACTGTCAAGGTTTGGTTGCGAGCTTATGTCGACACATACGTTAGTGTTCTAGTTAAACATTAATTCGATCATCAGATTTCATTAGAACTATGCATACCGGTTTTATCAAATATTTTTAAAGATTCATTTGTGTTATTTAAACCTGTAAACTCACCAACAATATGTTAACATTTTTAAACATGTATTTCAGGTAAGTGAGCGACGTCTCACGACTTATGGAACATGGATATCTTGCATTTTGGGGAGGGGGGGGGGGGTTGCCTTGTATTTTCCGCTCTTGTGCAGGATATACTTGTCAAAGCCTTGTTTTATAAACTATTTAAGTATTTTGTTAAACAATATGTTGTTCGGCGATGTACGCCAACCTAAATACATGGTCTTGTAAACTTTTAAACAATACATTTGGTATCGTTGGTTTCTTCTTAATCAAGTAGATGTTTGCTAATCAAATGCTTAAAAACCTTTCGTGGTCGCGCCTAGTGTTTCTGCCTTGGGCGGGCACACATACCAATAACAAATAGACAATCAGTGCTATATACAGACACTTACCCTAAAAAACGCAAACCCTTAAAAACAAACACAAACACTTAAAACCGAATAGACAATCGGTGTTGTATACAGACACTTACCCTAAAAAAACACAAACCCTTAAAAACGAACACAAACACTTAAAACCGACGTTCTTTCTTATGACTCGGAGTTTCCTGCACATATTAACATATTAGTGAGGTGTCACTTGTTAGAGAAATCCACTCAACACTAATAATGCATAAGAAAATTCCATCAAGTTTCTAAATCCTATATATATATATACTAGGTTATAACCCCGTGTATTACACAGGTAAAGTAAATAAAATATCATCATCATCATCATACTCAGTATATCCCACCAATAGCAAAGCTATGGTAGGGTCTGAGGAGGGTGAGATGTAGACAGCCTTACCTCTACCCCGTAGGAATAGAGAGGCTGCTTCCAATGAGACCCCCGGCTCGATTGTGGTTTTGCATCAAGCCTTGGACATAAGGCACATAACACTCAGCAATTGAGACAAACGCCGATTAGTGCATAGTTAATAACGAAGATTTAACAATTAAAAAACAATATTTTAAGACGCTTTTCTGATATCCAAACAAAATTTTGTGTCATGCATGATCAAAACTTGTGATGTTTGTCAAGTTTATAAATATGAACGCATTTGAACCATCGATCAGAAGACAAACTGTATCATCGACTTTCTCACGACGTGAACATACATTTAATAACCTAAGTTTTATTATGAATGTGACAACTGGCACTTTTCCATGTATTCCGTACAATATAAACAGTAATTTGTACCTTAATGACTGTGCATGATTGAACTTATGAAATGGATGATTTTATGATTACTGACATAGACATACAAATGCATTACATGTTGCATGATTGCTTATCATTATTACATGCAACCCGGTATGGTTGAATTAGTGCACAGAACGAAACTAGCACAGTGATCAGATAAACTAGAAGTATTGACGGGAGTTCAGTACTCAGGCAGACATGATGTTAAGACACAGAATGAGCCCCGGAACCAAGAGTTACACTAAAATTGTATGTAGGAAAGTAGGGATCATAAAACTGACTTCCGAGTGACGATTTAAGTGCCAGAAACACACTATAACTGCAGAATTCTACAGAAAACAGCAAAAATCAGCATTTTAACATCAAAATATAATGCAAAAATGAGGTTTAATTGTCCAGAATACCTTGATAAGTGTCGGGAATCAAAACTGTCATAAAAGATATCATATTGTACACTAAACTGCGCAATTTAGCACCTTAACGAACTGGTAACCAAACGAACAACCGGACACTACCCGAAACACCAAAATTTAACTAGAAGCATTGTTTTAATGTTATGAAGCTAGTTATGATCACCAAACACCATATTACATCTTAAAACACTTAAATCCCTAAACATAACACTTAACATGTAACTAAATCACTTAACTAGAAGTTGAAACTCAACTAAGATCCCCCCCCCCCATCTAAGGACGGTCCACAAGAGGGCCCCACCTCTTGATTTCTTTTGATTAAAATTTGAGATATGTTTTGTAGATATGAAGCACATTAACCTCCATATAATGAGATGTTGGAGATTGTTTTTATAAAACCACAAGTTCATATCTTATTATCATCTTCAACATTTCAAAGCAACATAACCTCCTCTCTAGCTCACGGCTCATCTTCCATCTCTATACATCTCCATTTTCAATCCATTCTCAAGCATTCTAAGGTGTTCTCAAGGTGTTTCAAGCCTAACTAAGAAGGTTGCAAGCATAGGAATTGGAAGGACCTTCTCTAGGAGCTTTTATCCACCTCATTTCTTCATCAACTTGCATCTTGTTCTTCCCTAGCCATAGTGCTAGTAGTAAGCCTCTTTGATCTTGTTTTTACTCATAATTTTGGTGGTTAAAGTAAGATGTAACTTGGTAAACTAAAGAATCTCAAGAAAACATAAAGCTGAACATGAACATAAAGATCAAAGTTGTTTATGTGTATGTAGTAAACTTGTTAGTTGATTACTTGTATGTATGGTTTAGATCACCACATGAGGCTTGCTAGATGATGATTAAACACATGATCTAGCAAGTATAAGGTTGGATCTTGAGAAATTTATGTTGATCATCCTTTATGTAAACTATGAACTTGAAGGTGAACTTGTTTATGAGTAGGATGAATATTCCTACAAGATATAAGTCTTGAAAATGTAAGATTTCAAAAATAATATTTTCAAGAAACTAAAGTTTACTACCTGACTCAACATGATTTGGTTTTAAAGGAAAATAATCATGTTTTAAGAGTTGAAATAGAACTAGTAAAGTGTATATAACATGAAAAATGCAAGAGGATTGATTTTTGTAAAATCACTTTACAAGTTGTAAAGGATGAAAGTTTATAATAATGAGTTTTATGAAACAAAAACCATGGATTTAGCATTACTAGACCTTACTAAACAACATGTTAAAACACTACAAGGATTTGTTAAACTTCAAGTTCATAACACCTTGTAAAATGCATATTTATGGCTATTGGTAAGTTGTGTGAAACTTGTTGATGATTGATGATGAATTTTCAAAAGAAAAAGATATGCTATTAAGCATGGAAACCTCCATTTTTAAGGGGAAACTATGGCAAATTTTTTGTAAAAAGTAAACACTTAGAAAAATATTTTTAAACAAGTGTTTACAAGTAATTTTTGGTCACGGATTTAATATAAAAGTTTGCCATAAATTTTGTTATAAAAATTACAAATATTGGAGGTTGATCTTTTTTAATAAAAATGGCTAAGTATATATTTAGGAAAATATATATTTAGATGTCACAAAATTGTGAGCTACTTGTATATTGTTTGTATTAGTTATATTAAATTAGGAACCTTGAAAATAATACACCAAGAATACCAAAAATTGTAATATAAAATATTACCGAAACCACAAGAAAGTAAATATATAATTTATATCCGAATATTGGACAAGTCGGACAATGGACATTGGACTATAAATATATATATTCTGGAAATAAATTCGTAACTTAACAAATGTGATAAACGGTATTTTCTAAACCGAAGAAACGGTAAAATATGAATTTTTATAAATATTACAAAGTATATCATATTTTGTCAAAATAGAAAATATATTATTTTTGAAATATATATTTTCTTAAACAATTCAAAAATATATTATTTTGGTGAAAACTAAAAATATATATTTTTCTAAGTTTAATCTTAAAAATATATTATTTTTGAGATGTATATGGAAGTATACTTATTTTTGCCAAGTAAAATTTATAGATATTTTTCTATAAAAAAATTCTCTCAAAATATGTATATTATAAGAATAAAAAGTATTGATTTTTACTTGTATAAAAATAATATTCCAGAAAATAATACACAAATTAAGTATAAAATACTTAATGAATACAAGAAAATACGTATTCCTATACGTATAAATACATACCGGAATACACTACCAATACTTGGCAAAATATGCAAATACAAGTATACCTATACTTAGGAAAATATATATATGTGAGAAATACATGACAAAGCAAGTTAAAAATAAATATATTATTTTTAACAATATTCCAAATAATTGGATAAAAAAATTGTTTAAGTTAAAATATTCTTATTTTTACTTATAATTATATAATTTGGAATTATATAATATACATCTAACGTATAACTCAAAGGATATCAATTCCAAAATAAGTCTTAATAAATAAGACTAAGAGTCGTTACACGACCTAACCGTCTAATTAGACATAACACGTGTGTAGGTAGTTGTATGACCCGAGGAAAAGATCTTTGAGTTTATAGGACACCGGATGCAAACTTGTGAGTTCATGTCCCCCTTTTCTTTTAACTACTTTCGGTTTTATAACTTACGGGGGTGAAATACATGTTTCAAATGTTTCAATGGTATGGTTAGCTAAGGAATGAACTGTTAGATCATTTGAATGGGTAGGCACAACACTTAAGACCATTAATCTTTGTATAAAGACCGAGGGGCATGAGTGATAGATCTATTTGGGTGTTGCGAGCCCCACCCATGGGTCCGGGAGTTGGCCCATGTGGTGACTATGTCATTCCAGCCGGGTGGCCCGGTATGAAATCCTCAAAGGTTTGTGCCTTCCTACACCATTGCACACATATTAATGTCCTTGCAAAAACATTAATCGATCTGTTCATAGACGCTTTCATACCAGATTACAAAGGCATACTTTCAAATGTTTACAAGTTATTGGAACTTATACAAAAACACATGAATTGGCTCAACTTTTGTTGATGTTTTTAAAATTACATGTATTTCAGGAAACAAGATGGATCTTGGGTGCTGGTGTTGTTTTCAAGATGTAAATTTCGAGTTTAGATGTCATCCACTTTTGTTGGTTTGTAACTTAACCTAGGTTATGTTGATTGAAACTTAAATAACTTGTGTTTGTAACGCTTTAAAAATTATGAATGGATGAACATCATGTTTTAATCATATAGTTGTTTATTATAATTGAATGCAATGATATTGATCAAGGCACACATTACACGCTTCCGCAAAAAGTCAGGGTGTGACAGGTTGGTATCAGAGCTTCGATTGTAGTGAACTAGGATTCCTTCTTGAGTCTAGACTACAATCACTAGGATTCTCTCACGAAAACATTTTTACAAAAAGGGTTTTCATTGCATTTACGAAAGCGCCAAACTCTATGAATCAAACATTTTTCAAAGGAAAGACAAAGCAAGGACATTAGCAGGGAGGGAGAATACCCCGACTAATGTGCCAATTGAGGTATAGTCAGTCTATGTGGGATAGACTTGCCGAAGATGAAATGACCCCCGAAAGAACAAACAAGAGTTATATGTGACATGTTACATTTATTTGCCTGTATATACCAAGTAACATTATTACTTATTAACATATATGCATATATGTGTACTGAATAATTATTGACGAGAACGAGATACCTTCGACTTCGAATCCTATTATTGTTCTTGACTCGCACAATGAGACTGTCAACCTCGCGTTTATTGCGGAGCTCATAACTGACATAATTACCAAACGAGACCCTGAGCTTGATTCCGTAGAAGATGGCTGTTCTTCCGTCTCGAATTCGAAGGTGCCTGACTACGGCAGTGACGGCGAGGCGGAGGAGGTAACCTTGGACAACGACCTTATCTGTGAGACGAGGTCCCTGTGGCTTTTACGAAACATGATTGATGACACCCTTGTCCAGACGAGGAAGATGAGGTACTCATCTTGAAGGTGCCCCTCCAACTACTATTGCTAGAAACTCTCCTTATTCCTATTATGTCTAAGCATTGTGCCAATTCGCGCGTAACGACAACGGATGTTAGCACGTGGACCACCATAAAGGTCCCTTCTATGTCGAAGGTATGAGGACAGTAGTGTCCCCTCTCTGACTGATCGGCTGCCTTGAACGAGAGAAAATTTGGGTGACCATGCAAGACGATTTATTATTACGGGGGCCCACGTAATAACAACTTGTAATGCATGGAAATCCTGGTGGACTCTACTGGTCAAGCAAATGATCACTATCTATTTGAATTTCCTAAGTCATTCCAAACCTCCATCTAGTAGAACACTAATCGAGATAGTTACTATAATGCTCTACAAAGTAGGAAGTCTGTCTTTACCTACTTCGCACTTAACACTTCTACCTGTAGTATGAGTCATTTGGGACTCGGTATCTAAGCCGGTGAAGATGGCTAACATTCAGAAAAGATTTTTCCTCAACACTTTAGGATTCTTGTGTTTCAATTTGTAAGGAGCCTACAACATCTCAACTTACCCATTGTAGTCGCTATGATAGACCCCAACATTTGACATCCGTTTTACCCAAGAAGGTAGCATGGCGCGAGCCGTAGTGTAACCCATTTACCACACTCTATTCGGCATTCATGGAGACCATACCAACCATATTAGGACTCATGGAGCCCAAGCAAAATCAATGTATGCGTCACACAGACCAGAGTGGCAAAGGGGTCCTCCCTACATCGGACAATCGAGGTCCATGAAGTATGGAATACATATTATAAGGACGGAAGCGACCACTCGACAGATTCCCATTCCATTTAGGCACATGGATGACACATGCAAGAGGATTCTCCTCGTCCTTCACCTCATATGCACCCTATCACCCACTACCCATATCACCACCACCAACACCCCTATCAGTATCTCCACACTCTCTATCCCTTAGTGCACCCCATCATTTGGGCAGTGCATACGCGCCCTTGAAACCGCTCTACGGTTGCTACAAGGCACGATTCGGTTCCGAGGAAGAAGTCACGAACCCTCACGACCTTATTTCTGCGTTTTCGCTATCAACCCCCCCTATACGTGGTAGTAAAGCACAACCCTCATCTTTTGGGAAGTATACCCGTTTTTGTAAAACTAGAAACTATGGAAGAGTCAGAGACTTGAGGGTTAAAAAAAAGAACAAGGTGAACGGAAGGCCTCACCGTATTTTGTATAACACTGGATGACTTGCATTAACCGGAGTAAGGTGACTCCGAGGAGGATTTCTTCACGGAACTAATAGCAACAAGTTGACATGGTATATGTGAAAGTAAATATATCCTTAGCAAGACTTTGTTGTAACGCATTTTACCTCGCTACAATGATGAGATGATATTGGTGGAAGGTTTTGCATAAGCATCATTAGGAATTACCATACCTTTATACTCGTAGTGTGTAACAAATGAGCTTTGCTTTCACCCATAGACGACAAAATTTATTCCAAAATAATTTTTGATTTCGTCGATATGATTTACACATATGAAGCTCATGGAACCACAGCGAAGGGAACGCTGGTCAAGTCTAATCAGGACCTTTACCTGGAACAAGAGCTGAGCTTGAAGCTCTAGAGAATCAGCAACTCTCTAAAGCAATCGTCCAATACGAAGCAAGTAGCACTGCAAACAACGGCAGAATAAGAGGAACCATATTGAGAATCGCTCAGGCGATAACTCTTGCCATAGGTTCTTCCGAGGGCGGATTAACGTTGGAGAAATCGAATAAATGTCTAGTGAAAAAGAAGACGCATGTGGATTCTTCTTCGGAAAGAAATAAGAGAAAGTATACGCATTCCAAGCAAGGCTTTAAACCAAGCAACAAATATAATGGAACCGCCGCCACTAAGAAAGTCAAAGCATTCATTGCCACGACTAGAATAGGTGATAAAAACTACCAAGGAGAACTATCAAAGTGTGATAGGTGTGGTTATCATCATACAGGTCCGTGCAGGACTCGTAGGTGTGGAAATTGTGGCAAGACCGGGCATCGCAAAGAGGCGTGCTGGTCTGGTACGAGGCATGTGAATGGAATTCAGGACAGTAATAGAAACGGAAAAGGCAAGGGTTGCTACGGATGTGGCAACAAAGGACATTGGCGAAAGGACTTCCCGAAGAAGAATCTAGCTTGCGGGAGCATTTTCACGAAAGGAGCACGCAAGGTACGCCAGGACTCGAACGTTGTTACAAGTACGTTCCCTATAAACCGACATTTTGCATCCGCTCTATTTGATCCCGATGCCGACTTTAGCGTTGAATCTATGGAACTTAAAGATATACTTGGCTTGGAAACAAGTAAACTAGACACCCTATATTCTGTAGAGTAGGCAAATGGGAAGTTAGACGAAATGGATAAAGTTATTAAGGGTTGTACACAGGACTTGGGGAACGAGAAATTTTCTAGCGACCTTCTACCAGTTGGTTTAGGTAGTTTTGATGTAGTAGTCGGTATGGATTGGTTATCCAAGATTAGAGCCAAAGTGGCTTGTCAGGAGAAAATCATTCGCATCCCTCTTGCGAATGATGAAACCCTTATAGTACACGGTCCTCATGCAGTTGATGCAAGGACGCTGGGCCACATAAGGCGGTGGATTGTGACATCCCACGTTGGTTATGAAAGTGCATAAATGCTTACAAAAAGGATGCGTTGCCTTCCTAGCACACGTAGTAGATAAGAAAGTTGAGGAACCGAAGTTTGAAGACATTCCGGTGGTGGACTTGCCAGTATTACCTCCGCAAAGACAAGTCGAATTCCATATTAACTTGGGTCCAAGCGCCGCTCCTGTAGCCAAGGCATCGTATCGACTTGCACCGTCCGAAATGCAAAGAGTTATCTACGCAACTCCAGGAGTTGATGGATAAGGGATTCTTAAGGTCGAGCTTCTTGCCTTGGAGAGATCCAGTGTTGTTTGTTAAGAAGAAATATGGTAGTTTCCGTATGTGTATCGACTACAGAGAGTTGAATAAGCTAACCATCAAGAATCGGTATCCCCTGCCGAGGATTGATGACTTGTTCGACCAATTACAAGGCTCTAGCTACTACTCGAAGATCGACTTGAGGTCGGGATATCATCAAATGCGAATACAAGAAGAAAGTATCCCTAAAACGGCCTTTAGGACTCGCTATGGACATTGAGAGTTCCTTGTCATGCCGTTTGGCTTAACGAACGCACCGACAGTATTCATGGACCTCATGAATCGGGTGTGCAAGCCATACTTGGATAAGTTCGTGATTGTGTTCATAGATGACATCCTTATATACTCAAAGACCAGGGAAGAACATGAGCAACATCTGTGAGCTATCTTGGAACTTTTGAAGAAAGAACAGTTGTATGCAAAGCTGTCGAAGTGCGAATTTTGGATTCGCGAGGTGCAATTCTTATGTCATGTGGTGAATGAGAATGGAATTCATGTCGACCTTGCCAAGATCGAGGCAATCAAGAATTGGGAAGCCCCGAAGACGCCAACTGAGATACGACAATTTCTGGGATTAGCGGGCTATTACAGACGATTCATTGAGAACTTTTCGAGCATTTCTCAGCCGCTAACATCCCTAACTCAGAAGGATAAAAAGTTTGATTGGGGAGAGAAACAAGAAGCAGCTTTTCAGACATTAAAGGATAAACTCTGCGACGCACCTATCTTGTCTTTACCTAACGGTACTGATGGTTTTGTGGTTTATTGCGATGCTTCTCGGCAAGGTCTTGGTTGCGTGTTGATGCAACGGGACAAAGTCATCGCTTACGCGTCACGTCAATTAAAGGTGCATGATAAGAACTATACGACACATGACCTTGAGTTGAGAGTTGTGATATTTGCGTTGAAGATTTGGCGTCACTACTTGTATGGAACACGCTGCACGATCTTTACAGACCATAAGAGTTTGCAGCATATTTTTGATCTGAAGGATTTGAATATGAGAAAACGTAGATGGGTTGAGCTGTTGAATGATTATGATTGTGAGATTAAGTATCACCCGGGCAACGCGAATGTTGTAGCAGACACCTTGAGTCGCAAGGAGCGTGCAAAGTCTCTAAGGGTGCGAGCCTTAGAGATGACTATACGAACTGATCTCACTACTCGGATTCGCGAAGCTCAACAAGAAGCACTTAAGCCAGATAACCTACGAGCTGAAGCATTACGTGGAATGGAAGCATAATTGTTGCCAAGGGAAGATGGAACAATGTACTTCATGGAACGAATTTGGGTACCATTCTTCGACGATCTACGAGCACTTATTTTGGATGAAGCCCACAAGTCAAGGTACTCTATCCACCCTGGATCAGACAAGATGTACCAAGACTTGAAAGATTTTTATTGGTGGCCCAAGATGAAAGCCGACATTGCTACATATGTGGGTAACTGTCTTACTTGCACCAAAGTTAAGGCAGAGTACCAGAAACCATCAGGGTTACTGCAACAACCTGAGATTCCCGTCTGGAAGTGGGAATAGATCTCAATGGACTTCATTACCAAGCTACCGAGAACCAAAAGAGGACACGATATAATATGGGTGATTACTGATCGACTCACGAAGTCTGAACATTTCTTACCGATCTGCGAGAAAGACAACACAAAGAAGTTAGAAGAAATATATCTCCGAGAGATTGTGGCACGCCATGGAGTGCCTGTATCCATCATATCCGACCGAGATGGTCGTTTTGTGTCGAGAATCTGGCAATCGTTCCAGCAAGCTTTTGGATCTCAGTTGAATCTTAGCACAGCCTTTCACCCTTAGATGGACAACCAAAGTGAACGAATGATATAAACCTTGGAATATATGCTACGTGCTTGTGTGATGGACTTTGGTGGAAGTTGGGATACTCACCTGCCATTGGTGGAGTTTTCCTACAATAATAGTTATCACACCAGCATTCAGGCCACCCCGTTTGAAGCTTTATATGGACGTAAGTGTCGATCCCCATTGTGCTGGGCAGAGACCGGAGATACACAAGTTATTGGTCCAGAGTTGGTTCAGGAGACTACAGACAAGATTGCTCAGATACGTGATCGTATCAAATCAGCTCGCGATAGACAGAAGAGTTACGCCGACAAGCGGCGAAAACTGTTGGAATTTGAAGTTGGAGATATGGTTCTATTGAAGGTCTCGCCTTGGAAAGGCGTGGTACAATTTGGTAAATGTGGAAAGTTGAACCCACGGTACATTGGACCCTTCGAGATCCTGGAAAGGATCAGAACCGTTGCGTACAAGCTGAAACTTCCAGAAGAACTTAGCAGTATCCATGACACGTTTCACGTGTCTAATCTCAAGAAGAGTCCGACTCAAGAAACAGTTGTCATTCCCGCAGACGAGATTCACGTCAACGACAAACTCCAATTCACTGAAGAACCTGTTGAGGTTACGGACTGGAAAGTCCATAAAACCCGGAGAAGACGTATCAAACTTGTCAAAGTTCGTTGGAATTCACGTCATGGCCCAGAGTTTACTTGGGAGCGTGAAGACCAATCAAGTCAAAGTATCCACATTTGTTTCACAACTCCCCTTCAACCGATAACGTAGCTTGAATTTTGGGACGAAATTCTTTTAACAGGGGGAGAATGTGACAACTGGCACTTTTCCATGTATTCCGTACAATATAAACAGTAATTTGTACCTTAATGACTGTGCATGATTGAACTAATGAAATGAATGATTTTCTGATTACTGACATAGACATACAAATGCATTACATGTTGCATGATTGCTTATCATTATTATATGCAACCCCGTATGGTTGAATTAGTGCACAGAACGAAACTAGCACAGTGATCAGATAAACTAGAAGTACTGACGGGAGTTCAGTACTCAGACAGACATGATGTTAAGACACAGAATGAGCCCCGGAACCAAGAGTTACACTAAAATGGTATGTAGGAAAGTAGGGATCATGAAACTGCCTTCCGAGTGACGATTTAAGTGCTAGAAAGTGCCCGAAACACACTAAAACTGCAGAATTCTGCAGAAAACAGCAAAACTCAGCATTTTAACATCAAAATATAATGCAGAAATGAGGTTTAATTGTCCAGAATACCTTGTTAAGTGTCAGGAATCAAAATTGTCATAAAAGATATCATATTGCACACTAAACTGCGCAATTTAGCACCTTAACGAACTGGTAACCAAACGAACAACCGGACACTACCCGAAACACCAAAATTTAACTAGAAGCATTGTTTTAATGTTATGAAGCTAGTTATGATCACCAAACACCATATTACATCTTAAAACACTTAAACACTTAAATCCCTAAACATAACACTTAACATGTAACTAAATCACTTAACTAGAAGTTGAAACTCAACTAAGACCCCTCCCCCATCTAAGGATGGTTCACAAGAGGGCCCCACCTCTTGATTTCTTTTGATTAAAAATTGAGATATGTTTTGTAGATATGAAGCACATTAACCTCCATATAATGAGATGTTGGAGATTGTTTTTATAAAACCATAAGTCCTTATCTTATTATCATCTTCAACATTTCAAAGCAACATAACCTTCTTCTTCTCCTCTCTAGCTCACGGCCCATCCTCCATCTCTATACATCTCCATTTTCAATCCATTCTCAAGCATTCTAAGGTGTTCTCAAGGTGTTTCAAGCCTAACTAAGAAGGTTGCAAGCATAGGAATTGGAAGGACCTTCTCTAGGAGCTTTTATCCACCTCATTTCTTCATCAACTTGCATCTTGTTCTTCCCTAGCCATAATGCTAGTAGTAAGCCTCTTTGATCTTGTTTTTACTCATGATTTTAGTGGTTAAAGTAAGATGTAAATTGGTAAACTAAAGAATCTCAAGAAAACATAAAGATGAACATGAACATTAAGATTAAAGTTGTTTATGTGTATCTAGTAAATTTGTTAGTTGATTACTTGTATGTATGGCGTAGATCACCATATGAGGCTTCCTAGATGATGATTAAACACATGATCTATCAAGTATAAGGATGGATCTTGAGAAATTTATGTTGATCATCCTTTATGTAAACTATGAACTTGAAGGTGAACTTTATTATGAGTAGGATGAATATTCCTACAAGATATAAGTCTTGAAAATGTAAGATTTCAAAAATTATATTTTCAAGAAACTAAAGTTTACTACTTGATTCAACATGATTTGGTTTTAAAGGAAAATAATCATGTTTTAAGAGTTGAAATAGAACTAGTAAAGTGTATGCAACATGAAAAATGCAAGAGGATTGATTTTTGTAAAATCACTTTACAAGTTGTAAAGGATAAAAGTTTATAATAATGAGTTTTATGAAACAAAAATCATGGATTTAGTGTTACTAGACCTTACTAAACAACATGTTAAAACACTACAAGGATTTGTTAAACTTCAAGTTCATAACACTTTGTAAAATTCATATTTATGGCTATTGGTAAGTTGTGTGTAACTTGTTGATGATTGATGATGAATTTTCAAAAGAAAAAGATATGCTATTAAGCATGGAAACCTCCATTTTTAAGGGGAAACTATGGCAAAATTTTTGTAAAAATTAGACACTTAGAAAAATAGTTTTAAACAAGTGTTTACAAGTAATTTTTGGTCATGGATTTAATATAAAAGTTTGGCATAAATTTTGTTATAAAAATTACAAATATTGGAGGTTGATTTTTGTTAATAAAAATGGCGAAGTATATATTTAGATGTCACAAAATTGTGAGCTACTTGTATATTGTTTTTTTTAGTTATATTAAATTAGGAACCTTGAAATAATACACCAAGAATACCAAAAATTGTAATATAAAATATTACCGAAATCACAAGAAAGTAAATTTATAATTTATACCCGAATATTGGACAAGTCGGACAATGGACATTGGACTACAAATATATATATTCCGGAAATAAATTCGTAACTTAACAAATGTGATAAACGGTATTTTCGAAACCGAAGAAACGGTAAAATATGAATTTTTATAAATATTACAAAGTATATCATATTTTGTCAAAATAGAAAATATATTATTTTTGAAGTATATATTTTCTTAAACAATTCAAAAAAATATTATTTTGGTGAAAACTAAAAATATATATTTTTCTAAGTTTAATCTTAAAAATATATTATTTTTCAGATGTATATGGAAGTATACTTATTTTTGCCAAGTAAAATTTATAGATATTTTTCTATTAAAAATTCTCTCAAAATATGTATATTATAAGAATAAAAAGTTATTGATTTTTAGTTGTATAAAAATAATATTCTGGAAAATAATACACAAATTAAGTATAAAATACTTAATGAATACAAGAAAATATGTAATCCTATACGTATAAATACATACCAGAATACACTACCAATACTTGGTAAAATACACAAATACAAGTATACCTATACTTGGGAAAATATATATATGTGAGAAATACATGACAAAGCAAGTTAAAAATAAATATATTATTTTTAACAATATTCCAAATAATTGGATAAAAAAATAGTTTAAGTTAAAATATTCTTATTTTAACTTATAATTATATAATTTGGAATTATATAATATACATCCAATGTATAACTCAAAGGATACCAATTCCAAAATAAGTCTTAGTAAATAAGACTAAGAGTTGTTACACGACCTAACCGTCTAATTAAACATAACACGTGTGTAGGTAGTTGTACGACCCGAGGAAAAGATCTTTGAGTTTACAGGACACCGGACACAAACTTGTGAGTTCATGTCCCCCTTTTCTTTTAACTGCTTTCGGTTTTATAACTTACAGGGGTGAAATACATGTTTCAAATGTTTCAATAGTATGGTTAGCTAAGGAATGAACTGTTAGATCATGTGAATGGGTAGGCACAACATTTAAGACCATTAATCTTTGTATAAAGACCGAGGGGCATGAGTGATAGATCTATTTAGGTGTTGCGAGCCCCACCCATGGGTCCGGGAGTTGGCCCATGTGGTGACTATGTCGTTGCAGCCGGGTGGCCCGGTACGAAATCCACAAAGGTTTGAGCCTTCCTACACCATTGCACACATATTAATGTCCTTGCAAAACATTAATCGATCTGTTCATAGACGCTTTCATACCGGATTACAAAGTTATTGGAACTCATACCAAAACACATGAACTCGCTCAACTTTTGTTGATGTTTTCAAAATTACATGTATTTCAGGAAACAAGATGGATCTTGGGCGCTGGTGTTGTTTTCAAGATGTAAATTTCAAGTTTAGATGTCATCCACTTTTGTTGGTTTGTAACTTAACCTGAGGTTATGTTGATTGAAACTTAAATGACTTGTGTTTGTAATGCTTTAAAAATTATGAATGGATGAACATCATGTTTTAATCATATAGTTGTTTATTATAATTGAATGCAATGATATTGATCAAGTCACACATTACACGCTTCCGCAAAAAGTCAGGGTTTGACAATGAAAATTGTCGCAACCCCTGTCCCCTAACTACCCGGGAACGGGCGGCCGCGGCCAGTTTCAGTGGTATCGGTGTTTATTATTTTGGCAGCGGAATTTACATCAGGACCGTAGTTAGGAAATATTTTATCAGAGTAAAATACCACGCTTTTATAATATTAAACATATGGGAAAAATCCCAAGTTTCAGGTACACACGTTTTCATAGGGATAAACCCTATTTTATTTAATAAAAACATCTATTTATTTAAGTAACTTTATAGCCACTTTTCCAAGCCTTCAGTGCTGTCCAGCTGGCTTCTATTTGGCTTTCACATTTTGTTACCTGAAACGCGTTTAAAAACATTTTGTCAGTGGGAAATACTGGTGAGTGAATCCCAGTTTAATCAAGTTAAATAAAACTATTATACAGTATTGAGGGCGGTCGCGCAATTACATTTGTTTCCATCTACTTTAATTACCACCCACGGTACTGTCAACCCGACTTGTGGTCATGTTACTACACACAATGTAGTAACAAATTTTGTATACAAAACCCCAACATACCGACGATAATTGTAGAATACAAATACTCAGTCACTATTTAATATAATGTTAAAAACAATTTGCAAAAAGGAGATTACTCACATTGCTGTCTTAGGTTTTTTTTAAGGATTTCCTGGTGATTATCTATTAATTACACAAATGCACACGTGTTAGTATAATAACCCAATATTTACATTAGTAATACCCTCCCCGAGACGGCATTCCAACGACTACATCGGGCAGAACCTCGACAACCGTTACGGAACCCTAAATCAATCGGGCAGCGTATCTAATACGTAACCGAGGTTATAATACTTACAACGGGGCAGAACTTCGTTATTGGGGGGGGGGGGTATAATGCCCGATATTACTTCAAATATTCAGAAATTTAGAGAGAAAGTTGATTTTGGGATGAATTGTGAACTGGGGCCAACGACCTCTATATATAGTGTTGATCTCGGACTCTTTTGTGGCCCGCGTAAGCCAAAGGATAGTCCTTCGCGGCCCGCGACATAGGGTTGTAGGGCCTAGCTATGATCGGTCATCACTTATAGGCTCGGCACGGATGGTGACACGTGGCAGCCTGGGGGCTCGCCCTGTTGATTGGCTGTCGCGCCCTGCGTAGAACAAAGGGCAGTCTGTCGCGGCCCGTGACAGACTTGTTTTTCTTGTTTTATTTTATTTTTAATTATATATGGTATTTTGGGCTCGGTTTTCGCATACGGGGTATATTTTAAGATGTAAAGGGACATTTTAAATAATTTATAGGTGTAGGAAATAATTTTAGGAGGGTTGTTATATCCTCC
Organism: Helianthus tuberosus; assembly: GCA_030545235.1. Taxonomy (NCBI): domain Eukaryota; kingdom Viridiplantae; phylum Streptophyta; class Magnoliopsida; order Asterales; family Asteraceae; genus Helianthus; species Helianthus tuberosus. Next base: position 57,628,116 of record CM060411.1, on the reverse strand, counting down.
CCACCTTGTTTTAGAACTTGTCCTCGAGGTCTACTGGAATAGGTGTGGATATTTCTTTTGCATCTTTGATTCAAGCTCCCAAGTGTACTCTGGTCCTCTTTTGGAGTCCCATTTTACTTTGACCAGTACCCGTCTTTTGTGTTTGAGATTCTTGACTTTCCTGTCTTCAATCTGTAAAGGTCTTTCTACAAATTTTAATTGCTCATTTACCTCTATATCCTTAAGAGATATTATTAACGATTCATTGGCTAGGCATTTATTGAGATTACATACATGAAATACATCATGTATTCCTGTCATTTCCTCTGGAAGTTGTAGCTGATAGGCTACAGGTCCTATTCTTCTAATAATTTCAAAAGGTCCAACATACCTGGGGCTTAGCTTTCCCCTTTTGATGAATCTTACCACTCCTTTCCAAGGAGAAACTTTTAATAACACCTTGTCTCCTACTTGAAACTCCAACGGTTTTCGTCTGTTATCAGCATAACTCTTTTGTCGATCGCGTGCTTCTTTCAGTCTTTCCTTGAATTGAATGATCATGTCAGTTGTTTCTTGTACGATCTCAGGTCTGGATAATTGCTTTTCTCCAATTTCTGCCCAACAAACTGGGGTTCGACACTTTCGTCCATAAAGTGCTTCGAATGGTGCAGCATTGATACTTGTGTGATAGCTGTTATTGTAAGAAAATTCTATTAATGGTAAGTGATCGTCCCAGTTACCTCCGAAATCAATTACACAAGCTCTAAGCATATCCTCCATAGTCTAAATTGTCCTTTCGCTTTGTCCGTCCGTTTGAGGATGATAGGCTGTGCTTAGATTTAGCTTGGTTCCCATTGCTTTTTGGAAACTTGTCCAAAAATGAGAGGTAAAATGGCTATCTCTATCAGAAACAATTGATAAAGGAATTCCATGTAATGAAACTATTTCATTTACATATAACTTAGCTAATTGTTCCATACTGAAAGTCTCCTTCATTGGTAAGAAATGGGCTGACTTAGTTAGCCTGTCTACAATCACCCAGATTGTATCATTACCTTTCCTTGTTTTGGGTAATTTGGTAACAAAATCCATTGTTATCAATTCCCATTTCCAAACTGGCATTTCTAATTGCTGCAACAAGCCTGAGGGTTTCTGGTGTTCAGCTTTAACTTGTGAACAGGTTAAACACCTAGAAACATAAGTTGCTATATCTTTCTTCATTCCTATCCACCAAAAATTCTTCCTTAAATCCTGATACATCTTATCACTTCCAGGATGCATTGTATACTTAGATTTATGGGCTTCTTCTAATATACGGTGGCGTAGGTTTCCTAATTTAGGTATCCACATCCTTTTCTTATGGAATCTCCAAATTCCATCTGTTTCTTTCTCTAATTCGTTAATCATTCCTTTCAATTTCTCAGTATCATCCTTGATTACTGATTCTTGCGCTTTGCTAATCTGTTCATTTAAATCTACCTGTAGATTTATTTTAAGAGAACGTACTCTTTTTGACTTTTCGTGATACTTTCGACTTAAGGCATCGACTACTACGTTTGCCTTTCCTGCATGATACTGGATATTACAATCATAATCGCTAAGAAATTCCATCCAGCGTCATTGCCTCATATTTAACTCCTTTTGCCCGAAAACATACCCTAAACTTTTATGATCTGTGAAAATGGTAATCTGACTACCATAAAGGTAATGTCTCCAAATTTTAAGGACAAAAATTATGGCTCCTAATTCAAAATCATGGGTTGAATAATTCTCTTCATGATTCTTAAGTTGTCTAGATGCATAAGCTATAACCTTTTGACGTTGCATCAACACACATCCATAACCTAGTTTAGAAGCATCACAATAGACTACAAAATCTTCAGTTCCTTCTTGTAGCGCTAGTATGGGTGCGTTGGTTAATCTTTGCTTAAGAATTCTAAAGCCTTCTTCCTGTTTTGGTCCCCATTCAAACTTAACAGATTTACAGGTTAGCTTAGTTAAAGGAATGGCTATTCTAGAAAAATCTAGAATAAATCTTCTATAATAACTGGCCAATCCTAAGAAACTTCTAACCTCAGTTGGTGACTCAGGGGTTTTCCATTTGGTAATTGCCTCGATCTTGGTGGGATCCACATGAATTCCTTCATGATTAACTAGATGTCCAAGAAACTGTACCTATTCTAACCAAAATTCACACTTCGAAAACTTTGCTTAAAGTTTTTCTTTTCTCAATAAACTTAGAAGTGCGTGCAAATGCTTTGCATGCTCCTCTTTACTCTTAGAGTAAATGAGAATATCATCTATAAAGACAATTATGAATTTATCTAAATATGGCTTACATATTCAATTCATCATGTCCATAAATGCAGCTGGGGCATTGGTTAAACCAAATGGCATGACAGTAAATTCATAATGGCCATACCTTGTTCTAAATGCGGTCTTAGGAATGTCCTCTTCTTGTACCTTTAATTGATGATATCCTGACCTTAAATCGATCTTTGAGAAAAATCGAGCTCCTTGCAATTGATCGAACAGATCATCGATTCTTGGTAATGGATACCAATTTTTAATCGTGACCTTGTTCAATTCGCGGTAGTCAATGCACATACGCATCGATCCGTCTTTCTTTTTGACGAATAAGATCGGCGCTCCCCATGGCGATGAACTTGGCTGTATGAATCCTTTCTCTAACAATTCGTCTAACTGTTTCTTCAGTTCCTGCATTTCTGCGGGTGCCAAACAATAAGGGGCTTTGGCGATTGGTGCTGTTCCTGGTAGCAGGTGAATTCTGAATTCAACTTCCCTGTCCGGAGGTAGTCCTGGTAATTCTTCTGGAAACACATCTGGAAACTGAGATACTACGGAAATATATTCAGTTCTTTTCCTTTAGGGTTAATGATTATAGAAATCAAATACACTAATGATCCTTTTCTTACGTAACTGGCTGTTTTCATTACAGAGATGAATTTTGTGGATCTGGATGGTTTATCTCCTTTAATTGTGATCTTTTCACCCTTTGGTGAATTTACTTGGATTGACTTTTGATCATATAGAATACTGGCTTTATTGGCTACTAACCAATCCATTCCTAATACAACATCAAATCCTGCCAGACTCATTGGATAAAGTTTGCAATAAACTTTTGATTTAAAAATTCTATTCTTGCTCCATACAAGATTTCGGTAATCTTAATGGTTTCCCCATTTGCTCTCTCTACTAAACATTCTTGTGGGAGTTTAGTTAATGGTTGATTGAGAAGTTTGCAAAATGAAGTATTCATAAAACTTTGGTTTGCACCAGAGTCAAATAATACTTTAGCAAAAATATCATTAACTAAAAACGTACCGGCTATCACATCCGGAATCATCTTGGCTTCTTCTGCAGTCAGAACAAATGCTCTAGCATTTTTAGTAGTCTTGTTGTCCATGGCTGGAGCTAGTTTCGGACAGTTCGGCTTGATGTGACCCTTTTCTCCACAATTGAAGCACATTCCATTATTAGGTTTCTTCCTGCAGTCTTCTTTCGTGTGTCCTGGTATCTTGCAGAAATTGCAGTAAGTGGAGCATTTTCCTGAATGCTTCTTCTTGCAAGCTTTACAGTAAGGTGCAGAGGTAGAACCTACGTTTTTCCCACGGTTGGAATTTCCATAACGAAATTCTTGGGTAAGCCTTTGAGCTAGGTTCCTTCTCTGGTCTTCTTCTCGTGTACGTACTAATTCATCAGTCAGGGTGTTTGCTAGTTCTACAGCTTCTTCTATAGTTTGAGGTCTAGCTGCCTTGACTACATGCCTAATCTCACTGATTAATCCCCAGATGTAATGGGAGATTAATACTGTTTCTGGTGATGCAAGGGTTGGCACTATCCTAGCATATTCGAAGAATAATGTAGTGTAACCTTTACTATCCACTCCAGTCATTCTAAGGTTTAAGAACTTATTTGCTATTTGTTCTTTTTCATTGGGAGGACATAATTTCCTTTCTATCATGTTTTTAAATTCCTCCCATTCCATATTGTAGACCCTGTCACTTCCCCTAGACTGGAGGATAGTGTTCCACCATTCTAAAGCTGAATTCTTAAACAGATTGGAGGCAAACATTATCTTATCCTCTTCCGCACACTTGCTTATTTCTAAGACTGCCTCAGTCTTTTCTATCCAGCGTAGAGCTGCAATGGCCCCTTCATCCCAAGAATTCCATTGGTTTACAAGACCATAATTCTTTATAAGAACAACCATAAGACATGGTCCTTCTTCTTTTGGGAATGGGCACTTGAAGTACGGGTCCATTGTTTACGCTGTGATCTGGTTCACTAGGTCGCTTACTACTATGGTTACTTTTATTATCAGCTTCCCTAAATGTTTGGATAATATATGGCATCGCGTCTATAATTCCTTGTGCCACTATGTGTTGGATGGCACTGTTATCCACTTGGTTTCCATTATTATTGTTGTTCGGGTTATCATTATTCGGGTTATTGTTACTCTGGTTTTCCTGGTTCACTTCGTTGTCCATCTGAATTTTAAACATTTGCCAATTATTAATATCACAAGATAATATTTGATATAATTAATCACACAACACACATATTGATCAAAATCGTCGAACATTGCGACTTACTCTTTCTTATATATTATGCATCTAATACAAACTGAAGCTGGAATTTAAAATTACAATACTATTAGGCATCAGTAGATATTGTCTAGTTTTTTTCAAACATACACACATATTATATATTATTATTATTATTATTATTATTACTACTATCACTATCACTGATATGGGTTCATCCAGAACTCCATATTACGCTCGTCATACTTCCAGACGAGTCGTTCTCCTATTTGTCTCATTCTTTCGCTACCTTCTAAAATCTCCTCACCAAAGGTTCGGAGTTCTTGCACATTCTCTGTACTCATTGGGGGTGTAGGAGCTGGTACTGGGTTTGGGAACTGGGGCATGGGTTCTTGGTAAGGATAAGGATTCTCTAGAACTTCCCTGATGTATTAGTCATTATCATAGTAGGGATCTAGAGGGTCCAAGTTTGGGTAGGCTGCTAGGTTTGGCATGGGTTCGTCTTCTGGTATTGGGTAACGTTGCTGGTAATCCCTATGGTCATCAAACCACGGGTCGTAGTCTAGGTCTAAGGGATTGGGTGCTGGTATTCTAGGTATCTCAGCTGGGTCAATGTCAGGCATTGGGATTTGGTTTTCTGGGTTGTTTTCAATTTCCATGGGCTGTATGGGAAACAGTGGTAATGGCTGGGGTGCTATAAGTTGCTCTAGATTAGGGTCTGCAGCTGTAGTTGCTAAGATATGAAAATTTGCTAAACTCCTATTGAGCATATCCTGAGTGTGGGCATCTGTTTCTCTCTTAACGGCTGCTAAAGCACGCTGCTGTTGCATCTTTTTCATTCTTTTTTACGTTCATGCGCTCCTCTGCTGAACCATCCTCTCTTCTTAGGAGGGAATGGCTCTTCAGACTGAGCCTTAAACACGAATATCCCATCTTCATTGTCAGCAGAATACCCTAAGAGGGTAGGCTGTGAAGAGGTGCCTTCGCTCCTAGGTGAGCTGGACAACTGACGGTAGGCGTCGGAAGGTCCTTGGTCGCTCATACTGTAAACTAACAAATAGTCAAATAACACACAATAATAATATACAGATATGCACGTATTTTCGTAATTAATTTCATAACATTTTGAATAATATCTTGGTGTCAGCAGAACACTTATGTGGCTTAATCAGTGGCTTAGCTCTGATACCACCTTCTGTCGCAACCCCCGTCCGCTAACTACCCGGGAACAGGCGGCCGCGACCAGTTTCAGTGGTATCGGTGTTTATTATTTTGGCAGTGGAATTTACATCAGGTCCGTAGTTAGGAAATATTTTATCAGAGTAAAATACCACGCTTTTATAATATTAAACATATGGGAAAAATCCCAAGTTTCAGGTACACACGTTTTCATAGGGATAAACCCTATTTTATTTAATAAAAACATCTCTTTATTTAAGTAACTTTATAGCCACTTTTCCAAGCCTTCAGTGCTGTCCAGCTGGCTTCTATTTGGCTTTCACATTTTGTTACCAGAAACGCGTTTAAAAACATTTTGTCAGTGGGAAATACTGGTGAGTGAATCCCAGTTTAATCAAGTTAAGTAAAACCATTGTACAGTATTGAGGGCGGTCGCGCAATTACATTTGTTTCCATCTACTTTAATTACCACCCACGGTACTGTCAACCCGACTTGTTGTCATATTACTACTCACAATGTAGTAACAAATTTTGTATACAAAACCCCAACATACCGACGATAATTATAGAATACAAATACTCAGTCACTGTTTAATATAATGTTAATTATATGAGGTTTTGTAAAAACAATTTGCAAAAAGGAGATTACTCACATTGTTGTCTTGGGGTTTTCTTTAAGGATTTCCTGGTGATTATCTATTAATTACACAAATGCACACGTGTTAGTATAATAACCCAATATTTACATTAGTAATACCCTCCCCGAGACGGCATTCCAACGACTACATCGGGCAGAACCTCGACAGCCGTTACGGAACCCTAAATCAATCGGGCAGCGTATCTAATACGTAACCAGGGTTATAATACTTACAACGGGGTAGAACTTCGTTATTTAGGGGGGTATAATGCCCGATATTACTTCAAATATTCATAAATTTAGAGAGAAAGTTGATTTTGGGATGAATTGTGAACTGAGGCCAACAGCCTCTATATATAGTGCTGATCTCGGACTCTTTCGCGGCCCGCGTAAGCCGAGGGATAGTCCTTCGCGGCCCACGACATAGGGCTGTATGGCCTAGCTATGGCCGGTCATCACTTATAGGCTCGACACGGATGGTGACACGTGGCAGCCTGGGGGCTCGCCCTGTTGATTGGCTGTCGCGCCCCGCGTAGAACAAAGGGCAGTCTGTTGCGGCCCGCGACAGACTTGTTTTTCTTGTTTTTATTTTATTTTTAATTATATGTGGTATTTTGGGCTAGGTTTCCGCATACGGGGTATATTTTAAGACGTAAAGGGACATTTTAAATAATTTATAGGTGTAGGAAATAATTTTAGGAGGGTTGTTGTAAAAATGCTCGATATTTGTTTAAATTATTAAGATATAATTTCTAACCTAGTAACTAATATAAATAAGAAAACTGTTCTCTCCACCATCGTTATGAAAATGCTCGATATTTGTTTAAATTATCTATATATAATTTCTAACCTAGTAATTAATATAAATAAGAAAACCGCTCCCTCTACCCTCGTTATGAAAATGCTCGATATTTGTTTCAATTATTAAGATAAAATTTCTAACCTAGAAATTAATATAAATAAATAATAGAGTAAATTATGATTTTGGCTACTGTGGTTATATCACTTTTACCCCAAAAAGGAATCTTTTAACATCTAAGCCCCCAACGTCTTTTTTTCTAACCCTTTTGGCCCACAACGTCTTTTTTTCTAACCCTTTTGGCCCCTAAAAGTAAATTGATGAGGTTAGTGTTAGCGGCCAAAAGGGTTAAAAAAGACGTTGGGGGCTCAGATGTTAAAAAAATTTCTTTTTGGCCTAAAATGGTAAGAGTGATATAACCACATGGGCCAAAATCGTAATTTACTCTAAATAATAAGATAATTTATGGAACTTTATCCGTAATTGCTTAAATGTTTGAAACATATATTAAATTTAATAATTTAAATTAAATAATAATTATAGGGTAGATGGTCTAGAATAACAACAAGTGTCCTTTTATAGGTTTCTTTTATTATATAGTACTAGCGGTAAGACCCGTGTACAAACACGGGTGATTTTTAGAAAACCATGCATACCACATTTTAATAGAAAGTATAGATAGATAGTTTTCTTTATAATAAATTCCATAGAATTTGGTGCTAAAAATATTGTTTACTTCATGTGAGTCAAGAAAGTCAACTAAATTAAGATATGAACAGAGAGCTCTCTAGTTTCCTTGAAGCCTTTCCAAACCATCTTCATTACATGCCACCCAAATCTGATGGTCCATGGGCTTTTTGGAGCCAACATGAAAATAATTCATCTTCAAGTGAGTTGTTGTCAAGCACCCCGAACTCACCTCATCAGGTTTCGGGACTTCAAGAGTAGTCCCGTGCGGAGCCTTATTGCTATCAACGTTTCATTCTGTCAATTATAAAAATCAGAAATTTAAAGTCAGGTAAAAGTGTGAATTTACCTAACGAAAATGTAAATTAAAATAATTTGTTACATTTAAACCCCACCTGGAAGCATGGTAGACCTTTTATATCATCTTCAGTTTCAAAAAAGCCATCTAAAACAGTGGGACGTCAATAACGAATATAACATTAACAATTTTAACCGATGCCACAAACATAAGCGGAGATAAAGTCATAAAACATTACTTTTGGTAATTGTTATCTTCACTCAACTCCCGCATTCTTTCCTGCATTTCGCTGCAAAAACCATGCTAAATAAGATGGATTCATAATAGCAAATATGGCAAATCGATTATTGTTTAAAACAATTAGTACCTGATGCTTTCATCTAATCTATGTTCTTCCACTGGAAGTCCTTGAACTTCTGCTTGTAGCAAATGCTAAAAGTTAATAACTCATGAACTACAACTTTTGAAAAAGAATCATGACATACTTGAACACTGTAATGATAAGAATAAACAAACAAATAAATAAATAAAGTAAATATTCACCAACTCATACCTGTAACAAAGCAACGTCATTCTCCAAATCCCCGGGTTTTGAAGCATCGTGACCTCTAAATAGACAATTATGACATTTCACATAAGTTTAAACGGATTATAGCTAGTCATTCGTATGATATTCATGTGTTACAAATTAAAAAAAAACTTACTTCCATCAGATTCTATTTTTTGAGAGTCTTTTCGATTAGACCAATTCCTTCAAGAACGTTTGTTATATCATATATTCGCCTCACCAGCATTTGAAACAGCGGTCTGTGGAGCAGGTTTGTTGCTTGGTGTTTCCTTTGAGCACGCGTTTATTCTTCCACCTTTTGCAGATACAGGAGTGCGAAGTGGACAATCAATTGTTCTGTTTTCCTTTTAATTGTTATATATATTGTAAAGATCTTCAAAAATGCCCTAAAACTAACCCACAAGTGAAAACCCGGACCCCTGAAACCATACCGTGCATCAAAAATCAAGAAATCAAGAATTATGGTTTTCAGGCGGGCCACGTAAAGGTAAGCTTAACCTTACGCGGGCCGCGTCAAAGTTGGGTTGACCGGATAAGCGTTCCGGATCCAGGTGTTGTCCACCTGGCACACCTACATGTGACACATCAAACCTACACGTAGACTAGGTGGCCACGCGGGCCGCGTAAGGATTGGCCGAAGGTTCACGCGGGCCGCGACAGGCCTAAATTTCACCTATAAATAACTTGGATCAGGAGCTTTCATTCTGTGTCGAAATCAACTTTCAAAAACGAAAGTATACTGCTCCAAAGTCGAAATTTCAATTAAAATAGCGAGGCGCTGCTACGATACAGGGTATTAACTCGATCGCTGCTACGATTCAATGTCCGATCGATTGAAACTATCCGATGGATGTTTAAGTGCTGCCCACATTAGGGTTATGCTTTGTCATTCGTCGTGAATTCGATGGATGTTTAAGCATCGCACTTTGTCATTCGTTGTGAGGGTTTTATCTCGTGAGTTATCGTAAATGCAGTATTAGTTACTGACCTAGTTTGTGTGCATGTTATTTAAATTAGGTTACAAGGCTAAACAGTAGGCTAAACTCTGCCCGTATAAATCTGCAATGTGAGTCATTCTCTTTTTATCAACAGTAGTTTACAATACTCCATTTTTAAATGTTATAATTACAGGGATTAAGTCGTGGTTATCTTAGTCACTGGCTAGTGGGGTATTGTGCACATTACTAATTTCTCACGGTTAGGCTAATAAATCCTAACAGTGATAACCGTCACTACTTGGGGAAAGACCCAATAGTGGTATGACCATCGTCACCAGGTGACAAGGCGCCAGATAAAAATAAGATAGAAGCCATTGTAATCGCTCTTATGCTGTAATTAATAACTACTGTGTCATTTTATAAACTTGAATGACTCGCCAGCATTTCCCCGCTGATAAAATATTTTTTAAACATGTTTCAGGCGACCTGCTGTAAATCAAGGAAAACGTGCTACGGAGCACTAACAAGCTTGAAGAGGTGGCTCAGTTAAAATGAATAAACATGTTTTATAAATCAGGGAATTTACTTATGAAATTCCTCTATTGTAAATAAAGGGGTTTATCCAGAATTATGAAATAAAATAATCGGGCATTTTCGAGTTTTAAAAGATCCTGTAAAATCTTCCGCTGTCGCATCATTTAGATACCACGGGTTCCTGTCCCGCGGCTCCTGACCGGGTCAAACCGGGGCCGGCCATGACAGGAAAAGGTGGTATCAGAGCAACTGAAAGAGCCACTGATTTAAGCCTATTAAGTATTTAAAATACTTAATTTTCCTGATTATCATCTTGTAATTATGTGCTCTTGTCTTGACTATCTGTTAGTTACAGTATGGGTAAGCAAAGAATCTCGGATATCTATCTTAAATTAGATAGTTCACCGAAAGATAAGGGAGCTTCATCCCAATCAAATTCCTCAAGATACTCAGCAGACACTGAGGATGGAATATTTGTTCGTAAGGCACAATATGAGAAACCACTTACCCCTAATAAAAGAAGTTTGATTATTAGAAAAAGTCAAGAGAAAATGAGGAAGTCACAACAAAAAGGAATGACGAGGGATAAGGAAATCCAGGAAATAGATAATAAACCACCATGGGAAGATAAGTTAGATGAACAATGGGCAAATCTCTATATGTTAGCCACTATAGCTGTAAATGCTAACTTATAGTTTAAATCACCAAACCAGTACTAGTACCTATGTCACTTACAAGCCTGAAACTTTAATATTTTAGTTGTACTAAAAATAAATATTTGTTTCAATAAAATGGTTTGTTAAATAATTGTAATTAATATTAAATTTTCTGCTTTCCATTCTGTGATTCTGTGAAAATTTAATTTACAAAATTTTAAATTAAAATTTTTTGTGTGTTTCTTCATAAATGCTAAACAACATGAATGAATTGTCTGAAGCTCTAGAGAATCTCAATCTCTATCCTGTGAAAATAGAAGTTTCCAGAGACTTTACTGGTTACTTGGTCGATGTGGAAGAACCTATTGAATTTCAAGCTCCACCTCCGGAGAAATCAAAAGCTAAGAAAAGAAGAAGATTTGTGGGCTGGAGGCGTGTACGCAGAAGGAAACCAACAACTAGGAAATTTCCCAAGATAGAAAATCCCATGGATAAAGGAAAGAGGATAGAAATTGGGGAAAGTCCTAGGCAAGCAGGAATAGAAATTTGGGAAAATTCTAAACCAGCAGGAATAGAAATTGGCGAAAGTTCTAGGCAAGCTGAGGAATTACCATTTCAGGGGGAATTGTATCACATACTAGCAAGCTGTGACATCCTTAGGCCTATCAATACAAATCTTTTCCCTTATCCTGTTGAAACCCAACTTCCAGTAAATTTGGAACCAGCCATCCCAGATCCTCTGATCCACACTCAACCTCTAGGAGAAATGGACGAATGGTGGACCAACGACTGGCAGTTTCATAACCTCCTAAATAATCCTTATACCTTTTTCCCTCAGTTCGACCCAGAACCTGCACCAAACCCACCAATGAGTAATGAAAACTTAGCTGAACTCCGCTATTTTGGCGAGGAGCTGATAGATGCAGGGAATAGGATCCGGGAGGTGGGAGAACAAATCTCCTGGAAGTACGACGAAAGGGAACGTCGCTTCTGAGGTACCAGCTGACGGGAGATAGTGTGGGTGTGAAGCTGTGATTGTATAATAATAATAGTAATATAACTATGTAAAATAACCTAAAAAAAAACTTTTGTAAGATAATCGGTTTGTACGGATGCCTAATATATATAAAATATCGAATGTTGAAAAATCAACAATTTTGGCTATACATGTTAATATGAGTATGTGCAATTATTTTGTTATATTTGGTTTTTAATTATTTTATACTAATTACTTATATAAATTAATTACCAGATGGCACACGCTGGTAATGAACAAGTTAACGAGGGTAACCAATCTGAGCAAAATCATGAGGATCAATTTCTGAATAGGCAAGATATCGAAAATATCGTTGCTCAGGGAATAGCCAATGCTATTCCAGCAATACTCGCTGCTGCTCGAAATCCAGTTGAACCTCAAATTATTCCTAGCAAACGTACTCATGAAGATAATTTTAGTAATAGTATAAACGGAGGCGGCAACAACAACAATAACAATAATGATAATATACTGCAAGCCCCAACTCTCAAAAGAATGAAAGCTGCAACGCCTGGTTGCACTTATAAGGAATTTCTTGCCTGTAAACCAGCTGAATTTGTAGGCAATGAAGGGGCGACTGCGGCGCTGCGTTGGTTGGAGAAAACCGAAGCAGTGATTATGATAAGTAAATGTGTCGAAGAAGACAAGGTCATGTATGCATCACATCTGTTTAAAGAAGGGGCACTAGAATGGTGAAATACATTACTTCAAGCTAAAGGAAGAAATATGGCCTATGCCATGAGTTGGGAAGAATTTAAGCAACTAATGGAAAGAAAATTCTGTCCCGAGTATGAAAAGGAACAAATGGCAAATAAATTCCTGAATCACCGGATGGTGAATGTAGACTGTCGAGGGTATACTTCGACATTCTTCGAATATGCGAGAGTAGTACCTACTCTGGCCTCGCCATAACCGGTACATATTTCCTGCTATATTTGGGGATTGATTGGCGAAATTCGAGATATCGTCAAAGCTGCGAGACCCCGCACTATTGACGATGCGGTAGAATTAGCTAATACCCTAACAGAAGGACTGGTACGCATAAGAGAAGAAAACCGGAAGAAGGAAGTAGCCCAAAAGATTACCCAGGGATTTCGTATGGGTAATCGTAGTAATTTCAAGAGAAAGGGAAACGGGCAATCTTCCACTGTTCCATTTTGCAATGCCTGCAAAAGGAAGCATTTTGGAAGATGCAAAGGATATTGCAATTTCTGCAAAATCCCGGGGCATCAAGAAGAAGACTGCAGGAAGAAGAAAGCAACAGTCTGTTACAACTATGGAGAAGCTGGACACTTCAGGCCAGACTGCCCAAAACTGGTCAAACTAGCCGATAACAAAGCCAAACCTGCAGAAGGAGCTACCAAGAAGAATGTAAGAGCCTTCCAGTTGACTACCCATGAAGCAGAACTAATTCCTGACGTAATAACTGGTACGTTCTTAGTTCACGACATTTATGCAAACGTATTATTTGACTCTGGTGCAAACCAAAGTTTTATAAATACTTCATTTTGCCAAACTCTTAACTTACCTTTAACCAACCTTAGGCAGATTTTTACAGTCGAAACGGCAGATGGGAATTCTGTTTAAATAAATAAGGTTGTGCGAGAAGGAAAGATAGAACTTTTAGGTCATAAATTTTCGGCAAACCTATTACCTATGAATTTAGCCGGATTTGATGTTGTGTTAGGAATGGATTGGCTAGTAGCCAATCATGCTCGAATTCTTTATGATAAGAATTCCATAGAAATTCATACACTCACAGGTGATTTAGTGGTGATTACAGGAGATAAGCCACGTAAATCACTAAAATTCATTTCAGTAATGAAATTGGCCAGTTATTCAAGGAAGCAAGAAATGGTGTATATGATTTCCGTAATCATTAACACTAAGAGTAAGGAACTTAAAGAAATTACAGTAGTATCAGAATACCCAGAGGTATTCCCAGAAGAACTACCTGGATTACCACCTGATAGGGAAGTAGAATTTAGAATTCATCTAATTCCTGGAACTACACCGATAGCCAAGGCACCTTATCGGTTAGCACCTACAGAAATGCTAGAATTGAAAAAGCAATTAGATGAATTACTAAGCAAAGGATTTATACAACCTAGTTCATCCCCATGGGGAGCACCAGTGTTGTTTGTAAAGAAGAAAGATGGTTCGATGCGAATGTGTATCGATTATAGAGAATTGAATAAAGTTACAATTAAGAATCGATACCCATTACCTAGGATTGATGATCTTTTTGATCAATTGCAAGGAGCTAGATACTTTTCTAAGATAGATTTACGCTACAGATATCATCAATTGAAGGTACCAGAAGAAGACATACCTAAAACTGCTTTCAGAACTAGGTATGGTCATTACGAGTTTACAGTTATGCCATTTGGATTAACAAATGCTCCAGCAGCATTTATGGACATGATGAATAGAATCTGTAAACCGTACTTGGATAAATTCGTAATTGTCTTCATCGATGATATACTTATTTATTTATTCCAAAAGCCAGGAGGAGCATAGTGAGCACCTGCATGCACTCTTAACTTTGTTAAGAAAAGAGAAGCTATATGCCAAATTCTCGAAGTGTGAATTTTGGCTACAAGAAGTGCAATTTTTAGGTCACATGGTGAATCACGAAAGCATTCACGTAGATCCTGCTAAGATAGAAGCAATCACCAAATGGAAGGTCCCACAGTCAACTATGGAAATTAGAAGTTTTATAGGATTAGCTGGATACTATAGACGGTTTATTAAGGATTTTTCCAAGATAGCCGTACCATTAACTAAGTTAACCTGTAAAGCAGTTAAGTTTGAATGGGGACCTAGGCAAGAAGAAGCCTTTAGGATTTTAAAGCAGAAATTAACAAACGCTCCAATTCTAGCTTTACGAGAAGGAACAGAAGATTTTGAAGTATAATGTGATGCTTCAAAGCTAGGATTAGGATGTGTGTTAATGCAACGCAAGAAGGTTATTGCATATGCATCAAGGCAATTGAAAAAGCATGAGGAAAACAATACGACTCATGATTTAGAGTTAGGAGCCATAATTTTTGCCCTTAAAATTTGAAGACATTATCTGTATGGAAGTAAGTTTACTGTCTATACAGATCATAAAAGCTTAAGATATATCTTTGGGCAAAAAGAATTAAACATGAGGCAAAGGAGATGGATGGAAATCCTAAGTGACTACGACTGTGATATTCAATATCACGAAGGAAAAGCAAACGTAGTTGCAGATGCCTTAAGTCGTAAATATCATGAAAAGCAAAAGATAGTTCGTGCTCTTAGATTAAGTTTACAATTAGACTTAATGGAACAATTGAAAAACATTCAAGAAACAGCAATCAAGGATGATGCTGAAGGAATGAAAGGAAGAATAAAAGAATTAGAACAAGGAAGTGATGGAATTTGGAGATTTCATAAGAAAAGAATTTGGGTACCTAAGCGAGGAGAATTAAGAAATAAGATTTTAGAGGAAGCCCATAAATCTAGGTATACCATGCATCCTGGTAACAATAAAATGTACCAAGATTTAAGGAATAACTTCTGGTGGATAGGAATGAAAAAAGACATAGCTAGATATGTTTCTAAGTGTCTTACTTGTTCACAAGTTAAGGCAGAACACCAGAAACCCTCAGGTTTACTACAACAATTAGAAATGTCTGTATGGAAATGGGAACTCATAACAATGGATTTTGTTACTAAGTTACCCAAAACCAGAAAAGGTAATGATACGATTTGGGTAATTGTGGATCGATTAACCAAATCAGCTCATTTTCTACCCATGAAAGAAACATTTAGCATGAAAAGATTGGCAAAGCTGTATGTAGATGAAGTAGTATCCTTACATGGAGTTCCACTCTCCATTGTATCGGATAGGGATAGTCGTTTCACTTCCCATTTCTGGACAAGTTTCCAAAAAGCTATGGGAACTCGACTAAATCTAAGTACTGCATATCATCCTCAAACAGACGGACAAAGTGAAAAGCCGATCCACACTCTAGAAGACATGCTTAGAGCATGTGTGATAGATTTTGGTGGAAACTGGGATGATCACCTACCCTTAATCGAATTCTCCTATAACAATAGTTATTATTCAAGCATCGAAGCTGCCCCATTCGAAGCACTATACGGAAGGAAGTGTAGAACTCTAGTATGTTGGGCAGAAATAGGAGAAAGTCAATTATCAGGTCCTGAAATAGTACAAGAAACTACCGACAAGATTACTCAAATCAAGGAAAGACTAAAGACGGCTCGAGATCGCCAGAAGAGTTATGCAGATAATCGACGTAAGCCGTTAGAATTTGAAGTTGGAGACAAAGTACTATTAAAAGTTTCTCCTTGGAAAGGAGTAGTTCGGTTCGGTAAGAAAGGAAAGCTAAGTCCAAGATACGTAGGACCATTTCCAGTAATCCAACGTATAGGACCAGTCGCTTATCGCTTACAACTACCAGAAGAACTAGCTGGAGTACATGATGTGTTTCATGTATCCAACCTCAAGAAATGTCTATCTGACGAATCTTTGGTAGTACCTCTTCAAGATGTAGAGGTAAACGAAAAGTTAAAATTTGTTGAGAAACCTCTTCAGATAGAAGACAGAAAGATCAAGTTTCTCAAACACAAGCGACTAGTACTAGTTAAAGTCAAATGGGATTCAAAAAGAGGACCCGAATATACTTGGGAGCTGGAATCATAAATAAAACGAAAGTATCCTCACTTATTTCAATAAATCTCGAGGACGAGATTTTTAATAAGGTGGGGAGGATGTAAGGATCTTCAAAAATGTCCTAAAACTAACCCACAAGTGAAAACCCAAACCCCTGAAACCATACCGTGCATAAAAAATCAAGAAATCAAGAATTATGGTTTTCAGGCGGGCCGCATAAAGGTAAGCTTAACCTTACGCGGGCCGCGTCAAAGCTGGGTTGACCGGATAAGCGTTCCGGATCCACGTGTTGTCCACCTGGCACACCTACATGTGACACATCAAACCTACACGTAGACTAGGTGGCCACGCGGGCCGCGTAAGGATCGGCCGAAGGTTCACGCGGGCCGCGACAGGCCTAAATTTCACCTATAAATAGCTTGGATCAGGAGCTTTCATTCTGTGTCGAAATCAACTTTCAAAAACGAAAGTATACTGCTCCAAAGTCGAAATTTCAATTAAAATAGCGAGGCGCTGCTACGATACAGGGTATTAACTCGATCACTACTACGATTCAATGTCCGATCGATTGAAACTATCCGATGGATGTTTAAGTGCTGCCCACATTAGGGTTATGCTTTGTCATTCGTCGTGAATTCGATGGATGTTTAAGCATCGCACTTTGTCATTCGTTGTGAGGGTTTTATCTAGTGAGTTATCGTAAATGCTGTATTAGTTACTGACCTAGTTCGTGTGCATGTTATTTAAATTAGGTTACAAGGCTAAACAATAGGCTAAACTCTGCCCGTATAAATCTGCAATGTGAGTCATTCTCTTTTTATCAACAGTATTTTACAATACTCCATTTTTAAATGTTATAATTACAGGGATTAAGTCGTGGTTATCTTAATCACTGGCTAGAGGGGTATTGTGCACACTACTAATTTCTCACGGTTAGGCTAATAAATCCTAACAGTGATAACCGTCACTACTTGGGGAAAGACCCAATAGTGGTATGACCATCGTCACCAGGTGACACGGCGCCAGATAAAAATAAGATAGAAGCCATTGTAATCACTCTTATGCTGTAATTAATAACTACTGTGTCATTTTATAAACTTGAATGACTCGCCAGCATTTCCCCGCTGATAAAATATTTTTAAAACATGTTTCAGGCGACCTGCTGTAAATCAAGGAAAACGTGCTACGGAGCACTAACAAGCTTGAAGAGGTGGCTCAGTTAAAATAAAATGAATAAACATGTTTTATAAATCAGGGAATTTACTTATGAAATTCCTCTACTGTAAATAAAGGGGTTTATCCCGAATTATGAAATAAAATAATCGGGCATTTTCGAGTTTTAAAAGATTCTATAAAATCTTCCGCTGTCGCATCATTTATATACCACGGGTTCTTGTCCCGCGGCTCCTTACTGGGTCAAACCGGGGCTGGGGCCGTGACATATATTCCCTAATATATATATATATATATATATGTGTGTGTGTGTGTGTATGTGTGTGTATAACCACTGTAAGTTACACAGCTGATCTTGGGATTACTAGGATTCACCAGAAGATAAAGCTCTTGTCAAACATATAAAAACCTCAAAGCATGTCTCACCAGCATTTAATTGTTATATATATTCCATCATATATATATATATATGTATAACCACTGCAAGTTACAATAGATTGAATTCATCTATTATGCTTCCTATTTGAATTCCCTGCTCAAAGTCAAAGCTCTGTGTTGGTGTTCTTGAGTTTACTATGGACCTTTGGTCTTATGATTTGGGAATTTTGGTTTTAGATATGATCAAAGCACTAAAGGTATGTGTTCGAGATTCTACTGGTTTTATATAACCATTCCAAATTCTAATACTTCAATTTTGATTCAAATTAAGATGTGGATTTTACTCATGATCATCTCACTGCTCAATAAAGGAGCGTATTCCTGATCCGACGTTCTCCAATTTATCTTGATTAACTCGTTTACAAAAAGTAAATACCTATCCTCTGTTTGACTTTTGGTCAACATCTGTTTGACTTTTGGTCAACATCTTATTTAGTATTCAACAGACGTTTGAATAACTCAATCAGTGGTTTAAACATATGTTTGACTTTTGGTCAACAGTTGGATGGAAACCCATGTTAGGTTGAACAATGTTTTGAAGAGGAAAATAGTGCTAAAATATGAGAAGACAGTGGATCTGGTTAACTTAAACATCTGTTCAGGCTTAAACAGATGTTTGGCCTTCTACATCAGATGTTTGGACTTAAACAGGTGTTTGGCCTTGTACATTCAAAATGCAACAAAACACTAAAAATCTAAATTACAAACTAATTACATTTATACAGACTCAAAATCAACCGATTTTAAGAACGTAATCACTAATTATCAACTAACAACATTCAAAATGCTAAAAATCCACTCAAAACCTACCGATTCAAATAACGTTTTAACCCAAAAGTGGTTTCAAACACTGTTTTAACCCAAAAGTGGTTTTAAAAAACTGTTTTGTTGAGCCTACATCGAAAACTAACAAATGAAATTGGTATATAACTTGCATCACACCCAAACCCCCCAAAAGTAAATGTATTTCAAATAATTAACTCAATTAATGCATAGATTGCAAATAAAGAAGAAACAATTTAGGGTTCAGATCCATACTAGAAGAAACAGAGTTGGTGTGACCACAGGCATCTTTCCTTTTAGCTCTCATGTTAAAAACCACAGTCTTTCAAGGCAGTTATCTGAAAGACACCAACACTTCATTATTAGAATACAAAGGTGAAAAGCCGAACTACAATTCCATTAGATGAGACATTAATTAAACGAAACTACAAAGTCCAAACTCGACTATTATAAGGTTTCTTTGACAAACTAAAGGACACTCCAAAAGAACTTTTAGACCTAAATTCTAGCTCCATCTACAGGCTGTAATGGCATAATTCTAAATACTAAAACTAAATAAAGAAAGAGTACCTGATCTGTTATAGAATGAGGAAGCTAGCTCATGAAGAAGTTCATTGTTGACATTATACTGTTCAACCAAGAGCATAGATTTAAACTAATTAGATTTGATGTTGTAAATCTCTCTATGCTTTGCTAAATTAACACTAAAACATAATTACCACATTTCGTATAGAATCCATATAAACAAAACATAGTGACATGTATGTATTAATCCTTGTGTACGTTCCATTTCAAGCTGTATGGCGAGGTCTCAAAATGAAAATGACACTTAAAAGGTAACTTTTAGTGTTGTATGCTGAAAGTGTACGCTTTCAGCTACTTATAGTTGATTTCTAGCTGAGTATGTTGCAGCTCTCAGCGTTCTGCCGTTCCCTTACATTTGATTTCTAGCTCTATGAATGACAAAACACTTAGACCTACAGTTGATCTCTATAATCAATTAACTGCAATACAACTTATAACTCAAAGACTATGAATGGATCGATATAAATAACACTTAAAAGGTTAATTTCTAGCGTTGTATACTTTAAGTGTAGGCATTCAGCCGTTCACCTACAGTAGTCGATATCTACCTGTGTTGTTGTAAGTCTAATCGTTCTACCATTCACTTACACTTAATTCTAGCTCTATGAACGGCAGAACGCACACACATACAATTGAGTTCCATACTCAAACTACAGCAATACAAACTTATCAGTTATCACTCAAACACGATGAATACATCGATGTAAATGACACTTACAGTTAATTTCCAGCTCTGCCATTCCCTTACATTTGATTTCTAGCTATATGAATGACATAACACTTAGACCTACAGTTGATCTCTATAATCAATTTACTGCAATACAAACTTATAACTCAAAGACTATGAATGCATCGATATAAATAACACTTAAAAGGTTAATTTCTAGCGTTGTATGCTTTAAGAGTAGGCGTTCAGTCGTTCACCTGTAGTCGATATCTACCTGTGTTGTTGTAAGTCTAATAGTTCTACCATTCAGTTACACTTAATTTCTAGCTCTATGAATGGCAAAACGCACACACATACAATTGAGTTCCATAATCAAACTGAACCAATACAAACTTATCAGTTATCACTCAAACACGATGAATACATCGATGTAAATGACACTTACAGTTAATTTCCAGCTCTGTGTGCTGTAAGTGTAAGCGTTCATGTACACCTTCAAAACTCACATAAACCTTTTATCAAATAGGTGGTGTGCATTCACCATTCATCTTTATCTCTTCTTTTGATTTCATTCAATTAAGAACGCATAAAAATACAAAAGTAGATAAAATCAACTCCACACCATTGGCCTTTACTATAAACTCAACACACCCAAACAAGTCATAAATTAAACAAATAATATATACTTTAAGCACATAAACATTTTATAAGAGTGAAAATTAGGGTTTACTAAAATAAAAAAAGTTCAGAATTAATGAATAATTTAAATTAAAAGGGTCTCGGTTTGTCTCTACCTAGATGATACAAATTCGTCTAGCCTAACATAACAAAGAAAACATGAACACATGAGTAGAAGAATATCAACATAATGAAGATAGAAAGGGAAAACCAATCAATCTTCAATATGCAACATCTTCAGACCGAAAACAATGTAATTGACCTTCAAGGATCTTCCTTTGTAGCTTCTAGAGGTTGTTCCCTCTGTATTAAGAGTGTTTTAAAATGTACGTTTTTTTGTCTCTGGATGTCTTTTCATTCTTTGGCTATCGAAACCCTTTATATAGGAAATGAATGCGGTTTTTAGTGTCGTCGCGTATTAGTTGCTTCGCTGGTGCACCTCCATATGGACTATACGAATACGTACAACCGTACACAAATTGCAACGAAGTCCTCCATCTTCCATATCAGCCCGGTTTAGTTAAAATATTCCTGAAAAGTCAAAAGTAAACATGCAAATTCACTTATAAAGCAGTTAAGTCCACTTATTAACGAATTCACAGTAAAAGATATACCAAATAAGGATTATTTAACATTTAAAATTTGTACAATTCAAAGCACATCAGTTGGTTTATTAGCAACATATCTGGCAACATAAGGTTATTGCGATGTAACTTTACAATGATTTTGATTTTGTCTAGCGCTAATATAGTAGTACAAAATCTAGTTATTTTTGTGTCCTGTAATGAAATCGACTTATGGAGTCGTTTACTAATGAGACAAGAGAGTTCAAATGTAATCATGAAAAATATAATTTACTCTAAAATAACCAATATCATCATCATCATCATCATCATCATCATCATCATCATCATCATCATCATCATCATCATCATACTCAGTAAATCCCACCAATAGCAAAGCTAAGGTAGGGTCTGAGAAGGGTAAGATGTAGACAGCCTTACCTCTACCCCGTAGGAATATAGAGGCTGCTTCCAGTGGGTACCCCGGCTCGATGTTAGTTTCACATCAAGCTTGGACATAAGGCACATAACACTCGACAATTAAGACTGAGACCAATTAGTGCATGTACTCCCTTGTATTTCGGCTATCAACGCCACCACATGATGCATGATTAACCATCCCCTCTTTTAACATTATTTTCACGGAATTAGTAAAACAACGTTAAAATTAGTGCACTTTCACCTTTGCCCCCCGAACGCCCACACATATATACATTATATGTGCATACCGCAAGCGGGGGCATGTGAAATAACCAATATCATTCTCCTTAATTTGGATACATATGCCTGAATTTAACTTTTAAAGAGTATGTTATGACAGTATAAATATATAATGTATGTGGTTGTAATTAATTTTGGTTATGGCATCAAAATCTTTGGATTGTAATATTTCTAACCCCAACAAACGCTACCCATCAAGTAAAACGATTTCTCAACAACTGAAAATAAAATCCAAACATACGTCAAAATACATTGGTGGCTAGTTTAGTGGTTAGGTGGCCCAACAACAGTTTTGGATCAAATACCCGACCCGTTTTACCAACAACATACCGTCATGCTGTTTGCATTTGTTGGTTTGGTAAGTCACAATACGACTATGAGGGAGGGAGTGAGATTAACTCAAAGTTTAACGTCAAATATCAAAATCAAAAACTTTCTTAAACCATACCCTAATTCGATTCTAATCCAAAAATAAGATTCCGTAGTTTGCATTACAAGCAGCTTTATATTTGCTTAATAAACACATCTATATAGCGACCAAATTAGGCCATCCGTCGCTACATAGTTGTTATATATATATTATTGTCTTGGAATCAAAGCAAAGCAGTTGGAGTCTTGGCCACCATCTCTCTTTCTTTCATTTATATTTCTTCATTTTATTTTCATTTTTAACCATATCATCTGTCCAAAATCTAACCATATTTTCGGTTTCTTGAGGTTTTAAGACCGCGCGTATCGGTTTCAACAAGTTTTGATCATACCCATGTTGATTTCTTGAAGCTTGAATCTTGTCCATATGAAAATAATCAAGAAAAACTAGTTCTTTAAGTTTCTTGAGAGGAAAGTTTCATGATATAGGTTGGTTTGAACTTTGAAGGCATATATTGATACAAAAGCTTAAGTTTGTGATTTTCTAGCGATGAATACGCGATACTTGTTTACACCAGATTCGCTATGCAACTCTGCTGTAGCGGTTTCATTTTCGTTGATTCCA
This sequence comes from Helianthus tuberosus, assembly GCA_030545235.1. NCBI lineage: Eukaryota > Viridiplantae > Streptophyta > Magnoliopsida > Asterales > Asteraceae > Helianthus > Helianthus tuberosus. The sequence goes on along the minus strand of CM060411.1, from coordinate 57,604,970 downwards.
AATGGTAGAGAAGAGGGGACGACAGAGGACGTGGGCCCAAGAAATCGGGCCACCTCTCGGCCCACTGCCACCACCAGCGTCCCCTCTTCTTTCTTGGTAAGAATGGCAATTAGGATATCAAGAGCTAGATGGTATTCTTTTGCAAGAAGGGTGTTTCATTACCTAAATGCCGCAAGATCGGATATCGGGTCGAACCCGTTTAATACGGGTTCTTGGATGTTTATGGAGTTTTTGGGTTTGGTGTTTCAAATTGTGATGATAGCGTATACTCTATCGGTTTCCAAAGAAGAGAAGCCGGTTTGGCCCATGAGAACATGGGTATCCGGGTATGGAGCCGGGTGTGTGCTTAATCTCGCGTTTTTGTTGTGGCGATATCGGGTTTTTTGTTGGACCCAAGTTGGAGTAGAACATTCTGTTAACATCGAAGAGTCAAGGTAACCAAAAGCTCATAAATCCTTTATAAAAGGTTGCCAAATATTCTATAATTAGCGAGAATATAATGTATTTTTTCTTTGAATAAACAAATACAATTGAAATAACAATTTGTTTTTGGGACCGTATATAAAAACTAATAGAACTCTTTATATCATAACTAAAGCAATATACGTAAGTGTTTATAGAGTTCTCGCAATTTTCTATTTAAACTTGATTTTGTATCGAACTTACATGAAAAATTTATATCAAATATTAATGAAAATAAGTTGATATATACATTAATCTTCTTATTAGAAAATAAATATTGTATCATATATTGAATTGAATGTAAGATTATTATCGAATTAAACATGTTGATTATCGTACAAATTTTCATAGCTAATGACCCATAACCGAAAGTATGAATTAGCCCAAAAAAGTCTAATTAAATATGGCCCATAACCGAAAGTTTTAGCCCAATTTATGTTCCAAACCAAAAGCCCATATATTCCCACAACATATTAACATGTTAAAATGTAGGGTTAAATATTTAAATTACAGACATTTATCATGAGGATTATAAATTACAGATTTGAATTTGATTATTTACAAAACTGATTCAGCAAACATATAGTGATATTCTAAATTTAGCTTGGGAAGTTTTTCATTATAAATTTATAAAATTGTAAAAAAGTTTAACCAAACAAAGATTACAACCTTTTGATTTATATAACTATTTATTTTAAAAAGTACTTGTTTTATATTATATGAAAATAAATAATTCATTTGGAACTGACATGATTTGATTTATATAACTATTTATTTTAAAAAGTACTTGTTTTATATTATATGAAAATAAATAATTCATTTGGAACTGACATGACAATTCTGTTAACATTAAAAATGTTTATTGTCGTTATGATGTTTGTTACTATATAGCAACGAAATTGAAAACCTTTGGTTACTTTGACAATCAAAATTTACTATTTTATCTGATTTGGTAACCAAAGTATTTTTTATGGGAGTTCTAAGTAGCTTACTATTTATTAACATTTATAATATATAATACTTAAAAAAAAAATAATAACATCAATAATAAATTAATGGTTCAACCCGTAATAAATTACCAAATAAGTCTATTAAGATAAACAATATTTATAAATCATGACAAAAAAATTATTATAAAATCTTCAAGTAGGAAAAGTAGCTTACAGTTTAATCGTTTACTCATTATTTATAAAAAAAGTTCCTTTTCATTATAAAAGTTTAAAAACTTCAAATATATAAAAAGCAAAAAAAAAAAAAAAAAAAAAAGAGAAGCTCAAATTATGTGCAAAATCATGAAAAGTTACTACTTCCTTCATATATAAAAGACTCCTATGTATTTAAACAAAATGTTCTGATAAACAAAAACACATAAAAATAAACTAATTTTACTCTTATTATATACAGGAACTTACAAATGATGAACAAATTTCGGACATTTATGGAGCTATTCTTTGCCATATGGTTCGTGATGGGGAACGTTTGGGTGTTCGATTCCCGGTTCGGAACCTTTCGACGAGCTCCAAAACTCGACGTGCTTTGCATCTCACTACTTGCTTGGAACGCCATCACCTACTCGTTTCCCTTCATATTGTTTCTATTTCTATGTTGTTTCGTGCCACTTATTAGCAACCTTCTCGGCTACAACATGAACGCTGGCTCAACCAACCGCGGTGCATCTGAAGAACAAATCTTAAAGCTACCCACATGGAAATATAAAGAAACCGAATCTGATATAGAACACGGAAAGGCCATCATCGATAACTCAGTCACTGTAAGTGTTGTACATCATACTCTATGCCAATATGCGTATAGCAGCATGGCGAATCCAGTAATTTTTTTCAGGGGGTTCCTTTTGCTAGATTCTCAATAATTCTCACTGATTTTTTTCAAATCATACAAGGTTTACACTAAAATTTTCTACTTTTTTTTTTCCAAACCGAGGGGCTGGATCCGCCACTGGTGGCATCCTAAACTAAAGTTATAGATCGATGTCATGGATGTTTGACGTGTCATGTTTTATCAAACGCGACGCTAACAAGATACATATTTACAGGAATGTTGTATATGTTTAGCAAAATACAAGGAGAAGGAAGATATGAGACAATTGGGATGTTCACATACATTCCATATGAAATGTGTTGATCAATGGCTCAAGATAGTATCATGTTGTCCCCTTTGTAAGCAAGAACTTGAACGATGACACATTTGAAAGAGCTATATTTACTTGTCCTTTCTAAAAGAATATATTTTAAATTTGTAAAAACATATACATACTTGGTTACTAGAGTGAGGATCGTTTTTTGAATTTGAAATCCACCGGTAACTCAAATGTTTGAATTTATTGTTTTTTTTATTTGTTATTTTATTTTCTTGTGTAACATTTTCTAAGAATTACATTATTTAAAGAACAGTAGTTAATTACAAAACCAGGGCCGTCTCCGAGAATTGTCAAAATAATTTTGGCCCTGAGCGAGTGAAAAAAAACGGACCCCTACAATATAAAGTCAAAAACTTACTTTTAGAAAAAAATCATAAATACATTTGAATCAATACATATGTATATACTAGAGAACACAAAAATAAATGAAAAAATGGGCCGCTAAATATACGTTTTTTTTTAAAAGTGTGTGTCTGTGTATATATATATATAAAGAAATATATGAAAACTAGTGGGATCAAACCCGCACGTTGCACATGATAAAAACTTTGTCTGTTTTGATACATTCGCTATGAAAACAGAAATAAAAAATCCAAAAAAATATAGCCATAATATTTTCTCGTGTTTTCTTCATTAGTTTTAAATTATAAAATAAAAGAAAAGAAAGGTTTTAAATAGTTGTTTAGTTGTAATTATTTTAAATAATAAAAAGATTTAAGAAAGTAAATAATAATATAAGATGTCAGTTTTAAAATGAAAAACAAAATTTAGAATTGAAAGACAATGGAAAAATGATTAAAAAAGGAAAAATTAAATGGGAAAGAAAATAAAAGATAGAAGAAATAAATTAGGCTGAAAAGCCTTGAGAGGGAAAAAAAAGGAAAAAAATGATGGATAATAGCAATAAATTAGGCTCAAAAGCTTTGGAGGGGGGAATCGAACTTCAGCCATCATCATCCAACTGTTTTAACTTGGAAACAGAGACCACCCAAGCAAGTTTCCAACTTGTTTATTAACTTGAAACAAAGTATAGATATACACAATTAATATATATAACACTTTTTAGAAAAATAAATCGGGCCCCAAGAGGGTTTGGGCCCTGAGCGGTGGCCCACCCCGCACCCCCTCTGGGCCGGCCCTGTACAAAACTAGCCGTTTTTAGGTGGGACATGCTCCTATAATCATCTTAGGAAGTAATTATCACCGTGGAAACTTCAACTACGGATTAGCAACGTTACTTCACTGATAGATTGACGTTTCACTATTAGATCATTGATAGGTATTATAGAGAGTTGTCGTACCAAATTTACTGGCGGATTAGCGACTAATATTTCACCTATAAAATAGCGATGAATAACTTACCGACAGGTAATTGACGACTTTACCTGTCAATGATAACTAATATTTTATGAAGAATAAATAAAAAAGTAATGTAGATTATCTGTAAATGGAAATGACGCATCCCAAAAAATAAAAATTACTAAAAAGTTCCATTCAATCAAAATCTATAATAATATACGGTATATGCTTATGCAATAGTAGACTTTCTTACTAATGATAGATGTTGTAAAAATGGTACAGATCTATAACAAACTACTAAAGATCAAATAGAAACACCAGAAATAGCGACAAAACGTAACCAAAACTTTTATTGATTTAACCCAAACCAAAAAACACCCAACCGAAACCCTAGATCTTACACAGTAAGATCTGTAACAATCACCAACAATACAATGATGAACTGATGAAATATCAATTGATCTAATATGAGAACGATACAGAAATACAAAGATCTTCACACAGATCTTCAAGATGAGATCAACAAGATCTCTAACAAACACACAGCTCGAGAGCAACAGAATGAGAGAAAGATGAAGACTGGTGAAAATGAATTGTTACGCTAACAGTAACATTTACCCTTTTATATGCCAGCCTAAATCAATTTACAATAAGGCCCTCCAAAACATACACTTTAAACCTCCAAGATTGCAAGTTTTCATCGCAGCCCTCAATAACTTATACCAGCAACCCTTATCTTCATATAACATTCCAGGTAAGCCCCTTGCTAATATTACCTGTACAACACTTGACCAAAAATATTAACCATATGTAACAACAATAAGTAACACCAATAACAAACTGAATGACATTATTTCACATCGAATGACATTATTTTAACATCCCCCCATCATTCAACTGTGAAACATATCAATTAACCTAAGTTTAGTACAAAATTCTTGATGTTGTATAACACCAAGTCCTTTTGTAAACAAATCTGCCAGTTGACTTTACGAGTCAACTTTTCTGGTACAAATAACACCATTTAGAACTTTCTCTCTTAAAAAAATGTAAATCAAGTTCAAAATGTTTGGTTCGTTCATGGAAAACAGGATTGGCTGCTATTGAAATAGCAGCTTGACTGTCGCAATATAGATCAATAGGTAGCAGACATTCAACTTTTAATTCGTTTAACAAATTTTGCAACCAAATTAATTCATAAGTTGCTGAACACATTGCTTAGTATTCAGCTTCCGCAGTTGATCTTGAGACAGTGCTTTGTTTCTTGCTTTTCCAAGAAACAAGGCAATTTCCCAAGAACACGCAGTAACCAGTAACAAATTTTCTGGTGGACAAACATTTTCCCCAGTCAGAATCTGCATAACCATATAACTTCAAACTTTCAGACTTCTTGAAACATAGTCCTTTACCAGGACTCTGTTTCAAGTACCTTAACAACCTTAAAGCTATTTGCAAATGAACATCTTTTGGACTGTGCATATATTGGCTAAGAAACTGGACAGTATAACTAATATCCCGTCTAGTTAACGACAAGTATATTAGTTTACCAATTAACTTTTGAAACCCAGTGATGTTTTTTAAATCATTTTGATTTTTTTTCAATTTTTGAAGTAACAATATAATTCTGCTCAATGGGGTTACTAACAGGTTTGCAACCTAAAAAACCAAATTCACTTAACAATTCCAAACAGTATTTTCTTTGATTTAAACTAACACTAGCCATGAAACATAAGAGCCCTAGCCATGTTTAAGAGATGTGTATGTTTTCTTTCAACAACGGCATTTTGTTGTGGCGTATAAGCACAAGTAGTTTGATGAATTATACCTTTGTTTTTACAAAATAACCTCATTTGATTGTTAACAAACTCAGTTCCGTTATCACTTCGAAACAACTTTATTCTTTTACTAAATTGAGTTAACACTAACTCATAAAAAATTTGAATATTTTCAAAAACTTCTGTCTTATTTTTTAACAAATAACACCAAACAGATCTTGAGTAATCATCAACCACAGTTAAAAAATACTTATAACCATCTCTACTTGTCACCTTATACGGACCCCAAACATCCAAGTGAATTAACTCACCAACAGATTTAGTTTTATGATCACTTAATGGAAAAGGTTCCCTAACTTGTTTAGACCTATGGCAGACATCATAAGGATGATTAACAACTTTATTAACACCAGGTCATCTTTTAAAACAGTTAGAACTTGGTTTGCAGGGTGACCTAACCTACTGTGCCAAAGATTACTATTATTTAAACTATTAAAACAAAAATTAATAGTATTACCACTTTTGGTAACAAAATACAGACCATTGTTTTGGTTACCAGTCACCAGGACTTTCTTTGACTTCGAATCCTGTAAAGAACCAATATTCTCATTACATATAACAGTAATTTGATTATCTTTAGCCAATTTGAATACAGACAACAGATTAACACCATAATCAGGTACAAAGAAAACATCATTTAAAATAACTCCATCAGCTAGTTTAATGTTACCAATTTTAGACACTTTGGCACTAGTCCCATTTGGATGTGAGACTTTTAGATCAAACTCAGAAACATCTATACTATTAAACATATCTTTGTCCGTATTAACCATGTGGTGATTTGCACCCGAATCAACAATCCAATTATAATCAAAACCAAAATTTATACTACTGGAACAATAGACAAAACCAACATTATCATCATACACACAATTAGACTTACCTCCCATATTGGAACTCTGAGGATCAGACCCGGTTTTCTCACTCACAAGACTTAACAGTTTGGCAATCTGCTCAGGAGAGAAAGGAGACATAGAAGAACCAGAAGCCAAGTTTGACTTATTATTAGTTCACACATTTTTCCCAACCTGACCAACCCTTTTTTTAAAACCTAGAGGATATCCTACTAATTCATAACATCTGTCAACAGTGTGACCTATGATATTACAGTTAGTGCACTTTAGATTAGGATTAGGTCCTCTAAATGGTTTCTTCTTAGAATCATATGGCTGATTAGACTTAGAAACAAATGAAACACTTTGACTTTTGGAACTACCACTAGTGTTTCTATGAGACTCCTCCCTAGATACAATTGAGAAAGCAACTTTGATAAAGGGCAATGGTTCTCTTGTTAACAAGTTTGTTCTTATAGGCTGTTATACATCGTCCAAACCCATAAGAAATTGCATTAGCTTAATAAGAATTGAAAAATCATTATAATCCTTTGCAGCATTACAAGAACATGTGGGTAACTGAACCATAGCATCAAACTGTTTCCACATGGTATTTAGTTTATGATAATATTCAGAGACAGAGCTCCCATTTTGAGAGATACAATTGATTTTTTTATATAGATCATAAACAACAGAACCGTCAACCTTATCATAAGTCTCTTTCAAATCTAACCAAACCTCAGATGCAAGTTTAGAAAATACTTAACCTAAATATAATTCCTCAGAAATAGAATTTAGCAACCAGGTCAACACAACCGAGTTGCATCTATCCCATTGACTACTTAGAATAGGATCATCAGTAGATTTTTTACATTTACCATCTGTGAAATCAAATTTATTTCTAGCTTCTAAAGCTAATCTCATAGCACTAGACCAAACCCTGTAGTTTTCTGTACCTTTTAACTTTATTCCAACTATAGTCAATGAACTAGAATCACTTGGATGCAAATACAGAGGATCACCTATATCCAGTTTGCTAATTAAGGTCTGTGAAGTACCTTCACCATCACCCATGATAATAGAGCACAAACAATACACAAACCAAATAACAAAACAATAGACAACACAAAAAAAAAAAAAAAAAACCATAGGATAAACAACAAGGGCGAAGCTGAGTCAGGGACCAGATTCCAGGTTCGTCACTCAGAGGTGCCTGGACAAGCCTTTACTCAGGAGCCACTACACACCTAAAAGACCTAATACATAATCAAGACAAGACAAACAGAGAATAAAGAACAAGCAATACAGAACACGCAACCACAGATAACAAACAAGTAATACAGATCAAACAATCACAGATGATTACCAAGAAACAATCAACAATAAGAAGTGCCGGTCCTCACTACCCCGACTTCAAGTAACCAACAACTGGAATGAAAAAGAGAGGATTGGAACAATCTTACAGCGGGTGCCAATGTCTTAAAAAAATATCAGATCTGTAGTTTTTAAGAACTACAAAATCTGATACAGAAAACCACCAAGAACACTTCAGGTTAGTTTGCCCTGAAACTTCTATGGTTTCAGAGACTAACACAGAAGTTAGATCCGAGAAGAAACACTGAAGTCAACAAACCCTAATTTTAGGGTTTCGTCCGGCAACAACAAGAACGCCATCAGAGACACCAGATCTGAGAAGATCAGCCACCAATCACAGTTTCCGAGAACAGAAACCCTAAAAAAAACAATACACGATCAGAATCAATACAGCGGATAACTAAAAAACAACCAAATCAGGAGCTATCAAGCTCTGATACGATGTAAAAATGGTACAGATCTATAACAATCTACTAAAGATCAAACAGAAACACCAGAAATAGCGATAAAAAGTGACCAAAACTTTTATTGATTTAACCCAAACCAAAAAACACCCAACCAAAACCCTAGATCTTACATAGTAAGATCTGTAACAATCACCAACAATACAATGATCAACTGATGAAATACCAGTTGATCTAATATGAGAACGATACAGAAATAGAAATATCTTCACACAGATCTTCAAGATGAGATCAACAAGATCTCTAACAAACACACAGCTCGAGAGCAACAGAACGAGAGAAAGATGAAGACTGGTGAAAAGGAATTGTTACGCTAACAGTAACATTTACCCTTTTATATACCAGCCTAAATCAATTTACAATAAGGCCCTCCAAAACATACACTTTAAACCTCCAAGATTGCAAGTTTTCATCGCAGCCCTCAATAACTTATACCAGCAACCCTTATCTTCATATAACATTCCAGGTATGCCCCTTGCTAATATTATCTGTACAACACCTGACCAAAAATATTAACCATATCTAACAGCAATAAGTAACACCAATAACAAACTGAATGACATTATTTCACATTGAATGACATTATTTTAATAGATGTTGACGCACAAAAGCGGCTCATTCAATGGTTTCTCGTTAAGCTTCACCTTGTAATCTATTTGCACCTACAAACCTTCTCGTTTGACCAAAAAATGTAGGAAATGTGTTCACAAATAAGGAATGGAGTTGATGATGAAGGATCCGATGAAGATGGCGATACAGACGGTGTGGATGGATGTGGAACACCAGAAGTAAAATTTACCATCTCATAAGCTGACTATTAAGCTATTTGTGAATGTGCTCCGTCGAGGACGTGAATTAAGCTGATGAGGCCTTAGTAGCAGAGTTCAAAGAGAATCTGGAGTCTTTGTTGGATCAAACAAGTAAGAATGAATGGTAAGAATGAAAATGTTTAAATCCGTAAGTAAGCACGGATCAAACAAGTAAGAATGAATGGTAAGAATGAAAATGTTTGAGCCCGTAAGTAAGTACGGATCAAACAAGTAAAAATGAATGGTAAGAATGAAAATGTTTAAATCCGTAAGTAAGTACAAATCAAACAAGTAAAAATGAAAGGAGAGAATGAATAGTTTGAATCCGTAGGTGAATACGGATCAAACTTATAAGAATGAAAAGTATGGATGAAAAGTAAACCCGTAGGTGAGTACGGATTAAACATGTATGAACCAAAAGTATGAATGGAAGGTTCAGTCCGTAAGTTAATATGGATCAATCATATAGGAAAGAAAAGTTAGAATGAAGAGGGATTGAATCCACGAATAAAAGTGAAACAAACATGCGTGAATGAAATGTCGGATCCATAAATAAGTAAGCATCGGGTGAGAATGAAGGAGGAAAAGCATTTCTCTCCCCAACTAAGGCAGGTATAAACCTAGTAAGTAAGTGTTGTCGGTAGCCTTGTCGGGTTCGATATGTCGCTCGACTAAAGAAATGCGTATGTATATGTAGTGCATATAAGAACACGCGTGGGATAGGTTGTGGGTAATCAATAAAATGTAGATAAGAATGTATTTATAGTTTGATTTCCTGAAAGATCTACGAGGTTGAGTTGATTAATTATAAGGCAAGTAATAGTAAAATAGCATGAAAGGTTTGATGCATGAAGTAAGTATAACCCTTTGTAAATTTATTGTTGTATTAAGAAAATTTTAGTTGAAAAAAGAAATACCGAAATTTGTGAAAGAATTGTGTGTAAGAAATGGAATGTGTTATATGTTATAGCATACATGTAAGAAATTTGTGAAAGAATTGTAGGTGCTTAATCACCGAGTAGAATAAATATTTGAAGGGAATGTGTGGTGTGCGTTAGGTGTAATATGTTTTAATTGATATTTTTAGCCCATTTTACACATTAATCAAGTTTTAAATTTATAAAACACGATATTCTACTAACACTAAACACACACTTGGGCAAGTGCACCCATCGTGAGCGTAGTATAGCGTTGGTAAGATACCGAGGTCGTCCAAGGACACAAGAGCTTTTAGTATCGGTTTATCCTCAACGTCTAATCAATCTAATTTTTTATGAGAAAATATTTTAAAACATGAAAATAAAAACTAAAAATGCAGAAATAAAAATAAAATAAAAACAGATAGACAAGATGAATCACTTGGACCCGACTCGCACTTTTGGACTTTTTAAGAGATTATCTTAGTTATAGTAGTAGGCCCCTCTTTTGAAGGTGACGTTACCCTCAACCTAGTGGTTTGAGTCAGCAAGGATACAATCCCAAAGGGTCGGAATATTGAAAGATAATTAATTAAGTTATTAATGCGAAAAGTGGCAGGCCCTTCTTTTGAATGTGACGTTACCCTCGGCTAAGTGGTTTGAGTCAGCGGGATTGTAACACCTCGAAAATTCGTGTTCAATAGAATAACGACACGTGTCATGTAAGACAAAAATATTATAAACCCGGATCCAATTAAAGATGTATGACAGGATTTAAAAGTGTCGTCATGTTAAATTTACACCTCTGAACGACCTCATTATGAATCCCAAGACTAATAAACATCTGGTATATATTCAAATCCGGTGATTTCTAGCAATAATTAATTCATAATTGCAAGAGTGGAATCCTACGAAGAAATGCACGACAAACCTTTGTTTATGGTTTTCCTTTAAAGTCCAAGAAAACATTTCAAAATGGTAGGGTACATAACTGTTCAAGACCCAAACAAGAGGCCCCATACTGATAATTGAGGCTAAAATTCGAAATACACTGGTTGCCCTTTCAAAGCTCGAAAAATCAAAGATTTTTGCCTTCTGCAAAAGGCTTACGGACCATAAGCCACCCCCTTACGGTCCGTAAGGGGTGCCCAGCAACAGTAAATCGGGCAGCAACTGTTATAAACGTCCAAACTGACTTAAAAACGATTTTCCACTTCTTTGGACGACCCCTACATGCTTTTTAGACCCTAGGACACTTGTTTATGATCAGGGAACAAGGGTAGGCTTGGTTGTCAATGATCTAAGTGAGATTAAACACTATATAAAGGCCTTATGTTGCAACCTTATGAGCACACCTTCCATCTGCATTTGTGGAGCATCTCTGGAGCTCAAGTGCCTTTCCAAGTCATCTCTAATCGTGCATAGGACTTCAGTAAATATGCTTAACCTTTCTTAGTTGAGTTTTTACTTAGTTTTAGCTTAAAAGTCAAACCGTCGTAATTACCGTTTGACTTAGCGATTAATCATTAATGGTCCAGTGATTAGTCGAATTGAAGGTAGTTATAAGTTGGTAATTATGTGGGAAATAAACCCTTAAAAGGGCACCCTCTGATTCCCACTCTAACTAGACCATTTATCGGGTCAAAGTTGATTAGAAAAAGTCAACAGAATGCCAATCTTCGAATTAATGCATAATTAGCAATGTAGAACCCATACAACCTGTTTGATCATTAATATAACTTGGTAATAAGTATAATAACAGGTCTAAGCTTGTTTGATCCGACAATTTCCTGTTTAGACCCGGTTCGGAACCGAAAGTCGCAAAACTTTGACTTTTGCTTTGACTTCAGTTCTGACCCGAATTAGTATGATTTGGAAATGCCTTAGAGCTTCCTTAGGTCCAGGTTACATGCTAGAATAACCCTCTGAGATTATACACCTTGGTTCATTAGTTATCCAATTAATATGCATGATTCCTTTAATTGCCTATATGTTGACTATTATGCCCTTTTCACCATAAAACGTGATTTTTAAAAATGTAAAAGAGTAGAAACCTTAGTTACTGATTTATAAGCTTGTACCCAAAAATTTACATCAGTTTGTGGTGTAGATTGAGAGTTATGCTCATTAGCGTAATTAGAAAGCTTTTTAGCGATTAAACGGCATAATTAGCATATAGCCTATTTAAACCCACTTTTTGACATCAAAATTTTTACCCACTGATGTAATATATTATTTTGGGATTTTTGAAGATTTTTAATTAATTTTAGGCTGAGCATAACTTAGAGTCGAAAGCTTGTTTCGGTAATTGTCGGTTTTGCCCTTTTGGGCTATAAAATGAGTTTTACATATCTTTTTGACCCCAAACCTTTTGCTACTGAATTTATATGATAAATAAATTATTTTAAACCTTCTGGAATAATAAAAATATCAGCTTTCTATATAGAACCCGGAAACGGCTTCTAATCGTTTTTTAAGCGATTTTAACGCATAGTATGTACTAAAACTATTTTAAACATACAAGGGTTGATACCTACTGATATTTTAGGTAAATTATAATATTTTAACAGTAAGCAAAAGTTGTTTAACTCAGACTTCAGTTTTGAGCTTTTCGGCTTATGTGAAATTACCAAAATGCCCCTACGGTGCATAGTTTGGTTATAATTGATAAATTTCACATATATGCAATACCCTACTGTTATAACTTAGTAAATTAAGTATTTTGCTGATTATATCAGACCTGTAACTCAGGTTAGTACTTAAACTCTTTTATGACCTTGTAAATGACCAAAATACCCCTTCGGGGCATAGTTTGAGTTTAAATTCGTTTCGGGCATAATAAAAGATATCTTACTGATGTCACAACATATTTGAGGCATATTAACTTAGGAAACCTGCATATGGCTCTTATGGTTACCCGTTACACCTCTTGCGCGTTCGGTTCGGTTTATGTAACTAGTTTACATAAACTAGCCGAAACGGGTCAAACCTTATCGTTTTTATCTCAAAATCCAGAATATGTTTAGATTACCCATATATGACAAGTCTTCAAACTTGTCGGGTCTAAATCACATTCTATTCTGGTCTTCGCTTAATCACGCGTTCGAACCGTATCGTTCCTTAAAACTAACCGGTCTAAGCTTAAGCTTAACTAAAGACCGTTAGGATTCTAATGGGTTATTATAAACCTTTGTTCCAGAATAGGAGAACCGGTAAAAGCTACCCGCATTTGCTAATTGTGATTTATACTTGCAAAGGTAAATACTTTTAACTTATTTTCCCTTATACGGGCTTGGGGTACGGTATATAAAATACCGCTTGGTCGGGCATTCGACCTTAATCATTTGGTGGTTAAGTATTATCGAGATGACCCGTTTAAAATATGTTTTGTTTGCTTAACGCCTTTGGGGGGTTAATGACCATGTCCCAGATATCCTTGGCATCATTTTACGAAATGGCCACGACCTAAGCGCGGGGTGTAGGCGTACACTCGTCAGTGCATAAATAAATAATGTGGTGTGTCTATTGATCTTTAACCCGGCACGAACCGGGCTACTGAACGCATAAGGAACATGTAATCCTTTTACAAGTTTATATGTTTAAATAATTATCCCAAGTTATAAAAAGTTTGTGCCACGTGCATTCAAATCAATTTTATTAAACTTTTCAAAATGAGTCGGTTGAATGTATTTACCGGTGTAAACTGACGTATTTTCCCAAAAAGGTTAAGTGCAGGTACTAAGCGAACTAGACTGGCTTTCTCCTAGCGTCCACAATAAGTCTCACTAGCTCGGACGTCAAAAACTGTTGAACAATGTTTCCTATTTATTTTTGATCCACCTGTGGATTATTTTCAACTGCTTGTGATACTTGATATTACAATTATATTCGGTTAAAATATATCTATCTTTGCTTCCGCTGTGCATTTAAATATTGTGTTGTTTGACTGTAATGTTACCAACCACGACACGTTACTCCCCACCGGGCCCACCGGTCAAATGTGGAAATATCAGGGTGTGACAGGTTGGTATCAGAGCCAACACTGAGTGAATTAAACACTAGCCTTTTGTGTTTAATCTCAGTTACATAATTGAACATTCCTAAATTTTCAAGTCTAGACAAAGAACATAGGACAAATTCTATTTTTGTTTCATTTTGTCTTGTAATTTTATATATATATTCTTGTTGTTACCTTTGTTATATTGACAGGTTTAACAATGCCGCCAAGAATTAGAAGAGGAGGAAAAGGCAAGGGGCCAATCAGCGCCCCTAACGATCACGAAGCCGGGCCTTCGCAATGGCGAACTCCTTCTACGACTGCAAGTGCCGATCCACAAGGAAACAGGAGGAACCTTTTTAAGCCGGCCAGACGATCTGTCTCGCACAGTTCAACGCCTCCCTATCGTAACTCCTATGGGCCACAGTCTGAAAACGAGCCCGATAACCCACAACCTTCATATATACCTCTTCAGCGATCCCTTTCGCACAATTCCTTTGGTAACCCCACTCCTGTTTTTCAGGGCCGGTTTAACCCGGCGAACTACCTACAAGAACCCGTGGGTTTTAACCCATTGGGACCGGAGGACCACTTCTCGGAAGATAATGCTATGGACATGGACGAGGACACGGATCCCGTCGAACCTGCAAGCGGTACTCCCAACCATCCCATCGAGATCTCAGATGGATCTTCTTTCCACGGATCACCCTACGGTGGTCTAGATAGTTATCAAGCGAGGTTTAACCAACATGAATGGTACTTCACACCTTCTCACCATTCATTACCTCACCAGCAGCAGCAACAGCAGGATCCCTCTGGGGATTCACGATTCGTGGCAGTCACGCCACCGCCTCCACCGCCGCCAGTTCATCAAGCACCTCCAGAACCACCAAGGCGTAGGAGAACGGGCGCACGTATGTCTGCGCGAGCAGGGGATTTCCACTTTAGCACCCCTCGACACTCCAGTGGCAGTCATTATCCGCCACTGCATGAGGACCCACAAATGGGTGGGCCCTCAAACCCGATTCCTGAGGTGAGTTCCGCACCAGCTGCACCATAGCCACCACCGATGGGTTTTGATAACCCGATTCCTGCATACGCCGGTTCAATGGCGTACAATCCGTTTGAGCAGCCGGCTCACACCCATTATAACTATGCAGAAGACCCTTACCAAGTGGCATCAAACTACCTTGCCCTTCACCCTGAAGGACCGTATGGAGCTCCTTGGGGAGTAGGATATCCAACTCATGGATATCAAGTACCAGCACGACAACCGATTCGGCAACAATCGCAGCCGCCACGGGTTTCTCCCCCAGAACGGGAAGAAATTCTTCAAAGATTTGACCAAGTCGAGCGAGATTTTCACAGAGATCGCAGGGAACGACAAGGTTTCCTCAAGGGTTTAGCAAACTTGCTAAAGGGGAAGAAGAAAAGGGATCATTAAATCCCTACATGTGTTGTTGTATTATCTATTTCAATCAGTCCCTGTGTGGACGTTTATTTGTGTATTTAGTCCCTACGTGGACTTGTCTTTTTAGCCCCTGCGAGGGTATGACTTCTTGTATTCAGCCCCTGTGTGGGCAAGTTGTTATGTTGAAAGACCCGTTTAGGGCAGTGTGTACTTTTTATGATTATTGGAATGTTAAGTTTATAAATTTCATTTTTGCTATTATATGCATAAATATATTACATGAAATAAATAAATCAGAATCATTCCTTTTAAAAAATAATCTGCCTATTTTAAATATTAATAAGAATCTTAAAAAGGTAAAACCTAGCTTGTAGGTCATTATAAAGACTTAGCCAATATGGTAAAACCTGTTTAAAAAGATTCAGATCCCAGTTAACATCTGAAAACATGTTAACATTCCTGGCAGACGTGATTCGTTAAAATCACACACGTCATTCTTATATAAGGATTCTTCAAAAGATTCCTAACCCAACTTAATGATCTATGAATCATGGGTTTAAATCATCAATTAAGATGATCATATTTTGACCATACATTGGTAATATAGTGCCTACGGGCCATACTCATTTTCATATGAGACAAAAGACAGTAGTAGTCTACGACTCTCTGTCAGAAAAAGGTAAGGAACTATGTTCAAACCCTCATGCTTTGATTCTCTGAAATCATGGCTTATGATTTAAAGTATCCCTGTGACTAGGCCTTTTGTGCCACTGATAGAAACTGTTATTGTTTTATGATTAGAATAAATTATAATAAAAATCCTAAATAAATATGATTAACAAATTAACCAAATCTGGTCTATGTTTACCGTGGTTAACGAATTGCCATAAAAGACAATTCTATAATAAACTCCCAAATAAATTATTGTCAATATTTTATGTAACAGTTAAAAACTGCAATGGCTGACTCGGACGAAATTAATAGTCACCCAAGGGAGAATCAGGATAACGCCCGAATTAATATAACGGGTGCGGAACTGCAAGCATTAATAGACAGCGCTGTTACAAAGGCCATAGAGTGGCAGTATGAAGAATATAGCGGAACCCGAAGTAGGACCCTATCTACACCGCATTCAAATCCTAAGACTCACTCTGAGGCTCACAGCAAGCCACCCTCCAAGAAGGATGAACCCAGGAAAGAAGATGACGATCGTCACTCTTCAAATCATCAAAGTGATCCATCTCAAAGGATTGTACTGAATCAAGGACCCCGTGATAAGGGTTGCTCCTACAAATACTTCGTTTCATGCAAACCCAGGGATTTCACTGGGGAGAAAAGAGCTATAGACTGCATGACCTGGTTGGATGAGATGGATACCGTTGTTGATATCAGCGGGTGCGCTGAGAAGGATGTGGTAAAGTTTGTGTCTTAATCGTTCAAAGGTGAGGCCTTAGCCTGGTGGAGATCGTTGATTCAAGCTACTGAGAAGATCCCATTGTACAACATGACATGGGAACAATTTGTTACCCTCATCAGGGACAACTACTATCCCCAACATGAGGTTGAAAAGATCGAGTCTGATTTCCTATCGTTGGTGATGAAGAATCTGGAATGCCAAGCTTACCTTACGAGCTTTAATACCATGTCAAGGTTGGTTCCTTATCTGGTGACCCCAGAACCCAAAAGAATAGCTCGTTTCATTGGGGGTTTAGCCCCAGAAATAAAGGCAAGCGTGAAGGCCTCTCGGCCAACTACTTTCAGATCGGTAACTGATATATCTCTGTCCCTCACACTGGACGCGGTCAGACAGAGATCACTGAGGAACACGGATTCCAAGAAAAGGAAACGTGAAGATGACAATTCACGAAGGTCAAATAAGAAGCACCGAGGAAACAATGACCACAAGAAAGGGTCTGAGTCGAAGAAGGATGGGCATCAATCTGGTGATAAGCCCAAGTGCAAAGTCTGCAAGAAACAGCACTTCGGGAAGTGCAGGTTTGAATCGAACTCACAGACACAGTCGAGAACTTTTGCATGTGGGATATGCAAGTCCAAGGAACACAAGACCTTGGATTGCAAAAAGTTGAAGGACGCAACGTGCTACAGTTGCAACGAAAAAGGGCATATCAAGTCCAACTGCCCAAAATATGCAAAGAAAGCTGATGAAGGAAAGAAGACCAATGCTAGGGTCTTCAGGATGGATGCGAAGGAGGCTGTGAAGGACGACAATGTGATCACAGGTACCTTCCTTATAAATGATATCTATGCAAGAGTACTTTTTGATTCAGGCGCTGATAAATCGTTTGTAGATAATAAGTTTTGTGAGTTGTTGAAATTGCCAGTAAAAACCTTAAGTATAAATTATGAGGTGGAGTTAGCAGATGGCACCATAGAAACCGTCTCAACTATGTTAGATGGATGTGTTATATCCATTAAGAACCACTCTTTTCCTTTGTCCCTACTTCCTTTAAAGTTAGCCTGTTTCGACATAGTTTTAGGCATGGACTGGTTATCTCATAACCAGGCCCATATTGTCTGCAATAAGAAACAAGTGGTGATCAAGACTCCGTCTGGCGAATCACTTACCATTCAGGGAGATACCCAGTATGGTCTGCCTGAGCAAGTGACTATGCTCAAGGCCTCTAAGTGTTTGAAGAAGGGTTGTGTCATCTACATGGCACAAGTGACTATCGATGAGCCGAAGCCTAAGATTGAGGATACTCCTGTCATTTCTGAATACCCTGAAGTTTTTCCTGAAGAACTACCTGGTTTACCACCAGATAGGCAAGTGGAATTCAGAATTGACATCATCCCTGGAGCAGCACCAGTAGCAAGAGCGCCTTATAGGTTGGCACCAACAGAGATGAAGGAATTGAGAACGCAACTAGATGAATTGCTAGCCAAAGGTTTCATTAGACCGAGTTCGTCTCCTTGGGGAGCACCAATCTTATTTGTCAAGAAGAAGGATGGATCGATGCGTCTGTGCATCGATTACCGTGAGCTTAATAAGGTCACTATCAAGAATAGGTACCCATTGCCCAGAATCGACGATCTGTTCGATCAACTTCAAGGGGCAAGCTACTTCTCTAAGATCGATCTGAGGTCAGGCTATCATCAATTGAAGGTTAAAGATGAATATGTACACAAGACTGCATTTAGGACTCGTTATGGTCATTACGAGTTCCTAGTGATGCCTTTTGGGCTCACTAATGCACCTGTCGCATTCATGGATCTCATGAATCGCGTCTGCAAACCATACTTGGACAAATTTGTCATCGTCTTCATTGACGACATCCTCATCTACTCGAAGAACCAAGCTGATCATGAGAAACATCTTCGATGTATTCTCTCACTACTTCAACAGGAGAAGCTTTATGCCAAATTTTCGAAGTGAGAATTCTGGCTTCGAGAAGTCCAATTCCTTGGACATGTGGTTAGTGAGCGTGGTATCCAAGTGGATCCCGCTAAGGTTGAAGCTGTCATGAATTGGCAAGAACCGAATACGCCCACAGAAATTCACAGTTTCTTGGGACTGGCAGGATATTATAAGCGTTTTATCGAAAATTTTTCAAGGATTGCTGCACCCCTAACTTCCCTAACAAGGAAGAAGATTAAGTTCGACTGGGGACCTAAGCAGCAAGAATCTTTTGATATTCTGAAGCAAAAGTTGAGCAACGCTCCTGTAATGACGTTGCCGGATGGAATCGAAGAATTTGTAGTTTATTGTGATGCATCGCACACAGGTATGGGATGTGTGCTTATGCAGAAAGGCAAAGTTATTGCCTATGCTTCACGTCAATTAAAGGTGCATGAAAAGAATTACACCACCCATGACTTGGAGTTGGGTGCCGTTGTATTTGCACTGAAGCTATGGAGGCACTATTTATATGGTGTCAAGTGTGTGATCTATTCTGATCACAAGAGCCTCCAGTACCTGTTTAACCAAAAGGATTTAAACATGAGGCAACGACGATGGATGGAGACGTTGAATGATTATGATTGTGAAATAAGATACCATCCAGGCAAGGCGAATGTAGTCGCCAATGCCTTGAGTAGAAAGGAAAGGGTGAAACCCATCCGAATCAATGCCAAGAGCATTGAGATAAAGAACAGTTTGAATGAAAGGTTGTTAGTTGCACAGAAGGAAGCTGTGTTGGAAGCTAACTATCCTAATGAAAAGCTAGGAGTAACTGAAGAACAGTTATCCTATGGCAAAGACGGAATTTTAAGGCTAAACGGACGAATATGGGTTCCAGTTTATGGAGGACTTCGAGATGTTATCCTCCAGGAAGCCCATAGTTCTAAATATTCCATTCATCCTGGAGCTGATAAGATGTACCAGGATCTGAAGGCAAATTTTTGGTGGATAGGCTTGAAGAAGTCTATAGCCGCTTATGTAGCAAAATGTTTGACGTGCGCGCAAGTCAAAGCTGAACATCAAAAGCCGTCAGGTTTGCTACAACAGCCTGAACTTCCCACGTGGAAGTGGGAAATGGTGACAATGGATTTTATCACCAAGTTGCCAAAAACAAGGAAAGGAAATGATACGATATGGGTGATAGTGGATAGACTGACTAAGTCAGCACATTTCCTACCCATAAAGGAGACCTATAGCTCCGACATGTTAGCCCAATTGTACGTGGATAAGATTGTAGCTTTACATGGCATACCAGTGTCTATTATCTCTGACAGAGATACTAGATAAACATCACATTTTTGGAAAAGTTTCCAACAATCTTTGGGCACGCGCTTAAATTTCAGTACGGCTTACCATCCTCAGATGGACGGACAGAGTGAGCGTACCATCCAAACCTTGGAAGACATGCTTCGAGCATGTGTGATTGACTTAGGTGGGAGTTGGGATAACCACCTGCCATTGATCGAGTTCTCGTATAACAATAGCTACCATACCAGCATCAAGGTTGTGCCTTTCGAGGCCTTATACGGTAGAAAGTGCAGAACGCCCGTTTGTTGGGCGGAAGTTGGAGATGTCCAATTGTCAGGACCGGAAATAGTCTTTGAAACGACGGACAAGATTGTCCAGATTCGTGACCGCCTGAAAGCTGCCAGGGATAGGCAGAAAAGCTACGCAGATTTAAAGCGTAAACCTTTTAACTTCGAGGTAGGTGACAAGGTGTTGCTTAAAGTATCACCCTGGAAGGGAGTGATGCGATTTGGTAAGAAAGGCAAGTTAAGCCCGAGATACATAGGACCATTCGAGGTCATCGAGCGTGTCGGATCAGTTGCCTATAAGTTAAACTTACCTGAAGAGCTCAGTGGTATTCATAATGTATTCCACATCTGCAATCTGAAGAAGTGTTTCGCTGATGAATCAGTAGTCACACCACATACAGATGTGCACATAGAAGAGAGCTTGAAGTTTGTTGAAAAACCAGTGTCGATCGAGGATCGACAGGTTAAGAAGCTTCGAAGGAAGCATGTGCCTATTGTAAAGGTAAAATGGGATGCCCGTAGAGGTCCCGAGTACACGTGGGAGGTAGAGTCCACAATGAAAGAAAAGTACCCTCATTTGTTTCAGTAAATCTCGAGGTCGAGATTTCTTTTAAGGGGGTGAGGATGTAACACCTCGAAAATTCGTGTTCAATAGAATAACGACACGTGTCGTGTAAGACAAAAATATTATAAACCCGGATCCAATTAAAGATGTATGACAGGATTTAAAAGTGTCGTCATGTTAAATTTACACCTCTGAACGACCTCATTATGAATCCCAAGACTAATAAACATCTGGTATGTATTCAAATCCGGTGATTTCTAGCAATAATTAATTCATAATTACAAGAGTGGAATCCTACGAAGAAATGCACGACAAACCTTCGTTTATGGTTTTCCTTTAAAGTCCAAGAAAACATTTCAAAATGGTAGGGTACATAACTGTTCAAGACCCAAACAAGAGGCCCCATACTGATAATTGAGGCTAAAATTCGAAATACACTGGTTGCCCTTTCATAGCTCGAAAGATCAAAGATTTTTGCCTTCTGCAAAAGGCTTACGGACCGTAAGCCACCACCTTACGGTCCGTAAGGGGTACCCAACAACAGTAAATCGGGCAGCAGCTGTTATAAATGTCCAAACCGACTTAAAAACGATTTTCCACTTCTTTGGACAACCCCTACATGCTTTTTAGACCCTAGGACACTTGTTGATGATCAGGGAACAAGGGTAGGCTTGGTTGTCAATGATCTAAGTGAGATTAAACACTATATAAAGGCCTTATGTTGCAACCTTATGAGAACACCTTCCATCTGCATTTGTGGAGCATCTCTAGAGCTCAAGTGCCTTTCCAAGTCATCTCTAATCGTGCATAGGACATCAGTAAGTATGCTTAACCTTTCTTAGTTGAGTTTTTACTTAGATTTAGCTTAAAAGTCAAACCGTCGTAATTACCGTTTGACTTAGTGATTAATCATTAATGGTCCAGTGATTAGTCGAATTGAAGGTAGTTATAAGTTGGTAATTATGTGGGCAATAAACCCTTAAAAGGGCACCCTCTGATTCCCACTCTAACTAGACCATTTGTCGGGTCAAAGTTGATTAGAAAAAGTCAACAGAATGCTAATCTTCGAATTAATGCATAATTAGCAATGTAGAACCCATACAACCTGTTTGATCATTAATATAACTTGGTAATAAGTATAATAACAGGTATAAGCTTGTTTGATCCGACAATTTCCTGTTTAGACCCGGTTCGGAACCGAAAGTCGCAAAACTTTGACTTTTGCTTTGACTTCAGTTCTGACCCGAATTAGTATGATTTGGAAATGCCTTAGAGCTTCCTTAGGGCTAGGTTACATGCCAGTATAACCCTCTGAGATTATACACCTTGGTTCATTAGTTATCCAATTAATATGCATGATTCCGTTAATTGCCTATATGTTGACTATTATGCCCTTTTCACCATAAAACGTGATTTTTAAAAATGTAAAAGAGTAGAAACCTTAGTTACTGATTTATAAGCTTGTACCCAAATATTTACATCAGTTTGTGGTGTAGATTGAGAGTTATGCTCATTAGCGTAATTAGAAAGTTTTTTAGCGATTAAACGGCATAATTAGCATATAGCCTATTTAAACCCACTTTTTGATATCAAAATTTTTACCCACTGATGTAATATATTATTTTGGTATTTTTGAAGATTTTTAATTAATTTTAGGCTGAGCATAACTTAGAGTCAAAAGCTTGTTTCGGTAATTGTCGGTTTTGCCCTTTTGGGCTATAAAATGAGTTTTACATATCTTTTTGACCCCAAACCTTTTGCTACTGAATTTATATGATAAATAAATTATTTTAAACCTTCTGGATTAATAAAAATATTAGCTTTCTATATAGAACCCGGAAACGGCTTCTAATCGATTTTTAAGCGTTTTTAACGCATAGTATGTACTAAAACTATTTTAAACATACAAGGGTTGATACCTACTGATATTTTAGGTAAATTATAATATTTTAACAGTAAGCAAAAGTTGTTTAACTCAGACTTCAGTTTTGAGCTTTTCGGCTTATGTGAAATTACCAAAATGCCCCTACGGTGCATAGTTTGGTTATAATTGATAAATTTCACATATATGCAATACCCTACTGTTATAACTTTGTAAATTAAGTATTTTTCTGATTATATCAGACCTGTAACTCAGGTTAGTACTTAAACTCTTTTATGACCTTGTAAATGACCAAAATACCCCTTCGGGGCATAGTTTGAGTTTAAATTCGTTTCGGGCATAATAAAAGATATCTTACTGATGTCACAACATATTTGAGGCATATTAACTTAGGAAACCTGCATATGGCTCTTATGGTTACCCGTTACGCCTCTTGCGCGTTCGGTTCGGTTTATGTAACTAGCTTGCATAAATTAGCCGAAATGGGTCAAACCTTATCGTTTTTATCTCAAAATCCAGAATGTGTTTAGATTACCCATATAAGACAAGTCTTCAAACTTGTTGGGTCTAAATCACATTCTATTCCGGTCTTCGCTTAATCACGCGTTCGAACCGTAGCGTTCCTTAAGACTAACCGGTCTAAGCTTAAGCTTAACTAAAGACCGTTAGGATTCTAATAGGTTGTTATAAACCTTTGTTCCAGAATAGGAGAACCGGTAAAAGATATCCGCATTTGCTAATTGTGATTTATACTTGCAAAGGTAAATACTTTTAACTTATTTTCCCTTATACGGGCTTGGGGTACGGTATATAAAATACCGCTTGGTCGGGCATTCGACCTTAATCGTTTGGTGGTTAAGTATTATCGAGATGACCCGTTTAAAATATGTTTTGTTTGCTTAACGCCTTTGGGGGGTTAATGACCATGTCCCGGATATCCTTGGCATCATTTTACGAAATGGCCACGACCTAAGCGCGGGGTGTAGGCGTACACTCGTCAGTGCATAAATAAATAATGTGGTGTGTCTATTGATCTTTAACCCGACACGAACCGGTCTACTGAACGCATAAGGAATATGTAATCCTTTTACAAGTTTATATGTTTAAATAATTATCCCAAGTTATAAAAAGTTTGTGCCACGTGCATTCAAATCAATTTTATTAAACTTTTCAAAATGAGTCGGTTGAATGTATTTACCTGTGTAAATTGACGTATTTTCCCAAAAAGGTTAAGTGCAGGTACTAAGCGAACTAGGCTGGCTTTCTCCTAGCGTCCACAATAAGTCTCGCAAGCTCGGACGTCAAAAACTGTTGAACAATGTTTCCTATTTATTTTTGATCCACCTGTGGATTATTTTCAACTGTTTGTGATACTTGATATTACAATTATATTCGGTTGAAATATATCTATCTTTGCTTCCGCTGTGCATTTAAATATTGTGTTGTTTGGCTGTAATGTTACCAACCACGTCACGTTACTCCCCACCGGGCCCACCGGTCAAATGTGGAAATATCGGGGTGTGACTGGGATATAATCCTAAGTAGCCGGTTTAATGTATTAATAGTAGTTTACATATGAGGGGATCAAGCTATTCGCACCCCCGCCATCCAATACCAGTGGGTATTGAAGGAGGTCCTTGTATGATCTATACACTGAACAAGGCCAGAACCTTACTAAACCATTCCCTTAACCCTCGACCAGGTAGCCAACATATCTCTATATAAACCGTAGAGATATGAATGGTGTAAATTTTTTACTTTAGATAGACAGTAAAGTAATGTCAAGACACCACTGACAAATGATAAAGAAAATTCACCTTCAACATAAGCAACTAGTTATTAAAGTCATCAATACAAAACCAAATAAAAAGTGCCGAAAGATTAAAAATCAAAAGTAATACATAAAAGACTTGTCTTCATCAAGTGATGTAAGAGGCTTAGCCAAACATGGCCTTTGATTGGCAAGAACTCTTATGATCAATCTTGGATCCGGAGACTACTACACACACTCTAAGGTGGATGATGGATGATGGTGGTGGATGTGGGTGTTGTAGTGGTGGTGGAGTGGTTGCAAAGTGGGAGAGTAGTGGTTTGCCAAGGGATAACTTTGAAGTGAGCCAAGCACCCCTATTTATAGCCTGAACAGAATCCCGGCCACGGCCCCGTATCCAGCGGACACGCCCCCATGGCCATCCTTTTCTCTTCCTTCATTAATTGCTTTTGTCAGCATAGGGCTCCACACGGCCTGTGTTCAGCGTGCACGGCCCCGTGGGTAGAAGCGTATTTGTACTACCAAGATTTTGCAAGATTCTGCGTATCTTAGCATTGACCACGCCCCGTGCTGAGCTGGGCACGCCCCCGTGGTGGGCGTAGAAGCTTCCACAGCTTTGTCTTTTCTGCAGGCTGCTGACCGCGCCCCCGTGTCCAGTGGGCACGGCCCCGTGGTCAGTCTTCTGTTTCTTATTTTTGCTTTTCGGGATGCTGCCGAGGGGTCGGGCATGTCACGTTTATTCCTTTTCTTTGTATTTATGTTGGTTTTGGCTGAATATTTTTTCTTTTGCTCGTTTAAGCTCATTTGGTCCTGTAAATTCAAAAGGAAGACAAAACACACTTTTTCCAACATTAGTACTAAAAAAGGGTTAGTTTTATGCCTCATTTGATGTAATTTATATGTTACATTTTGCACACATCAAATACCCCACACTTGAATCTTTGCTTGCCCTCAAGCAAAACTCTTTAATATGTGGCTTACACACCCAAATGGAATAGATAGAGGAGAACTTTTGGGCTTGTCTTGAGTGTCGGGAATCTAAGATCTTTATTGGGTTTTATTTTTATTTTATTTACAATCCTATTCGTTATGATTTATTTAAAACATTTTATAAAAAAATTACTTATTTGGTCATAACATGCCTCTTTAAAATTTCATTTATATACAAGTTCACATACCTCACAGGAGATCACTCAACACTCAGCCGAAGATGTATTTTTGTGAAACACTCGAGATCGGCATGGAACTTACTTCTACCATATGTTTGCCAAGCAATCAAGCCTCCTCATTTTTAACTATAAACCTTCGTAAATATCAAGAGGACTTTGGGAAAGGGTTAGACTTGGGCTAAGGGTAGGTGGTTTTGGTTAGTGGTTAGTGAAAAATGGCTAAAAGCGTAAAAAGCGTCGGTCGTCGTAAAACTTTTTGTTTTTGTGACTTTTATTCAAACTAAGCATATTAAAACAAAGTTTCTTTGAGGAACTTACACTTTCATTTTTTTTATAAGAGACGTCACAAGATAACCGAGCTTTTTACTAAAATAAAAGGTTTGAAAAGAAAAAGGTTTTTGTGGGTAAAGGGTGTTTGTTTTGTGGGTTTTGAAATAAAAAGGTTTAGGCTCAAAGGGGTTAACTAGGGGGATTTTGGGTAGGTGGTAAAAAAGATTGAAAAATAATGGTGTTGAAAGGAAAATGGGATAGTCCTAATGCTTCCATCATTTACTTACTTGGGTTTAAGTTGATAAGGACCGGGAATGTATTGTCGTGGCAAGTTCTAGAGTCGTAAGAACTCAATAAAGGCTCAAAACTCACTTGTTGTGGGAATGAGTTTATAATGTGATCAAGTATATATAATCAAATTTTAATTAGATTTGTCATGCCTTTTCATAATTTTCTTATTTGTTTCTTTTTATCACGACGCTATCGGTTGTAAATTCGTAAAAATATAACCTTTTAGAACTTGTTATTCCCAAATTAAACCAAGACAAGTAAAAAAATTGAAAATTTTTGAAAAAAATTGGGGTGATTAGCAGTTTCAATAGAGTTTTGTGTAAGACTTGTTATTAGGACTTGCAAAATTCAAGGTTTTAGCATCCCCCACACTTAAATTACACATTGTCCTCAATGTGTCCCAAAAATAAGTTTTTAGGTTGATTGAATGTGTAAAAAGGTGTTGAAAAACAAAAAATTATGTTACTGGGCGTCTGGCCACGACCCCGTGTTGGTCCGGGCACGACCCCGTGGTCAGATTGCCAGTAACAAAATTTAACAGAAGGCTGGGCACGTGGCGTGTTCAGTGAGCACGGCCCCATGTCCAGTTACCTGAACTGGGCAAATTTCTGCAGAGCCTGGGCACGGGGCGTGTTGAGCTGAGCACGACCCCGTGCTGAACTTGCTGTAATGCTGGAAAATTGTCGGGAGGCTCTGTTTTCGTGCATGGGGCGTGGTTTTAATGTTCCTTTGGCAAACTCCACCTTTTCGAGTGTGATTTATTCCCAAAAAGTAAAGCTAACTAGAAAACATAAAAGTTAAACTAAACTAAAAACTACGAATACTTCCGCGGAATGCCTCCGTGGTGCGCCACGTTTATAAGGGTCCTTGGCTAGACCCAAAGTCAGTCATATGTTACCCGAGCGGGATGTCTCACATCCCGTGTTGCACCGTCGGAGAGCGTCATCCAAGCTAGAGTCTATGGCATCCATGTAGTTGACCGGGTCGTCCTCTACTCTTTTCCCAACCCCGAATTTCATCTCTTTGTCACCGACCCTCAATGTTAACTTCCCATCACTTATATCCACCATTGCGTGAGCAGTGGCAAGGAATGGTCTTCCTAGAATGAGTGGTACTTCCGTGTCCTCCTCCATGTCGAGTATGGCAAAGTCGGCCGGGAAGACAAAGTCTCTGACTTTTACCAATAAATTTTCGGCGACACCTTGTGGGTACTTGATAGACCTATCGGCGAGTTGTATGGTCATTTTTGTGGGGCTTGTTTTACCTAGTCCGAGTCGGTCAAACATTGATGTGGGTATAAGATTGATGCTAGCCCCAAGGTCGGCTAGTGCATTGCGTATAGGAGATCCCCCTGTTGAGCAAGGGATGGTGAAGCTTCCGAGGTGGATTTTCTTTTGTGGGAGTTTGTTGAGTAGTACGACGGAGCATTCTTCACTGAAATTTACCAATTGCAACGTTTCAATCTTCCTTTTGTGAGTGAGGAAGTCACTCATAAATTTTGAATATTTTGGCATTTGGGTGAGGACTTCCACAAATGGAAGAATAAAAGGCAATTGTTTTAGTAAGTTTATGAATTTTGTGAATTGCTCGTCGGTCTTTTGGCGAAGTAACCGACCGGGGTAGGGTACCGAGGGGTTTTTGGTAGGTTCGGGATTTTGCGAAGGAGTTGTTTCCTTATGGGTTGGTGGTGCGGTCGTAGTTTGAATGGGTGGATTTTTGTCGGATGGGGGTAGTGGGGCCTCCTCGGGACCTACGGTCCGGTTTCTTTGTGTTATGAGATGTACTCGCGCCTTTGGGTTGGTTTTGATATTGCTAGGTTGTGCACCTTGTGGTCTCTCAGAGAAATTTTGGGCTAGTTGATTTAGTTATTTTTCGATGTTTTGAATACTAGCTTGTTGATTTCTGAAGTTCGATTCCATCTGTAGGAATCGATCCGTGTTCTTTTTTTCGGTTTCGGAGATGAGGCGTGAAACAGTGTGTTCAAGCCTCTCTTGTCCCCCTTGTTGTTGTTAAGAGAAATTTTGTGACTCATTTCTTGGTTATTGTTGAAAGTTTGTTCGTTGGTTTTGGTTTTGTTGGTTACTACTATTGTCGGGTTCCCTCCAACCAAGGTTAGGGTGGTTACGCCATCCTTGGTTGTAGGTGCCCATTGGGGGACCCGACGGCCTAGGTCTATTATCAATGTGGTTTACCATTTCCGTTTGATTATCCTTTTCTTTCATACAACTCCAATTTTCATGTGGCCCACCACACCCTTCGCAAGCCATAACCGAGGCCGTTTTTGCCATTTCTAACTTTTTGATTTTTGAAGATAGGGCCTCGATTTGGGCTTGTAAAGAGGTGTTCTCATCCACTTTATGAGTGTCCGGGACAATAGATTTTGTACCTCAGGGAGTGTGCCATTGAAAATTGTTTTGAGCAATTTCCTCAATTTGATTATAAATTTCAGTTGGGCGACGATTACCTAGGAGTCCCCCGGAGCTAGAGTCGAGTGTTTGTCTTGTGAGTGGTAACAACCCATTATAGAAAGTGGACACTTGTTGCCACACCGCGAGACCATGATGAGGGCATTTTCTTAATAGCTTCTTGAATCTTTCCCAAGTTTCATATAAGGATTCCCCGTCCTCTTGTGAATGTGTATTAATTTCAGTCATTAATTTAGCGGTTTTAGAAGGCGGGAAATACTTATATAGGAACTTTTGAGAAAGTTCATCCCAAGTATTTACCGAACCACTTGGGAAGGTGTTAAGCGAAGCCTTAGCTTGGTCTTTTAATGAAAATGGGAACATTCGGAGGCGGATGGCGTCGTTGGATGCTCCGTTGATCCGAAAAGTATCACATATTTCCAAAAAGTTGGTAATATATAAATGGGGATCTTCATCAGCTAGGCCATGGAAGGTTGCGGAATTTTGGAGCATTTGAATCAAATGCGGCCGAAGTTCGAAGTTGTTGGCATCGACATTCGGTGCATTGATGGCGGCTCTAAGATTACCTACCGTGGGCCGTAGGTAATCCATCAGGATACACTAATCTGCCATTGGAAGTTGGTCCCCCGAAGCTTTCTCTTGATTTTTGGCTTTTAGTCTCTTTCTTAGAAAGTGTTCGGGTTCATCTAGAGGTTCTTTTATGTCTTTATTGGAACTGGAGCTCATGCACTGCGCAGGTGCTGCGACTGGGTTCCAAATCCTGCGATAAAAACAAAAAAGAAAGTTGGTCAAAGTCTCACCACGGACCAGTGGTCAATGACCACGGCCCGTGGTCGTGGTTATAGTGATTGTTTTCTGGATCCTAGTTACTGGGGAATTCAACATGGCCCCGTGGTGCACCGCCACGGCCTCGTGGTTACTCTTCTGTAACTCAGAAAACAAAAACTGCCAGTAAGTTTGCTGGGCACGGCCCCGTGTCCGACCAGGCACGGCCCG
This sequence comes from Helianthus tuberosus, assembly GCA_030545235.1. NCBI lineage: Eukaryota > Viridiplantae > Streptophyta > Magnoliopsida > Asterales > Asteraceae > Helianthus > Helianthus tuberosus. The sequence goes on along the minus strand of CM060411.1, from coordinate 57,575,088 downwards.
TGCTGAAGTCTGCAGAAACTGAAAAAATTAAGAAGAATCCAAAAAAAAGAGAAAAATAATTAGGCCGTTGATTCCTAACTTTCCTAAAATCCTTGTATCCTCGGCAACGGCGCCAAAAACTTGGTGTGCGTTGGGGGTAATATGTTTTGATTGATATTTTTAGCTCATTTTACACATTAATCAAGTTTTAAATTTATAAAACACGATATTCTACTAACACTAAACACTCACTTGGGCAAGTGCACCCATCGTGAGCGTAATATAGTGTTGGTAAGATACCGAGGTCGAGGACACAAGAGCTTTTAGTACCGGTTTATCCTCAACGTCTAATCAATCTAATTTTTTTTTGAGAAAAAGATTTTAAAACAGGAAAATAAAAACTAAAAATGCAGAAATAAAAATAAAATAAAACAGATAGACAAGATGAATCACTTGGATCCGACTCGCCTTTTAAGTATCCTTTGATGATTTTTGCACTTTCGGATTTAAGAGATTATATTAGTTATAGTAGTAGGCCCCTCTTTTGAAGGTGACATTACCCTCAACCCAATGGTTTGAGTCAGCAAGGATACAATCCCAAAGGGTCGGAATATTGAAAGATAATTAATTAAGTTATTAATGCGAAAAGTGGTTGGCCCCTCTTTTGAAGGTGACGTTACCCTCGGCTAAGTGGTTTGAGTCAGCAGGGATACAATCCCAAGTAGCCGGTTTAATGTATTAATAGTAGTTTACATATGAGGGGATCAAGCTATTCGCACCCCCGCTATCCAATACCAGTGGGTATTGAAGGAGGTCCTAGTAAGCTTAACCCAGGTCCTTACAGGATCTATACACTGAACAAGGCAAGAACCTTACTAAACCATTCCCTTAACCCCCAACCATGTAGCCAACATATATCTATATAGACCGTAAAGATATGAATGGTGTAAATCTTTTACTTTATATAGACAGTAAAGTAATGCCAAGACACCACAGACAAATGATAAAGAAAATTCACCTTCAACATAAGCAACTAGTTATTAAAGTCATTAATACAAAACCAAATAAAAAGTGCCGAAAGATTAAAAATCAAAAGTAATACATAAAAGACTTGTCTTCACCAAGTGATGTAAGAGGCTTAGCCAAATATGGCCTTTGATTGGCAAGAACTCTTACGATCATTCTTGGATCCCGAGACTACTACACAGACTCTAAGGTGGATGATGGATGATGGTGGTGGATGTGGGTGTTGTAGTGGTGGTGGAGTGGTGGCAAAGTGGGAGAGTAGTGGTTTGGCAAGTGATGCCTTTGAAGTGAGCCAAGCACCCCTATTTATAGCCTGAAAAGAAGCCAGGACACGGCCCCGTGTCCAGCGGACATGCCCCCGTAGCCATCCTTTTCTCTTCCTTCATTAGTTGCTTTTGTCAGCATAGGGCTCCACCCGGCCCGTGTTCAGCGGGCACGGCCCCATGGGTAGAAGCGTATCTGTACTACCAAGATTTTGTAAGATTCTGCGTATCTTAGCGTTGACCATGCTCCGTGCTGAGCTGGGCACACCCCCGTGGTGGGCGTAGAAGCTTCCACAGCTTTGTCTTTTCTGCAGGCTGCTGACCACGCCCCCATGTCCAGTGGGCACGACCCCGTGGACAGTCTTCTGTTTCTTGTTTTTGCTTTTGCTTTTGCTTTTGGGGATGCTGCCGAGGGGTCGGGCATGTCACGTTTATTCCTTTTCTTTTTATTTATGTTGGTTTTGGCTGCATATTTGTTCCTTTTGCTCGTTTAAGCTCATTTGGTCTTGTAAATTCAAAAAGAAGACAAAAACACAATTTTTCCAACATTAGTACTAAAAAAGGGTTAGTTTTATACCTCATTTGATGTAATTTATATGTTACATTTTGCACACATCAATGTGTTAACGGCAATTTTGTAAAAGATAATAGTAGAATTCCTAATGTGGTGAAACCAATAGAGTTGGTGAAAGGATGTCCACGAGTGGAAGCTCATTCCACGGATGAATGAAATCAATCCTGGTAAGATTGGTACTCATGAAGAAGTGGATCGATCCGGTTTACGAATCATTGATTTATGTAACGAAGTCAAGGTCAGTAAAATGTTTAGCTCATGATTGATAAGTAAGAATTGATAGATAGAATATTCCCAAAAAAATAAACAAACGGTAGAATAAGTATGGTATAATATGGAATGTATTACCTTTAAAGGTCAAGTTAGGAAGAATGTTAATAATGGAATGTTGCGATGAGCTCATGAAGGATATTTGTATGACGAACGTAAGTGTGGAATGTCCGACATGATTTATGATTAAAAGTAGAAATAAATGAGTCGTATGAATAATGAATGCATGAAAGTGTTATGATTGATTTAAGAAGGTTGGAACGAAACATACGATTATGTTTGTTCATGAATAAAGCCCTTTTTGTATAATGTTCAAGTGAGTTCATGTCATAGTATGCACTTTGAAGGAAATGGAATAAGAAACCATTGGAAGGAAAGAGATAGAAGTATATTAATAGAAATGAGAAAGGTTTCGGGGATGAAACCACTTTTAAGGGGGGTAGATTTGTAACACCCCAAAACTCGAATTATTAAATTCGCTAGCATGCTTCCATGTTTTATACTATGAAATATAATAACTAGGCTATTTAACCTAGTTAAATGCTTAGTAAAACAAGTAAGGGATGAATTTGGTGACAATTGTGAGCAAGTGATAAACTAGAGGGTCTAAACTTAGAAAAATTGAGTTGAAGTTTATATTAAAAAGAAGGTTCAGGAGTTTGTGTGTGTGTCGACACCCACATGAGAGAAGAAGGGAAGGATGCTCAAATTGATGCATTTTGTTCAAATTAAAAGGGAAATTAAGCTCAAATCTAATGCATGAACTCAAATCCATGATCATCTAGACTTGCTATACATGAGGTAGGTTGTAGAAGTTAATTTGATGATTTTGTTAAAGGGAATCCGTGGTATAATATTTTTTTTTAACCCGGTTCATATATGTATATATTTATTTCTTACAAATATTAGTCAAAAACTTTTGACAAATATGTATACATACATATATGTTAGTTAAATAAACTTTAACCATTAAAATATATATGAACATTATTAAGCAACGGAAGCATAGGTAACAATACATAAATAATATGAACACTTTTATACCAAGGAGTATCTGCAATGGAACAATATCACCGACATGCAAACACGAAATAAAAACACAAACCATAGGAGGTTTAGATATACATTCGGTTAGTAAATAACCAGTTGAGACACCGAGGTTCAACGAACAGGTGCTAGTGACACGAAGTAATGAAACGCGGGTATAGGATCGGGTAGCAGCGACGACGTCGGTGTCTGGCAACGGTGGCAAAGCGGCGACGGCCTCGCGGCGGTGGCGGATGGGGCCGATGACGGGTGTGGGTGTTTTTAGAGTTTTGTGCAAAAATTCTTCTTTTTCAATGCAAGACCAAAATCCCAATCAAATTCAAGATGGAGGTTCATGCATGTTTGCCAAGTGGCGGACATGCATATGCATGTGCGACAAGTGGCAAGGAGATTATGCATGCGCGATAAGTGGCGATGCAAGTGTGCATGCGCGACAAGTGGCGTAGCACGGGTGCATGTACGACAAGTGGCGAGATGAGTGTACTTGTCTCACCCGGTCCATGTACCCGTTTCTCAGTTAATACCCGCAACAAGTTTATTAATTAAGATAAACAATTATATTATTAATAACGATTATTAAAAATATAAATCCGCTCATGATCATAAATATAATTATGATCCGTTTCGCACATTGTTCGTAATTACCAGTTAAACCAGTTAAGTGGATTTAGTTCGTTGCCCACGGTGTAACTCTTACGGGTCAAGACCAGGTCGGTAGCGCTGACTTATCGAACCGGACATAAATTTCCAACAACTCCCACTTGGACAGTCCCTGATAAGATCTCAACGCAGACATCTAGCGGTGCTCTAGCTACACATAGCTGCCCCCAACATGTCATGACAATTTAAAGTCACTACTCATGGTATCTTCCCCTCAGCAATGGCTTGCTACTTGAAGACAGTAGACTTATGACAATGATTGTCATCTATCCTTTCTATAAAAGACATCAATTGAACAATGAGACACGGATCATATTCAATCTCACATGGCGTCAATCATTATCGTTCTCGTTCAAGAATCGACGTGGTCCAATCAAACACACAATAAGTTTGGGTAAGGCCTTACAATTCACCAGTTTGAATCAACGAGGGTGCCCCGATGTCTACCTGTTACATATAATGTAAGAGTATAGAATCCCATCTTGACTACATACAACTCCCACTGAACTTCATAGCTACTCTCAACCAATGCCTTTATGACTGGTAGTTACACGACAACGGTTGACACTGATCAAAGAATAATCTTTAGTAAACGAAAGTTCTAGTATGTATCTCAGGTCAGATGATACTAAAGTTCTAGTATGTATCTCAGGTCTTATGACTAAGATCCATGAAGATGATTTGATGCGAGTTACATCTAGTGTCATTCACAATGAGGCCTGTGAATTTGGAAGTCAACCACTTGAGTCCAAATTCAGAAAATTCTTTGTTCAGAATCGTTCCCACGAGTCTGATCGACTTCAGACAATTTAGAATATATGATTCATGGATTAAACGTATCAAATTTGAACATAGTTGTAGGATTCAAGAATTGCATTTAACTAGTAAATCAAAAGTGAATGCAAGAGTACAACTGTTTGATCTTCGTACATCCAAATACTAAATCAAAACATATCACTAGCTAATCTAAGCCCAATAGCGTCCATGTGACGATCATGTTTTTCTTGAGTCATTGGCTTAGTAAACGGGTCAGCTAGGTTTTGATATGTGTCAATTTTGCTTATAACGATGTCTCCACGTTCCATAATCTCACGTATATAGTGAAACTTTCTCAAAATGTGCTTAGCTTTGTGATGTGATCTAAGCTCCTTGGCTTGAGCAATAGCACCTGTGTTATCACAAAAATATCTGGATGGGTTTCATGATACTTGGAACCACATCAAGATCAGTTATGAACTTCTTCATCCAAGCAGCTTCCTTTGCGGCAATGTACTCAGATTCCGTGGTGGTATGATTTATGTTTTGAATGGCCTACTTTAGTATGATTTATGTTTTGCATCTCTAACGGAGTTTAAGAAGCTATTCGGGAGCTTTACGGAGCATCAAGATGCGATCGGGACCATCCGAACATGCGAAACGAAGAAAACCGGCTCGGGACCAGATAGCCACATCATCAACGGCCTTGAGATAGATCACCGACGGCCCCCGTCAGCGGGAAAACACCCGTAGGCAGAAACGGAGTGAGTCGGCATACCATCCCGCGTCGCCAACGCGCTGACGGAAGTCAGCGACACAAATTCACTTGTTGACCAGTTTTTGAATGCGTTTTGAAGGTAACATGTGAGTTACGAGTTTTGAAAAGGTACTATCTTGTTCTTGGATCCCAATTAATCAACACCACCATCTATAACCCTTCTCATAACACCAATCATCACCATCATCATCCTACCACGAATCATAAACCCTAATCCACTACCATCCATCATTTATCACCATCAATCCAAACATCATTCCAAAATCACCATCCAACCCTAACCCTAATCTTCTTCATTTCAAGACTCAAGATTCAGTCAAGATGAATTCGTTTATGTGTTCCACATCCAGTGTGCTTGTTTCATCGACCATGAGCGGCTAATCTCTCGGGTTTCACCCCGGTATAGATTTTTGTAAGATTTCTAGGGTTTCAAACATTGTGCTTAATTTGATTTGTGACTAGTTAATTGTGATAATTGAAACATTTGATAATTGACTTGCATTTGTATTGACTTTGTGAATTGTCGAGTGAATCATTAAATTTGACTTTGCGAAATGTTTATGTGTACTTATGCCTTGTCATAGGTTGGAATTTACATATTCTTGGTAACTAAGTGCATTGTGGTCCGTTCTTATAATGTTGATAGCTCTTGGCACCTAAGCCACGTGACACTAAATTCGTTAATCGTCAATTTAAGGGCATAAGCTAGTGTAGGTTTGCGTCTGTCTTGGGTTATTTTGTAAGGGTTGGATTCGAAACAATTAGTGGGTTTGTTTATATGTTTTGGGGTCGATGGGGTATGGGCTTGGCCCAATGTAAAAGGATCTCCTATGTAACTATAAATAGGGGAGTCCTTAGTCGATAATGGTTGTTGATTCGTTGGCAAACTTTTGTAATCTTGTGCGACCAAGAATACCAGACGAGTCTTGAATTCGTGTGTTCTTGGGTTTGAATCAATACACTTTGCTATTCAATCTTCTACATCTCACTTGTAATTCCGCTACTTGTTTGGTGTTTGATATCCGATTGTAGTGTTTTGGGACTTACAATTGGTATCATAGCCTAAGTAGTCTTGCGAAGGCTCGGTTGGATCAGATATCTTGAAGATTGAAGACTGTTTTGCTGCTAATCTGTGTTCGACTTCGACAAAGAAAGAAATGGCTCAAATTAATCAATTGGGATTGACTGAAACAACTGCTATTAGCCAGGATCTAGATAACATAATTGTAACTAACAACAGGATTCCTAGGCTCATTTCTGGGGGATCCTTTTCAGAATGGAAATTCAGATTCATCCAATACATGAGAATCAAGGATCCAAAGGCCTGGAGGTTCATCTGCAACGGACCAACTGTGATCACCTACATCGTGAATGAAGCCGAGGGAACGACTGCTCCTAAGCCCGAATCTCAATTTACTGAAGAGGATCGTGAAAAGCTTGACTTTGATGTCAAGGCTCTTGCTATGCTTCACTCTGCTCTTGCACCAGAAATTGACATTGGAGTTCGTGATTGCAAAACTGCAAAAGAAATATGGGAAGCTCTTCTGGCCATGTATGAAGGAAACGAAGAGATGAAGGAAAGCAGACGGGAAATGCTCACTCAGAAGTTTAACTTGTTCAATCACTTCCCAGGAGAAACTTTGGAAAATCAAATCCAAAGATTTGTTGCTTTGGTCAGTGATATGAAGACCCATGATATCAGTTTGGAAAAGTCTGTTATCAACAAGAAATTGCTCAACGCTCTTCCAAGAAACTGGGATACAAATGTAACCCTTATCAAAAGAACCAGGGACTTGGCTAGAATGACTCTTTCTAAACTGATATCATTGCTAAAGTCCTATGAGATGGACGACAAACAAAGACTCTACAATCATAATGCAAGCTGCAACAATGCAAGTGTGTTGACCAACACTGCTTTGATGTCTCAGCAAGGAATGAGCTCGCTTCAAACACCTTCTACTGTTCTGTTTCCCGCTAATCTTGGAACTTATGTCAATCAATATGGCTATTTTCCTGCTCCGGCTCATCAAGTGAACCAAACTCAATCTGCTAATCAATCTGCTCCTACACCCACCCAATTTCTTTCGAACATCACTACTGCTTTTGCTGCAACGAATCCTTCAGTGGCTACTTCAAAGGAATTTGAACAAGCTATGGCATTCATGATAGGGGTCATGAATTGTTATCACACGTTTATTGCTGGAAGGGTTGCAAATAACATCGACTCTACTGAACTGCTGGAAATCCATCCTGATGATGTTGAAGAAATGGATATCACTTGGCAGATGGCCATGGCAGTGTTTCGAGCAAAAAACTTCGTAAAGAAAACTGGTAGAAACAAATGGGAAACAACTAATCATGAGCTTGGTTGGAACAAGGCTAAGCTCAGATGTTATAACTGCCATGAGCCTGGGCACTTGCTCGAGAGTGCAAGCAGCCAAGAAGGGATAGAGTTGACCCAAATGTTACTGTCACTGTTAGCTCAGTGGCTCGACCAGCTCCAAATGTTGTGTCAACCTCAAGCATCACTATCACTCGTCCCACTCAGGTTTCATCTTCAAACACTGCTGCCAGAAATCAAACAATCACTTCAGAATCTGTTGCAAATCCTGGAAGTGCACTGGTAGCTCAGGAAGGAGGGGGCTTTGATTGGACACAACAGATGAATGATCTGTAAATTACTACAGACACGTTATATCAGTCAAATCAAGCTCTCATGGCAGATGTAAAAGAAGACGCTGACTCGGAAACTGAAGACATTGAGGGAACGATCTACCATGCCCTCATGGCTCAAATGAACGACTACACTCCTTCTGAGGCTGAGGTATGTGTAGACGATGTTTGTTATACTTCAAAGTGTAGGGAGAATGTAAAAGGGTTTAAAGAACAGGCCGAGTCGCTCACTATGAAACTTTAATATACCAGATCCAATAATTATGAAATCAAAAAGAAACTAAATGGGTATAAAGATATGGTGGAGGCACAGAAGCGTGATATTCGGAAGTTGCATAGTGATCTAAGCGAAGCAAACTGTCGATATCTCCACTTAAAGGAGCTATCTGAAAAATTAACTGTTGAATTGAATGACTTAAAATCAAATTTTGAAAATACAGAATTTAATTTTAAAAAATTTGATGTTTCAAGTGAAAAGGTTGGAAAAATGATAAATCAACAGTTAAAGTATAGCAAAAAGGAAGTGAGGAATAAAGGGTTGGGTTTTGTATGCATACCTCCACCATACAACCACAACTATTCCTCAATCCCAATGACTGAAGAGGAGATAGACAATTTACCAAAGATGGAATATGGAAAACCAGAAGATAAGAAACCTGAGTCTGTCAAGCCTTGAAAGATAAAAATCACTAGACCTGATAATACTGAAATTATTTTAGAAAAGCAGGCTTATAAACAAACATTTGTCAAATCAGAAAATGTTTTAAATCACACTGAAACCTTAGATTTTGAGAAAAATATAAGTGTTGATAAACATTTTCAAGTAATGGAAAAGGAAGAATCTTGTGTGTCAAAACAATCATCTGAAAATGAATCATTTACACAAGAGCCTGAGGTAAGAGAGTCTAGGGTGAATGTAGACAACATTGAATTTGCCATGATAAAAGGTTTGACTGGGTTTATGAAAGAATTTAGAAATGGCAAACAGAGTGAATCTGCTTCTTCATGTGATACATCTTGTGATACTTCTGAGACAGTCACTCCTGAGAAATAAAAAATGGCTGAATCTTTTGATGTCAACAATGCATCACCTGAGGAAACAGAAACACCTCAGACTGAAGTAGAGTCCGGTGAATGTTCAGAATCATCTATTTCATCTGATTCAATATGTGACTCCTCTGAAAAGACTGACTGTGACAACTCAAAGTTTGTTGATTCAGTAGAGTCGACAAATGAATAATCTGAAACAGTTGATTCAAACTCGATCAAAGAAGAATCAGAAATTGCATCTGGAGCTTTTATTGAGTTAGATGGTAATGAAACCACAGAAGCTCCTGCTGAATGTTTAAAAGAAAATAATTCTGATCCTTCTGAATCAATGATGTCACAAAAGGCTGAAAGCAATAGTGCTGAATCTAGTGACATCGTTTGTGAGAAAACGAACAATACTTACTTTGTTGCTTCAAATGTAGACCAAGTAATTATTGAAGATTGGGTAGATGAAGATGATGGGGATGACGTTGCTTTACGTGTTTTGAAAAATAAAATTCAGAAAAACAATTCTTCAATTTCTGAAAAATCAAACAATATTTCAATTTATTCTAATGCTTTGGATTGTGTGGCCTCTGTTTTGAAGAGCAATGAATGTTCTGATATTTATTTTGGTTCTATTTGTGTGGATTTTAATTCAGTTATTTTACCTAATAAAGTTGATAAATCTAAAAATCTCTTGGTAAAACAGACTAAAAGAGGATGTGAAACAAAATATGTTCCACCAAAAACAAGGTCAAACAAGCAAATTAAACGCCATTCTGTTTCTAAAGATAAAGTTAAACGTGTCTCATTTGCATATCAGGAACCACACAAGACCTCACGTTTTGAAAAGACTGATGGATATCAGGCAAAACCACACGTGAAGCGATAAATATGTTACACGTGTGGAGTTGCTGGACACATTGCAAGAAATTGTCAGCATCATCCTAATAAACTCAAAAAGGGAGAGCATCAGAAGGCTCCAAAAGGGAATGTTAAGCCTTCAAAACAGGAGAGGACTAAAAAATCTAAACCTGTTAAGAAGCTGAATTCCAAGGTGAAGCCTTCTGATGGAGACGTATCGGAATTATTTCAGCTGGTTTGCACTTAGATTCACTTAAACTGTCTCTTGTATTGATATCAGATCGTTTTACAATGCTGGAGACACTTCGGCAGAGCTTCGCTACCAGAATCGAAACCGTTACAAATGAAATCACCAAGGCACTATTTATAGACTTCCCATTTCGCACGAAATGGCTCACACGAAATGGCTCAAATCTATATGTTTCTCGTTTTTCTCGTAAATCGTGCCCTGATCTATCTAATCTAATACAAGACTCGATACAAGACGAAGTCGACAGACATATGCATCAACATAAAGGTAAACAACATCGAAGACCTCATTTTCCCAAAACTGTAAACACTATTAACAGTGTGATGCAGCTTCTTCACATGGATCTGTTTGGTCCAGTGAATGGCTCAGTCTATTTGGAAAATCTTACTGTCTCGTAATTACTGATGACTCCTCACATTTTACTTGGGTTTTCTTCTTAGTTAACAAAAGTGAGACTGCAGAATTGATCAAAAGATTCATAATCTTTATGGAAAAACAGACTGGCAAGAAAGTGAAAGGCATTCGAAGTGAAAATGGAACCGAATTCAAGAATGCTGAATTGAATTTCTTCTGTGCCGAGAGGGGAATCGCTCGACAATACAGTGCTGCTAGGACTCCTCAGCAAAATGGAGTTGCTGAAAGAAGGAATAGAACCCTAATTGAGGCAGCTCGCACGATGCTGTGTGATTCTAAGCTCCCAGTGTTTTTCTGGGAAGAGGCTATTAATACTACGTGCTATGTTCAAAACAAAGTTATTATTAACAAAGCACGCATGAAGACGCCTCATGAAGTAATGTTTGGCGAAAAACCATTTGTTGGGCACTTTAGAGCTTTCGGTTGTCCATGCACTCTTTTGCACTTGGAATCCATACCAAAGTTTGATGCTAGAGGAGATGAATGCTATTTCATTGGATATGCTAGAAAGGCTGCTCATGAAAACAAGACGGCGTATAGAGTGTACAACAAGAAGACTAGACAAATCGTTGAGTCTTACGATGTGCAGTGGCTCGAAGAAAATCAGACGGATGCTGGAAATGGGCCATTTACTCTTTATAACTATGCTTACCTGTTTAAATCTTTTGATATTCTTGATGATCCTCCTGTTGCTCATGCAGGTACTTCTGGTACATCAAATACTGTCTCTCGACCCTCAATTGTTCCACATAATGCAGAAGAAGAGGGGGATGTTGAATTTGAGGGGGGATTCTATAGCTGTGGGGGATCACACACCTGCAACCTCATCTTCAACATCTGCACCAGAAATTCAAGTGGCTTCTGATTACACTGACATTCTTAATGATTTAGGAGAGGCGTTGGACTCATCTGATGATGAGAACACACCAAGCGATCAAAATGATATGTTTGATGGTCCCATTCGTAAAGAGTTTGTCACAAATGGTCCAGAAGAAGAGCAAGTAATTGACCAAACTGAGTCAGTAGTAGTTGATCATTTAACGAATCTGTCACCGACTGGAGCTGCTCCAGAAGTTGCTATTCCTACAAGTGTCCAACGTGACCATCCAATTAAAAATGTGATTGGACCGGTAGAGGCTGGAGTGTTGACTAGAAATCAGTCAGGAATCATCAAAAACTGCTTGTTTTTATGTTTCATCTCACAAATCAAGCCAAAGACAATTGACACGGCTCTTTTGGAACCTAGCTGGGTAGACGCGATGCAGGATGAGTTGAATCAGTTTGAGAAACTGAAAGTCTGGAAGTTGGTTACTCTACCTGCTGGGAAGAAATCACTCAGAACTAGATGGATCTATCGCAACAAGAGAGACTATAGCGAAGTGATTGTTCGAAATAAATCAAGACTGGTCGTCCAAGGGTTTAGATAGATTGAAGGCCTTGACTACGACGAAGTATATGCTCCTGTTGCTCGACTGAAGGCAATCAGAATCTTTCTGGCATATGCATCCTACGTGGGATTCAAGGTCTATCAGATGGATGTCAAGACGGCGTTTCTCTACGGCAAAGTAAAGGAAGAGATCTATGTGACACAGCCACCGGGCTTTGTGAACAAACAGTGTCCTCGTCACGTTTATAAGCTTGATAAGGCTTTATATGGGTTGCATCAGGCTCCTCGTGCATGGTATGCTACTCTGACGGAGCATCTACACGCTCATGGATACACTCGGGGAGTAATTGATCAGACACTGTTCATTCGAAAAGTGGGAGAGGATCAAATCTTGGTGCAGATCTATGTGGACGGCATCATCTTTGGATCCACTAGTGAAGCACTGTGCAAGGAATTTGAGGAGGTAATGAAGAAGCAATTTGAAATGAGTGCGTTGGGAGAGATGAGTTTCTTTCTGGGTCTGCAGATTCGTCAAGATTCCATGGGAATTCTCATTCATCATGGAAAATATGTTGACGATATTATTGCAAAGTTCAAACTTCAGGATGCTACACCCGCAAATACTCCTATAGCAAAAAGACCAGTGATGACTGAGGATCTGGAAGGGGAAGCTGTTGATGCTACACTGTCACACCCCGATATTTCCATGTATTACCGGTGGGCCCGGTGGGGAGTATCGTGACATAGTTGATATCATCATAGTTAAACAACACAATTTAAATGCACAACGGAAGCAAAAGATGAATCACATTACAAACCGAATAAAATAGCAATATCAAAGTATCACAAACGGACTGTAATGGATCCACAGGCGGATCAAAAGATAAAAAGATTATTGTTCAACAGACTTTAACATCTAGAGCTTGCAAGACTTGATTAATGATGCCAGGAGTAGCCAGCCTATTTCATCTAGTACCTGCACTTAGCCTTTTTGGAAAATACGTCAGTTTATACTGGTAAATACAATTAACTTACTCATTTTGAAAAGAGTTTAAGAAAATTGATTTGAATGCACATGGCACAAAATATCTTTTATAACTTGGGACAATTATTTAAAAATAATCTTGTATACAGTTTTACTTATTTGTTGTCCGTCAGGGCCGATTAGAAGAGCCGGACATGATTAACTGACATGCCACAGGTTTATAATGCCCACAAGGTTGATTCCTTTAAGTGGATTACTAGTTTTTACATAATGCAACTGTCAGGTGTATGCCTACACCCCGTGCTTAGGTCGTGGCCATTTCTTTGAATGATGCCAAGGATATCCGGGACATGGTCATGAACCCACCAAAGGCCATACACCAAATAATACAGATTAAAACGAGTTATGTAAATACATTAATCACAATCCGATTTAAATGACTACACACCCGACCAAGCGGTATTATTATAATACCGCATCCCAAGCTCGTATAGGGAAAATAAGTTAAGAGTATTTAGCTGAGCTAATATTCAAATTTATCTCAACCGTATTCAATCAGCAAGTGAAGATAGCTTTTACTGGGCTCCTAAATCAGGAACAAAGGTTTTTAATAACCTATTAGATTCCTAACGGGTCTTAATTAAGCCTAAACTTAGACCGGTTAGTTTTAAAAGAAGATACACAGTTCAAAACGCACGATTAAGCGATGACCGGATTAGAGTGTGGTTTAGACCTGACAAGTTTGTATACTTGTATAATATGGGTAAACTAACCACATTATGGATTTTGAGATAAAAACGATAAGGTTTGACCTGTTTCGGCTAATTTATGCAAACTAGTTACATAAACCGACCCGAACGCGAAAAGTGCGTAACGGGTAACGAAAAGAGTCGTATACAGGTTTCCTAAGTTAATATGCCTTAAATATGTTGTGATATCAGTAGGATACCTTCCATTATGCCCAAAACGAATTTAAACTCAAATTATGCCCCGTAGGGGCATTTTGGTCATTTTAAAGCTTATAAAAGAGTTTAAATATAAATCTGAGTTCCAGGTCTGATATAATCAGTAAAAATATTTATTTTTATAAGTCATAACAGTAGGGTATGGTATATAGGTGAAATTTACCTTTTATAACCAAACTATGCACCGTAGGGGCATTTTGGTAATTTCACATAAGCTTAAAAGGTCAAAACAGGGAATCTGAGTTAAAAACCTTTCCTTACTGTTAAAATATAAATATTTGCTTAAAACATCAGTAGGTATTAAGTCTTATATGAGAAAAATGGTTTTAATACATACTATGCGTTTTAAACGCGTAAAAAGACGGTTTTAAGCGATTTTCGGGTTTTTAAAGAAAAGATGATATTTTTATCATTCCATAAGGCTCAAAATCTTTTATTTATTATATAAAATCAGTAGCAAAAGGTTTGGTATCAAAATAATATGTAAAACTCATTTTATAGGCCAAAAGGGCAAAACCGACAATTACCGAATCAAAGCTATAACCCTATGTTATGCTCAGCTTAAAAATAAATAAAAATCTTCAAAAATCTCAAAATATTATTTTACATCAGTAGGTAAAAATTTTGGCATCAAAAATTGGGTTTAGATAGGCTTTATGCTAATTATGTCGTTTAATTAATAAAAAGCTTTTCATTTACGCTAATGAGCATAACTCCTAATCTAGACCTCAAACTGATGTGAAAATTTAGGGACATGTTTATAAATCAGTAATAAAGATTATTGTCCTCTCACATTTTCAAAATTCTTGTTTTAAGGTCAAATGGGCATTATGGTCAACATTTAGGCATATAACGGAAACATGCATATGAATTGAATAACTAACGAACCAAGATGTATAACCTCAGAGGGTTACACTAATCTATAACCTGGTCCTAATAAAGCTCTAAGGCATTTCTAAAACATGCTACATTGGGTCAGAACTGAAAGTCAAAGCAAAAGTCTAATTATGCGACTTTCGGTTCCGAACCGAGCCTATACTGAAAATTGTCGGGTTGAACGTGTTTAGACATGTTCTTACATTAATTACCAAGTTATATTAATGATAAAACAGGTTCCATGGCTTCTACATTGCTAATTATGCATTTATTTGAAAAATTGCTTTCTCTTGACTTTTTCTAATCAAGTTTGACCCGACAATTGACCTAGTTAGAGTGGGAATCAGAGGGTGCCCTTTTGAGGGTTTATTACCCACATAATTACCAATTCATAGGTACTTTCAATTTGAGATTTGACTGGACAAATTTTAATTAATCACGAAGTCAAACTCTAATTACGACGGTTTGACTTTAGGCTAATTAACTAAGTAAAACTGAATTAAGGAGGGTTAAGGAAGCTTACAATAGTCCTATGCACGACTAATGACTTCTAGGAACAGGTCTTGAGCTTCAGGAACCTCCAGAGATGAAGTTATGAAAGTTTTGAAATGCAAGTGTTCAACTTTGAAACAATAGAGCTTATATAGTGGGTTTAATTCATCAAGATCATGACAAATAGGTCTACAACTGATGTTGGATCATGCCCAAGTGTCCCTACTGCATGTATTCCCATTTGCACAGCCCCTAGTATCATTTTTCAGGGTTATAAGTCGGTTAAACAGGCTGGAATGGCACCTGTGCTTGTTTTCTGTCGCTGGTGGGCTGAGGCGGCCCACGTAAGGGACCAGCCTGGACTTACACGGCCCGTGTGAGGCTCAGGTTCAGGTTATCAAGTTTCAGCTATTTGCATTTTGGCCCCTGGTCCTTCTAAAAGTGGTTTTAAGTTCCCATTTTGCACTTTTAACCTTCTAAATTGATTTCTAAGGACTAAAGACATAACCAAACTTTGTTAAGTCCTTGGTTAACTTTATGATCACCCGAAAAGCCCTAAATTTCAACGTTGACGCTTTTAACCCCTCATATACGAATGTTATCATAACTTTCTCATACGATAACGAAACCTTGTGAAATTTTTATCACTTATTCTAGTGAGCATGATTAATTGTTACAAAGCTTCGGGTTCGCTAAAAGGTCACTCAGAGGTATAAATTAAACATGTTGACACATTTAACCCCTGTAGTTTGTAATCTCTCACTTTCTTTCACAATTGGCTTCGTATGATCCATAATTCATCCGTTTACGGGTATAAACATCGTGTAGGGTTATTGAAAGGTACATTTATCCATTGTTGACACTTCGAATCCTTTTACACATGTAGATTCCTTGTTTGTCAACTTTAGTCCTTCTAAATTAATCTGTTACACGTTTAGAGCTCATGACACGTGTCGATATAATATTGGACATGAAATTATGAGGTGTTACATCCTCACCCCCTTAAAAGAAATCTCGACCTCGAGATTTACTGAAAGAAATGAGGGTACTTTTCTTTCATTGTGGATTCTACCTCCCATGTGTACTCGGGACCTCTACGGGCATCCCATTTAACCTTTACAATTGGCACATGCTTTCTTCGAAACTTCTTAACCTGTCGATCCTCGATCGACAAAGGTTTTTATACAAATTTCAAGCTCTCATCTATGTGCACATCCGTATGTGGTATGACTAGCGATTCATCGGCTAGACATTTCTTCAGATTGTAGATGCGAAACACATTATGGATTCCACTGAGCTCTTCAGGCAAATTTAACTTGTAAGCCACTGTTCCAACACATTCGATGATCTTGAAGGGCCCTATGTATCTTGGGCTCAACTTACCTTTCTTACCAAATCGCATCACCCCTTTCCAGGGTGAGACCTTAAGTAACACTTTGTCACCAACCTCGAACTTTAGAGGTTTACGCCTTTTATCTGCGTAGCTTTTCTGTCTATCCCTGGCAGCTTTTAGACGATCTCGTTTTTGTACAATCTTATCTGTCATCTCCATGACTATATCAGGTCCTGTTAGTTGGACATCTCCAACTTCTGCCCAACAAACGGGCGTTCTGCACTTTCTTCCATATAAAGCTTCAAAAGGTGCAGCTTGGATGCTCGAATGATAGCTATTATTATACGAAAATTCTATCAATGGAAGATGATCATCCCAACTTCCACCTAGATCAATAACACAAGCTCGTAGCATATCCTCGAGTGTCTGTATTGTACGCTCACTTTGACCATCCGTCTGAGGATGATATGCAGTGCTAAAATTTAATCGAGTGCCTAGGGATTGCTGAAAGCTTTTCCAGAAATGTGATGTATACCTTGTATCCCTATCAGAGATGATAGACACTGGCACTCCGTGGAGAGATAAAATCTCGTCCACGTACAGCTGAGCTAACTTATCTGAGCTGTGTGTTTCCTTAATAGGTAAGAAGTGGGCTGACTTAGTCAGTCTATCCACTATAACCCAAATAGTATCATTTCCTCGTTTTGTCTTCGGTAACTTTGTGATAAAATCCATAGTCACCATTTCCCACTTCCAGGTGGGAAGTTCAGGCTGTTGTAGCAGACCTGACGGCTTCTGGTGTTCAGCTTTAACTTGCGCGCACGTCAAACACTTGGCTACATAAGTAGCTATAGACTTCTTCAAGCCTATCCACCAATAATTTGCCTTCAAATCCTGGTACATCTTATCACTTCCAGGATGAACATAATACTTATAACTGTGGGCTTCTTGGAGGATAACATCCCGTAGTCCTCCATAGATTGGAACCCATATTCGTCCATTTAATCTTAGGATTCCATCATTGCCATAAGATAACTGCTCAGCAGTTACTCCCAACTTCTCATTTGGATAGTTAGCTTCTAATACGGCTTCCTTCTGAGCGGCTAACAATCTTTTATTTAAACTGTTTTTCAATTCAATGCTCTTGGCATTGATTCTTATGGGCTTAACCCTTTCCTTTCTGCTTAAGGCATCGGCGACTACATTCGCCTTGCCTGGATGGTATCGTATTTCACAGTCATAGTCATTCAGTGTCTCCATCCATCGTCGCTGTCTCATGTTCAGATCCTTCTGATTAAACAGATGTTGAAGGCTCTTGTGATCAGAATAGATCACACACTTGGTACCATACAAATAATGTCTCCAAAGTTTTAGTGCAAACACAACGGCACCCAACTCCAAATTGTGGGTGGTATAATTCTTTTCGTGCACTTTTAGTTGTCGAGAAGCATATGCAATAACTTTACCTTTCTGCATTAGCACACATCCCATGCCAGTGTGCGATGCGTCGCAGTAAACCACAAATTCTTCAATCCCTTCAGGCAATGTCAACACAGGAGCATTGCTTAACTTCTGTTTAAGAATATCGAAAGATTCTTGCTGCTTAGGACCCCAATCAAACTTAATATTCTTCCTAGTCAACGAAGTTAGGGGTGCTGCAATCCTTGAGAAATTCTCAATAAATCGCCTATAGTATCCTGCCAAACCCAAAAAGCTACGAATTTCTGTGGGCATCTTTGGCTCTTGCCAATTCATGACAGCTTCAACTTTAGCGGGATCCACCTGGATACCACGCTCACTAACCATATGTCCATGGAATTGGAATTCACGAAGCCAAAATTCACACTTTGAAAATTTGGCGTAGAGCTTTTCTTGTTGAAGAAGTTTAAGAATACACGGAAGGTGCTTCTCATGGTCGGCCTGATTCTTTGAATAAATAAGAATGTCATCAATGAAGACAATGACAAACTTATCCAAGTAGGGTTTGCAAACGCGATTCATGAGGTCCATGAACACTGCTGGTGCATTAGTGAGCCCAAAAGGCATCACTAGGAACTCGTAATGACCATAACGAGTCCTAAATGCAGTCTTGTGTACATCTTCATCTTTAACCTTCAGTTGATGGTAGCCTGACCTTAAGTCGATCTTGGAGAAATAACTCGCCCCTTGCAATTGATCGAACAGGTCGTCGATCCTGGGCAATGGATATCTATTCTTGATAGTAACCTTGTTAAGCTCGCGATAATCGATGCATATACGCATCGATCCATCCTTCTTCTTTACAAACAGTATTGGTGCTCCCCATGGAGACGAGCTAGGGCGTATAAAACCCTTTGCCAACAAATCATCTAGTTGAGTCCTCAACTCTTTCATCTCTGTTGGTGCTCTTGTAACAGGTGCTGCTCCAGGTATAATGTCGATTCTGAACTCCACTTGCCTATCTGGCGGTAAACCAGGTAGTTCTTCACGGAATACCTCTGGATATTCAGAAATGACAGGGATGTCTTCAATCTTGGGCTTTGGCTCATCAATAGTTACTTGTGCCATATAAATGACACAACCTTTCTTCATACACCTTGATGCCTTAAGCACAGACACTTTCTTAGGCAACCCATACTGAGTATCTCCTTGTATGGTAAGCGGCTCACCATACGGAGTCTTGATCACCACTTGTTTCTTGTCACAAACAATCTGGGCTTGGTTATGTGATAACCATCCATGCCTATTACTTTGTCGAATCCAGCTAATTTCAAAGGAAGTAAGGATAATGGAAAAGAGTGGTTCCTAATGGATATGAAACATCCATCTAACACGGTTGATGCGGTTTCTAGGGTACCATCGGC
The DNA here is from genome assembly GCA_030545235.1 of Helianthus tuberosus. NCBI lineage: Eukaryota > Viridiplantae > Streptophyta > Magnoliopsida > Asterales > Asteraceae > Helianthus > Helianthus tuberosus. Next base: position 57,555,621 of record CM060411.1, on the reverse strand, counting down.
TAATTCAACCTCATACTTCACGCTTAGGGTTTTAACAGGTATATTCAACAACTTACAAAACTTATCATCTACAAATGACTTATCCGCACCTGAATCAAATAATACCCTTGCATAAACATCATTGATGAGAAAGGTACCTGTGATCACATTATCATCCTGAACGGCTTCTCGTGCATCCATTCGAAAGACCCTTGCATTGGTCTTCTTGACTTCTTCAGGCTTTTTGGCATATTTAGGGCAGTTGGACTTGATGTGCCCTTTCTCGTTACAGTTATAGCACGTTGCATCCTTTAACTTCTTGCACTCTATCGTCTTGTGCTCCTTGGATTTGCATAACCCACATGCAAATGGTTTCGACTGAGACATGGATTCGAACCTGCATTTTTCGAAGTGACGTTTCTGGCAGGTTTTGCACTTTGGCTTTTCATCTGCTTGCTGACTACTCTTGCCAGACCCAAACTTCTTCTTGTGGTATGTGGCTCCCTTAAACTTCTTCTCAGACCGTCGTGAGTTATTGTCCTCACGTTTTCTCTTACCTTCCTCCGAGTTCTTATGCGACCTTTGCCTGACCTCATCCAAGGTAAGGGATAAGGATAGGTCAGCTGCTAACCTAAAAGTAGCAGGTCGTGATGCCTTGACACTGGCCTTGATCTCTGGGGCTAAACCCCCAATGAATCGAGCTATTCGCTTGGGTTCTGGTGTTACCAGATATGGAACCAATCGAGACAGGGTATTGAAACTGGTGAGGTAAGCTTGACAATCTAGATTTTTCATCACCAACGATAAGAAGTCGGACTCAATCTTTTCAACCTCATGTTGAGGGTAGTAATTCTCCTTGATGAGAGCAACAAACTGATCCCATGACAGATTGTACAACGGGATCTTCCCAGTAGCCTGGATTAGTGACCTCCACCAGGCTAGTGCTTCTCCTTTAAACGACTGAGATACATACTTCACAACATCCCTATCAGCGCAACCACTGATGTCAACCATGGTATCCATTTCGTCCAACCATGTCATGCAATCCACAACCCCTTTCTCCCCAGTGAAATCCCTGGGCTTGCAGGATACGAAATATTTGTAGGTACAGGACTTACCACGTGGTTCTCGTTTGAGCTCAATCTTCTTCGACGGAACACTATGCTGATTTGAGGAGTGATGACCTCATCATCCTTCTTTGACCCCTTAGGTTTAGAAGGTGGCTTACTATGAGCTTTGGAGTGAGTCTTAGGTTTAGAATGGGGTTCAGATAAGGTCCTGCTTCGAGTACCACTAGATTCATTAAATTGCCTATCCAAGGCCTTGGTAACAACATTATCAATCAATGCTTGAAGTTCTGCACCAGTTACGTTGATCCTGGTGGTATCATGATTCTCCCTTGGATGACTGTTGACTTATTCAGACTCAGCCATGTAGCTTGATTGCTACATAAAATGATGACAATGACTTCTTAGAAGTTTATAATAAATTTGTCATCTTATTAATTTATTAACCATGGCATTAATAAACCACATTTGGTTAATTTGTAATGTATATTTATTCAGGATTTTCATTATAATAATCCTTAGTTATAATTAAATATAATAATAATGGCAAAAAGGCCAAGTCACAGTGACAAATTTAATTTATAAACCATGATTTCAGAGAATCGAGGTATTAAGGTCTGAATCGTATTTCATTACCTTTCTTGACAGGGAGTTATAGGCTACGCCTGTTGATGTATTGTAAAATACATCTTTATTCGCGTCCGTTTTAGCCGTTAGATATTCGGTTTTTGTCCGTTTTTAGCATAGAATATACATACTTTTGATATTTTGTGTTTTCCAGGTCTTTACAGCCAAAAGGAGCAGAAACGAGTTAAAATCTGTAAAGGCAAAAGGCTGGAACGGAAATTGAGAAACTCGGAAGCGGAAACAAATCGAAAAATCATTCAGGAGCTTCCAGGCGGGCCGCGTAGAAGACAGAAGAACCTTACGCGGGCCGCTTAAACTTAAAACATGATTCCGGAACTTAAGCATCCATACGGGCCGCGTGAACTTAATATTATGTATTACGCGGGCCGCGAGAGTTATGTAATCGTGAACCGACTTTAAACAGCAACTGCTAGTGGGGTTTCTTGGATATAAAACATCATCTTCATCAACAGCCGTGGAGGAGACGAATTTTGGAGTTCTTTTGCACTTTTGGAGGCTGATTGAAGGCTGTGGATGCATTCGGGAAGCAGGGAATCACCAGGTAACACTTTGGAGCGCTCGGGAGTAGAGATTACGGGTTTAAACTTCTTGTTTCTTTGTTTTTCGTTCGTTTTACTTTGTTGCAAGATGAATTCAGAATTGTTATTGATTGATATTATGTTTTTAGACATGTTTTCCGGCTAAACTTCATAAACTACCTCGGCTAATGACAATAGTTAAATAAAGTTTGGTTCTTTATTCGATTTTTGGCGTGGTTGTGGATTTTTCTTGTATTGTAAAAGCTTCGGGAATTTAACTTGGTGCATATGCGTGCTTGACGATTATTTTATCACTGTTTATTGCTTCGTATAATCCTTGGTGACGGTCTTTATCACATAATAGGGTTGTGCTAGGGTTCTTGATTTAGGTGACGGTCTTTATCACATAATAGATCATTAATCCTTTAGGGTGAAAATCGAGTAAGTAACCTTAGAAGTAATATTCGGTAATTTAATAAAATCAAGTGTTCTGCTAAACTTGTCGCTGTGAGGCTCGAGGTTATTAATAGGTCTCGGTTTGGTTATAAGTCCTTAACATTCCATTGTCTATTAAACCAAGATTAAAACCCGTAGTTGCTTTAGACGTTCGCACTGTGAGGTAGAGCGTCTTATATAGGCACTTTCAAGAAACTAGAGGACTGTGAGGAAATCTAGAAAACCGGTAAGCGTAACAGCCTAGCTAGTGCTACAAGAATCGCCTTGAGAGTGTTTGAGGGGCTTAGTGGTGTCTTAATAGGTTTAGTATCCAAAGATCCCGGTTCCACACCACAAAATCATCGAATAGAAATCCATTCTGAGTTTAGCTTGCGTCTAGCCTAGGTAGTCTTCATCATCTCTGGTCAAAGTCTTCGTTCGAGTTCGTGTTAGTTATTTAGCTAATCTAGTATTCGTTATTTGCATTCTTAGGATTTTTAACCCCCCCCAATCAACAAACATTTAGTTAAGTCGTGGCAGTCATAGTCTAGATAGAGTCTTAGCGTAATCCTTAGAGTCTCGTGGGTTCGATACTCGGACTTACTTTAGCTTTACTACACTGATCAGTACACTTGCCGGTTGTGTGGTTTTAGTTTTAGATCGAGTCTAAGTTTATAAATTTAAAGCTTAGAGTGTCTAGATTAGGGTTAATTTTACTTGTTTTTATTAAACCACTTTGTGCACATTAAGTTTTTGGCGCCGTTGCCGGGGATTCTTTGGCGATTGCGTTGATTACTTTGTTTGGACTTAATTGACATATTATGTGCTATTTGTGTTCGTTGAGTCGTACGAGTCTAAAAATTATAAAAATAACTTTTTTTTTGCTTTAGTGTCTTTTCTAGATTAGTGAGTCGTTGTTAGAGTCTTCTTACTTGTTCGTATTTGGTTTTGCAGTTGATGCCCCATACGCGTTCATAGGGACCTCCGCCAAATCCGTTTACGATCAAGTCTTCCTTCTCGTCTTCTGCGTCCGAGGTAAGTTCTTCTAGCTCTTCTTCGTTTTCGCAGTCCACCCCCGCTTTCGATTTCACACCGAAGCCATCGCCACACAATTCCCCACCACCCTCCCGTTCTCGTACACCTAGTCCTCCACCCATAGTTCAAATGGCGAATCGCACCGTTTACCAGCAGGCTACCACCGGTTTCACCGGCGCTACTTCACCCATCACCCTTCCGAACATTACGAATGAGAGATCCTGGCAGATTCCTTCTTACATCATGACGGCCATTACCAATTCTTGCCAGTTCCATGGTCGTGACGACGAGGATGCTCCCGCTCATATAAATCGCATCACTCGCCTTTGCAGCACCTTCTCCATTGAGGGTGTTAATCTAGAGACCAGGTACCTTCAGGTTTTCCCATTCTCTCTCGCTGGACGCGCAGCCGTCTGGTTCGATTCTCAGCCCGCAGGCACTTTCACTACTTGGGCTGGTCTTCGCGATGCTTTCATAGCCAAATACTTCCCACCAGCCAAGGCGTCTCGCCTTCGTGATCAGATTCACTCCTTCCGTATGGAGCCTGATGAGCCATACCACTTAGCTTGGGAGCGTTTTCAGACGCTTCTCTCTCGTTGTTCGCAGCATGGTTTGTCTGATTGGGCGTTGGTTGAAAAGTTTTACAATGGTCTTACTCCTGAGATTAGAGCTCGTTTTGATACTTCAGCAGGAGGGCAGCTTATGGGAAAGAAGATGGTGAATGAGTGCAATGATTTGTTCGAGAGCTTCGCACACTCTGATATGGATTACAACACTATCAGCAGGACTTCCATTCCTGTTCATACCACCTCGGCCGGTCGAGGGGTAAACCAAGTTAGCTTGGATCCATCGGTAGCTGCTATAGTCGAGAGTTTGAGGCAAGAGATGAGACAAGAGTTGAATGAGATTAAGAAGAAAGTTGATAGGTGTGAGGTTTGTAGGGGAGGTCACGACACGCTCGATTGTCCCACCATTACACTTGAGCAGGTAGAGTACATAGCCGGTCAGTCTAGGGGTCCCACGAATCCTTTCAATTCCAATTACAACTCCAACTGGCACGGTAGTGGCAATAATAGTAGTTATCGTTCTTCTGGCAATCCCCCTGGTTTCCCATCTGGTCGTATCAAAATAGGGGGTCGGGTCTTTACACGAGTAGTGGTTCGGGTCAGAGTGGTCAGTTTAGTGGCTCAGGTGGTCAGTTTGCTAGTGGGGGGTCGAATCAAGAGGGTCAAGGTAGTGGAAAGGCGTCAGAGGGTAGTCTGAGTAGGTTAGAGGAGATGTTCGCCCAGATTATGACACAAAATCAGGCGATGGTGACACAAAATCAACAGATGATGACACAAAATCAGGCGACGCAGAAATCCCTCACTGATTTCACTAGAACTCATGAGCAGATTAATAAAAGTCACGAACTTCAGCTCAAAAGTCAGCAATCCACACTTTTAGATCTTCAAAGAACAGTAGGTGGAATTGCTAAACAGTTGCAGGAGCATCCACCTGGTCAGTTTTCGGGAAATACCTTCACGAATCCCGCGAATCATTCAGCGAAGGCTATTACGACCCGCAGTGGAAAGAGTTTGGGAGAGGCTGTGAGAGAGAGAGAGTTGAGGAAGAGAAAGATGATGAAGTTGATGAGGAGATCGAGATGGAGGCTCCAGGAAAGGTGCACATGAGGCTAGACCCAGCAAGTACCGCACACGCCGAGGAGTCGCCAGTAGAGAAGAAAGTGGAGAAGCAGCCGACGAAGGTTCGGCCATCACCAGTGATTGATTATTCTCGCCTTCCGTTTCCCGCCCGCGCTAAGCAGCAGAAATATGCTCAGGAATACGGGAAATTCCTTGAGATGTTCACGCAGTTGAAAATCAATCTTCCGTTTGTCGAGGCGCTTCAATCTATGCCTAAGTATGCTAAATTTCTCAAAGATCTTTTGAAGCGTAAGGAGAGGATCGGGGAGCTTTTGAATATTCCGTTGTTAGGAGGTTGTTCTGCGGTAGTCTTGAATAAGCTGCCAGAGAAATTAACCGATCCTGGTACTTTCACGATTCCATGTTTCTTCGGGGGAGCCGTTACTCCCGCTCACGCCCTAGCCGATTTAGGGGCCAACATCAATCTGATGCTGTTTTCGTTGTACGAGAAGCTTGGTTTAGGAGAGTTGACGCCCACGCGTATGTCGTTGTCCTTGGCTGACCGATCAGTCAAGTATCCTCGTGGGATAGTGGAGAATTTGTTGGTGAAGGTTGATAAGTTTGTGTTTCCTGTGGATTTCGTTGTTCTTGATATGGAGGCCGACGAGTGAGTTCCTATTATTCTGGGCCGTCCATTCCTTAGGACCGCAAAGGCGATAATCGACGTCTTTGACGGTAAGATTTCTCTTCGTGCTGGTGACGAGATTGTCACATTTGAGATTGATAGAGCGATGCAGCATCCTGGAGGTCGAGATGATGATAGCGGGCCATGTCATTCTGTTTACTTTCTAAATTCATTCATATCTTGTGTAGACACGTGTTTCGAGTACATCAGTGGCGCCGATTTAGTGAGTGAGGGAGTTGTTGACGAGCGTGATGAAGAGAAAGTTGAAGAGGTTGAGGAGGAGCAGTTGGATGAGAGTGATGAGTTGTGTGTTCCTGAGCCGTTGGAGCTCGACGCGATTAGTGATGAGAGTACTCCTGTAGAGATTCCCCCGCCTTTAGAACTTAAGGTTCTTCCGTCACATCTTGAGTACGCATTCCTAGGAGAGAAGCCGAATATGCCTGTCATCATATCTTCGAAGTTGACAGAGGAGGAGAAAGTGAGGTTGATTGAGGTTCTGAGAGAGAATAGTGATGCGATTGCCTGGAGGCTATCTGATATCAAGGGCATTAGCCCTACTTTTTGCACGCATCGCATTTTGATGGAGGATGTTTACAAGCCTGTAGTGCAGCCGCAACGTCGTTTGAATCCGAATATGCAGGAGGTAGTTAGGAAGTTGTTAGAGTCTGGCTTGATCTATCCGATTTCCGATTCAGCTTGGGTGAGTCCTACGCAGGTCGTCCCGAAGAAAGGGGGGATGACAGTTGTTCTGAATGCGAAGAATGAGCTTATTCCGTCTCGTACTGTTACGGGTTGGCGTGTGTGCATTGACTATCGAAAGTTAAATGACGCCACTCGTAAGGATCATTTTCCGCTCCTATTCATTGATCAGATGCTTGAGCGACTCGCGGGTCAGCAGTTCTATTGCTTTCTCGACGGGTTTTCGGGTTATTTCCAGATTCCTATTGCACCAGAGGATTAGGAGAAAACCACTTTTACATGTCCATATGGCACGTACGCGTACCGACGCATGCCGTTTGGTCTATGTAACGCTCCAGCTACTTTCCAGCGTTGTATGATCGCGATTTTTCAGGATATGGTCGAGAGTTCGATGGAGGTATTTATGGATGATTTTTCGGTATACGGTAGTTCGTTCGATCAGTGCTTGGTAAATTTGGAGAAGATGTTGAAGAGATGTGTTGAAACGAAGTTGATGTTGAATTGGGAGAAGTGTCACTTTATGGTGACTGAGGGTATTGTGCTAGGGCACAAGATTTCGAAAGCTGGCATTGAGGTTGATAGAGCGAAGATAGATACGATCAGCCAGCTTCCTCCGCCGACTAGTGTCAAGTCGGTTCATAGTTTTCTCGGTCATGCGGGATTCTATCGGCGCTTTATCAAGCATTTTTCTAAAATTACATGCCCCATGACGCGATTGTTGGAGAAGGACATTCCTTTTGTCTTTGACGAGGAGTGCCTTTGAGCGTTTGAGATTCTGAAGGAGAAGTTAGTGAGTGCACCGATCCTCATGTCACCTGACTGGAGCCTACCATTCGAGCTGATGTGCGATGCGAGCGATTACGCAGTTGGTGCGGTGTTAGGGCAGAGACGGGAGAATCATTTTCACCCGATTTACTACGCGAGTAAAACTTTAAATGATGCCCAGGAGAATTACACCACCACGGAGAAGGAGTTGTTGGCAGTTGTCTTTGCATTCGACAAGTTCCGTTCGTACCTCGTTCTTTCGAAAACCATAGTGTTTACGGACCATTCCGCTCTGCGTTACTTGTTTCAGAGGAAGGATGCGAAGCCGCGCCTTATACGATGGATTTTGCCTCTTTCGGAGTTCGATATTGAAATTAAGGATAAGAAGGGGGCAGAGAATGTGGCGGCAGACCACTTGTCCCGTTTAGAGGATCCGAGGAGAGAGGAGATTCGTGAGGAGGCGATAGGGGACAGATTCCCTCACGAGTCTGTTGATTCTATCATGGCAGGGGCCGTGGATTTACCGTGGTTTAGCGATATAGCCAATTATTTGGCCGGAGGATTCGTGATGGAGGGTATGCATCGCCAGCAGAGGAGAAAGCTTTTGAATGATGCGCGGAAGTACATTTGGGACGAGCCTTACCTCTTCAGGATAGGAGGTGATCGAGTTTTGAGGAGGTGTGTGAGTAGAGAGGATGGTTGGGACATTATTCGGGATGTTCATAAGGGTTTGACAGGAGGACATCATGGTCCGCATGTGACTGCGCAGAAGGTGTATGATTGTGGATTCTTTTGGCCGACAGTAGTAGAAGATGCGAGGGAGTTTGTGAGAAAGTGTGATCGTTGCCAACGGACCGGCAACATCTCATCCAAGGATGAGATGCCCCAGAATCCTATTCAAGTGTTGGAACTCTTTGACGTTTGGGGCATTGATTTCATGGGACCATTTCCATCTTCGAGTGGGCATCGGTACATCCTCGTTGCGATAGACTATGTTTCGAAGTGGGTGGAAGCTCAAGCTTTGCCTACGAACGATGCACGAGTGGTGGTGAGATTTTTGAAGAAGTTGTTTACGCGATTTGGTACTCCGAAGGCAATTATTAGTGATCGCGGTACGCATTTTTGCAATGCGGTTATGGAGAAGGCGTTGGAGAGATATGGAGTTACGCACCGCTTGTCTACCCCGTATCATCCGCAAACGAGCGGTCAAGTGGAGAACGCGAATCGAGGAGTGAAGAGAATTTTGGAGAAAACGGTCGGGAAGAGTAGAAAAGATTGGTCCGATAAGTTGGACGACGCGTTATGGGCATTCCGCACCGCCTATAAGACGCCACTAGGTACGACGCCGTTTATGATTGTGTATGGGAAGGCGTGCCATTTACCGGTCGAGTTGGAGCATCGGGCTCTTTGGGCACTCAAAACGGTGAATTTAGATTTGACCGAGGCCGCTAGGAAACGATTTTTCCAAATTCATGAGTTGGAGGCGCTTCGTGACGCCGCGTATGATCGTTCGTGGAGTATAAAGGAAAAGTCGAAAGCTTTACATGATAGAAGGTTGCGGAAGTTGAAGGAGTTTAAAGTGGGCGATCAAGTGCTTTTATTTAACTCGAGATTGAAGTTGATTGCCGGAAAGTTGAAGTCGAGATGGTCCGGGCCGTACGTCGTGAAGGAGGTTTTCCCGTACGGTACCGTGGAGTTGTTTGATGAAGAGAATTCGAATTCGTGGAAAGTGAATGGACATCGGTTGAAGCACTATTTAGGGGGTCCCATCGACACCACCGAAGAGGAAACCGTTCCTCTTTTGGACCCGCCTAGCACCGCTGCGTAGTTTCTTCAGTGAAAACTCAAGTGTATAGTTTGTACATTGAGTCGTTGTTCGCGTCGTGTCGTTAGTTTAGTGCTTATTTGTTTTTGCGTCTTTTGCGTCGTTTTTTCGTATTTTTGCGTCTTTTGTGTGTCGTCAAAGTTTTTGCAGGTTTCATCGCCTTCACGTGGCCGAAATCGACAACCGAGCAGCTTTCCAGGTACGTCTAACATTAAAAACAACAAAATAGGTGCAGGGGGCAATTTGGGGATTAATAAAAATCAATTATGCTATTAATTGTTACTGCTGTCAAACTTATTGCTGCTGTTTAATGCCTAAGCGGGCCACCTTAACTTAACCCGAAACCTTACGCGGGCCGCCTGGGTTTGTTGTGTCGGCAACAGTGTTTAAACCCCCAAATTGATTTCAAAATTCAAAACCCTAACATATTACACCTTTCTTCTCTGGCGAATACACCCACCACCACCACTTTCCTCAATCATCTCCCCCACCACCACATTCCTCCGCCACTGTCCACCCTCGTCCACCATCATCACCCGGTTACCTCCACCTCCGATTTCACCATTTCACCATTCCCATTCGTACCAACACCAGCCATCACTGCCACCCTCGCCACTCACAACAACCATTCCTTTCATCACTGTTAAACACCCACCATACCCCACCGCCGGCTACCATAGAGAACAACCATCTCCGACCTATCCTCTAGTTCGCATTTTGATTTCGAGTCGTCGACTACGAGGTATGTTTTCTGCAAATACTTTATGATTGTTCTGTTAGTGTCCGCAGTTTTGTTTTTCGTAATTTGTTTCGGGTCGTTCATTGTGAGTCAGTCGAGTCGGTCTTGTGTCTGCAGTTTTGAGTCGTCTAGGTCTTGTTGGTGTCGAGTCTTTGGTAGTTGTTTAGAGTCAATAAGTTATGGTCTGTGTTTCGTCTGTTTTGGGGTCAGCATTGATTTTGGGATAAGGTAAAACTCAAGTGTGGGGATACGTTTGCGCGGTTTTTGACATAAAAAGACAAAATTTTCACTAAATACACATGCGCCGTTTCCGTTGCTTCCACATTGGGTTTTCATTGATGATTTTTTGGCACTCGGATTGCTCGAGGGCGAGCAAGGTGCCGGGAGGGGGTAAAGGTGTAAATTATTTGTATTTTGCGTCTAATTAGTCTAAAGTGTCGTCTTTTGCGTCAAAAGTGTCGTTTAGTGTCGTTTGAGTCTAGTAGAGTCTTGTGAGTGTCTATTGCATCGCTTGATCATTAAGCCGCCTCGCTCGTACTCAATCTCCATTCGGGCGAGGTTTGGCTTGTAATTCAAGTCGGTTGTGATTATGTCGCTTGTTTCGAACGACGGCCGCGAATGAAATGCTATACGGCCGTCGTTCGATTGTATAATATTATATTATTAAAATATTATTATTAAAAAAAATCTAATAATTTCAAAAAAAAAAAAAATCTAAAAATTTCAAAAAAAAAAATCATAAAAAAAAACAGAAAAATTCTTAAAAATTCCAAAAAAATTAAAAAACTCAAAAATACCAAAAATAGTTTGTGTTTACTAACTGTTCACCTGTTTTGTACGTTATTGAATTGTTTAAAAAGGATGTCAGGTGAAGGATCATCGTCAGGTACGAAGTGCAAGAGGCGCGGTACTAGAGCTCAGGAGCAGCCGGCTGATAAGCCGCTTAGGGTGGTTGAGTATAGGGATGACGGGATCCCACACGGCCAGAGCACGGTGCTATTGGACAGCCCGTTGCTGCGTTTTGTTTATGATACGGATGAGTATTACAGGCTGGATGTTATTAAGTCGATGCAGTTGTTGAGGTTCAGGAGGATAGATTGGGAGCTAGTTGGGCGATTAGGGCAGGTGGATAGGTTGCAGGAGTTATTAGGGCCAAAGTTTAGGATGGCGTTGGATTGTGATGAGCCTCAGTACCACGAGCTTACCTTGGAATTTCATTCCACATTCCAGTATAGGCATCAGGGGGGTTTTGATGAGCCAGATGTCGTTTCGTTTGTGTTAGGGAAGAGGATATTTAATATGACGCTTTCGCAGTTTGCAGTGCAGACTGGGTTTTATACACAGCAGGAGGTCGAGACTGATGCGTTTAGGGGTCTATTGAGAGGGGAGGTAAAGAAGAGGAAGGATCATTGTGTGGTAAAGGATGATTTGGCAAGGTTCTGGCGCACTATTGCTATTACATCATTTTTGAACAACATGGTGGCGTCCGACATCAGAGATCCTTTATATAAGTTTGTGCACAAGATATTGGCGGCGACACTGATTGGCCGACATGAGGGAGATAACAAAGTAAACCGCCACAGTCTGTTTTGTTTGATGTGTATGGTGGAGAATAGGCCAGCGAATTTGGCAAGTGTGTTGGCGTGGTCGTTTGTGAGACCAAAGAAAGGAGGGAAGGATGCTAGGCTGTTTGGGGGACCTTACATTACGAGATTAGCAGAGAGGTTGGGAGTGTTTGCGGATTTCCCTGCTGAGAGGATGCACACAGGGCCAGCTCCATCACTCATGGAGCTGGGTAGTTTCCAGCAGGCACGTATTATTACATACGATGATCCGCCAGTGTGGTTTGAGGTTTTGCCAGCGCCACCCTCACCAGATCCAGCTGCCGAAGAGGCAACACATACTACTATCCCTGAGCGTTACCAGGTGCCACTTCAGATGCATCAGTTGCCGGCACGTGAGTACCCCATTAGAGAGTCGAGGCCGGATCCGTTGACTCTGGAGAGTTTGTATGATAGAGTGGAGCAGGTTAGGCAGGAGATGAGGGATGTTAGGCAGGAGGTGCGGCAGGTTAGGCAGGAGATGCAGCATGTTAGGCAGGAGATGCGGGATGGTATTCAGGTTCTTCTTGGTCATTTACAGTTACCACCACCATCATCTTGGTAGCCATTGGAGGAGGAGCCTGCTGATGAGGAGCAGGGCTCAGATGAGGAGTAGATGCTAGCTTGAGGATATGCAGCAGCTTGCATGGAGCTTATATCTTTTATTTTTTATTTTATGCTGTTTTTTATCCTCATATTTTGGTCTGTACTAATATTATATACAGGTTGGTAGGGTTTTGGGGGTTGGTCGATACTTGGATGATTGTTGAGCTGATTTGATGGTATATATTATGCTATTTTGGTATGATTTGATTGTTAGGTCGTTTGTTTGTGCCGCTTCCGTTCGCGTGTCCGAGTTAGTACAGTTTGCTGAGCGCGTTTGGATTGGAGGGCATATGTGGTATCGACTGGCATACTGACAGTCTCACATATTTATTCAGCTAAGTCGTTCCACTTTGTATACTTTGTATATTTCGTATTTCTTTTGTTTTTTAGGTTTTAGGGGTCGTGTTTTCATCCTTGCATTAGGGACAATGCAACATTTAAGTGTGGGGATGGAACATTTGTGTCTTAGTTGTTAGTAGTGTCTTGAGTCATAAAAAAAAATAATAAATAAATTTTTTTTTAATAAATTAGAAAATGTCTTTTGAAACAAGAAGTTTGCAAAATAAAAACGGAAAATGATAGAAAAGTCGGGTTTTTGTTCGGGTTCAAATAATAATAATATGAGATAATATAATCGTGCTTGTGTCTAGTTTGGGATGCGCGGGTAGGCTCGATTCGGTTCTGGGTTACTTTGATCTTAAAATTACCTAATTGTCGGTCTACTAGTGGGTTCTCATCTAGGGAAAGTGGGGAAATTGAAACCGCCAAAAATAGTATAAGGGATGCCGTTATAAGCTAAGATTGTTAGAGTTTTTGGTCATTATCTCATTGAAAAAAGAAAAAAAAAGAAATAAACGAGCTAGAAACTAAATGAAAGTAGCCATTTCTATGTAGTCTGTGGTTGGGGATAGCGACTCTACAGCCGGATTACCTCTAGGGTGTGTGAAATCGACCTTGCAAATAAAGAAAAAAATAAATAAAAAAAATACCGAAGCCTAAGTAATCCGAGTTGGGGATAGCGACTCTACAGCCGGAATGCCTCTTGGTTAGGGAATGCAACGTCTACGCTCGTAAAAGAAAAAAAAATGAAAAATGAAAAAAAAATATAGATTTGATTTTAAACTCTCTTGATCTTGATATAAGGCGGTTAGGAAATAACCCAGTGGTTGTTCCTTTTGTCCTATAAGCTTGAGGGGGGATTAGGTGGACTTGCAATTCTTAGCGTGAGACCCTAGGTAGATTGACCGAACTTGAACTAAAATCGCATGACAAGGGCTCGGAACCGGGTTGGGTTTAAGAGGATCGATATACTTGCAATCGCGGCTAACACGAGTTTTGGTTTTAATAAAATAACTTATACTTTTGGCCCGTTCGATTATTCCGACTATGATTCCGTTTGCACAATTCTTTTTCGAGGACGAAAAAAGATTAAGTGTGGGGATATTTGATGTATTGTAAAATACATCTTTATTCGCGTCCGTTTAAGTCGTTAGATATTCGGTTTTTGTCCGTTTTTAGCATAGAATATACATACTTTTGATATTTTGTTTTTTCCAGGTCTTTACAGCCAAAAGGAGCAGAAACGAGTTAAAATCTGGAAAGGCGAAAGGCTGGAACGGAAATCGAGAAACTCGGAAGCGGAAACAAATCGAAAAATCATTCAGGAGCTTCCAGGCGGGCCGCGTAGAAGACAGAAGAACCTTACGCGGGCCGCTTAAACTTAAAACATGATTCCGGAACTTAAGCATCCATATGGGCCGCGTGAACTTAATATTATGTATTACGCGGGCCGCGAGAGTTATGTAATCGTGAACCGACTTTAAACAGAAACGGCTAGTAGGGTTTCTTGGATATAAAACATCATCTTCATCAACAGCCGTGGAGGAGACGAATTTTGGAGTTCTTTTGCACTTTTGGAGGCTGATTGAAGGCTGTGGAAGCATTCGGGAAGCAGGGAATCATCGGGTAACACTTTGGAGCAATCGGGAGTAGAGATTACGGGTTTAAACTTCCTGTTTCTTTGTTTTTCGTTCGTTTTACTTTGTTGCAAGATGAATTCAGAATTGTTATTGATTGATATTATGTTTTTAGACATGTTTTCCGGCTAAACTTCATAAACTACCTAGGCTAATGACAATAGTTAAATAAAGTTTGGTTCTTTATTCGATTTTTGGCGTGGTTGTGGATTTTTCTTGTATTGTAAAAGCTTCGGGAATTTAACTTGGTGCATATGCGTGCTTGACGATTATTTTATCACTGTTTATTGCTTCGTATAATCCTTGGTGACGGTCTTTATCACATAATTGGGTTGTGCTAGGGTTCTTGATTTAGGTGACGGTCTTTATCACGTAATAGATCATTAATCCTTTAGGGTGAAAATCGAGTAAGTAACCTTAGAAGTAATATTCGGTAATTTAATAAAATCAAGTGTTCTGCTAAACTTGTCGCTGTGAGGCTCGAGGTTATTAATAGGTCTCGGTTTGGTTATAAGTCCTTAACATTCCATTGTCTATTAAACCAAGATTAAAACCCGTAGTTGCTTTAGACGTTCGCGCTGTGAGGTAGAGCGTCTTATATAGGAACTTTCAAGAAACTAGAGGAATGTGAGGAAATCTAGAAAACCGGTAAGCGTAACAGCCTAGGTAGTGCCACAAGAATCGCCTTGAGAGTGTTTGAGGGGCTTAGTGGTGTCTTAATAGGTTTAGTATCCAAAGATCCCGGTTCCACACCACAAAATCATCGAATAGAAATCCATTCTGAGTTTAGCTTGCGTCTAGCCTAGGTAGTCTTCATCATCTCTGGTCAAAGTCTTCGTTCGAGTTCGTGTTAGTTATTTAGCTAATCTAGTATTCGTTATTTGCATTCTTAGGATTTTTAGAACCCCCCCCCAATCAACAAACATTTAGTTAAGTCGTGTCAGTCATAGTCTAGATAGAGTCTTAGCGTAATCCTTAGAGTCTCGTGGGTTCGATACTCGGACTTACTTTAGCTTTACTACACTGATCGGTACACTTGCCGGTTGTGTGGTTTTAGTTTTAGATCGAGTCTAAGTTTATAAATTTAAAGCTTAGAGTGTCTAGATTAGGGTTAATTTTAGTTGTTTTTATTAAGCCACTTTGTGCACATTACCTGTCCTTTGTCTTATATGACAATAATTATGGCTCGTAGGCCCTACATCACAAATGGATGTTTAAATAATAAAGGAGGATTTTGAATAATCCAATGTAAGAATGACACGTGTGATTTTACGAATCACGTTAGCCAGGAATGTTGACATGTTTTCAGATGTTAACAAGGATTTGAATCTCTTTTTAAACAAGTTTTACCATTATGGCTAGGTCTTATAATGACATGCAAGCTAGGTTATACCCTTTAAGATTCTTATTTCACATTAAAGGCAGATCTTGTAAAAGGAATGACATATTTTGGATTTATTTATTTATTTCATACATTTTACATTTATGCATATAATTAACAAAAATGACATTTTAAATTAAACCATTCCACCACAAAATTTAAAGAGTACATGTTTGCCCTAAACGGGACTTTAAAAGAAATAACTTGCCCACGCAGGGGCTAAACTGAAAAGATGTAACAACTCTCATCAAAAGTCATATTTATTATTTTAATTGTCCAATAGGAAACCCTAATTGAGACACCCAAGTGATTCTGCACAAACCCTAAAATTTTCAGAACAATCGGAATTAGGATCAGGGCCCCTAAAACTCAGGGAGGGTAAACCCTAGTCACGATTATCTAAATAAAACGCTGTCCAAAATTTAAATTTCGAATTCTGTCAAGTCAGCTAGGCTAGTCCCAGATGTGGCCACCCTAGGGTGAATTCGTGTCCCTTGCGCACCGCAAGGATTTAGGCTTACGGTACGCAAGCCTGGCCAAATTTTGACTATAAATAGCAGACATTGGCAATCGAAGTTTGGCGCTTGAACGACGAACAAAGTCAAAATATACACTGAGATAAGTTCTGTTTACTATTAAAAACACACACGATTCACGAAGTGCTGCCGCAATACAGGGTAATAACTCGATCGCTGATACGATTCAATGTCCGATCGATTAAACTATCCAATGGATGTTTAAGTGATGCCCACATTAGGGTTATGCTTTGTCATTCGTCGTTAATTCGATGGATGTTTAAGTATCGCACTTTGTCATTCGTTGTGAGGGTTTGATCTCGTGAGTTATCGTAAATGCTGTATTAAGTTACTAACCGAATTGTGTGCATGTTATTAAATTTAGGTTAAAAGGCTAATCAGTAGGCTAGGCTCTGCTCAAATTAAATCTGCAAAGTGAGTCATTCTCTTTTTATCAAATCTATTTACAAAAGCATGTTTATTTCAAAGTTATAATTACGGGGATTAAGTCTTTGTAATCACCAAGTTACAGCCGGTATGTGGGGTTTTGTATACATTACTTGATAATCGTCACCATTGGGGCAGCCAATGGGGGATATGACCATAGTCACAGATCCGGTCGAGTGACAAATACCGTGGGTAGTTGGTTTGATATCAGAAACATTGTAATCGCTCTTAATACTGTAAATTATAACAAACGAGTCGTTTTAGTAAAAAGAATGATTCACTCAGTATTTCGCGCTGACAAAACCTTTTTCAAACATGTTTCAGGTGATCTGTTGTGATCCAGGAAAAGTGCTGCGAAGCACTACAAGCTTAAGGAAGTGGCTCAGTATAAAATAAAGAAACATGTTTTGTAAAATAAAAGATTTCTTCGTAAAATCTTATGATTGTAAATTACCGGGTTTTATCCCGAGTTGTGAAATAAAATAATCGGGAAATATTTCAGTTTTAAAAAGATCCTGAAGAAACTTCCGCTGTTAATTAAAATACCACGGGATTTCTGTCCCGCGGCTCCTGAAACGGGTCAAACCGGGTCGGGGGCCGTGACAGAAAAAGGTGGTATCAGAGCCACTGATTTAAGCCAATTAAGTATAAAAAAAATACTTAAATTTTTTTTTATTAATTACTATTTTGTGATTATGTTTTTTATTATCTGACTAATTGTGTATAGTATGGGCAGATTTATATATGCTAGCCACTGTAGCAATAAATACAAATCTTTAAAATAATCTGACTCAAAGTTTTAGCACCCGGATTACCTACAATCTAGAAACCTTACCCAGTAAATAAATAAGTAAACCTTAGTGTGTTTTAATTTTCAGTTGTTTTGGTAGTTACCCAGTATGAAATAATATTTAAAAGTTTTTTTATAAAATTTTGTTATGATTTTTAACTTAGTAATTGTGTGTATTTTGCTAAACAGCATGAGTGACTTGTCTGACGCCCTTCAGAATTTAAATCTCTATCCAGTAAGAATAGAGGTTTCCAGAGATTTCAATAGGTATATACCAGACATAGAAGAACCTATAGAATTCAACGCTTCACCTCTCGAGAAACCCAAGCCTAAGAAAATGGAAATTGGGGAAAGCTCTAGGCTAATTGAGGGGTTACCATCTCAGGAAGAGCTAGATTTTATATTGGCAAGCTATAATACTATTAAGACTGTTAATGAAAATGTTTTTATTCACTCTCTTGAAACACAACTACCAATGAACTTAGAACCAGCTATTCCAAACCCTTCAATCCACTCGCAAATAGACGAATGGTTGACTAATGAAATACAGTTACAAAACAATCCCTATAAGCTTTTTCCTCAGTTCGATCCAGAACCTTTACCAAATCCACCAATGAGTAATAAGAATATGGCTGAACTCCGCCACTTTGGCGAAGAACTAATGGATGCTGGGAATAAGATCCAAGAGATTGGGGGACAGATCTCTTGGAAATACGATGAGAGGGAACGCCGTTACTACAAATAAAACTCTGTAAATAGTGTGTATTGATGCATACTATTAAATATAAATGGAAATCGAGAAATCGATAGTTTTGGCCATATTGGTGTTATGAACTCTGTATAATTGTGTTGTGTAATTGTTATTTATTTGATACTAATAAATTATATATATTAATTATCAGATGGAAAACGCTAATAATGAACCAGTTAATGAGGTTAATCAATCTGAGCAACACCCGGGGGATCAATATATGACTAGGCAGGATATAGAAAATATCGTTGCTTAAGGGATAGCCAATGCTATTTCTGCAATAGTCGCTGCTGTCCAGAAACCTGCTGAACCTCAACAAATCGTTCCTAGCAAACGTATTTCTGAAGATAACTTCAGTAATAGCGTAAACGGAGGCAATGATCATGTTAATCATGATAATGAACCACGGCAAGCTCCGCTCCCTAAGAAAATGAAAGCTACAACACCTGGTTGCACTTATAAAGAATTCCTTGCTTGTAAACCCACTGAGTTTGCAGGCAATGAAGGAGCAACTACGGCACTGCGTTGGTTAGAGAAAACCGAGGCAGTTATTACAATAAGTAAATGTGTCAAGGATGATCAGGTCATGTACGCGTCAAATCTTTTCAAAGAAGGGGCGCTAGAATGGTGGAACACGATGTTACAAGCCAAAGGAAGAGATAGGGCTTATGCCATGACCTGGGAAGAATTTAAGATTCTTGTAGAAAGAAAATTCTGTCCTGAATATGAAAGAGATCAAATGGCGAATAAGTTCTTAAACCATCGAATTATGGGTGTAGATTGTCGTGGTTATACTTCGACATTCTTTGAATATGCTAGAGTGGTACCAACACTGGCTTCGCCAGAACCGGTACTCATTTCTCGCTATATATGGGGCTTGATTGGTGAAATCCGCAATATCGTTAAAGCTGTGAGACCTCGTACGATTGACGATGCTGTGGAATTAGCCAATACCTTAACTGACGAACTGGTACTCACGCAAGATGAAAACAGGAAGAAGGAACTGGCTCAGAAAATTACCCAAGGATTTCGTACGGGTAATAATAACAGCTTCAAGAGAAGAGGATCAGGGCAATCTCCAACTCCGTCATTCTGCAGGAAATGCAAAAAGAAACATTATGGAAGATGCGATATAACCTGCAATTTTTGCAAAACTGTAGGACATCGTGAAGAAAACTGCAGGAAGAAATCCACAATTTGTTACAATTGTGGAGAAGCAGGGCATTTCAAAACAGAATGTCCTAAATTGGTCAAACCAGCAGACAACAAAGCCAAGACGGCCGATGGAGCTACCAAGAAGAATGTTCGAGCATTCCAGCTAACCACTCAAGAAGCAGAACTCATTCCAGATGTGATAGCTGGTACGTTCCTAGTCCACAACGTGTATGCAAAAGTATTATTTGACTCTGGTGCAAACCAAAGTTTTATCAATACTTCATTTTGCCAAGCTCTTAATATACCTTTAACCAGCATTAGGCAAATTTTTACAGTCGAAACGGCTAATGGGAATTCAGTTAAAATAGATAAAGTTCTGCAAAATATAGAAATAGAACTTTTAAGTCATAAATTTTCTGCAACCCTATTGCCTATGAAATTAGCTGAATTCGATGTTGTGTTAGGAATGGATTGGTTAATAGCCAACCATGCTCAAATTCTTTGTGATAAGAATTCCATAGAAATTCAAACACCTACCGGAGAAGTCATTATGATTACAGGAGATAAACCACGTAAACCCATGAAGTTCATATCAGTAATGAAAGTTGCTAGTTATGAACGAAAGCAAGGAATAGTATATATGATTTCAGTAATCATTAATACTAAGGGTAAAGAACTTAAGGAGATTCCTGTAGTCTCAGAATACCCAGAGGTATTCCCAGAAGAATTACCAGGATTACCACCAGATAGGGAGGTAGAATTTAGGATTCATCTAATTCCAGGAACTACACCAATAGTTAAGGCACCTTATCGGTTAGCTCCCACAGAAATGTTAGAATTGAAAAAGCAATTAGATGAATTACTAAGTAAAGGTTTCATACAACCTAGTTCATCCTAGGGGTGAGCAAATATAGGTCCGGACCGAAAAGAACCGATAACTGAACCGATATTGTACCTACCCCGAACCGAACCTAGGCATGTCGGTCTCTTGGTCGGTTCTGATTTTCAGGTTGTAATCGGGTCGGGTCGGTTCCGGGTAGGTTTCACTTGAAAACCCGACCTTGATATTGGAACCGATTTTACATAATAACCAAGCAGATTAATCATTGGGCTTAGGCCCAATACCGAATGAATGATTAAAACATATGCAGCCAGAACGTATAAGTTTTATTCTTTATATACCTAATCTTATAACAACTTATAGAAACTTATGCATAACAGTATTAGACGATCTTTGATTCATTCATCAAGCTAGGGTTGTTCCTTGACAAGGTAAGCAATACATATCATTAAGTTTCTTATTTTCTATAAGTTAATGTTATCATGTTTTGTAAAAATTTAATTCCATGAAATTGTATTGTTATTTATATTTAGATGGTGCGAAATCGAAATTCAGTGAATACGAATGTTTGGGAGGAGTTTGATAAGCTTGTTGATGAGGATGGTAATGCTAAGGCAAGATGCAAGCACTGCGCAGTGGTTGTCGCTGCAGACAAGGTTACAAGGTTTATTTATTCTATGTTTAACAATGGAATTCATCAAAAACAACTTTTGGTTTCATATTTTCATTAAATTTTTCACTCGGACATTATATCGAACACTTGGTGTGCATAGGTATTAATAAGTGTTAATAGACATTAGATTCAAGCATAAACACACCATCAACTATAAACCATCAAATAACTGCAAATTCCTATAATTTTTTCAGTTTTTACAACAACCATGTTATACTAGATGATCAAGAATTTAACATTTGCAATAACATTACCTAACAAAATTTATTTCATCAAATAACAGTTATGGAACTAGGATAGAAATGGAACTCACCAATAATCGGCTGAAATGGAACTAGAATTCAAATGTTTCAAGCTGAAATCAAACAGAAACCTGGCGAATGCCTTGAGGGAATGTACAGACTACAGTGAATGCGACTTCATGTTCACATCTCAGACTTCATAGTTCATATTTTAGCCGATATAATAAAGGTTTACAAAACAAAGAAGTCGGGTCGGTTCTGTACCCGAATACCGACAAACCCGACTCATAAGAGAACCGGAACCGATCTCAAATTATAGGGTATCATATCGGGTAGTTATTTCATGGCTGATCGGGTATCGGGTCGGGTCGGTTATTAATCGGGTCGGGTCGGGTAGTTGCTTTTGCTCACCTCTAGTTCATCCCCTTGGGGAGCACCAGTGTTGTTTGTTAAGAAAAAAGGATGGTTCAATGAGAATGTGTATTGATTATAGAGAATTGAATAAGGTTACAATTAAGAATCGATACCCATTACCTAGGATTGATGATCTTTTCGATCAACTTCAAGGAGCTAGATATTTTTCTAAGATTGACTTACGATCCGGATATCATCAATTGAAGGTACAAGAGGAAGACATACCTAAGACTGCTTTCAGAACTAGGTATGGTCATTACGAGTTTACATTCATGCCCTTCGGATTAACGAATGCGCCTGCAGCATTCATGGACATGATGAATAGGATCTACTTATTTAAAAAGTCAGGACGAACATTGTCAGCACTTGCATGCACTCTTAACCTTGTTAAGAAAAGAAAAGAAAAGTTGTACGCCAAATTCTCGAAGTGTGAATTTTGGTTGCAAGAAGTACAATTCTTAGGCCACATGGTGAATCACGAAGGTATTCATGTAGACCCTGCTAAGATAGAGGCGATTACCAATTGGAAGGTTCCACAAACTGCAATGGAAATTAGAAGTTTTATAGGTTTAGCTGGCTACTATAGACGGTTTATTAAGGATTTTTCCAAGATAGCTGTACCATTAACTAAGCTAACCTGTAAAGCAGTTAAGTTTGAATGGGGACCTAAACAAGAAGAAGCTTTTAGGATCTTAAAGAAAAAAATTAACCAATGCTCCAATCCTAGCTTTACCAGAAGGAACTGAAGATTTTGAAGTATATTGTGATTCTTCAAAACTAGGATTGGGATGTGTACTAATGCAACGCAAGAAGGTAATTGCGTATGTTTCAAGGCAATTGAAAAAGCACGAAGAAAATTATACGACTCATGACTTAGAATTAGGAGCCGTAATTTTTGCCCTGAAAATCTGGAGACATTATCTGTACGGAAGTAAGTTTACTGTCTATACAGATCATAAAAGTTTAAGATATATATTTGGGCAAACAGAGTTAAATATGAGGCAAAGGAGGTGGATGGAAATCTTAAGTGACTACGACTGTGATATTCAATATCACGAAGGAAAGGCAAATGTAGTTGCAGATGCCTTAAGTCGTAAGTATCATGAGAAGCAACGACGGGTTCGTGCTCTCAGATTAAATCTACAGTTAGATTTAATGGAACAACTGAAGCATTTTCAAGAAAAGCAATAGAGGATGTTGCTGAAGGAATGAAAGGACGAATAAAAGAATTAGAACAAGGAGCTGATGGAATTTGGAGATTCCATAAAAGCAGAATTTGGGTACCAAAACAGGGAGAATTAAGAAATAAAATTTTAGAGGAAGCTCATAAATCTAGGTATACCATACACCCTGGAAATAATAAAATGTACCAAGATTTACGAAATAATTTCTGGTGGATAGGCATGAAGAAGGATATAGCTAGATATGTTTCTAAGTGTCTTACTTGTTCACAAGTTAAGGCAGAACACCAGAAACCTTCAGGTCTACTACAACAGTTAGAAATGCCTATATGGAAATGGGAACTCATAACAATGGATTTTGTTACTAAGTTACCCAAAACCAGAAAAGGTAATGATGCGATTTGGGTAATTGTGGATCGATTAACCAAATCTGCTCATTTTCTACCTATGAAAGAAACCTTTAGCATGGGAAGACTGGCAAAGTTGTATGTAGATAAAGTAGTATCTCTACATGGAGTTCCACTCTCCATTGTATCAGATAGAGATAGTCGTTTCACTTCTCATTTCTGGAAAAGTTTCCAAGAAGCTATGGGAACTCGACTAAACCTAAGCACGGCATATCATCCACAAACAGACGGACAAAGTGAAAGGACAATCCAAACTCTAGAAGACATGCTCCGAGCATGTGTAATAGATTTTGGTGGAAATTGGGACGATCACTTACCTTTGATCGAATTCTCCTATAACAATAGTTATCATTCAAGTATTGAAACTGCCCCATTTGAAGCACTGTATGGAAGAAAGTGCAGAACTCCAGTTTGTTGGGCAGAAATAGGAGAAAGTCAATTGTCAGGTCCTGAAATATGGCAAGAGACGACCGACAAGATTACTCAAATCAAGGAAAGGCTGAAGACGGCTCGAGATCGCCAGAAGAGTTATGCAGACAATAGATGTAAGCCATTAGAATTCCAAGTTGGAGACAGAGTACTGTTGAAAGTTTCTCCTTGGAAAGGAGTTGTTAGATTCGGTAAGAAAGGAAAGCTAAGTCCAAGATACATAGGACCATTTCCTGTGATCCAACGTATAGGACCAGTTGCTTATCGTTTACAACTACCAGAAGAGTTAGCTGGAGTACATGATGTATTTCATGTATCCAATCTCAAGAAATGTCTAGCAGACAAATCTCTGGTAGTACCTCTTCAAGATATAGAGGTAAACGAAAAGTTAAAATTTGTTGAGAAACCTCTTCAGATAGAAGACAGAAAAGTGAAGTTTCTCAAGCACAAACGACTAGTGCTAGTTAAAGTAAAATGGGATTCAAAGAGAGGAGCTGAATACACTTGGGAGCTGGAATCTGAGATGAAGAAAAAGTATCCTTACTTATTCCAGTAAATCTCGAGGACAAGATTTTTATTAAGGTGGGGAGAATGTAACAACTCTCATCAAAAGTCATATTTATTATTTTAATTGTCCAATAGGAAACCCTAATTGAGACACCCAAGTGATTCTGCACAAACCCTAAAATTTTCAGAACAATCGGAATCAGGATCAGGGCCCCTAAAACTCAGGGAGGGTAAACCCTAGTCACGATTATCTAAATAAAACGTTGTCCAAAATTTAAATTTCGAATTCTGTCAAGTCAGCTAGGCTAGTCCCAGACGTGGCCACCCTAGGGTGAATTCGTGTCCCTTGCGCACCGCAAGGATTTAGGCTTACGGTCCGCAAGACTGGCCAAATTTTGACTATAAATAGCAGACATTGGCAATCGAAGTTTGGCGCTTGAACGACGAACAAAGTCGAAATATACACTGAGATAAGCTCTGTTTACTATTAAAAACACACACGATTCACGAAGTGCTGCCGCAATATAGGGTAATAACTCGATCGCTGATACGATTCAATGTCCGATCGATTAAACTATCCAATGGATGTTTAAGTGCTGCCCACATTAGGGTTATGCTTTGTCATTCGTCGTTAATTCGATGGATGTTTAAGTATCGCACTTTGTCATTCGTTGTGAGGGTTTGATCTCGTGAGTTATCGTAAATGCTGTATTAAGTTACTAACCGAATTGTGTGCATGTTATTAAATTTAGGTTAAAAGGCTAATCAGTAGGCTAGGCTCTGCTCAAATTAAATCTGCAAAGTGAGTCATTCTCTTTTTATCAAATCTATTTACAAAAGCATGTTTATTTCAAAGTTATAATTACGGGGATTAAGTCTTTGTAATCACCAAGTTACAGCCGGTATGTGGGGTTTTGTATACATTACTTGATAATCGTCACCATTGGGGCAGCCAATGGGGGATATGACCATAGTCACAGATCCGGTCGAGTGACAAATACCGTGGGTAGTTGGTTTGATATCAGAAACATTGTAATCGCTCTTAATACTGTAAATTATAACAAACGAGTCGTTTTAGTAAAAAGAATGATTCACTCAGTATTTCCCGCTGACAAAACCTTTTTCAAACATGTTTCAGGTGATCTGTTGTGATCCAGGAAAAGTGCCGCGAAGCACTACAAGCTTAAGGAAGTGGCTCAGTATAAAATTAAGAAACATGTTTTGTAAAATAAAAGATTTCTTCATAAAATCTTATGATTGTAAATTACCGGGTTTTATCCCGAGTTGTGAAATAAAATAATCGGGAAATATTTCAGTTTTAAAAAGATCCTGAAGAAACTTCCGCTGTTAATTAAAATACCACGGGATTTCTGTCCCGCGGCTCCTGAAACGGGTCAAACCGGGTCGGGGGCCGTGACAAAAGACATGCCCACGCAGGGGCTAACAGGAAATACAAGTCCTCACAGGGACTGATTACAGAAATAGATGTCCACGCAGGGACTTGATTTAACACTAAAGAAGTACAAATAAACAAATAAAGGATTTAATGACCCTTTTTGGTAATCCCCTTGATTAAGCTCGCTAGACCCTTGAAAATTCCTCAGTTTTGCCTACGCTCTTCCCGAACCTCATCCTCCACCTGACTCAACCTTTGAAGAATCTTATGATGCTGCGGTGGCGATATCACTGTCAGCTGCGGGGGCTGCTGAAACAACGGAGGTTGAGGAGGTGGTGGTTGTTGATACCCATAGGGTGGGTACCCATAGTGTGGATATCCAGCTTGATACGGGACTCCAAAGGGTCCTTCCGGATGAAGGGCATTGTAGTTTGCCGCTACCAGGTATGGGTCAGCCTCGGCATAGTTGTAGTTGGCATGGGCCGGCTGCTCAAATGGGTTGTACGCCGCTGAACCGGCGTATGTAGGAATTGGGTTGTTATAACCCATTGGTGGCGGTGCGACCGGCGTAGACCGCACCTCAGAAACGGGGTTCCAAGGCCCACCCATCTGTGGGTCTTCGTATAGTGGTGGATAATGACTGCCACTAGATGGTTGAGGAGTGCTGATGCGGACTCCCCCTTACACGAACATCCGTGCGGTTGATCTCCTACGCCTCGGTGGCTCTGGAGGCTGTTGCTGCACTGGTGGTGGTGGCGGTGGAGTGACCGCTACAAAACGGGAATCGTCGGAGGGATCCTGTTGTGGCTGCTGCTGCTGCGGTGAGTTGTGGTAACTGGGAGTAAACACCCAGTCGATCTGGTTAAACCTCGCCTCATAGTTTTCGGGACCGCTATAAGGTGATCCGAGAAAAGGTGACCCATCCGAAATCTCGATGGGGTGAGTAGGTGTGCCGGTTGGTGGTTGGGCAGGCTCCGGATCTTCGTCCATATCCATGGAGAAGTGGTCTTCTGGTCCTAACGGGTTATAACCCATTGGTTCATTAATTAGGTTTGCCGGGTTAAACCGGCTCTGAAAATAGGGTGTTGGGTCGTTGAAGGGTGAGTTGTGGCTTTGCAGGGGTATGAAAGAATGGTGTGAGTTGTGGGGCTCATTTTCCGATTGAGGCCCGTAAGAGTTTAGGTATGAGGGCGAGGAGCTCAGCGAGACTAAGCGCGTTGCGGGTTCTATATGGGTCCTCCAGTTTTATTGAGGACTTCTGCTAAGAGAATCAGATGGTGTTCGCCGGTGTGATTGCCCGGCCTCGTGATCGTTGTGGGCTACGAGTGGCCCCTTGCCTCTACCTCTTCCACGAAATCTACGTGGCATCTTGTTGAACCTGTCAAAACAAATAATAGAACAACAAAGAAATATAAAGGACAAAATTAAAATAAAACAAATTTGGATTAGTCGTAAGTTCTTTGTCTAGACTCGGAAGTCGAGGAATGTGCAAACTGTGTCATTGAGATTAAACACAAAAGGCTAGTGTTTAATTCACTCAATGTTGGCTCTGATACCAACCTGTTACACCCCGATATTTCCACGTATTACCGGTGGGCCCGGTGGGGAGTGTCGTGACGTAGTTGATATCATCATAGTCAAACAACACAATTTAAATGCACAGCGGAAGCAAAAGATGAATCACATTACAAACCGAATAAAATAGTAATATCAAAGTATCACAAACGGACGTAATGGATCCACGGGCGGATCAAAAGATAAAAAGATTATTGTTCAACAGACTTTAACATCTAGAGCTTGCAAGACTTGATTAATGATGCCAGGAGTAGCCAGCCTATTTCATCTAGTACCTGCACTTAGCCTTTTTGGAAAATACGTTAGTTTATACTGGTAAATACAATTAACTGACTCATTTTGAAAAGAGTTTAAGAAAATTGATTTAAATGCACATGGCAAAAAATATCTTTTATAACTTGGACAATTATTTAAAAATAATCTTGTATACAGTTTTACTTATTTGTCGTCTGTCAGGGCCGGTTAGAAGAGCCGGACATGATTAACTGACACGCCACAGGTATAATGCCCACAAGGTTGATTCCTTTAAGTGGATTACCAGTTTTTACATAATGCAACTGTCAGGTGTATGCCTACACCCCGTGCTTAGGTCGTGGCCATTTCTTTGAATGATGCCAAGGATATCCGGGACATGGTCATTAACCCCCCAAAGGCCATACACCAAATAATACAGATTAAAACGAGTTATGTAAATACATTAATCACAATCCGATTTAAATGACTACACACCCGACCAAGCGGTGTTATTATAATACCGTATCCCAAGCCCGTATAGGGAAAATAAGTTAAGAGTATTTACCTGAGCTAATATTCAAATTTATCTCAACCGTATTCAATCAGCAAGTGCAGATAGCTTTTACTGGGCTCCTAAATCTGGAACGAAGGTTTTTAATAACCTATTAGATTCCTAACGGGTCTTAATTAAGCCTAAACTTAGACCGGTTAGTTTTAAAAGAAGATACACGGTTCAAAACGCACGATTAAGCGATGACTGGATTAGAGTGTGTTTTAGAACTGACAAGTTTGTATACTTGTATAATATGGGTAAACTAACCACATTCTGGATTTTGAGATAAAAACGATAAGGTTTGACCCGTTTCGGCTAATTTATGCAAACTAGTTACATAAACGATCCGAATGCGAAAAGTGCGTAACGGGTAACGAAAAGAGTCATATACAGGTTTTCTAAGTTAATATGCCTTAAATATGTTGTGATATCAGTAGGATACCTTCCATTATGCCCAAAACGAATTTAAACTCAAATTATGCCCCGTAGGGGCATTTTGGTCATTTTAAAGCTTATAAAAGAGTTTGAATATAAATCTGAGTTCCAGGTCTGATATAATCAGTAAAAATATTTATTTTTATAAGTCATAACAGTAGGGTACGGTATATAGGTGAAATTTACCTTTTATAACCAAACTATGCACCGTAGGGGCATTTTGGTAATTTCACATAAGCTTAAAAGGTCAAAACAGGGAATCTGAGATAAAAACTTTTCCTTATAGTTAAAATATAAAATTTTTCTTAAAACATCAGTAGGTATTAAGTCTTATATGAGAAAAATGGTTTTAATACATACTATGCGTTTTAAACGCGTAAAAATACGGTTTTAAGCGATTTCCGGGTTTTTAAAGAAAAGCTGATATTTTTATCATTCCAGAAGGCTCAAAATCTTTTATTTATTATATAAAATCAGTAGCAAAAGGTTTGGTATCAGAATAATATGTAAAACTCATTTTATAGGCCAAAAGGGCAAAACCGACAATTACCGAATCAAAGCTATAACCCTATGTTATGCTCAGCTAAAAAATAAATAAAAATATTCAAAAATCCCAAAATATTATTTTACATCAGTAGGTAAAAATTTTGGCATCAAAAATTGGGTTTAGATAGGCTTTATGCTAATTACGTCGTTTAATTAATAAAAAGCTTTTCATTTACGCTAATGAGCATAACTCCTAATCTAGACCTCAAACTGATGTGAAAATTTAGGGACATGTTTATAAATCAGTAATAAAGATTATTTTCCTCTCACATTTTCAAAATTCTTGTTTTAAGGTCAAATGGGCATTATGGTCAACATTTAGGCATATAACGGAAACATGCATATGAATCGAATAACTAATGAACCAAGTTGTATAACCTTAGAGGGTTACACTAATCTATAACCTGGTCCTAATAAAGCTCTAAGGCATTTCTAAAACATGCTATATTGGGTCAGAACTGAAAGCAAAAGTCTAATTATGCGACTTCGGTTCCTAACCGAGCCTATACTGAAAATTGTCGGGTTGAACGTGTTTAGACATGTTCTTACATTAATTACCAAGTTATATTAATGATAAAACAGGTTGCATGGCTTCTACATTTCTAATTATGCATTTATTTGAAAAACTGATTTCTGTTGACTTTTTCTAATCAAGTTTGACCCGACAATTGACCTAGTTAGAGTGGGAATCAGAGGGTGCCCTTTTGAGGGTTTATTACCCACATAATTACCAACTCATAGGTACTTTCAATTTGGATTTGACTGGACAAATTTTAATTAATCACGAAGTCAAACTCTAATTATGATGGTTTGACTTTAGGCTAATTAACTAAGTAAAACTGAATTAAGGAGGGTTAAGGAAGCTTACAATAGTCCTATGCACGACTAATGACTTCTAGGAACAGGTCTTGAGCTTCATGAACCTCCAGAGATGAAGTTATGAAAGTTTTGAAATGCAAGTGTCCAATATTGCAACAATAGAGCTTATATAGTGGGTTTATTCATCAAGATCATGATAAATAGGTCTATAACTGATGTTGGATCATGCCCAAGTGTCCCTACTGCATGTATTTCCATTTGCACAGCCCCTAGTATCATTTTACAGGGTTATAAGTCGGTTAAACAGGCTGGACTGGCACCTGTGCTTGTTTTCTGTCGCTGGTGGGCTGAGGCGGCCTGCGTAAGGGACCAGCCTGGTCTTACGTGGCCTGTGTGAGGCTCAGGTTCAGGTTATCAAGTTTCAGCAATTTGCATTTTGGCCCCTGGTCCTTCTAAAAGTGGTTTTAAGTTCCCATTTTGCACTTTTAACCTTCTAAATTGATTTCTAAGGACCTTAAGACATAACCAAACTTTGTTAACTCCTTGGTTAACTTTATGATCACCCGAAAAGCCCTAAATTTCAACGTTGACGCTTTAACCACTTATATACGAATGTTATCATAACTTTCTCATACGATAACGAAACCTTGTGAATTTTTTATCACTTATTCTAGTGAGCATGATTAATCGTTACAAAGCTTCGGGTTCGCCAAAAGGTCACTCAGAGGTATAAATTAAACATGTTGACACATTTAACCCCTGTAGTTTGTAATCTCTCACTTTCTTTCACAATTGGCTTCGTATGATCCATAATTCATCTGTTTAAGGGTATAAACATCGTGTAGGGTTATTGAAAGGTACATTTATCCATTGTTGACACTTCGAATCCTTTTACACACATAGATTCCTTGTTTGTCAACTTTAGTCCTTCTAAATTAATTTGTTACACGTTTAGAGCTCATGATACGTGTCGATATAATATTGGACATGAAATTACGAGGTGTTATATGCACTGTACTGGTCGATGATTGGCTCGTTGATGTATTTGGCAGCCAGTAGACCAGATATCATGTTTGCTGTGTGTCAGTTTGCACGTTATCAGGCTGCTCCTAAACTTTCTCATTTAAATGCTGTTCAGAGAATCTTTCGATATCTTAAGGGCAGGCCTCGTCTTGGACTTTTGTATCGAAAAGAATCTCCATTTGATCTGTGTACTTTTTTTGACAGCAACTTTGGAGGCACTGGTAGGGACATGAAGTCTACGTCAGCTGGATGCCAGTTTCTGGGGAACGCCTCGTCTCCTGGCAATGTAAGAAGCAACAAACTGTCTCACTGTCGACTGCTGAAGCCGAATATGTAGCTGCTTCAGCCTGCTGCTCACAGGTTATCTGGATTCAACACCAGCTGGTGGACTACGGTTTGAATTTTTCCCAAACTCCCATTTATTGTGATAATGATGCAGCTACCCAAATAGTGAAAAATCCGGTATATTTTTCAAAAACCAAGCACATTGCCATAAAAATTCACTTCATTCGTGATTCTTTCAACCAGGGTTTAATCAAAATGGATCAAATTCATACTGACGACAATGTCGCATATATTTTTACAAAACCGGTTGATAAAAGCACGCTTTCTTGCTCTTCTTGAACTTCTCAAAATGGTCGATTTCGAGGATTGACCGCTGTCACACAAAAAAAAATATTTTTCTTCGTTTCTGTAAATTTGTTTCTTAAAAATTGTTTTCTCTTTATTTTAAGAAAAAAATTTAGGGGATGTAGTCTCTCAGAAAAATACAAAAACATTTGAAAAACCAGAAAAATACAAAAACATTTGAAAAACCAGAAAAATACAAAAACATTTGAAAAATCAGAAAAATACATAAATAGTTCTTTGCTATGCCTTTGTTATAAACCGGGAAATGAAATAATTTCACTATGTGGATTAAGGCTGACTCATGTAAGACCAATATTGAAATGGTCTGATTCTAGAGCGATATGTTCGTAGGCTTTATCCTGATGGCTGGATTCTGTGACTGGTTCTGCGTAGAACACTAATATTTTTTCTATGACCTCTGGAAAGAACGTTCACTTGGAATTAGAGCATAGCTATTTGAATGCTTGTGTGATGTCCCGATACACATAATTTCGTTCTAGTTCTGAAATCTTTTCTAATCAACTAGTGTATCTCCTCTGTTTTTCGTGAGCAAAGACCTAGCTGTACGTTCTCGCTTTGTGGATCAAATACACCCGAAAGAGGCCCTCTAGTGCCCAAAAGAAACCCAAAAATAAAAACCTATATCAAACTGAGAAATTCTCATTTGATTTGTATATTATATCCATCTCCGCTGATCCATTATGTTCTCTTCTCAATCCAGTCCAATCAAGGTTTCAGAATCCTAGAACGGGCTTGTGAAATATGTGGTAGGGAAACTACTCGTATGATAGCCTGTTCAAATCTAAAATTCCAGGATTTGATCGTGATTGATTTGAGTGTTCATTTAATTTAAAATGAAAACATGATAAATATGTTGCAGTCCGTTATTTGATAAAGGCCTAGGGAGATAAGTTTAAGAGGAAAAACATACTGGCAATCGCTTGGATCTACCAAAGTAAAAGTGTTGATAAATGTAGTCTAGCCCGAAACTCTGTGATTTGATCCTGTAAGAAAAGTGCATGCAAATCTGGTGTGTATATTGCTTGTTCTTTGTAAATATTTCATGATATTTTTTCTGTGTGTAAATATTTAGTCTGTAGTATATTAATATTAAAACTTTGTGGCAGTGTGTTTATGAATCGAGAAAGACCGAAATTTCATAAAATATCTTTTGCACAAAGATTTTTTTTAAAAGGAGTTTTATCCTCGGGATTCGAGCTGGGCCCACCGTAAACTTGGTGGGCCCCACAAAATCTAAAACACTTTTCAAGACTTAGTGTCGGTTAAGAAAAAGGTATGTTAAAACGACGGTTGGGCCCACCGCACACTTGGTGGGCCCCCTTGGTTGAAAATCAAATTGGTTTAGGGTATTTAGGAACTTGTGCGACGGCATTTGAAACTTTTCAATAATTGGATTTGAAAATTGATTTCTCTCAAAACTTCAAAAAGGGTCCGATCGCACAAGTCTATCTTCTTCTTCATCTGCAGTTACAGTCATGTCTAATCAAAAAGGAAAATCAAAAGGTTAGTATTTCTTATAAACTCTTCTTGAATCGGAACTCTGCTTTGTATCTGAAGGTGAGTCATTAGGCTTGTTTGAGTCATTGATTAAATGAAAATGGTGCTTAGAAGGATTATTGTTGAAATCGAAAGAAGTTTAGGGTTTATAAGGTTTAACAGTGTTGATATTGGCTGGAAACATTGATCGAAACCCCTAGTTTTGGCCAGAAAACTTGTTTTGAAACCCTAGATAGTTGCCGGAAGTTACAGGTCTTGCCGGAGAAGACAACCGGAGACGGCGAGTGAACCACACGCGCCGTCTGAGTGAATCGCACAAGTCGGGATGGACGTTTTTTTACCTTGAATTTTTAAATGAAAAGTCTGTTTTGCCCCTGTGTTTATAAGTATTGTGCGACTGAAATTTTTCTTTGACTTTCGTTGACCAGATCTTGTGCGATTGACCTTCGTTGACCAGGTTTGTGCGATTGACTTATGTTGACCAGGTCTTGTGCGTTTGACTTTGTTTGACCGAGTCTTGTGCAATTGACTTAGTTTGACTTCTGTTGACCAGACGTGTACGTTTGGCTTGTGCAATCCTATTTATTTTTGTTTAATCAAAACTTTTTACTTAATTACAATATTGCCATCGCACAAGTGATGCCTGATCGCATTAGGCATTTTAAATCGCACAAGTCCTTGTATTTGGGCCTGATCCATTTTATTTGGGCCAGCTTTTGAAATGTTACATCTGTTAACTGTTTCATTATGATTTGTGATTTTTTTTTTTAAAACAGAATACAATTATGTGTTTTATTTTTAAAGATTCTATAATTATTATGAAACAGTTGACTTAGTTTGACCAAGTGTACGGTCAAACTCGGAATCTTAGATGTTAACATATATGTGCCCACATTAATTCGTCTTTTTTGGTGCAGATACAGGAAAGAAAGCGACAGGTTCTCATGTTCCAGCATGGGAGAAGACAATGAACGTTGCCTGCTACTTATCAGATCCTCCAAAGGGTTTTGAGATTTACAAGTCAATGATCGTGGGTCTAAATACTTGCAGATTGGCTCATTCACTTCGGGAGAATCCTGTTATTCGTGAAGACTTGATCAAGGATTTCTGGGATAATGCGACAGCGAAGAAAGGAGACACAGTCATCAATTCAAAGGTTCAGGGAACAGAGGTTTCAATCAGTGAGCAAGATGTTCATGGGGTTTTGCTATTTGGTGATGCAGATGATGATCCCGTAGAGTATTCGAAGGAAAAGGTCATGGAGGTTTTAGTGAAAATGAGTTATGAGGGAGCGTCTCCTCCTCCCACAATTAAAAAGTTGTTGTATCCATACTGGAGATTTCTGGCTCATATTTATCTAGTATGTATCAGTGAGAACAAGAGCGGTCTCGATAAGCTGACGTTGAAGCAGACATCTGGAGTGGTTTCAGTAGTTGAAGGATGGAGATACAACTACTTAAAGAGTGTGTTTGATGATATGTTGGTAAATGTAAAAACATTAAATGAGAAGTATTGGTACAAGTTCCCTAGATTTGTGAAGATGATCTTAGAAAAGAAATATCCAAAGTTGTCGATTACAGAAAAAACTTATGATGTAAAGATGATGAATCACTTGGTATTGACATGGCTGAATCAAAAGTCAAGAGATAATGTTGGGATAAAGTATCAAAACAAGCGAAAGTTAGAGAAGTCTGGGGTTTTTGCTGAGATTCAAGAAGAGACACCGACTTAGATAAAGGCCATTGTAGCTGAAGAGCATGATGTAGAAATAATTGAAGCTCCTGTTGGAGTACAAGAGCCAATTGAGAACGTAGATTTGACTGGTATTAAAAGTGAGGAAGATATTGCAGATGATAAAATGGTTGATGATGAAGAAGGAGACGAGAGTGTTGATGAAAGTGAAACAGAAATAGAGACACTTGCTGAGGGCCTCACAGCAGAAACTGAAGATGTTAATGAAACAGTTCATATGAGCCCTCTGACGGGTGGTCCGTAGGACAACCCTTTATGATGTTAAAAGACAAGTTTATCCCTCATTTAAGTGTGTAATTATCTCGAATTAGATAACTACTGTTGCTTATGTCTCAGGTGCGGTTTGGCGGCTTAAAGTGAAGAAAAATGCAGCTTTGGAAGGTTTGAAGTTGAACGGGTCGCGCGTGGAACAAAAGTTGAAACAAGGCACAAAAATCAGGTTGTCACCGTAAATTACGGTCCCACCGTAATTTACGGTGGACCTGATTTTGGCCTGGATCCCACCGTAACTCAGACACATCCTACCGTAACAATATTATTTCCACCGTAACTTACGGTGGAGCCGTAAGTTACGGTGGAGTCTGCGGAAACTTTGTAACTGCCATCATTAAGTCGGTTTTTTTGTGTCTTTTCACCTATTCTCATCATTGGTCGGTTAGAGAACACACAAGGGGCGATTTTGGCTGTTCTTGCTTGGTTCTAGACAATTTCTAACATTCGGTTTGTGTATTCGATTCGTATGAACATTGAATTTGTTGCTATGATGATTCACCAAGCTATGTGTGGCTAAAACTTTCGGTGATCATCTTAGGTGAAGGTTTCTCTTGAACTTTTGTGTGTTTATTTCTGAATTTCTAGAATGATAACTTGTGTTGCTTGATTATCATGGTGTATGCATAATTGTTTGTAGCTTGTTAATTGATAGTGCAATTTCTAGTCTCAATCGTACGTTCTTGGTGCCGTTGGCAATCGAGATATCACGGGAAGGGTTAGGGTTGGTTATTGATTAATTGATCATCGGGAAACAACCTCGTGTTTATATAATCCGAGTACTTTGTTCCCTTTTATCACTTCGATTATTTATGCACGAGTTATGTCTATGTAACTCTTTCTAGTTGGAATTTCACACAATTGCTAAAAGAAACTGAATCCTAAGATGGTCATTGTTCTCTCCTAATCTGTTTTACAACCAACATTTGATTTGAAGTTAATTAGTTATTAATTTTAGTTTTCTAAAACAACAATCCAAATCATTGATCTTTATTTTCTGCAAATTAGGTTAATTGTAGTTTAATTGCAAAGCTATATAATTGACATATTTTCCACATACTCCCTGAGTTCGATACCCTTTTACCACTATCTATAGTTGTTATTGGGATTAAATTTGCGTGTACCACGACAAGCACGTCAAATTTTGGCGCCGTTGCCGGGGAGTAGTGCGCAACGTGTGTCAGTTTGTTAGTTTTGCTTTGTTATTTTCGGATTTACACTGGTGTGTTTAGTGTGCAGGTTCTACAGGTGCATGCATACTAGAGGCTCTCACAAAGCGTCACCATTGTCATTTGATCCGGAGATCGAACGAACGCTAAGGCAAAACAGAGTTTTATTACGAGAAAACAGAATCATCGGTTCACCCACTTCACCCATTACACCAAGAAATATCATGGACGAAACACAAGTACCACCCACAACGGGTCAAACGACCTCGTCATTTATACCTACTTCCACACACCCATCACCAAACACAACCATACCTAATACCACTACAATTCCTACTCCACCTCATGACACTACACCAACTAACACCACACCACCAAACACTACTCAAGTCGAACCTAGTCTTACTTTTAGCCCATCTACTACGATTCCACCACTCACTCATTTCTTCCCAGTTTCGGGTCAGTCATCTTCACATTATTCAATACCCCAAGGTTCAACGGTCGTTCATGCAACTTCAACATTTAGACCATCAAACCAGTCGGGTTTTCAATACTCGACCATTCCATTTGGGCAAACTTCGGGTATACGGGGAGATGGATATGAGGAAGGATACGAAGATTTTGAGGGTTATGATGAAGATGGGTATGCTTATGCTTATGGGGGTGATGGTGATCAAGGAGAGTTCGGTTATGTGCAAAGTCAATCTCAAGGGATAGCAAGTGTTGGTGGAATACCGCAACAACAACTCATACCACAACACATTAGGCCAAGGCCACAAGGGCCACCAATGCAACGCCCTATTCCATTGCAACAAGTTCGGCCACAAAATGTACAACCACAATTTCAAAGGCCAATTCAACAACCACCGATGCCACAACAACAATTTCAACCCCCGTTCGTACCACAAGGGCATATACCAAGACCTATGGGTCCTATTCGTCCAAGGGGTCGATTGGGTGTTCCAAGAAGGCATCTTAGGGAACAAGCACGGGGAATAGAAGCACATTTCAGGCCGATAATTACTCAAAACCCTTCACCGGTGGTTATCCCTCACAACAACCAAGGGAGAACCTTTGAAGTCAGAACAAATTCTTTGCAAAGTTTGCCGAAATACAAAGGGCTAGCAACGGAGGAACCGTATTTCCATTTAGAGGCCTATGACTCAATTTGCAATACTTTTGGGAGTCAAGGTTTTTCGGCCGATGATGTCAAGTTGGTCTTATTTCAGTTTTCTTTGGAGGACAAGGCAAAGAAGTGGTTCTACACTTTGCCTTCAGCATCTATTTATACTTGGGCGGAGATGCAACAAATTTTCTTAGACGAATTTTATACCGCCCAAAAGACTAATGATGCTAGAAAGGGGTTGAGGAGTTTCCAACAACAACATGGTGAAATGTTCCATGAGGTGTTTGAACGATTCAATATGATGATAAAGAATTGCCCTCACCATGGGATTGAACTTTGGGAGTTGATGAATGCCTTCCACGAGGGGTTGAGTGCCGAAGATGCTCGTGATTTAATGTCCATTACCGGTGGGACTTTTGGCACAAATTATGAAAATGATGATTGGGAGTTCTTAGAGAATATGGCAATTACCTCAAAAAGAAAAGCTCAACCATCGAGGAGAGCGCGACCGGCCATTGCCCGACCTCAAGTGCACGCAATAGATGATGGTAATGTTCAAACTACTAACCAAATTTATGATGTTTGTGCTTTGTGTAATGAAATAGGTCATGCGGCTGAAAATTGCCAAGGAATGGTGGAAGGGCAATATGAAGAGGTTCATGCGGTTCAAGGTCAAGGAGGGGGTGGTAGAAATTTCAACAACATGAATTCTAATACCTACCACCCCGGGTTGAGGAACCACCCAAATTTTCGGTATGGGAACCCTTCAAATCAAGCTAACCCGAATTTCCAAGGAAACCAAGGATTTCAAAGGCAATATCAAACGGGTCAAAGCTCTTCAGGTGGAAATGAGATGATGGAGATGTTGAAGGCGATGCAAAGTGAAATGCAATGAATGAACCAACGTGATGAGGTTCGGATGCAAAAGGACGAGGTTCGTGACAAAAGCATCCAATCGTTGACCACTCAAATGGGTCAACTTGCAAGTGACGTGGCAATATTGAAGAAAGCAAAAGGTCAATTACCAAGTGACACGGTGACAAATCCCAAGAACACAAAAAGCATTAACATCAATGTGGTAAGCACCGTTCCAAATACTAAATTTAATGAAACATTGCTAACTTCTTCGTATCAAGTGAATGCAGGTTTGGAAAAAGATGCCGAAGTCGAGAATGATAAAGAGTATGAAGCGCCAATCGTGCCTATCCGTGTGGGAAAATTAAAAATCCCTCATGCATTATTGGACTACGGGGCAAGCACGAGTGTGCTACCAAGCGATCTATACGATATGTACGACTTTGGTCCACTTGAAGGTATAGATACCATGGTGAGCTTGGCGGATAGAAGTTGGAGGCGTCCACGGGGAATGGTTAAGAATGTTAAGATTCAGTTGGGAGAGTTTGAATACCCGGTGGATTTTCTAGTTTTGGACTATGCTTCTACTAACATGGCAGCACAACAAAGGGTAATCTTAGGTCGACCGTTTCTATACACAGCAAATGCTCAAATTAATTGTAGAGATGAGATTATTACCATGACCGAAAAGAACCGTAGGTTGTACTTTGATGTTCAAACTAGAGTGATTAGTTATGAGTCCATTGAGAGGAAGGGTGGTGAGTCTAGTGATTGTATGAAAAATGTGTTTCAAAGAACGAGAAAAAAGCACCCACCGGACCTTGAAGAAACACATATGGGTTCAAGCAGGAGTGTATTTGATTATCCACCGAGTCAAAATGAGACGGATGCAGTTTGCTCAATGGCACAATGTAGTGATGGAAGTGATAGGAACCGTTTCTTTGAGCCACCTTAAATGGGGGTGGCACGGTCTGGCTGAAGACTCGAAACTTAGCGCTGCTCGGGAGGCAACCCGGGGTTTTATATTGATTTTGTTGTTTTTATTTTTCTATGTTTCAGGGCCATGGCGACATTCAAGTGTGGGGAAGATGTACGGATATTTGTGTGAAGGTGGTGATAGAAAGTTGGGTTATCTACAACATCTGTTGTGGCAAACTTCACCAGGTCAACGTACTCTTTCCTTAGTCTTGTTGTGTTCTTTAGCTTTGAAATATTGGTAGTTAGTTGTTTGCTTTTGTTTATGGTTGGGAGGTTTGGGGGTGTATTAGTTTAAGGTTTTGTTTGGGTTGGTGCGAGTTGGTGGTGTCATGTTTTAAAAAGAAGAAAAACATAAAAAAATATATATAAAATGAAAAATCCAAAAAAAAAATAAAAATTTGGGGTTTGAGTGTTTAAGTGTTTGTTGATGTTGAATGAATTTTAGTGATCAAAGCCTCCTAAAACCATACATTGGGGTCAATGTATCCCAAGTGTGGGGACGGGGGAATTTTTGAAGATTTTGAAAACTTTTGAGTCAAGCAAAACATTGTGAGAATTTGAACACCCTAGATTAACCCCAAATTGATGCACCGGCAACCCTTGATATCTTCTTATTCTTGGTGAGAGTTGAAGCCACACTTGTACATAAATAATGCTTATCTTTGATGAGAGTGGCTACGGGTGGGGGTGCGTTAGAACTTGTGCTTGAATGCGGTTCGAGGCCTTAGTTGAATATGAATGCGAAAAGGATAAGGGCATCTAGGTAGCCTCGTCTTTAGTGTGTGTGAGTGTGGGATTTGGGGGGTTGGACCTCATAAGTTATATATATGAGCATGGTTGCGAGAGGGGCGGGGGTTTGGACATTTAGTTACCAATTTTGTGCCTAAAAGCCTATTGTTTGTTACCCCTAGCTACTTACTTAAAAACTTACCCAAATTTGACCCGGTCTTATAGTGTTAGTAATAGTAGTAGTAGTGTTAGTAGTATGATGTAGATATGTTTGAAGCTTTATTGTATGGTTGCTTGCTTTGATTTAAAAAAAAAAGAAAAAAAAATCAGAAAAGAAAAAGAAAAAAAAAGGGAGAAAAAGCAATGAAAAATGAAAAAAAGAAAGGATGTTTAGTTGTCTTGTACATAGTAGTTTAGATTGGTAGTTGTTAGTTTGTTTTATTGTGTAATAAAAAGACCGGGTTAAATTTTCGCTACTTCATATATATTCCATTTCCTACCCATACACCTAGCCACGTTACAACCTTGAAAGTCCCTTTGATTTGCATTCATGTTTGGCACTTGTTAGGAGAATGATCGATTTAGGTACAAGCCTATAATTGTGCAACCGCCCGTTAGCCTTTGTGTGTCTAGCTCATATTGCTAGTGCTTACTTGTAACCGAGAGGAGAGACATAGTGAGGGGTGCATTAGTTGGGTGTTAAAAAGGGGTTAGTAAAAGGATTGCTTGTTTTTGCTTGGCTTACATTGATCACTTGTTGAGAAATTGATTTGATGAGTTGCTTGAGACAAGCAACGGTTAAGTGTGGGGATGTGACGGGTGGTCCGTAGGACAACCCTTTATGATGTTAAAAGACAAGTTTATCCCTCATTTAAGTGTGTAATTATCTCGAATTAGATAACTACTGTTGCTTATGTCTCAGGTGCGGTTTGGCGGCTTAAAGTGAAGAAAAATGCAGCTTTGGAAGGTTTGAAGTTGAACGGGTCGCGCGTGGAACAAAATTTGAAACAAGGCACAAAAATCAGGTTGTCACCGTAAATTACGGTCCCACCGTAATTTATGGTGGACCTGATTTTGGCCTGGAGCCCACCGTAACTCAGACACATCCTACCGTAACAATATTATTTCCACCGTAACTTACGGTGGAGCCGTAAGTTACGGTGGAGTCTGCGGAAACTTTGTAACTGCCATCATTAAGTCGGTTTTATGGTGTCTTTTCACCTATTCTCATCATTGGTCGGTTAGAGAACACACAAGGGGCGATTTTGGGTGTTCTTGCTTGGTTCTAGACAATTTCTAACATTCGGTTTGTGTATTCGATTCGTATGAACATTGAATTTGTTGCTATGATGATTCACCAAGCTATGTGTGGCTAAAACTTTCGGTGATCATCTTAGGTGAAGGTTTCTCTTGAACTTTTGTGTGTTTATTTCTGAATTTCTAGAATGATAACTTGTGTTGCTTGATTATCATGGTGTATGCATAATTGTTTGTAGCTTGTTAATTGATAGTGCAATTTCTAGTCTCAATCGTACGTTCTTGGTGCCGTTGGCAATCGAGATATCACGGGAAGGGTTAGGGTTGGTTATTGATTAATTGATCATCGGGAAACAACCTCGCGTTTATATAATCCGAGTACTTTGTTCCCTTTTATCACTTCGATTATTTATGCACGAGTTATGTCTATGTAACTCTTTCTAGTTGGAATTTCACACAATTGCTAAAAGAAACTGAATCCTAAGATGGTCATTGTTCTCTCCTAATCTGTTTTACAACCAACATTTGATTTGAAGTTAATTAGTTATTAATTTTAGTTTTCTAAAACAACAATCCAAATCATTGATCTTTATTTTCTGCAAATTAGGTTAATTGTAGTTTAATTGCAAAGCTATATAATTGACATATTTTCCACATACTCCCTAAGTTCGATACCCTTTTACCACTATCTATAGTTGTTATTGGGATTAAATTTGCGTGTACCACGACAAGCACGTCACCCTCCTCATATTGAGCCTGTTACTACGACGGAAACTGTTGTTGATCATTCTCAAGAAGATCCTACCGCTGATCTTCCTCCTAGGAAACGTAGCAGAAGAGATCCTAGGATCAGCGGTGAGGTAAAGGCTGAAGTTCAGACAACCACAGAGACATCTAACCCCATTGGTGACACACAGCCTAAAGTTAATTACATACCCACTGAATTAAGCCCTGCAATAATTGAATTTATGGCTAATGAGAGAGCTGCTATGTATATGCCGGTTCCTAAGCCAGGTGAAGGTTCAAGCAGTGGCCCATCTGATGCTGATGTTGTTAGGGCTGCCGAGCTACTGCAAGCTGCTGCTGTTCAAGTTGAAGCAGCAGCTAAGTTAAAACAAGTTAAAACCCCTGAAACTGATGAAACTGCAGAAAGTTCTGATAGTGAAGGTTTGTTTGAAGAAAATGAGACAACAATTCTGATGCGAAGAATCTCTACTCTTGAAGAAGACAAGATATTCAAGGATGCACAGATTGCTAGTCTTATGGAAGAATTAGTGGTTAAAAATCAGAAGATAAATGAATTGGAAACTAATCTGGGAGCCCTCAGTGCTATAGTTATGGATATGAAGCAGAAACTTGAAGGAAAATTTCCAAAGGAGTTTGCTGATCCACCAAAGGAATCCACTGCTGAAGAGAGAGAGAGAGAGAGAGAGCAGAGGAAAGAGCACGAAGATGCCATGAATAGATATTATGAAAGTACTCCTCGTACAGCAAATCAAAAGCCAAGAAAGAAAATGGTTGTTATGAGGAATGTGGGGGCTGAAAGGAACTTGCAGTTTGGTGACAAACTTGACAGGTATGTTATTACCACAGAGAAGAGTAAAAAGGGGAACAGATCGGGTATTAAAAGCTGGCATATAATGATGAAAAGGAGATGTTCATTGTGCTGAGGAAAAATGGTGAAGTGGAGTATTATGCTAATTCTGAAGCATTCAACTCTTGGACACCAGTTGATTTAAGGGAACTGAGCAATGCAGGATTTCATGATCAAGTTAAGAATCCAAATTGCAAAATTGGGGTTAACTTCTTCAACAGACTGCATAAACAGGCAAGAGTCAATTTTAAAGACATGAAATTGGCAGAGTCTACTATTGAAGAGGATGATGAAGTGTTGGATCCTGCAACAGGGAAGCCATATAAGATAGTCAAGTGGCCTGCAACAAAATAGACGAATACGGTGCCATTGTTGAAGGAGCTTCCTGATAACACGCTGAAGAACTTCCAGTTTTGGATGTATGATCCTATTTCTGGTCAAGCTGTTATTGTGTGTGACGATGCTGAATACAGATTTATTGATACTCGAGACTTGATGTGTTCCGGTGAAAATGACATCAATCTCTTGGCAAAGTCACAGATTCAGAGTGATCCTCTGTACGAAGTTTGTGCCAAAAGCTGGACAGGAGCTGTGGCCCAGATCATAAACTTTAAATTATGGTCAGGGCAGCGTACCAGGGTAAAGACACAGCTGTTTGGCCCATATGTTGGAAGAAATATACCGATCTTACCAGAATTGCAGAAGAAAAAGAAGGTGCAAGCTAAGAAGCAGAAGAGAAAGCAGCAGTGAAGTCAAGGACGCCAAGCCAACACAAACCTAGGGGAATATTGTAAGGGCATAAGCTAGTGTAGGTTTGCGTCTGTCTTGGGTTATTTTGTAACGGTTGGATTCTAAACAATTAGTGGATTTGTTTATATGTTTTGGGGTCGATGGGGTATGAGCTTGGCCCAATGTAAAAGGATCTCCTATGTAACTATAAATAGGGGAGTCCTTAGTCGATAATGGTTGTTGATTCATTGGCAAACTTTTGTAATCTTGTGCGACCAAGAATACCAGACGAGTCTTGAATTCGTGTGTTCTTGGGTTTGAATCAATACAATTTGCTATTCAATCTTCTACATCTCACTTGTAATTCCGCTACTTGTTTGGTGTTTGATATCCGATTGTAGTGTTTTGGGACTTAGAGTCAAATGCAACTAAACCAAGTTAAAACGTGTAGGAACCCTAGGTCTTGCATTTATCGAACTAGGCGTGAACCTTGTTCTCCATTATAGTTTTAAAATCAAGAAATCAATTTTGCAATATTTTGAGTAATTCATTTTAGTAGTTAATAATAAATTGGTTAGTTCAATCTGACACTTCTTTCAAACAACCAAACAACAAAATAATCATAACTTGCAAGCTTCATAAAGTGTTTCAAAATTAATAATCAACTGAATCCTTCCACAGACTAAAGACTCTTTGTGGTTCGACCCCTGACTACCGCTAGCTAGTAGT
The DNA here is from genome assembly GCA_030545235.1 of Helianthus tuberosus. NCBI lineage: Eukaryota > Viridiplantae > Streptophyta > Magnoliopsida > Asterales > Asteraceae > Helianthus > Helianthus tuberosus. The sequence continues at coordinate 57,511,768 of CM060411.1, read as the reverse complement.
TTGAGGTAATTTGAGTTTATAAATATTATCTTTGACCAGGGCGCGACACTCCTATCAGTTCTTTACGATTAGCGTACTTGATTAATGGCGATGTTCTACTATAGCTAAATTTCTTGGAAGCTGCGGCTTCTTGTTGTTTTTCATTGGTAGTAATGTTAATGGAAACTGGAGTTTGAGCAGGAAATATGAGAAAAATTGATGAATTTGCATCCCTTTGATGTGTTGTTAATGGAGTTTAATGGTATTGGCGGTGTTGTTAAAGCCAAGATTCCCGAAGTGAGTGCCATCGTCTGCTGCTTTGGGGTTTTACAAGATTGTACAGAAATGAAGAATTAGTTGATTGACACTTGGTTTGAGATAACTTGATTGTGTTATTACTTTTATTTTGCCACTAATTCTTTGATTCTTAGTCATATGGTTTTGTTGGAGATCAATTTCATATGTGGTTGGGTGGTGGTGGTGGGTAGTGGTTGGAGGTGGTGGCCGGAGTAGGTAGTGATGGTAGTGGCAACTGGTTATGGTGGTGGGCTCGGTGGTGATGGTTGTGAGGAGGGTGGTAGGAGGTGGAGAGTGAAAGATTACCAAAATACTCATTGGCCTAATGGTCAAACTGGTCGGTACTTGACAAAAGGATGCAAACTGAAGTGAATTGGAAACCATAGGGACGCAACTTTCCATTTTTGCAAAACAGGGACTTAAGTTGATTTTTGCCCCATACCACATAGATGTAAATTACACTTTACTCTTTAATTAATTTATAGCATTTTATATTAGAGCCAAGTTTCTTAGGAGTTCACTAAATATATTTAATAAGGTTATGGTAACCACAAAAATAAGAATAACAATAATCATACGATTGATAATAATAACACCAGCAAATAATTATTATTAACTGTTTGGAAGTGTAGTGATCAAATGAAGAATAAGACCATTATTTGTTGATCCTAATACAGAATTACAATTACTTGTTGTAGATTTTGTTGAGCGGACGATGAATCTTTTAGACGTTAATAGTTCTACACACCCGTATAACTACAAATGTTATGCGTTATTTTATTTATGTGCAAAGTACAATGTTATGACTCCGTATAATTTGCTTCTTGTTGTTGAGCTAAAATGTTTTGTGCTATCGAAACATCTTTAAGACTTTTGCGAAGTGCCTTGTTTATTAAAACCTTTTAAATTTTTTTGGGGAAATACATCTTTTATAATATGATTTTGGAAACTTTATAAAGCTAATTTTGTGCCATGGTATGTTTTTACTTATTTTGGGATTTCTATACATGGTGAACAAACTTCGGGTGTGAGATTGGATTATAAGTTCACTCATGCGGCCATAGAACCCTATTTTCATAGATAGGATATATGGATACCAAGTCAACTACATATAGAAGTACCACAAGCATGTCATCTCAGCGCCAATGGCATAACACCATCCATGACAGTGTGATTAGTTCACGGCGTCTTCACTTTGTTATCTGATTATATGCTCGTGGGGGAGCTTTTGAATTATTTATGCTCGCGCGAGAGCCTTAAGATTATTTGGGATGTATACGGAAGCATCTTATTTTCATAGATAAGAGATATGGATACCAAGTCAACTACCTATAGAGGTACCACATGCATATCATTTTAGCGCTAATGGCATGACACCATCCATAACAGTGTGATTAGTTCACGACGTCTTCACTTTGTTATGTGATTATATGCATGTGGCGGAGCTTTTGAATTATTTATGCTTGCCAAAGAGCCTTTAGATTATTTGGGATGTATATGGAAGCATCTTAGAATTTGATTTTGATATGATTATTTTGTGGTTGAGTGGTGTAGTGCTATACACGCCTTCCGATTTTAGATGCACCGGAGTCGTAACCCATGTATCATTAGGATATGTGAGGTATGATTTTGGCATCCATGGTGTGCATTGTGGATATTTTGTTTTATAGGGTACTCGGTATTATTAAACCTAACCCCTTACTACTTTTGCCTAATATAATGTTGATGCTAGTGTATATGGTGATTATTCGATGGGGAATCTTTGATTCTAAAATTTTATTTCTTTTATTATTCACTTTCAGTATTATATTCATCTGTTGTATTCTACATCCACGCATTAGGCCATGAGTTCAACCACATTCTTCTTTTCGTGGCAAATAATCAGGGTTGATTTGGGTTGTGTGTAGATAGTATTAGACAAATAATAGATATAAGCTAGATCATATGATTAGTTTAGTATGGATATAATGCAAGTTATGTAATATTTTTCGATTATTATTCCCTATCCTAAGTTGAGGCGGTTACTTGTATAAACCCCTCATGTATATATACAAATTATGTATGTAACAATTTACTCACCAATTCAATTCAAGAACAAACAACAATTCTCTGACATTCTGTTAGCAAATTCGAATCAATTCCAATAAAGTGGTATCAGAGCCACCGATCCGCAATCACAGATCTCACGGTCATTTAGAAAATTATCATCATCAAAATTCAAATTATACGATCTCAAATGACATCAAAACATGACAACAAATGGAGGAATTCAAACCCAGATTCCCAAATTACTGGGACAGAATTACTACCATTGGCATATACAAATGAAAGTCCTACTAGAATCACAAGATTTGTGGACGATTGTGGAAGAGGGTTACACGGAAGTCGCTTCCGGAGCACCAGAGAATGAACAGAATGTTTATAAGGAGAAAGTCAAAAGAGACAAGAATGCACTGCATATTATGTTTCAGGCGGTAAACGAAACGGTGTTTGAACGTATTGCAACATGCAAAACGTCTAAAGATGCGTGGGAAGTTCTGCACAAGGCTTACAGGGGTGAAAACAGGGTAAAAACGGCAAGACTTCAAACCCTAAGATGTGAATTCGATAATTTAAGAATGAAAGAAAGTGAAACTGATGTGTGCAAAATGCAACATATAAATTACATTAAATGTGGCATAAAACTAACCCTTTTTTAGTACTAATGTTGGAAAAAGTGTGTTTTTGTCTTCCTTTTGTATTTTCAGGATTAAATGAGCTCAAATGAACAAAAGAAGCAAAAAGGAAGCTAAATCTATAATAAATACAAGAAAATGAATAAACGTGGCATGCCCGATGTCACACCCCAACATATGGCGGAAACATCGGAATGAGACGAAAACTAGATTGCAAGAGACTTCATAACACTATGTGACAATATAAATTAAATTCCAGTTTCATTACAATGCTAACTGTCATACAAAGATTTAAATAAACGACAACATTGTTTCAATAACATAACATCGAATTACAATTTAATCTAGGTGTGTATCTAAGTCCGCCTAAATTGCATTTCTTCTCAACATCATCTTGTCTATCGAACCTGCAACATGTATTAAAATAGAGTTCAATGCAAATGCAAATGCAAAAGCAAAGGCGAGTATACAAGTTTTGATACATAGCATAAAAATGGTTTAAAATAGTCTAAGGCTCGTATCCAACATGAATCACAATATGCAAGTTACTAGTATGTCGTAATGGTGTCAAGTATATGTTCAAACCCAAGAATCCAATGCGTTAAAATAGCCTATCCCCGGATAGAATAAAGGGAGGTTAACATGTTTGACTTAACAATACCCCAAGAATCGTGGGCAGTGCATTACCCCTATAGCGCTATAATTGTTAAGGTGTGCTAGCAAAGTTAATGAGCATATATCAACACAAATAGTTTACGCAGCATACGAGATTAACAAGCATCAAATTGTTCAAAGTTTCACTCCCAATAGTCTAGCTGGAGATTAACATGTTTCAATATGGATAGAGAGTGATTCAAATAGTTTCAAGTGTTTTCGTGTTTTACATAGAATACATGTTGCACCCAAAAGTGTTTAAAAGTAAAATGGGTTTGAGTATACTCACATTGGTTGCATATAGGAATCCCTTGAATTATCGCACGAGTAAGGATCGAGAAATCCAAGAGAACGAACAAGAGCGATTATCCTAGATATGGAATAACGATCTAATTATTTATTTATAAATTAATAAAATTCCAAGTCTTGAATTGTTTCCCTAAGTTAATTACACCTTTAATTATTTACAATTTATAAACTAAACTTATTAATATTTCATGTTATAAAAAAATTAATATAAAACATTAATTATTTAGTTTTATAATTAAATTTTGTAGTTTTGAAGACATCGTATATCATCTTGACAAAACATGTCAGAAAGTATTACTATATGATAATAATAAAAGTGAATTAACAGTTGTTTTATAATATGATAATAACCTACTATTAATACAATAATAATAATTATGAGAAAATGGTATCGAGTACCGGTACCGGTATCAAATTTATCAAATCGGGTGTATTTTCGGTACCTGTTCGACACCGATATTCACCGGTTTTTACTCTCAATTACCGGTGTCGTACTAGTACCGACCGTTACCAAACCGTACCGTACCAGGTATATTTGATACAGGTACCCACTTTTGGGCCTATATATTAAAAATAGAATTAAATCAATAGTAACATCACTAAGTGATGAGCAAATGGTATCAGGTACCGGTACCGGTACCGGTATCAAATTTAGCAAACCGGTTGTATTTTCGGTACCGGTTCGGCACCGGTATTCACCGGTTTTTACCCTCAAATACCAGTGTCGTACCAGTATGACCGGTACCGAACCGTACCGTACCAGGTATATTCAGTACCGGTACCCACTTTTGGGGATTTCGGTAACGGTATTTTCGGTACCGGTTGGTACCGAGCTCATCAAATCCTGTAGCAACGTAACAATGCAAGTAATTGCACCGTTTAGATTACTTTTCATACACACAGTAAGTAAATTGTATTTCATTTGAATGAGGTTTTATATACACAACTTATTTCGCTTCCTTTTTTGTCTTTTTCTGTAATGAATGAATTATAGCATGTAAAATTAACTTGGATATTTAGATTATTGATAAGCAAATCGTATCAAATCCTGTAATCAAACCGGTATCGTATCGGTACCAAATTTACTATACCAAATCATTTTCGGCACCAATTTGGTACCCACCTTTTGGCGTTTTCAGAATCGTTACTTTCGGTTCAACACCGGTCTAGCATCATACCTGTATTTATTGATTTTTACCTTCAAATACCATACCATACCGTATTGTACCGAGCATTTTCGGTGCAGGTACCTAATTTCGATGATTTTCCGGATCGGTACTTTCGGTGCCGTTACCGGTACCGAGCTCATCCATATTTTAACGTGTTAGCACCGAAATAACTGAACTGAAAACAACCGAATTTCCAACGTGTAGGATGTGTGGGGTCCTATTATTATATATTAGGTTATTTAAAATCTTTTTTTAGAACGGAGTGACTATCCTTACCATGTCATTTTTATTTATTTTTTGATATTCGGTAGCTGCTTGCCGTTGCTGACACGCGTTTTGCAGTCATTGGGTCCCCGCCGCAACGCGCGGACTTAAAATCAACTAGTTTTAAAGAATTGTTAAATTACAATATGAATGGTAACTTAATTATGTACTTCAACTGGTTGTTTTATAAATTTTCAATTCACATCAAGCAAAATCATTGTTTTGATACCCAATAAACATGAACCGATTCATTAATTTGATCATTTGATAAAAATTATTATTTTATCAAAACAAGGGAATTAAACAAAAAGGAAAAATGAAGGGTTTTAATAACCAAAAAAAAATAAAAAATAAAATAAGCATAAACAGAACGCATGGTTATCTTCTTCATAGGATTAGGATCAAATACAAATGATCCTAATTGTAAGAAGTGTAAAAAAGATTTATAGAGTGACAAGTGTCCAATAACCTAAAAAAACCCACTACACAAAAAAACCCCACTACAAAAAAAAAAAAAAAACCCCTTAAACATCCACCATTACCAAAAACCATTATATGCTTCATAAATAGAACTGAAAATGAACCGAGTGAAGGAAAATTATACCGAACATGTACAAGAAATGCCGCGTTGAGTTCCTCTCCGGTCGTCTTCTCCGATCTCCGGCGAACTTGGTTCCACCGGTGAACTTCGGTTCCGGCGACTTCGGACTTCCGGAATTGTGCAGGTGAGTTTGGGTGGTTATTAAGGGTATACGGGGCACTCTCGGTGACCCCATGCGGTGACCCAAGTCCCCGAGCGGGAACACCGCCGCCATCACCGCGGGGACCGAAATCGGTGAGCAGGATCGGTGTGTATTAACCGATGAGGGGATCGAGGTTTAAACGGCTATATAACTGTTATACATTAAAAAAAAAAAATTCCTAACCCCTATAAATACTATCTCTTTAATCTTTTTTATTTTTCAAACCCAAAACAACTCTCACCCATTCAACTCATCTAATTTTTTAACCAATCTTTAAAAAAAATGGATTCCAAGTTCCCGTTTTTTCTCCCCTACCCGACTTTCCCGACGATGAAGATTCATCGTCAAGCGATGGTAGTTTAATTTTCTTCCAAAATCTCATCCAACAAGCGGAGCTACTAGACATGGCATCGTCTAGTAAAAAAAAATTGTCCGTCGAGATCGTGTGGGAGGCCACGAAACACTCATGGCCGATTATTTTGTCGAAAATCCAAAATTTAATGCCGATATTTTTCGTCAGAGGTTTCGTATGTCCAAGTCTTTGTTCCTAAAAATTGTTAGTGACGTGGAAGCGAATAACGAGTGGTTTCAAGAGGGCTTGGACGGGAGAATGAAGAAAAGTTTCACGGCGTTGCAAAAGGTTACTTCTGCGATTAAACAACTTGCAACCGGTAACCCACCAGACGAAAACGACAAGTATTTAAATATGGCTGAAAGGACCTCTCGTGATTGCCTTGAATATTTCTGCGAGACGGTCTGTACAATGTATGCCGGTGAATTCTTACGTAGACCAACGAGCCACGACGTTGCGCTATTGTATCAGGCTCATGAGGAGAGACATCACCTACCTGGTATGTTGGGTAGTCTGGATTGTACACACTTTGTCTGGAGAATGTGCCCCACAGAATTGCGTGGACAATATATGAGAGGCGATCATTAATACCCGATAGTTATGTTAGAGGCGGTGGCGTCTCAAGATTTGTGGGTTTGGCATGCTTTTTGTGGCCCGGCGGGTTCACAAAACGACATCAACGTGCTCCAACAATCTCCGTTATTTCTTACTCAACGAAACGGAATGTCGCCAAATTGTCCATTTCAGGTGAACGACCACTTATACAAACGCGGGTATTATCTTACTGATGGGATCTACCCTAGCTGGTCCGTGTTTGTGAAGTCTTTTCCATATCCTCACATCCCGAATGGAAAAAAGTTCAAGAGGCAACACGAGGCCGCAAGAAAAGATGTGGAACGGGCGTTTGGTGTGTTAAAGGCGAAGTGGGGAATACTAAATCGTCCAATGCGTTCCAAAACGGTGAAAAAGATAAGGTCCATCGTGTATACGTGCATTATTTTACATAACATGATTATAAAAGACGACGGAAGGGCGATAGCACCGGTACACATTCAAGATCCTCCAGTCGAACCTGTCTTCGATGATACAGCTTATGGCGAGCCCATTGACGAAGAAACGCATTGGAGACTAAAACACGATCTCGTTGAGCATCTCGGACGTTTAGATCTACCTCACCTTGAAGTGAGTTCCGACGACTAGTAGTTTGTTTTTTTATTTTTCTAGTTTGAATGTAATTTTTATTTTTAATTTAATGAAATGTCTTTTATTAAATTTTATTTAATTTTTATTAATATTTGTTTAATTTATAAACATGCATAATTACAACAAATAAAAAAAAAAAAAAAAAAGCAAGTCCCCTAAGAGAGGAGTGCCGCCATCAAATTGAGGGTGTGAGGGGAGTTAAGAGAGGAGTTGACGTGGCGCGTGCTGATTGGCCGTGCGTAAGAGAGGGGACTCCCCTAACAGGGGAGTGCCCCTCTCACCCTAACGTCGAAACAAAATATAAGATTTCGACGGAGGATTGATTTATCATAAAAGAGTATACCGTAACGAAAGAAAAGGACTCTCGTCGATTCCCGCACGGCTCCGGCTGCTTGGTTACTCCGGCAGGAACCTCGGCGACGTTCAGACGTACAAGATACGCTTCTGGTGCGTTGTTGGAATCTTCAGTAGTTGTCGGTTTGTGCAAGAAACAGAAAGAATGTTTTTGCGAGTAAAAATGGCTTCGTACGGTTCCGGTTGTCCCTTTTTTTTATCCAAAACGAGAAGAATCGTGTCCGACTCGATGAACTCCGGGCGTGATTCCAGTGATTTCTGACCTCTCCGGCGATGCTTCGAACTCCGGTGAGATTCCGACTACGGCGAATGGCTTTTGCGTTTCGTGAGAAAGACAGAGAACGAGGGAGGTGGTTGAGTCGAGATGTGTGGGTTTGTGAGGATGTAGAGATGGAATCTGGAATGGTATATATAGATGATTATGCTACTGTATGCAGCCATGATTTGGTTTTCCATTGATACAGTCTTTTGGGCGGCAACCTTGGAAAATGAGGATTTTAAAAGGAAGCATGGCTGTCTATGGTTGTTGGGCGACAAAGGTTGTTTCAAAAAAAAAAAAAAAATAATATTATTATTGATATATAATTAATGTGTTAAGAACTGTGCATCAAAACCTTTCAATTAACTACATAGTAAATGAACAATATTCATAATGGATTAAATTTGTGCTAGTCTCTGTTTCGTTTGGGCCTTCAAATGTTTTTGTAAGACCATGTTTTTGGATTAAATTTAAACTCATTTGGATTTTAATATGGAGATATTTCCAAACAGAAAGATTATTAGTCAACTTTACAAAATTGCAATGCTTAGTATAATATATGTGTATTTACAATATATACGACTTTGAAACCTTATTGGTCATTTAATAGGTAATTTAATAATAATATATAATTATTAAGCATCACTTACATGTCACAACTAAAATTGCTAATCTCAAGCGGCTAATAACTATTAGGGGTGTTCAAAAAAATCCGAATCCGAAACCGAATCCGAAATATCCGAAATTCCGAATCCGAATTATCCGAATTTTTGGATATCCGAAAATTCGGATATCCGAAAATTCGGATTCGGATACCAGTTTTGAAAAATTTCGGATAGTTCGGATATCCGATATCCGAAATGTTAAATTTTGTTATTTTTTAATTATTAATTTTATTTAAATATATATATCATTTATAGAAACCCTAGTCCCTAATTTCATTTGTTCGCTGCCTCCCTCTGCCTCCCTCAAACATCAGACCTCTAACTTTCTTTTCTAAATTCAATCTTTCAAGCCTAATCGGTTGAAATCAGACTTCCGACCACATAAGAATCGCAACAGAGGTAATAACGAAGCCGGAACCAATAGATCTGAACTCATTTTCAAAGAAGACGATCAAAAATACGCCGCCGTATGTGTGGTACTAAACGCCCGTCGCCGCTGGTGACATCCTCCTAGTTGGCCTCCGTGATTACCAGGTTGATAATGCTGATTCGTCGGTGAAGTCGATGCGGAGGATACATTCTTGATAAAATCTTGTGTATGTGATTGATGTGTTATTTTTTTCTCCATTTTGTAATATATGGATCTGTTTGGATATAGAATGGATTTGTGCAGGTGTTTAATCAAGAAGTTTGTTTTTGATTTAGTTGTAAAACATTATCTATTTGATTTTTTTTTTTTTTTTTTTTTTTGCTTTTAAGAATCTGAAATACATAGATGTGGATGTGTATGTGCAAACTTATCATTTATAGATAAACGTAGTCTGTTCTTCCATTGTATAAGATATTCATGCTTTGCTTTTGATTTGTTACTTTTCAGTTAACAATTTGCTGGATTGAAAAGATTATATTTTGTTTGATTTTTATTTTGGAACAATTATTTTTAGAATTTCGGATATCCGTTTCATTATCCGAAATTTCGGATATCCGAAATTTCGGATACGGATTCGGATAGTGAAATTTAGCTATCCGAAATTTCGGATATCCGAATTTCCGGATATCCGGTTTTGAACACCCCTAATAACTATGATGAAATTGATCGATAATAATAATAATAATAATAATAATAATAATAATGATGATGATGAAGAAGTAGAGGTTTCCATGATTAGGATCGGAATTTCAAAACGGGTAGAATTTCTGGATATCCGTTTTAGGCGGATGTTACACCCGACCCCCCGACAACATCTTCCCAAGCAAAAACAAGAGAACAGAAGGCTGAACATGCCCCGTGCTCAATGAGCACGGGGGCGTGCCTAAGTGTCTGCAGAAAAGACAAAGTTGTAGAAGCTTCTATCACCCACCACGGGGGCGTGTCCAGCAGACACGGGGCCGTGGTCAACTCTAAGATTCGCAGAATCTAGGAAAATCTTGATAGTACAGATACGATTTTGCACACGGGGTCGTGCCCAGCGGACACGGGGGCGTGGTCAACTAATGCAGACAAACTGCATTTAATGAAGAAAGAGAAGATGGGTGGACACGGGGCCGTGCCCAATGGACACGGGGCCATGTCCGGGCTTCTGTGCAGGCTATAAATAGGAGTGCTTGGCTCATTTGCAAACCATCTCTTGGCAAACCACCTCTCTCACACTTCACCTACCCACCACCACCATCACAACCCACATCCACCACCATCATCCATCATCCATCATAGATTGTGTGAGTAGTCTCGGGATCCAAGATTGATCGTAAGAGTTATTGACAATCAAAGACCATGTTTGCCTAAGTCTCTTACATCATTTGGTGAAGACAAGTGTCTAGTGTAATACTTTTTATTTTTAATCTTTTCGCACTTTTTATTTGGTTATGTATTAATGACTTTAATAACTAGTTTCTTATGTTGAAGGTGAGTCTTCCTTATCATTTGTCCGTGGTGTCTTGGCGTTATTTTACTGTCTATATAAAATAAAATATTTTCACCATTCATATCTCCACGGTCTATATGGAGATATGTTGGCTACCAGGTCGGAGTTTAAGGGAATGGTTTGGTACGAGTTTTGCCTTGTTCAGTGTATAGATCCTGCAAGGACCTGGGTCAAATTTAGTAGGACCTCCTTCAATACCCACTAGTATTGGATGGCGGGGGTCCAAACTCTTTGATCCCCTCATATGTAAGCTACTATTAAAACTTTAACCCGGCTATTTAGGATTGTATCCCTGCTGACTCAAACTACTTAGCCGAGGGTAAAGGCACCTTCAAAAGAGGGGCCTATCACATTATGCATTAATAACTTAATTAATTATCTTTCAATAATCCAACCTTTTAGGATTGTATCCTTGCTGACTCAAACTACTGGGTTGAGGGTAACGTCACCTTCAAAAGAGGGGCCAACTACAATAACTAAGATAATCTCTTAAAAAGTGCAAAAGTGCGAAAGTAATCAAAGGTTACACTAAACACGAGTCGGATCCAAGTGATTCATCTTGTCTATCTGTTTTGTTTTTATTTTTATTTTCAACATTTTTAGTTTTTATTTTCTAGTTTAAAACATTTTTCTAAACTTTTGATTAGATTAGACGTTGAGGATAAACCGGTATTAAAAGCTCTTATGTCCTTGGACGACCTCGGTATCTTACCAATACTATACTACGCTCACGATGGGTGCACTTGCCCATATGTGTGTTTGGTGTTGGTAAAATATCGTGTTTTATAAATTTAAAACTTGACTAACGTGTAAAAAGGGCTAAAAATATACATAAAAACCTATAACACCACACGCGCATCAAGTTTTTGGCTCCGCTGCCGGGGACACAAGGAATTTAGGAAAGTTAGGAATCAACGGCCTAATCGTTTTTCTTATTTTTATTTTTTTAGGATTTTTCTTAAATTTTCAGTTTCTGCAGAACTCAGCACGGGTCGTGCCCGCTGAACACGCCCCGTGCCCAATCTTTGGTACTGGCAATCCTGTTTTAAGTCAGACAGTAGCTGAACACAGGGTCGTGCCCAAGTATCAGTTACTGAAAACAGAACTGTAAGATCCCGACGGTTGGTAATTTCTGACACAAACATGAGTGATACTGATATTTTTTACTTTCGGCACTCTTATGGTACGTGGTGTCAAATATGTGGTGGCCCCCATAAAGATTTAGAATGTTATTTTCTAAATTATAAGCCTCATTATATAGACCCATTGTTTTTCTGTAGTCTTAAGAGGGGCGAAAGTAAAAATAATCCTTATCTCTCCCTCGAATGCTCTCAACCGAATCTTCTAGGGGAAATGCTTCTTGATGAATTATTTCAACCAGACGATTTAGTTCTTAATTGGTTAAAAGAACTTGAGTTGGACTTTCCATCTCAAGATGATACCCAAGAAGAATTGTTGGGATCGCATTCGAATAAAAACAACTTCGTTGTTCCCGATATTACCTCTAACTCTAGCGAAGACTTGAGCGATAAGCGTCCCTGTGTCGATTGTGCCGTGAAGGACTCCCCATCGACTTCGTTCGGTGCATACATAGACCTGAGCGATTCGGCATACACCTTCTTTAACGAGAGCCCAGGAAAGGGTTGGACTTGTCCACCTACATTTAGCATAGGAATCACCCTCACCGACAACCTCTTGCGTTCTCGTCTTAATCTAGAGCAATTAAGGTATCTCAGGCCCTTTGGGGTTGTTCCATCTAGTAAGGAACCGCCCGATCCGGATAAATTCCTTAAAAATAGACGAAACTTCATAAACAGCCTCTAGACACGGGGTCGTGTCCTGGTCGGCACGCCCCCGTGTCCACCAAAAGATTCCTTTCTGACTTTTTGTCAGAATACGGACAAAATGTGTCAGGATCCTGCCTGCACACGGGGTCGTGTCCAGCCGACACGGGGCCGTGTGCAGCGTGCTGTCGTTTTCTATAAATGCAGCTAAGAATCCTGCACATTTGGACCATTCCAGGGACAGAGATTTGGTGAGATCTTCACACATACCATCCTAGGTATTTTCTAAAAGAAGGTTCTCAACAACCAACTTGTCCTTTCCTCTCTTGTCAATTCCCTTCTTCTTCATTTTTTTTTACCTCAACACCTCCATTAGAGCTTGAGGTCACCATGATTCCAAGCTTTATTGTGATGTTTGTTAGGTTTTTGTGCAAGGAATCTTGTTAAAAATAAGTTTTACAACATAGTTTTAAGTTATTTCTGCTAAAAAAACGCTTCTTAAGTTGAAAAATAATTTGAAACTCCAAGATTGCTTGTTCAAAAACCTGCAGAAAGGTGAACACGGGGCCGTGCTCATTGAGCACGGGGCCGTGTCCGAGGTTACTGTTTCATTAAAATGAACTCTTTTCAGTTTGTTTTCGTAGAATGTCAAGCCAAAATAGTGGAACTTCGTCAGCGCATTCCAGAAACAGTTAAAGAGAGCAGAGGTCCTCAATCGAAACAACTCTCGTATGCTACGTAATGGCGTTACGTGAAGCTCTTGATGAGATGACATCGGTCGAGGAGGTCCTCATAGACCGTATAAATTATCTTACGGTGGGGTTGGAAAACAGTTTTCAAGAAATCAACCTCTTGCACCAGAGGTTGAATATTCTTGTGACGCCTCCCATGGAGCCAATCCACCCTCAAGTGGATTGGAACCTAGCACTTGGAGTCAATAATCCCACCGGATGGGATGACATCCCCGCGGAACCTCCTCTTGACGATTTGCAAGAAGTCCCGGTGGAGGTTGCGCCCCCTCAAACTAATGCAAATGAGCCCGCCTTTCTTCTCCCAAGGGAGATAGAGGAATGGCTCGCCGACGTATGAGGGACCCATGTCCGGAGGAAGGAGTTCTTCAAGCCGCATCCAACCGAGAGAATTATCTTTTCGGAAATTTTGCTAATAGAATAAACTTTAGGCTAGAACTTCTTGGTTTTGACTTCTTGTGTTTCTTTTGACCTATTTATCTAGAATTTTAACTTATTAGGATTATTATGTAACTTTCTCTATTTGAATGAATGATGGTTTTAATTAATTTGGTGTTTGGATGATGTTGTAATGGATAAAACACACTCGGGATGGTGAAGGATACCAAGGGAAACTTGAACCAGCACCCCATGCACAAAAACAGGGCCACCCGACAATTTTTCTTCATTACAGCAAGTTCAGCACGGGGCAGTGCTCATCCAACACGCCGCGTGCTCAACCATCTGCAGAAAAATGTCCAGTTCAGGTACCTGGACACGGGGCTTGCTCACTGAACACGCCCCCGTGTCCAGCCTTCTGTTACTTTGTTTTATTTTCTGTTATTGGCGATCTGAACACGGGGCCGTGCCCGGACACCACGGGGCCGTGTCCAGACGCCCAGTAACATAAATTTTAGCTTTTTCACATCTTTTTACACATTCAATCAACCTAAAAACTTATTTTTGGGGCACATTGAGGACAATGTGTAATTTAAGTGTGAGGGGGATGCTAAAACCTTGAATTTTGCAAGTCCTAATTACAAGCCTTACACAAAACTCTATTGGAACCGCTAATCACCCCAAATTTTTTTCAAAAATTTTTCATTTTTTTTACTTGTCTTGGTTTAATTTGGGAATTACAAGTTTTAAAAATGTTATATTTTTACAAATTTACAACCGATAGCGTCGTGATAAAAAGAACCAACATAAGAAAATTATGAAACGGCATGACAAATCTAGTTAAAATTTGATTATATATACTTGATCACATAAAAACCCATTCCCACAAAAAGTGATTTTTGAGCCTTTATTGAGCATACAAATACAAATCTTTAAACTAAATGCTCATTTTTCGTTTCTTGTGTGAATAGCCGCTTGGTTCTTACAACTCTAGAACTTGCCACGACGATTCATTCCCGGTCCTTACCAACTTAAACTCGAGTAAGTAAATGATGGAGGCATTAGAACTAACCCTTTTTATTTCTACACCATTATTTTTCTTTTTTTTACCACCTACCCAAAATCCCCCTAGTTAACCCCTTTGAGCCTAAACCTTTTCATTTCTTAACCCACAAAACAAACACCCTTTTACCCACCAAAACCCTTTTTCATTTTAAACCCTTTATTTTAGTAAAAAGCTCGGTTTTTCATATGACATTCCTTGAAAAAAAAAATGATGATGAAGACAAAAGAAATAAACAAACAAGTTTATCAAAAAGAACTTTGTTTGAAGAACTGCTTCATCAAAATAAAAAGTCTTACGAAAACCGACGCTTTTTACGCCTTTCGCCCTTTTCTACTAACCACTAACCCAACCACCTACCTTTAACCCAAGCCTAACCCTTCCCCAAAGCCCTCTTGATATTTACAAAGGTGTATAGTTAAAAAGGAGGAGGATTGATTGCTTGGCAATCTTATGGTAGAAGTAAGTTACATGCCGCTCTCGAGTGTTTCACAAAAATACATCTTTGGCCAAGTGTTGAGTGATCTCCCGTGAGGTATATGAACTTGTATATAAAAGGAATTTTTAAGAGGCATGTTATGCCCAAATAAATAATTTCTCTTATGTAAAGTTTTAAATAAATCATGACGAATAGAATTGTAAATAACATAAAAATAAGACCTAATAAAAATCTTGGAATCCCGACACTCTATGACAAGCCCAAAAACCTTCTCTTCTACCCGTTTCATTTGGGAATGTAAGCCACATTATAAAGAGTTTTGCTTGAGGACAAGCAAAGATTAAAGTGTGGGGGTATTTGATGTGTGCAAAATGAAACATATAAATTACATCAAATGTGGCATAAAACTAACCCTTTTTCAGTACTAATGTTGGAAAAAGTGTGTTTTTGTCTTCCATTTGTAATTTCAGGATTAAATAAGCTCAAATGAACAAAAGAAGCAAAAAGGCAGCTAAATCTAACATAAATACAAGAAAAGGAATAAACGTGGCATGCCCGACCCCCCAACAACATCTTCCCAAGCAAAAACAAGAGAACAGAAGGCTGAACATGCCCCGTGCTCAATGAGCACGGGGGCGTGCCCAAGTGTCTGCAGAAAAGACAAAGTTGTAGAAGCTTCTATCACCCACCACGGGGGCGTGTCCAGCGGACACGGGGCCGTGGTCAACTCTAAGATTCGCAGAATCTAGGAAAATCTTGATAGTACAGATACGCTTCTGCACACGGGGTCGTGCCTAGCGGATACGGGGGCGTGGTCAACTAATGCAGACAAACTGCATTTAATGAAGAAAGAGAAGATGGGTGGACATGGGGCCGTGCCCAATGGACACGGGGTCGTGTCCGGGCTTCTGTGCAGGCTATAAATAGGGGTGCTTGGCTCATTTGCAAACCATCCCTTGGCAAACCACCTCTCTCACACTTCACCCACCCACCACCACCATCACAACCCACATCCACCACCATCATCCATCATCCATCATAGAGTGTGTGAGTAGTCTCGGGATCCAAGATTGATCATAAGAGTTCTTGACAATCAAAGGCCGTGTTTGCCTAAGTCTCTTACATCACTTGGTGAAGACAAGTGTCTAGTGTAATACTTTTTATTTTTAATCTTTTCGCACTTTTTATTTGGTTATGTATTAATGACTTTAATAACTAGTTTCTTATGTTGAAGGTGAGTCTTCCTTATCATTTGTCCGTGGTGTCTTGGCGTTATTTTACTGTCTATATAAAATAAAAGATTTTCACCATTCATATCTCCACGGTCTATATGGAGATATGTTGGCTACCTGGTCGGGGGTTAAGGGAATGGTTTGGTAAGAGTCTTGCCTTATTCAGTGTATAGATCCTGCAAGGACCTGGGTCAAATTTAGTAGGACCTCCTTCAATACCCACTGGTATTGGATGGCGGGGGTCCAAACTCTTTGATCCCCTCATATGTAAGCTACTATTAAAACTTTAACCCGGCTATTTAGGATTGTATCCCTGCTGACTCAAACTACTTAGCCGAGGGTAACGTCACCTTCAAAAGAGGGGCCTACCACATTATGCATTAATAACTTAATTAATTATCTTTCAATAATCCTACCCTTTAGGATTGTATTCTTGCTGACTCAAACTACTAGGTTGAGGGTAATGTCACCTTCAAAAGAGGGGCCTATTACAATAACTAAGATAATCTCTTAAAAAGTGCAAAAGTGCGAAAGTAATCAAAGGTTATACTAAACACAAGTCGGATCCAAGTGATTCATCTTGTCTATCTGTTTTATTTTTATTTTCAGTATTTTTAGTTTTTATTTTCTAGTTTAAAACATTTTTGTAAACTTTTTATTAGATTAAACGTTGAGGATAAACCGGTATTAAAAGTTCTTGTGTCCTTGGACGACCTCGGTATCTTACCAACACTATACTATGCTCGCGATGGGTGCACTTGCCCATATGTGTGTTTGGTGTTAGTAAAATATCGTGTTTTATAAATTTAAAACTTGACTAACGTGTAAAAAGGGCTAAAAATATACATAAAAACCTATAACACCACACGCGCATCAGAAACTATAGAAGATTATTTCAATCGAACAACAATAGTAGTCAATCAATTACGTCTGAATGAAGAACGAGTTGAAGAACAACGCATAGTTGAGAAAATTCTCAGAAGCCTGACTAGAAAATACGAATCAGTCGTGGTTGCCATTGAGGAATCCAAAGATTTAAACACAATTTCCACAGAGGAATTACTTGGTATTCTTCAATCCCACGAATTAAGATTAAAACAGTATGATGATGCACCAGTGGAACAGGCTTTTCAAGTTCAAGGCAATAATTATGATAGATCTAGACAACTCGGAATGGAAAATTCAGGAAGAGGACGAGGGAAAGGGAGAGGAAGGTATAACGGATCGATTCGGTGTTATAATTGCCAAAGGATAGGGCATACGACACGTTTCTGCAACAAGCGAGAAGACAATGATCGATCGAGTAATGTTCTCCTGCACAAAGATGATACAGAAGACGAAAATGATGATACCATGTTCATGATTTTTAATGTAGAAGAAGTGGTCAAGAACGACTGCTGGTACCTGGATAGTGGATGCAGTAATCACATGACGGGCGACAGGAATCTGTTCATAAAACTGAACGAATCAGAAAGAAAGGAAGTGAGAACCGGAGATGATAAACGGTTAGAAGTTTTAGGCTGTGGAGATGTGAACATCAGAATTAAGTGTAGGATCGTTGTTGGACCCAAATGAGTCTATCAGAGGCGTTCTACTCAAAATGAAAGGCGGAAACATACATGATGAGTTGAATTCAGCGAGATATTTACTAAAACTGTCTTGTATATTGATTCTGATACGATTACAGTTCTGAAGACACTTCAACAGAGCTTCGCCGTCGGAAACACACACACTAATCTCGTTCCAAATGACATGAGATCACAACTATATATAATGTCCCTAACTACGCATGAAACATGCTTCAAACGGAAACATTTCAAACGATATTAGAATTCAAACGGAATTACCATGTGATTCCGTACGGAATTACAAGCCCTTTCTTCAAACGAAATTAGGGTCTTTTATGCGAAATTAACTTTAGTCTTGATTTCTCGATCTTCGTGTCATCATCAATGCAAGACTCGATATAAGACGAAGTCGACAGACGCATGCACCAACAGACTCCCCCTCGAATGTTGACGAGTCTTAAAGTGTCTAGTCTTCACATCTTCAGTCTTTATCAGTCCTCTCGAACTCTCTGAAGTATCTGACATTATAAAACATCCTCAAATCTTCTCTTTTCTTCTTTTCATCAGCACCAACACACTCCTTCCTTTAGGTGTCTTCAGACTCCCCCTTTCGATATGCTGGGATCGCAGCCTGGCTTGTTAAAATAACAGAGTCCTCAGGTATCGGAACCTGGCTCTCTATCATTCAGATATCCTGCACATTCTCTACCCAAAAGTAAATTTTCTGATGACCAATTGTAAAACAATCTCACCATCTAATGAACACTTGTGGATAAGATATTCAGACAATGATTTTACAATGTTAATCTCTAATGAACCACTTGCAGGAATAACATTTTGATTTCAAAAACTTTTCTCATTTCATTTCAAAACATCTCAAACAATTTTTCCCAAACCATTTTTTCATCATGTCTAGCACTTGGAATTTTGAAAATCAGCTCTTCAACACCAGTTGTCGAAAATCTTATTGAAATTTTCAAAATTTATGCTAAAACACACTGAAAATCTTTTTGGATTTTTTAATGTAAATGAAATGCAGTGCAGTAAAAAAATATTTACAAACAATATTTTTTATGAGTTTGTGTAAGAGGATCATATCAGTTTATGATAAGTCACAAGTACCGTTGAGCTTAGTTACACATTAAGAATTAAACAATTCACTTAGATTGCCGATATACTGATCCACTTAAATTTTCACACAAATTTCAACTGATTCAGGATATGAATTAGATGTATTAAGGACTTAAACTCATTCATGTGTCCCACCTCTTGAATATACTCCCGTATCCAGATCTCAATATTCAGTCTTACAGGTGAGTATACCACAGATGATATCTGTAAGGGGTTAAATTGCGAAACCGTGAGAGCTCAGGTCAGAACTTCCATTCAGCAGAGAGATGACGGCTTGACTTTTGGTGGGTCCCCTTTAGAGGATCTTTTTTACAACAGCAATGATTATCAATTTTATTGTTTCATCATTTTTGCTGAGGGCGGCGCTATATTTCAAGCAAGCAGTAAAGTATTCTCCGGGGACTAGGCCATTGCTTCCGCAAAATCAGAAGTCCCGGGATAATACCCCAGATATCACTGAGCATAAAGACCTAGTATCTCAGAAAGAGGGATCCTTCAAACGAAATTTCAGGGGTTACCTATATATTCAAGTAGTGTTCCCCACAAAATAAGCAAGTTTGAATTTAAGTTTATATCCCGAAAAAGCTTACTAAATGTATAAAAACCTATCGGCATATTATCAGTGAGACCGTTTAATACTATTTAATCATTACATTTCTTTAGCATACTGTAACTGTCTACTGATGTACTATCATTTCCTCTTCTTTGACACAAAAACTCATTTTTCATTTTATCATGTTTTTGACTTTTTCAAATTTTCAAATGTTTTTGAATTTTCTGAAAAAATTACTCCCCCTAAAATGCAAATACATTTAAAAGAAATTTGAAAACAAACTGTATAACCAGTTTGTCACTCTACTTGTACAGTTTAAAAATTGACAACATGATGTCGAATCACTTCAATTCGCCATCCACTTGGCATAAACAATCAGAACTCCCCCTCACAACAAACTATTTTCCCATTGTGATTTCAAAACACTTAAGTTTGTTTTAATCAAATGGCTTTTCCGGAAAAAAAGTTTTGTTGATTGATTTTACCATTTGTAGGTTAGGGGTTCATCACTTTGTTTTCTCAAAATACCACTTGTAAGAAAGATCCAATCAAGTTCAACCTAATGACCTTGATTAATCTACTTGTATCACAAACTCCTTTTTTTCAACCACATGGCTTACCAACCAATATCACATGTAAGTTGAATTCTCAAGATGCCGATACCTACTCCTCACTTACCAACCTGGGAGTTCCGGCAAGTTATACCGTGACCAATTTTTAATTTTTCAACAAACAATATAAGAATGATGCCGATTCATGCTCCGCGATTATCAACTTGGGAGCTCTGGCAAGTCCAGAATTTTACTGTTCATAATATGTACCATCCCAGTCACAAACCAGGGATGATACTTTACCTTGCTTCTTTGTTTTCTTCTCGTAAAATTACTTGACTCCCTTGACCTTCCTGTCAATCATTTTTCCAAAAATATGGTGTACTTTGGAGTTAAAAGCCTTTTCAATATCAAATTCTTTCTTTTCAGAGAAAAATTGATTTGAAATTTCAATTTTACCAACTTTTTGTTTAAAATTTTCAACCCTCAATGGTGGAAAATTGTCATCATCCATTGGCGGCACTGATTTTTCACTTTTAATCTCAACCTGTGGCTCCTCTGATTTTGTGGAATCAGATTCATCGCCAGAAGATAGCTCGTCTGATTTTAATGAATCAGAATCATTGCTAGAACTACCATCAGACTTCTTAACAACCCATTTTTGATTGTCAAGTTTTGCTCTTTTCTTGTAAAATCTGTTTGAACTTTCACCAATTTCAAAAATTGAATTTTTGAAAATTTTAGTTCTATCAATTGGTGGTTCAAACTCAACTTCTTTCTCTTTCAATTTACGAGAAACTCCCTGTTTTGATTGTATTGTCTTGGAACAATTTTTGGCAATATGACCAACAGTGTTGCATTGGAAACAGGTTCTCGTTTCTTTCATCTTATGATCAAACATCTTCTTCATTTCTTCTTTCTTCTTTGCAATGAATTCTTTGTTTGACTGGTTCCTGAACAAATTTTCTTTCTCTTCTTCAGATGATGTACCTGAAACAAATATCATTTTTGATTTAAAATCTCTAACATATTTGTCATTTTTATGATTTTCTGGTGGAATAAAACCAAGTCCTTTCTTTTTTAAATTACCGTTATGGTTTGGTTTCTTTCGATAACCAGAACCAGAACCAGAACTGTAACCCTTTTTCTTGTTTTCTCTTTGTTGAACTCTTGAGGTGTAGTTTTTAGGTTTATCATTAAGATTTACATCTTTTATTTCAGAAATGTTAATTTCTGTAAGTTTGAAAACCTTTTTGATCATGTTAGGTTTGACACCTCTTATTGGTAATTCCTCATCAAAATATATTTTGTCGGAATCATTCAAAGTATACGCAACTTTAAACGTTTCTTCATCCAAATTAGATTTTGATAACATGAATTCTTTATTGTAAACCCTTTTGCCCTGTTTGTCGGATTGACTAGGAATGCTCGACTCAGACTTTGACTCTGTCATAGACTCCGACTTTGACTCCTCAGATTCATCTTTATCCAACACCTGATCGACCACTTTCTTTATTAACTCAGACTCATGATCAGTGTCGGATGACGTAAATGTGACATCAATATTTTCTGGCAAGTTAACTGTAGACTCCGACTCCCACTGTAAATTTGTTGCCTTTTTGACTCTTTCTGAATTTGGATTTCTCGGAGAATATCCATTTTCAAGCGGGGGTGGACACTTGTTGTAACTGAAACCTTGTTTCTTACCAGAATCATTCTCTTTAGTATTTTTCTTCTTTTCTTTCTTCTTGTCAGAAGTCTTTTCTTCAGAATCCTTTTGTTCTTCAATTAATTCATCATCTTCAAATGCCTTCATGCCCTCAACCGTTGGGTAAATCCTGTCAATGACATAAGAAGTACATGAGTAACTTTTTAACAAACGGTTTACTCTTTCTGTTTCAATTCTTTGAGTTTTCAGTTTTTGTTCCAGCACAGCTCCCTGAAGTGTTTTCATGGTTGTTGCTTGTTCTTCACTTGATTGATTATTCATGGCTTTGTTCAGAACATCGTAAGACTCCTTCAACTGGTTTATGTTGTTAATCAGTTCACTGTTTTTCTTTTTCATAATCTCACAATTTTCACAAATCACCGGAACATTCTTAGCGTTATCTTCTGAATCAACTTTGAACTTTGGAATGTCCAATGTTTTCTTTATCACTGGTACTTCTTCATCATCACTACTGACTGGTGTTTTGACCTTTTTCTTTTTCTTTTTAGCTTTTTCATCTTCACTATCACTTTCTGCCATCATTTTAAAATAATCTGCCATTCGTTTTGCATAATACTCTCTATCATCATCACTATCCTCTTCAACTCGAGCAACAAACGCTTTTTGATGTGAAGTTTTATTTGGATCATAATCATCCCAACTAAAACCTTCCCAGTTAAATCCTTCTGGTAACTTTTCATCATCTTGGTTGATCAGGCATGCTTTGTTATCAGCTGAAATATATTTGTCCCAGCTGAATCCATTTGTTGTCTCTTTATCATCCTGATTCACCATACAAACTCTCTTTGAAGATTCTTCAATTAATTTCCTACCATGTGCCACCTGTGGTTCTTGTTGTTGTTGTGCAACTTGATGATAGATTGCCTTCCGGTAGTAATCATTGTTGTTGTTGAACGGATTTTGAGCTCCACTTGCTTCGCGGTTTTTGCACTCCCTCTTGAAGTGTCCTTTTTCCCTGCAACGAAAACAAGTGACTTTAGATTTATCAAAACCTAAAGTAGAAACATTAGCTTCACGTAAATCATCTCTTCCTGTAATCTGCTTAAATTTCTCAGCTCGTCTTAACACACTTGCCAAACACCATTTAATATCCATCAATTCCATTTCCTCAGCGTCAATTTGATCGTAATCCTCTTTTGTCAACATAGGATTCCTGATCCGACCTGCAACAAAACTACCATAGGATTCCAACACTGTTCCCAACAAAGACATGTGACTCTTAGCAATTTCTGCTGAATAATCCTCATCATTCTTGTTTTAGTCAAAAATTACCGAAGCAATTTAGTGATCAAATTAGTTAAGTGAGGTAGTGAGCTAAAATTATGTATGAAAAATATGTTAACCAAGTTAATATATAAAAACAGTTTCAGGATACGGCTCAAGATATAGAGCTGTATCTGTGATCAAACAATGAGCAGAAAAGTAAAGGTTGACACGTGATGTACGAGGAAAGCCCTTGATCAATCTAGATCGCCGGCACAAAACCTCGGGAGCTGACAATCGCAGCTGCCTTGTTCTTCTATTGCTTCAAATATCAGGATACAGTGCAGGATGTAGAGCGGATCAACTAGGTGTTACAATGTGATTTGAATACAAGTGTTTGTGTGTAGTGTTTGCAGAGAGCTAGAGAGAAAGTGTTTGAAAATGTGAAAGTTGCGTGCCTTAATCTGATCCGCCCCCATCTATTTATAGTAAAACAAATATAACAAACTATCCTAAATAACCGGGATCCATCGAATATTCCTCACTCGAACGTTGGAGACCTAGTCTTTCGGGTTCAACGTTTCTCCCATAACAAACACGCCCGAGTCTTGAGGAGATGAAGTCCATCTGACCGTTAGTAAACCCCAGCCTTTAACTTGCACGTGGTTAATTCAAGCAACCTCAGGATATCTCTCAGGATGTTAGCAATATCCCCGTCCAGTATCCTGGTCACAAATAAACAATTAAAAGCAGGATATTGATCAAGATATGTACGCTCAGAAAATGACCCATAACAATTGTCCCCAAATATATCTGTTGGTATACCAATCCAACGGATATATTTTAAAAGTTTTATCTCAGAAATTAAAGCAATTAAATCTAGACGACGGTCAAAATCACATCATAACCTCCAACGCGCTTTTAACTCGATGGAGATCCACAATGCCCCTATATCTTCTCTCTTCTTGTTTGAAAAGCAGATATCTTCAACAGAGTCTCCAGGTAATTCCCTACTTCTTGTTCATCTTTTATCAATCTTTCTTTCTTCATCTGCCATGGCCACCAGGACTCATTCCCAAACCGGTGAATCATCCGAGACTTTTACCCAACAGAATCTTCTCAAAAATCCTGAGAAAGAAATCTGTGCCTTTGATAATGCAGACATTGCGGCTTTGAGAGCTTCCGGTGCTTTTCCTGATAACACAGTCTTTAGACCGTTCGATCGGATGTTTCTTCCACAGATTGGGTTTGCTTTCCAGCATACCCTTTTTCGCTGGGTCTTCGATACCCCTTTCCCGAATTCATGATGCAATTCTTCCGGACCATCGGCATCTCTTTTGCTCAAACCATGCCCATGGTTTGGAGAGTATTAATCGTACTTAACCAAATCAAAAACCTTCACTGTCCCGACCTTTGTATCGAGGATCTGCCAATCTCTTATCGCCTTCGATCTCACGGTTCTAGCCGGTTTTTGCTTTTTTCGACTTCCAACAAACCCCTTATTCTTAAAGCTACTAAAAATGAAGACGGATGGCAACGCAAATTCTTTTTCGTCAAACGAGACTCCATTGCTGAGGGTGCCAGCCTTCCGGTGGAGTGGTTAACCACCGGTAGGGTCATAAATGTTCTCATGTACCTTTAGATTTTTATCTTTTACTAATATCCTTCTTTTTGATTCTTATGCAGTAAATTTCAAGAAAGTAGCTCCCCCTACCGCTGAATCAGAGGAAAGAATCAATACTGTTTACCAATTACCTGCAATTGACAGGAGTTTCACCACACACATCCCGAGTTCCAGTCAATACTCGTCATCTGAAATGTCTGGTAAGGACTACTTTTTAAAATAGTTAGTTAGTATAGCATAATAGAATGAAGAGTAATAATAATGTAAAACTTTTTTCCTTTATGCAGCACCGGCTAAGATCCCTGAAGTCTTTGATCTCGACGAGTTGGATAGCTATTCTGATCAGGTTCAGATCAAGAAGGAACCCAATCCTAAGGCCACAGCCTCATCCAAACCCAGCGGTTCCAAAGCCATTGTCATCACCAAACCCTTGCCAACTACCAAGCCCCGGAGCTCCAGCTCTCGTAAAAGGAAAGAGCCCGATTCCCCCGTCACCTCTGACACTTTTCCCTATGAGAAGCACGGGTTTATCAAAGCTAGCGGGTTTATGACTTCCTTTCTTAACCAGGTTAGTATTCTCAAATCACATCCTGCGGCTTATATTATTTACAAAGATTTATCAAAATAAATACCTATCCTCTTACTTTCGTAGGGTCTTGAATGTCTGGTTCATCTATATCAAGAATCCTGCGGGCTTAACAAGACGCTTGAATCCAAAGTAAAGGAAGCAGAAGTCACGATCTCCGATCAAGGCATGATTGCAGCCGCCAAATCTCGTCATTACGAGGAGAAGTTCAAGGCTATGATTCAAGAACACCAGACTGCTCTCAAAAAAGCTACTCTTCAAGCCCAAGCCAATCTTGAAGCTGCCCATGCACAACATGAACGGGATATGGTCAGCTACCGGGATAGCCTTAAGAGTTCCGTTGTCACTTCTCTTCTCCAGGCCAGGCTGAAGATGGCCCATGAAGCCAAAACACTAGGTTTTGAAAGCCCTTCTTGGGACGTTGGTGCCTGGGAAACGAAGCTAAAGAATCTTAGCAGCATTCCTACCACACCAGCTGCCAAAGGCTCTTCCAAAGTAGCTGAAAAAGCTAACGATGCTGAGAGGGATGCTGATGCGGATCCTGATACGGATGCTGCTGAAATTACCGCGAACGAAGAAGGCACTGCCCCCTAAAACTTATTTCCTTTTGTTTGAACAATTTTATGTCTTATGAACAATTTTTATTTCCGTATCAAAACAATTTGATAACCGAAAGTGGATGGGTCCTAGGTTTCAGGATGAAGCCTTTGGTTATCAACTAGTACCGTTTATTTCTAATAATTTCATCTTTCATTTTTCTTGCTATCACTTCCTGTCTTTCTTATTACAGACCTTAGTTTTGCAAAATATACTCAGTGATATATTATGAAAACTTTTATTAAATAGAATTTCTAAAAATTCAATCACCTTTAGAGAAAATTAAAAGATGGTCCATTTTAAAACCTGTTTTGACGATACTAATTTGATCAAAGTTTCAAACCAGTACCAGCTTCAAATATCTTAATCAAATATCCTGAAAAGTATTTCGAAAATATATTTCGAAAATATATTCCGACAATTTATCCTAATCAGGATGTTTAACCTTTTACCAAACATAGTACTGTCAAAAACTTAAACAACGTTTACAAAGGAAAGATCATACCAGGAATAGGGTATAACCCTATTCTCAAACTTCAATCCCCTTGCAACTCTTCCAATGAAGATGTCCCCTGTCTGAGACACTCAGTGTATTAGGTCTGAGCCTTATCCTTTGAGCTTTACACCATTGCCTTAGTAGGAATGTCCCCTGTGTACAATGTCTTCAAATACTTAGAAATCTCCTGGATATCAGTTCCCATTGTATAGACAATTTTTCGTGTTACAGGGGTAAAACCCAAAAAATGTACTGGAGATGAATCCCTCGTATCCTGGGGGAAATCCTAGATTTTCATGCGCTACAGGTGGGAGTGTATAAACTCCAAGACTTAGAAAGGTGAAAACCTTTAAACCTTAGAGAGTATGAAAATACCCTTTCGTGAGAGAGGGTGATCAATCCTCATATACCTTTAGGATTCAGGATATAGCCAATAGTAACGAAATTGTCAGCCACTTTTACATGGACTGGTCCCGCCACCTTGAACTATTCCCGAATAACTTGCGCTCCAGGCGGGGTGTTTAAACCCAATTCGGAAGAAAGGTGAATACCTTTAAACCTGTGAAGGGATCAGGATCCCTTATACGTGAGAGAGGGGGCCAATCCTCTAATCTTTCGAGTTATCCTGAGTGCATATCCTGGAGCTATATCCTGAAACATATGCTGCAAAACAGTTGTAAACTAAGGTGGGTGTTAGCTTGGCTAACACCCCTCCGATGCTTAAGTCAGTATTGGATTCAAGATAATAAACTAATATATTTAAAAGAGATAGAATACATACCATTCTGAGATTAAATTCTACTCTTACTTGAAATAGAGCTTTAAGTGTATTGCATTCCAGGATCTCGGTAGCATATCCCCTTCCATATTCTTGAGTCGATATGCTCCTTTTCCTGCTTCTGATTCAACTTCATATGGTCCTTCCCATTTTGGAGCTAGCTTGCCATCGGCAGGATTAGTGGTATTCTGAAAAGCCTTTCTTAACACCCAATCACCAACTCGAATTCTCCTAGTCCTTATATTCTTGTTATATGCTCTGGATATTCTCTATTGATATGCTGCCATCCTTAACCTAGCTGCATCTCTTTTTTCATCTATAGTGTCCAAATCTCGACACAAGGCTTCAGGATTCTGTTCAGGATCCTGTAGGATAGATCTTGCAGTAGGTATCGCCATTTCCGTTGGGATCACTGCTTCTGCTCCAAATACCAAGGAAAATGGGGTTTGGCCGGTTGCATTCTTTACCGTTGTCCTATCAGCCCACAAAACAAAGGGTAATTCTTCTGCCCATCTTCCTTTCTTGGCCCCTAATCTTTTCTTCAAGTTGTTGACAATTATCTTGTTTGAGGATTCAGCTTGTCCATTTGCTTGAGGATGTACCGGAGTAGACGTAATCATTTTGATTCCCCAATTCTTGCAAAAGTCAGTAGTCCTCTTACTTATAAACTGAGAACCATTGTCACAGATTATCTCGGCTGGTACTCTGAATCTGGTCAGGATATTTCTCTTTATGAAGGATACCACTTCTTGATCCCTGACTTGGACAAATGCCTTGGCTTCAACCCATTTGGAGAAATAATCTGTCATTGCCAACATAAAAATCTTCCCTCCTGGAGCCTTCGGAAGCTTTCCCACTATATCCATACCCCACTTCATAAATGGCCAAGGGGAAACAATAGGATATAATGGTTCAGCGGGTTGATGCAGTATGATACTATGTCTTTGACATGCATCACATCTCCGCACATATTCTGTGGCATCTTTCCTCATTGTCGGCCAATAATATCCTGTCCTTAATACTTTTGAGAATAATGACCTGCCCCCAGTATGGTTACCACAATCCCCTTCATGTATATCCTGAAGTACTTCCTTGGCTTCAGGATCCTCCAAGCACCTCAAATATGGTCCTGCATAAGATTTCTTGTATAAAATATTATTTATAATAGTGAATCGTGATACCTTCATCCTAAAAGCCTTAGGATTTTCATTTCCGGGGATGTGTCCTTCCTTGAAATATCTCATGATTGGAACCGTCCAGGATTCAGGATCCTTTTCAGGATGCTCTGCTCCAGGATCCTGAATAGCCGCTACCTCTTTATCCTGAGGATTCGTTGCAGGATACAAGATATGTAATATTGGTATTTGGGTCCCTTCTGGTATCCTGATCGATGATCCCAGATTTTCTAAGGCATCTGCTTCAGCATTATCCTCCCTTGGTACATGTTCAAGTGTAAAAACATCGAAATATCCTGCTAATTTTTTGAGAATATCGAGGTATTCGATTAATTCCTCACCCTTAACTGCATAGGATCCATTAAAATGGTTAGTAATTAACAAGGAATCAACATATACTTGCAAATTCCTGATACTCATATTCTTAGCCAATTCTAATCCTGCAATTAAAGCCTCATACTCTGCTTCATTATTAGTAGCAGGAAATTCACATCTAATAGCATGGGGTAATATGTCCCCCTGTGGCGATTTTAGTAGTATACCTAAACCTACACTTCTTACATTGGATGCACCATCAGTATATAATGTCCAGCATTCTAAGTTTTCTCCTAGCTGCTGTACTTCTAAATCTACTTCATTTTGAATGTCCCTACTGAAATCAGCCACAAAGTCAGCTAAAGCCTGGGACTTTATGGCATTTCTAGGTTCATATACTAAATCGTAAGCACTCAATTTCACTGACCACTTGGCCATCCTACCTGACATCTCCGGTTTCCTAAGCACGTTTTTAACAGGATAATTGGTTTTAACATGGATCCTATGTGTCTCAAAATAATGTCTAAGCTTTGTCGACGCCATAACTAGGGCTAATATCAATTTTTCTAAATGAGAATATCTAGTTTCAGCATCTAACAAACTTTTACTAACATAATAAACAGGATATTGCTGACCTTCATGATCCTTTACAAGGACGGCACTTACAGCATTCCCTGATACTACGAGGTATAGGGATAGTGGTTCACCATTCTCGGGCTTCATCAGTAGAGGTGCAGTTGAAAGATATTGCTTTAAATCCTGCAGGGCTGCTTCATGCTTCTCACCCCATTCGAATTTCTTGTTCTTCTTCAAGATATCATAAAACTCTTTGCATTTCTCTGAGGATCTTGAAATAAATCTGTTTAATGCTGCCACTCGCCCTGTTAATCGTTGAACATCCTTCATATTTGAGGGTGATTTAATATTCAGGATAGCTTTAATCTGCTCCGGGCTTGCCTCTATCCCCCTTTTCGTCACCATATATCCTAGAAACTTTCCTGCCCCCACTCCGAAATGGCACTTAGCAGGATTCAGCTTCATGTTATACTGATCCAGGATATCAAATGCTCCCTTGATATCCTGAAGATGATCCTTAGCCTTTTTAGATTTCACCACCATATCATCAATATATACCTCCATGGTGTCCCCCAGCTTATCTTTGAACATCGTATTCACCAATCTCTGGTATGTTGCACTTGCATTTTTCAAACCGAAAGGCATAGCAGTATAGCAATAAATACCTGTTGGTGTCATGAAAGCAGTATCCTCCTGGTCCAAAGGCTCCATTTGAATCTGCTGAAATCCTGAGGATGCGTCCATGAACGTTAACATCTCATGCCCAGCAGTAGCATCCACCATTGCATCGATATGAGGAAGGGGGAATGGGTCTTTAGGACAAGCCTTATTCAAGTCTGTGTAATCTACACAGACTCTCCATTTCCCATTTTTCTTCTGCACTACGACCACATTTGCCAACCATCTTGGAAACTTGACTTCTCTGATCATTTTGGACTTTAACAATCTTTCAACTTCCTCTTGGATGATTATATTTCGCTCAGGAGCAAACTTCCTTCTTTTTTGCTGAACAGGCTTGAACGACCTGTCAATTCCAAGCTTGTGAGTAATAATGTCTTTGGATATACCTGTCATATCCTCATGCTTCCATGCAAACGTTGACATCCTGCACTTCAAAAAGTCAGTTAATTGTTCTTCAATATCCCGAGGGATATTGGTTTCGACGAGCACCGAGATATCAGGATTATCTTGATCTAGGATAACTTTCTTCACATCCTGCTCCGAAGCTTCCAAGGTATCCCGGGCCCGCATCTTTAATTGCTATGCTGGATTAGGCTTGGTCGAGGATTTCATTGAGGATGTGTAGCATTCCTTTGCCTCCTGCTGATCACTATCAACTTTGACGACCCCCCAAGGGGTTGGAATCTTGATGCATTGGTGATAAGTCGAAGGCACAACCTTCATGTCACGGATCCACGGCCTGCCTAGTATGATGTTATAGCAGGATAAGGAGTCCATCACACAGAAGCGTTGTATCGAGTTGACCCCTTCAACATATACTGGTAACTTTATCTCTCCTACAATATTTCTAGCTTCTCCACTGAAACCAACGAGCACAGTGGACTTCGAAGTAATGTCCATCGGAGATACATTCATCATTTTCAATGTTTCCAGCTGAATTATATTGACAGAACTACCGTTGTCCACCAATATCCTGCGTACAAAATGGTTAACCACACATAATGTTATTACCAAAGCATCATGGTGAGGATCCTGAACAGTATCCCTGTCATCACTATCGAAAGTGATCACTTTATCAGTTGTGAGGGTAGTCATCCTGACTGGTTTGTCTCCCCTTTCACTCTTAGCTTCTTTTGCATGTCTTTTGGCCGCCGAATACGAAGTCCCACAAATGTCAGATCCTCCTGAAATAAAGTTAATTATCTTGGCATCTGCTGGGGGTGATGCTGCTCGTTCAGGATCCTTCTCGGGATCCTGCCCTTTATTCTTCTTTCTTCCCAGCAAGTCCTTCAGATACCCTTTGCTTAACAGGTAACTTATTTCTTTCCTTAAAGCAATGCAATCCTCGGTCATATGTCCAAGGTCTTCATGGAAGGCACACCATTTGGATTTATCCTTCCAATCAGCTTTCTGCTGGTTCTTTCGAGGCCACCTAGCTTTGTCCCCTAAACCCTGCATAGCATACATTAACTCAGGTATATTAACAGAAAAGCAGTATTCAGATAAGTCAGGATATTATTCAGGATCCTCGTCTTCAACAGCATTCACTTTCTTGTTATCATTTTTGCCATATGGCTTGGAGCGATATGGCTTATATGAGGATTCTGATTTCCTGTTGGTTGATTCGTAGGTTGAGGTAGAATTCATCCTCTCTTGCATCTTCTTGTCATCTTCCAAATGGATACATCTCAAAGCCCTATTACGAGCTTCGTCGAGATTCCTGCAGGGATTCATTACAAGATCCTGATAAAACTGAGAATCCTTTTGTAACCCCATCTTAAAAGCTTGCACAGCTGTTGCAACATCAAGATGTGGGATATCCAAGGATTCTCAACTGAACTTGTTCACATAATCCCTCAAGGATTCCCGAGATCCTTGAGTTATCCTGTAAAGGTCACTGGTTAGTTTCTCAAAACTTCGACTACAAGAAAATTGACTGTTAAATAAATTAACCAAATGAGCAAACGAAGTAATTGAGTGAGGAGGAACGTTTAAGAGCCATTTTAAGGCTGATCCTGTCAAGGTAGAACCGAATCCCTTGCATAAGCATGCTTCCTTGAGATCTGGAGGGATAGGATTGATTTCCATCCGTTCCCTATACTAGGCAATATGCTCTTTAGGATCCGTAGTCCCGTCATACAGTTTCATGTTGGGAGTCTGAAATCTTTTTGGGATTTCAGCATCATAGATAGGATACGCAAAGCGGGATATCCTGTGGCTGTCTTGGGATACTTCCGGAATTGGCTGGACCACTCCAGGTACACTGGATATCATGTCCTTCAATTTCTGGAGCTCCCTGGTAAATGTTGACGTCATACCTGCATCCTGCAAAGACCCATTGTTGTTAGCAGCAAGAATATTATTATTTGACATATTACCGGTCTGAGGATTTTGGCCATATCCTGAACTCCTCACAGTCGACATCCTGACCGAGGAGGGTATCTCAGGGGTATGATTCTGAGAATGGCTTGGGACGATATTCCCCCTGTTATCCTCAGTGTAAACTACGGAACTAAAGTTCAAAGCCCTGGAATGTATAGGAGTGACAGTTTCTTCAGCAGGTCTACTCGAGCTAGCTTTTAAGAGTTGTATTTCTCTTAACAGCATTTGGTTAGTTTCCTGTTGCTGCCTCATTTGTTCCTGCACACTTCCAAATAAAGTTAGAATTTCATCATTAGAGGCTAAAACGGGAGCAGATCCCTGAACACTCCGAGTAGGGATAACATCCTGAGGTTGTGAAGAAACTGGCATCCTTGGAGGAGGTGGTGGAAGCACCGAACCGGTAATAGCAGAAGTCGCAGCGGACATAGTGGAGGAGCTCATGTTTGATCTCGAAGCCATTGAAAATAAGTTAGAAAAAAGTTTTGACAAAAGAAAACCGAATAATGATTTTACTAAAGTTTTTAGCAAAAATAGCACCACTTGCCCCACGGTGGGCGCCAAATTGTTTTGGTCAAAAATTACCGAAGCAATTTAGTGATCAAATTAGTTAAGTGAGGTAGTGTGCTAAAATTATGTATGAAAAATATGTTAACCAAGTTAAAATATAAAAACAGTTTCAGGATACGGCTCAAGATATAGAGCTGTATCTGTGATCAAACAATGAGCAGAAAAGTAAAGGTTGACACGTGATATACGAGGAAAGCCCTTGATCAATCGCAGCTGCCTTGTTCTTCTATTACTTCAAATATCAGGATACAGTGCAGGATGTAGAGCGGATCAACTAGGTGTTACAATGTGATTTGAATACAAGTGTTTGTGTGTAGTGTTTGCAGAGAGCTAGAGAGAAAGTGTTTGAAAATGTGAAAGTTGCGTGCCTTAATCTGATCCGCCCCCATCTATTTATAGTAAAACAAATATAACAAACTATCCTAAATAACCGGGATCCAGCGAATATTCCTCACTCGAACGTTGGAGACCTAGTCTTTCGGGTTCAACGTTTCTCCCATAACAAACACGCCCGAGTCTTGAGGAGATGAAGTCCATCTGACCGTTAGTAAACCCCAGCCTTTAACCTGCACGTGGTTAATTCAATCAACCTCAGGATATCGATCAGGATGTTAGCAATATCCCCATCCAGTATCCTGGTCACAAATAAACAATTAAAAGCAGGATATTGATCAAGATATGTACGCTCAGAAAATAACCCATAACAATTCTCCAGATTCAAAACAATGTTGCATTGTAGCTTCTTGCCAATCTTTGTTGTTGAAATGTTCGGATCAAATGACGGATATGATGAGAAACTTGTGTTGCTGCTTGATCCTTTTGATGAACTTCCAGATGAACTCTTTGCATTGAATGCTGTCTCAACCTTCGGTGACATGTTGGTGGATTTATCACTTACCCCACCTTTGTAATAAAGTCCGATGTCTTGTTCACCATCGAAATCTTTCATTCTTGAAATCTTTCTCAGTTCCATTTCTTGAGCCTCAATCTTTTCAATGAATTTGCTCAATGTTAGACTGGTAAAACCTTTCTTGTTCCTCAACATCACGAGATATGTTCCCCAAGTCTCATATGGCAATTCATCAGCTAGCTTCTTAATCAATTCCTCATTATCTTTCTCGATGCTCAACCTCTTCATGTTAGCTAGCAAAATGCAGTATCTCTCAATGATTTGCTTTGTACTTTCATTTTTCAAACCACGAAACAGATCAAACTCTTTCTTCAAAAGTGATTTCTTGTTTTTGACCATCTTAACGCTTTCCAAATCGAATAAGAAGTTCCATTGTGTTGCAATAAGACCAAGATATCTTCTTTCACAGCTTGTTGTAATAGACTTAGCATCATTTTCTCATCTTTGTATTTCTTTCTATTTTCGGCACTTAAATCTTTAATTGCAATAATCTCTTCGTCATCATTCATTGGTCTAACGTATTTTGTCTCGACACATTCCCAAGCATCTAGATAATTTGCTTGTACCCAGTTCTGAAAACGTCCTTCCCAGCCTTTATACTCCTCGATGTTCATAAGCTTAGGCGGTTTTTGCATAGTCCTCGTTTCATTTTCCAGCATTGTATTCTATGCAAGAGTGATCGAGGTAACCGGGGTAGCGAATGCGTTGTAAAATTCTTCGTCAGACATTTTCAAACGAGATTAAATCCAAGCAATATTAGGTCCAAGCGAAATTAACCCGCACTCAACCTTCAAACGAGATTAGATAAACTTCAAACGGAATCAGGTAATTCCGTGCGGAATTACTCAGATTTCAAACGAAATTATACAAGCGATATTAGGTCCAAACGAAATTAACCAAAACTAGTAAATCCGTGCGAAATTAATGTACAATCTCAAACGAAATTAGGTGATGTCATTATTTTCGAACTGAAATTCAAACGGAATTACCAATATTTCCAGTTTTAGATTGAATTATGGTCTAATTCTCTCAAGGATTCTTTAAAACACTGTTTTGCTTGTAATATATGAAATTCAGATCATTTTAACCGTGAAATTTTGTTCAAATGATAAAAGAAGATGTAGAAGTAAGAAAACAAGGTGAAATCAGGCTGATATCTGCAGAACTCCTCCTCCTGAGCTCTGATACCACTTGTAGGATCGTTGTTGGACCCAAATGAGTCTATCAGAGGCGTTCTACTCAAAATGAAAGGTGGAAACAGACATGATGAGTTGAATTCAGCGAGATATTTACTAAAACTGTCTTGTATATTGATTCTGATACGATTACAGTTCTGAAGACACTTCGACAGAGCTTCGCTGTCGGAAACACACACACTAATCTCGTTCAAAATGACATGAGATCACAACTATATATAATGTCCCTAATTCCGCATGAAACATGCTTCAAACGAAAACATTTCAAACGATATTAGAATTCAAACGGAATTACCAGCCCTTTCTTCAAACGAAATTAGGGTCTTTCATGCGAAATTAACTTTAGTCTTGATTTCTCGATCTTCGTGTCATCATCAATGCAAGACTCGATATAAGACGAAGTCGACAAACGCATGCACCAACATTAAGGGACATGAGAAACAGGTTCCAAATGTATTTTATGTGGAAGGGTTAAAACATAACCTGTTAAGTGTTGGACAGCTAGTGCAAAAGGGCTATGACGTGAGATTTAATGATCAAGGATGCACTATTAACGACCCATCTGGGTTTTGCATCGGAATTGTTAAGATGACTGGGAACAAAATGTTCCCATTGGATCTGAAGCATGATATAAACCCTCGAGTGTGTAATATGACGACACAAGACACTTCAATGCTATGGCATCGGCGATATGGACATCTAAACTTTGAAACACTATACGATATGGGTATGAATGAAGCTGTAAATGGGCTGCCAAAAATTACTAAATCACAACACACATGTGAAAGGTGTATATTCGGTAAACATGCTAGGAAGCCATTTTCTAAGTAAGCAACATGGCATGCAAATAAACCTTTACAGCTTCTCCATTCAGATATATGTGGACCTATGAGAATGCAATCCATAGGAGGGTGTAGATACTTTATTACATTTATAGATGATTTCTCGAGAAAGACATGGGTGTATTTCCAGAAGTTCAAATCCGAAGCCTTGAGTTATTTTAAAATCTTCAAACAGCTCGTGGAAAATCAAGTGGATTACAAAATAAAAGGCATACGAATAGATAGAGGAGGAGAGTATTGTGGTCATGAATTTCAAAACTTTCTCAAGGAAAATGGAATACACCATCAACTCACAACAAGCTACACTCCTCAGCAAAACGGGGTAGCCGAAAGAAAAAACAGAACCCTTATGGAATTAAGCAGAAGTATGTTAAAAATGAAGGAACTACCGAATTTATATTGGGCCGAAGCAGTAGCTTGTGCCACGTATTTGCTGAATCGAGCAATCACTAAAAGTGTGCCGAAATTAACACCACAGGAAGTATGGAGTGGAAGAAAGCCAAACGTGGAACACCTCCGAGTGTTTGGCTGTATTGCCTATGTACATGTCCCTAAACAAAATCGCTCTAAATTAGACGACAAAACTGAATGGGTTATCTTCGTTGGGTACAGTGAAAATAGCAAGGCGTATAAATTATACAATCCAGTGACTAACAAGATGATTATAAGTAGAGATGTGATTTTCAATGAAAATCAACATTGGGCAACGAATAAAGAAAGTGATGGAATGCCTTGGATAGAAATAAATAATGTTAGTGGCAATGATCAAAGGGTTGCAGTGGAGGATCAAAATGGAACTGAAATACCAGCATCAAGCGATCCAAACGAGAACCAGTCCAACAACTTAGATGCCGAGATACTTGAAAATAACAACTAAGATGCAGATAATAACGAAGATGCAGATTCCTCGTCATCATCTGAGAATGAAGTTATACGAACCAGGTCTATTGCTGATGTATATCAAGACTCGACGGCACTCACAAAGACACAGGTTGAGGAACTTTATAACAGGGAACAAGGTAACCCTAGTTGTGACAATCCGAGTTTTCAAGGTCCTTACTCAACACGGTATTCGTTTCGCAAAGTGTTTAGTATATGATTAATGTAACTTATTTCAATGTAACTTGTTCACGTTTAGTATATGATTAAGGTGTTGCACTTTTGTGTGGTTATTTAATGAAGTACATGAGCTGTTTAAGGTGTTGGATAGTTCTATCACATACATCTCCTATTTGACTAAGCATTGGACACCCTCGTGGCAAGCTTGAACCCGACGAAACCTCAAGTGTTTCGTCATCACCTCATGTCGACGAAACTTGGGGGAGTTTCGTCGTTCCATTGGGGTTTCGCCGAGATGGGCTTTCGGCCCAGGTGAGGCCCAACGTCGATCTGTTTTATATTTATTCATTTTACGTAAAATGTCAGTTATCAAAACCTAGACGCTCTCTAAACCTAGCGACGACAACAAACTCTCTCCCGAAGCATCACCTTCTTGGTCTAGTTACCCTAGTTACGGGATCAGGGTAAGTGTTTTTGTAACAACTCGTATCAAAAGTCATATTTAATTAATTAATTTGTCCAATAGGAAACCCTAATTGAGACACCCAAGTGATTCTGCACAAACCCTAAAATTTTCAGAACAATCGGAATCAGGATTAGGGCCCCTAAAACTCAGGGGGGGTAAACCCTAGTTACGATTATCTTAAAATCTCGTTGTCAAAAATTGAATTTACAAAACAGTCAAGTTAGCAAAGCTAGTCCCAGACGTGGCTACTCTATAAATGATTTCGTGTCCCTTACGGACCGTAAGGGTTGAGTCTTACGGTCCGTAAGCAAAGCAAATTTCGTGTATAAATAGAGGGCCTTGGGACTTGAATTCAGGAGTTAAAACGACGTAAATTCTCGCTACATGCACTGAGTTACGATCAGAATACTACAAAAACACACACGATTCACTAATTGCTGCCGCAAAACAGGGTAATAACTCGATCGCTGCTACGATTCAATGTCCGATTGATCAAAATATCCAATGGATGTTTAAATGCTGCCCACATTAGGGTTATGCTTTGTCATTCGTCGTTAATTCGATGGATGTTTAAGTATCGCACTTTGTCATTCGTTGTAAGGATTTGATCTCGTGAGTTATCGTAAATGCTGTATTGATTACTAACCCAGTTTTGTGTGCATTGTTATTTAAATTAGCTTAACAAGGCTAAGCTATAGACTAGACTCTGTCCATGTTAAATCTGCAATGTGAGTCATTCTCTTTTTATCAAATTTGTTTACAAAATCATGTTTATTTTCAAAGGTTATAATTACAGTGATTAAGTTTATGTAATCACCAAGTTACAGCCGGTATGTGGGGTTTTGTATACATTACTTGATAATCTTCACCATTGGGGCAGCCAAGGGGTGATATGACCATAGTCACAGACACCATTGGACGAATGGGCCAATGGGTCGAGTGACAAAATACTGTGGGTAGTTGGTTGATATCTGAAACATTGTAATCTCTCTTAATACTGTAAATTATAACAAATGTATCGTTTTAATAAATAGAATGATTCACCAGTATTTCCCGCTGACAAAACCTTTTTCAAACATGTTTCAGGTGATCTGTTGTGATTCAGGAAAGGTGCTGTGGAGCACTACAAGCTTAAGAAAGTGGCTCATTATAAAATAAAGAAATATGTTTTGTAAAATGAAGATATCTCCGTGAAATCATAGTATTGTAAATTACCGGGGTTTTATCCCGAGTTGTGAAATAAAATAATCGGGAAAATTTTAGCTTTAAAAAGATCCTGATGATAAACTTCCGCAGTTAAACTCAATTAAATAAATACCACGGGATTTCTGTCCCGCGGCTCCTGAAACGGGTCAAACCGGGTCGGGGGCCGTGACAGAAAAAGGTGGTATCAGAGCCACTGAGTTAAGCTAATTAAGTATTTAAGAAATACTTAATTTTTCCTGATTATTATTATGTGATTATGTGTTTTATTAACTGACTATTTGTTAGTTACAGTATGGGTAAGCAAAAGCTTTCAAACATCTATCTTAAATTAGATAGGTCATCAAATGAGAAGGGAAGTTCATCCCAAACTCCTGAAGAAGAAATATTCATTCGAAATGCCCAATACGAGGAACCACTTTCTCCTGATAAAAGAAGTTTAATTATTAGAAAAAGTCAGGAGAAATTAAGGAAATCCCGAGAAAAGAAAGTTAAAAAGGAAACCCAGGAATTAATCAGTAAATCACCTCGGGAAGACAAGTTAGACGAAAAATGGGCAGATCTTTATATGTTAGCTACAGTAGCAGTAAATGCAGATCTTTAAATAATTTGTTTCAGTTTTAGCAAACCATATCACCTACAAGCTAGAAAATCCATCCAGTAAATAAATAAATTTACAATAAAACATAGTGTGTTTTAAATTTCAGTTGTTTTGTAGTCATATGGTATGCAATAATATGTGAATGTTATTTTGAAAGTTGTTATAAAATTTTTAATTTATTTTAAACAGCATGAATGAGTTATCTGGAGCCCTAGAGAATCTCAACCTTTACCCCGTAAACATAGAAGTTTCTAAAGAATTTACTGGGTACTTTCCTGATGTGGAACAACCTATAGAATTCAACGCTCCACCTCTGGAAAAGCCAAAGCCTAAAAAGAGAAGAAGATTGGTAGGATGGAGGCGTGTGCGTAGAAAGAAACCCGTCACTAGAAAGAATTCTAAAATAAACAATCCATTAGAAAAAGGAAAAGAAATTGAAATGGGGGAAAGTTCTAGACAGCAGGAATTAGAGATGGAAGCCGGGGAAGATTCTAGGCAAATGGGAATACAGTTTGAGGAATATTCTAAGCAAATAGAAATGGAGGTTGGAGGAAGTTCTCAGGTAGAAGTTGGAGAAAGTTCTAAACAAACTCAGGAAATGACATTGCAGGAAGAGCTAGATTTTATATTGGCAAGCTGTGATACTATTCAGCCTGTCAATACAAATGTTTTTACTCGTCCTATTGAAACTCAACTCCCTATAAACCTAGAACCAGCAATCCCAGAACCTATAATCCATCCTCAACCTCTGGGAATGGACGAATGGTGGACAAATGACTGGCAATTCCAAAACATTATCAACAGTCCTTATTCCTTTCTTCCCCAATTTGATCCGGAACCTTTACCAAATCCACCGATGAGTAACGAGAATATGGCAGAACTTCGCCATTTTGGCGAAGAGTTAATGGATGCGGGAAATAGAATCCGGGAGATAGGGGGACAAATTGCCTGGATATATGATGAAAGGGAGCTTCGTTTTTAAGAAAACAAATGACGAAAGATAGTAGGTTTATGAAACTGTGGTTGTGTAATAGTAATAGTAAAATCAGTATGTGTAAAATAAATAATAAAATGGTTGTATATAGAAGCATGATATAATTTATAAAGCAAATAAAATTTTAGAAAATTTACAATTTTGTTTGTATATTCGTTTTCGTGATTATGTGCAATTAATTGTGACATTGGGTTATTTCTTTTATACTAATTATTTATCTATAAATTAATTATCAGATAGTAAACATTGGTAATGAACCAGTAAATGAAGTAAATCAATCTGAGCCAATTCAGGAAGAACAATTGTTAAATAGGCAAGATATAGAGGATATTGTTGCACAAGGAATAGCCAATGCTATTCCAGCAATCGTGGCTGCTGTCCAGAAACCTATTAAACCTCAATCAGTCATTCCTAGTAAACGTACCCAAGGCGACAACTTTAGTAATAGTATAAACGGAGGTGGAAATCATGTTAATAACAATAATGATCTGCAAGCCCCAATTTTCAAGAAAATGAAAGCTGCAACACCTGGTTGCACTTACAAAGAATTCCTTGCCTGTAAACCAGTTGAGTTTGCAGGTAACGAAGGGGCTATTGCAGCACTGCTTTGGTTAGAGAAAACTGAGGCAGTGATTACCATAAGTAAATGTGCTGAGGAAGATCAAGTTATGTATGCGTCGAATGTTTTTAAAGAATGGGCGCTAGAATGGTGGAACACTGTGTTACAAGCTAAAAGAAGGATTGAGGCATATGCCATGAAATGGGAAGAATTTAAGAATCTTGTAGAAAGAAAATTCTGTCCCGAGTATGAAAAAGATCAAATGGCAAATTAGTTCCTAAACCATCGGATGGTGAATGTGGACTGTCGAGGATATACTTCGACATTCTTCGAATATGCTAGAGTGGTACCAACACTGGCTTCGCCAGAACCGGTACTCATTTCTCCCTATATTTGGGGATTAATTAGCGAAATTCGCAACATTGTTAAGGCTGCGAGACCTCGCACTATTGACGATGCGGTGGAATTAGCTAACACCCTAACTGATGAACTAGTACGCACAAGAGATGAAAATACGAAAAAGGAACTGGCTCAGAAAATTACCCAAGGATTTCGGGTGGGTAATAATAGCAACTTCAAGAAAAGAGGAACAGGGCAATCTTCAAATCCGCCTTTCTGCAGGAATTGCAAAAGAAAACATTATGGAAGATGTAATGTAACCTGTAACCTTTGCAACGCTGTAGGACATCGTGAAGAGAACTGCAGAAAGAAAACCATAATCTGCTTTAACTGTGGGGAAGCAGGGCATTTTAAAACAGAATGTCCTAAATTGGTCAAACCTGCAGACAACAAAACCAAGGCAACTGACGGAGCTACTAAGAAGAATGTCAGAGCATTCCAGCTAACCACTCAAGAAGCAGAACTCATTCCAGATGTGATAACTGGTACGTTCTTAGTTCACAACGTATATGCAAAAGTATTATTTGACTCTGGTGCAAACCAAAGTTTTATAAATACTTTATTCTGTCAAGCTCTTAAGTTACCTTTAACCAACATTAGGCAGATTTTTACAATCGAAACCGCAGATGGGAATTCAGTTAAAATAGATCAGGTTTTGCAAAAAGTAGAAATAGAACTTTCAGGTCATAAATTTTCTGCAAATCTGTTACCTATGAATTAGCTGAATTCGATGTTGTGTTAGGAATGGATTGGTTAATAGCCAACCATGCTCGAATCCTTTGTGATAAAAATTCTGTAGAAATTCAGGCACCTACTGGAGAAATAATCACGATTACAGGAGATAAACCACATAAGCCCATGAAGTTCATATCAGTAATGAAAGTTGCTAGTTATGAACGAAAACAAGGAATAGTATATATGATTTCAGTAATCATTAGTACTAAGGGTAAAGAACTTAAGGAAATTCCTGTAGTCTCAGAATACCCGGATATATTTCCAGAAGAGTTACCAGGATTACCACCAGATAGGGAAGTAGAATTTAGGATTCATCTAATTCCTGGAACTACACCGATAGCTAAGGCACCTTATCGGTTAGCTCCTACCGAAATGTTAGAACTGAAAGCACAATTAGATTAATTACTAAGTAAAGGATTCATACAACCTAGCTCATCCCCTTGGGGAGCTCCAGTGTTGTTTGTAAAGAAGAAGGATGGTTCGATGAGAATGTGTATTGATTATAGAGAATTGAATAAGGTTACAATTAAGAATCGATACCCATTACCTAGGATTGATGATCTTTTCGATCAACTTCAAGGAGCTAGATATTTTTCTAAGATAGATTTACGCTCCGAATATCATCAATTGAAGGTACAAGAAGAAGACATACCTAAAACTGCTTTCAGAACTAGGTATGGTCACTACGAGTTTACAGTCATGCCCTTTGGATTAACGAATGCTCCTTCCGCATTCATGGACATGATGAATAGAATCTGTAAACCGTATTTGGATAAATTTGTAATTGTCTTCATAGACGATATACTTATTTATTCCAAAAGTCAGGACGAACATTGTCAGCACTTGCATGCACTCTTAACTTTGTTGAGAAAAGAAAAGCTATACGCTAAATTCTCGAAGTGTGAATTTTGGTTGCAAGAAGTGTAATTCTTAGGACACATGGTGAATCACGAAGGGATTCATGTAGATCCTGCAAAGATAGAGGCAATTACCAAATGGAAGGTTCCACAGTCAGCAATGGAAATTAGAAGTTTTATAGGTTTAGCCGGATATTATAGACGGTTTATTAAGGATTTTTCCAAAATAGTTGTACCATTAACTAAGCTAACCTGTAAAGCCATTAAGTTTGAATGGGGACCTAAACAAGAAGAAGCCTTTAGAATATTGAAGCATAAATTAACAAATGCTCCAATCCTAGCTTTACCGGAAGGGACTGAAGATTTTGAAGTTTACTGTGATGCTTCAAAACTAGGATTAGGATGTGTGCTAATGCAACGCAAGAAAGTAATTGCGTATGCTTCAAGGCAATTGAAAAAGCACGAAGAAAATTATACAACTCATGACTTAGAATTAGGAGCTGTAATTTTTGCCCTTAAGATTTGGAGACATTATCTTTACGGAAGTAAATTTACTGTCTATACAGACCATAAAAGTTTAAAATATATTTTTGGGCAAAAAGAGTTAAACATGAGACAAAGAAGATGGATGGAAATCCTAAGTGATTACGACTGTGATATTCAGTATCACGAAGGAAAGGCAAATGTAGTTGCAGATGCCTTAAGTCGTAAGTATCATGAAAAACAACGACGAGTTCGTGGTCTCAGGCTAAATCTACAATTAGATTTAATGGAACAAATAAAGAATGATCAGAAAACAGCAATCAAGGAAGATGCTGAAGGAATGAAAGGAAGAATAAAAGAGTTAGAACAAGGATCTGATGGAATTTGGAGATTCCACAAAAGCAGAATTTGGGTACCTAAGCAGGGAGAATTAAGAAATAAGATTTTAGAAGAAGCTCATAAATCTAGGTATACCATACACCCTGGAAACAATAAGATGTACCAAGATTTAAGAAAGAATTTTTGGTGGATAGGCATGAAGAAGGACATAGCTAAATATGTTTCTAAATGTCTTACTTGTTCACAAGTTAAGGCAGAACACCAGAAACCTTCAGGTCTATTACAACAACTAGAAATGCCTGTATGGAAATGGGAACTCATAACAATGGATTTTGTTACTAAGTTACCCAAAACCAGAAAAGGTAATGATGCGATTTGGGTAGTTGTGGATCGATTAACCAAATCAGCTCACTTTCTGCCAATGAAAGAAACCTTTAGCATGGAACGATTGGCAAAATTGTATGTAGATGAAGTCGTATCCTTACATGGAGTTCCACTCTCCATTGTTTCGGATAGGGATAGTCGTTTCACTTCTCATTTCTGGAAAAGTTTCCAAGAAGCAATGGGAACTCGACTAAACCTAAGCACTGCATATCATCCTCAAACAGACGGGCAAAGTGAAAGGACGATCCAAACTCTAGAAGACATGCTCCGAGCATGTGTGATAGATTTTGGTGGAAATTGGGACGATCACTTACCTTAGATCGAATTTTCCTATAATAATAGTTATCATTCAAGTATTGAAACTGCCCCATTCGAGGCACTGTATGGAAGAAAGTGCAGAACTCCAGTTTGTTGGGCAGAAATAGGAGAAAGTCAA
Organism: Helianthus tuberosus; assembly: GCA_030545235.1. NCBI lineage: Eukaryota > Viridiplantae > Streptophyta > Magnoliopsida > Asterales > Asteraceae > Helianthus > Helianthus tuberosus. The sequence goes on along the minus strand of CM060411.1, from coordinate 57,467,300 downwards.
TTATCAGGTCCTGAGATAGTGCAAGAGACGACCGACAAGATTAATCAAATCAAGGAAAGGCTGAAGACGGCTAGAGATCGCCAGAAGAGTTATGCAGATAATAGACGAAAGCCGTTGGAGTTTCAAGTTGGAGACAAAGTACTATTGAAAGTTTCTCCTTGGAAAGGAGTTGTTAGATTCGGTAAGAAAGGAAAGCTAAGTCCCAGATATGTAGGACCATTTTTAGTGATCCAACGTATAGGACCAGTTGCTTATCGTTTACAACTACCAGAAGAATTAGCTGGAGTACATGATGTATTTCATGTATCCAATCTCAAGAAATGTCTATCAGACGAATCTTTAGTAGTACCTCTCCAAGATATAGAGGTAAACGAAAAGCTAAAATTTGTTGAGAAACCTCTTCAGATAGAAGACAGAAAAGTGAAGTTCCTCAAGCACAAACGATTAGTATTGGTCAAAATCAAGTGGGATTCAAGGAGAGGACCTGAATACACTTGGGAGCTGGAATCCGAAATGAAGAGAAAGTATCCTCAATTATTCCAGTAAATCTCGAGGACGAGATTTTTATTAAGGTGGGTATGATGTAACAACTCGTATCAAAAGTCATATTTATTTAATTAATTTGTCCAATAGGAAACCCTAATTGACACACCCAAGTGATTCTGCACAAACCCTAAAATTTTCAGAACAATCGGAATCAGGATCAGGGCCCCTAAAACTCAGGGGGGGGTAAACCCTAGTTACGATTATCTTAAAATCTCGTTGTCAAAAATCGAATTTACAAAACAGTCAAGTCAGCAAAGCTAGTCCCAGACGTGGCTACTCTATAAATGATTTCGTGTCCCTTACGGACCGTAAGGGTTGAGTCTTACGGTCCGTAAGCTAAGCAAATTTCGTGTATAAATAGAGGGCCTTGGGACTTGAATTCAGGAGTTAAAACGACGTAAATTCTCGCTACATGCACTGAGTTACGATCAGAATACTACAAAAACACACATGATTCACTAATTGCTGCCGCAAAACAGGGTAATAACTCGATCGCTGCTACGATTCAATGTCCGATTGATCAAAATATCCAATGGATGTTTAAGTGCTGCCCACATTAGGGTTATGCTTTGTCATTCGTCGTTAATTCGATGGATGTTTAAGTATCGCACTTTGTCATTCGTTGTGAGGATTTGATCTCGTGAGTTATCGTAAATGTTGTATTGATTACTAACCCAGTTTTGTGTGCATTGTTATTTAAATTAGGTTAACAAGGCTAAGCTATAGACTAGACTCTGTCCGTGTTAAATCTGCAATGTGAGTCATTCTCTTTTTATCAAATTTGTTTACAAAATCATGTTTATTTTCAAAGGTTATAATTACAATGGTTAAGTTTATGTAATCACCAAGTTACAGCCGGTATGTTGGGTTTTGTATACATTACTTGATAATCTTCACCATTGGGGCAGCCAAGGGGTGATATGACCATAGTCACAGACACCATTGGACGAATGGGCCAATGGGTCGAGTGACAAAATACTGTGGGTAGTTGGTTGATATCTGAAACATTGTAATCTCTCTTAATACTGTAAATTATAACAAATGTGTCGTTTTAATAAATAGAATGATTCACCAGTATTTCCCGCTGACAAAAACTTTTTCAAACATGTTTCAGGTGATCTGTTGTGATTCAGGAAAGGTGCTGTGGAGCACTACAAGCTTAAGAAAGTGGCTCATTATAAAATAAAGAAATATGTTTTGTAAAATGAAGATTTCTCCGTGAAATCATAGTATTGTAAATTACCGGGGTTTTATCCCGAGTTGTGAAATAAAATAATCGGAAAAATTTTAGCTTTAAAAAGATCCTGATGATAAACTTCCGCTATTAAACTCAATTAAATAAATACCACGGGATTTCTGTCCCGCGGCTCCTGAAACGGGTCAAACCGGGTCGGGGGCCGTGACAGTTTTGTTGATTGGGTTTATATCCGGTGTGTCGATTTGTGATTGCAATGATTATGTATGTGTATGTTGGATCTTATGTGTATAATGTTCATCGCTCATTAACCGTGTTCTGTAGTTAGGGTAATTCGATGGAGTCTTGAGCGATCTTGTGATGTCTCATGATTACCGTTAGTTAAGATTATAAGCGGATGTTGAGTTAATGACTATTATAATGATCGTGATCATACGTGTATGCGAATTGATAAGGCACTTATTACTGTCACATGTTATTGATAATTGAGAACTGTTAGATTGCAATTAGGGTTCTTAGTAAGCATGTTTAGGGGTAATGATTAGACGATGATTGAACCTTGTGCATTAAAGAATGTGGTAACTGCTGAAACTCATATCTTGACGAAACCCATGTCGAGGAAACTCACATCATGACGAAACTTCTTTCCCGACGTAACTCATGTATGTCGACGAAACATGGAGGTTTCGTCGATGGAGGATCACGACGAAACATGGATGTTTCGTCAATGGGAGGGTTTCGTCGAGAGGGCAAACGAACACAGGGAACTAGGTTGACTTTTGTGATGGATGTTTATGATCATGCTAATAAAACAATGATGCCTACTGTTACTGATGTCTATTGTTAATGATATCTATTCTTAATGATGCCTATTGATAATGATATTTACTTTTAATAATGCTCATTGTTAATGATGTTAACTATGATCAAGTGGCATGAGTAGGCTTTTACATCTAGCACACTTAACTGTTAAGCGTTATTACGGAACATACATACGAATTGTGGACTTGTTGGAGTCATATAACTAATGTGTGTTATTCAGAAACTGTTACTTGAATGCATGCAACGATTATAAATGTAAACTTGTACATTGTGAACGCAAACTGATTACGTGTACGTGAACACCATAGGCTTCGATTAACTGAGTGTGAACAAGTAATTAATCAAACCGAGCAAACCAAGGTGAGTTCACTGCTCTTTTTCCAAGCATGCATCCTGGGGAGGGATATCGGGTAACGTTCCAGGGAGGAATGTCAGGTTATTGGGATGTTTGTTGTTATACTCATTTCTATCATATAAGACCCCTTACATCTACCGATAGTTGCCGGGGAGGCAACGAGGTATTTAGTTGATAGCGCTATTAGGTTTGGCACCCTCACACCGTACCGGGGAGGATGGGCGTGAACTAATTACCTTGACCACCTGACCAATGCTTTGATAGAGGCATTGTGGTTGGGCAAATACATCTTGTAGCCATTTGCGGTAATCGAGTTAATAACAACATCGAAACAAATCGTTGAACTGTTCTATACACTTATCAGGTAACTAAACACGTAAACAAAACTTTGAACTCACCAGCGTCGTCTGACACACTTGTCTGCATGCTTGCAGGTCGTTAGATTCTTGATATGGGCTTGCTATCTGGGAGTGCTGGAGTAGTCATGGATCGAGACTCTTGGATATCTGATACATTAGTTTTGAACATTTATTTTGCAACAGTTGTTTAACAATTTACCTTATGCTTCCGCTGAATGTTTTCTTTGGTTTTAACTCATGACTTTGATTTATCTTATGCAAAGAAACAAATGTTTTGTTTAATATTTATTATTGGTTCGATATGATTGGTGACTTGGATCCTGGTACGTCACACGTCCCGCAGTGTTTCCGCATGTGGTATTTTGGGGGGTGTGACAGTTTGGTATCAGAGCCACTGGTTATAGTGAACTAGGTTTTAAAATATTTTATAAAACCAGACTATAACCGAACAACTTTGAAAATCGACCATGACACTCAGCTCCAGATTGCAAGGTTCGTCTTCTGTTTACTTTATGCATCATTTGTTTAGTAATCACACACTCATAGCTTGCATGAATCGATATATTAGAAACTATGGTGATTTGATAATGTGATACTACTCTTCGACTCTTGTGCTTCGTAATTCTTTAATACCTTCTGTTTTGCTACTTGAATGCGGGGGAAACTTTTAGCGCAAGTTAAGAGGCACTGAGATGAGCATGCAAATTGCCTTATTATTATGGGTGCACACATAATAATAATGCGAGGTGCATGTAAGTCCCAGTGAGGCTTAACAAGTGTGAGAAGGGTTCTGCCCTATTGTGTGAAAACTTGGTAGTTTGTAGACTTCAACGTGATACTTTACTTTTACCTCATCTCGACTCTTAAATTTGTTCCCTCTCCTTATATAGAATCATGAGTGGACGAGGTCATGGACGTGGTCACATCGCGATGACCCAAGCTGAGCTGACAAACTTAATCAAAACACGTGTGGCTGAGGCTTTGGCAGCCTACCAAGCTGGTACGAAATGTGCCATACACTCTTTAATCTTGTGTCATGTACACAACTCTTACCCCTGTAATGTGTTTTCTTTCGTCCATTAGGTCAGCAAGCGCAAAACCAAAACAATCCACCTGCTTGTACGTTCAAGATGTTCATGGATTGTAAGCCACAGACCTTCAGTGGGACTGAAGGGGCTGTAGGACTCCTGCGATGGTTTGAGAAGGCAGAATCAGTGTTTTCAATGTGCAATTGTCCTGCTCGGGACAGAGTGAAGTATGCCACGGGCACACTCTAGGATGGTGCCCTGACATGGTGGAATGCCCAGGTTCAGATGTTGGGCATCGAGGCGGCAAATGCCACTACTTGGGACGATTTCAAGGAGTTGATAAGGGAGGAGTATTGTCCTCGTGATGAGATTCAAAAACTGGAGAATGAGTATTATGATCTGAAGATGGTAGGATCCGAAATTAAGGCATACGTGAAATGGTCTCATGTTCCCGAACTTGTCCCGACCTCTGTACCGAAGAATAGAACTGTTCATCAAAGGATTAGCTCCACGGGTGAAGGGTTTGGTTACTGCAGCGAACCTCAACAACTTACCTCAGATTGTCCGTTTGGCTCACAAGATCACCGATTAGGAGGTGGAGAGTGGTTCGCTACCACCCCGCGTTTCTGCCACTACTGCTGCTACAACCACAGCTACTACACCCGCTAGTGATAACAAGCGCAAGTGGAATGATAATGACAAAGCAACCAGTGCGAGTCAATCTCAGAAAAGGCCTGACAACAGCAATAACCGTAGCTTCAGTCAGTCGTCCTCAGTTAATCAAGGCAAGGGCAGCAATCAGAATCAGGGCTCCTATGTTGGGAAGAAGCCACAGTGCAACAAGTGTGGTTATCATCACTATGGGCATTGTGTCCGGGCTTGTCGTAGGTGCGAAAGGGTGGGCCATGAGGCCAAAGACTGTAGAGCCCCGCAGGCAAAGCAGCAGCAGCAGCAGCAAAATCAGCAGTATCAGCGACAACAAAGGCAACAACCCCATCAGAACCAGGGCTTTAAGAAGGGATGTTTTCAGTGTGGGGATGAGGGCCACTTTAAGCGGGATTGCCCTCAGTTGAATCAGAATGTTAACAACAATAACAACCGCCAGAACAACAACAACAATGCTGGAAACAACAACAACAACAACAACAACGGCAACAATGGGGGCAATGGTGCTCGTGGAAGGGTATTCACGATCGGTGCTGGTGATGCTAGGAACGACGGCAATGTCGTGACGGGTACGTTTTCTGTGAACAATCTTATTGCTTCTGTGTTATTTGATTCCGGTGCCGATTGGAGTTATGTGTCCCTAGAGTTTAGTCAGCGATTAGGGTTAACTCCAACACCTTTAGAGGTTAAGCAAGTAGTAGAACTAGCCGATGGTAAAACGATAGAAGCTTCGCATGTTCTTTTTGGGTGTAAACTAGATCTCATGGGTCAAGTGTTTGATATTGACCTCCTTCCTGTTACCCTCGGTAGTTTTGATATAGTGGTTGGTATGGATTGGTTGTCTAAACACTAAGCTAAGATTTAGTGTAAGGAGAAGATTGTACGTATCCCTCACCCTGATGGAGAGTCATTATCGGTTCAGGGGCATCGCAGTGGTGCGATGGTTGGTATCATCTCGGCTATGCAAGCGCAGAAATGTCTACGAAAAGGGTATCCTGCGATTTTGGCACTTGTTACTGATACTCCGTTAGAAGAAAGAAAGATCGAGGATCTGCCAGTTGTGCGTGAATTTGTCGATGTGTTTCCCGAGGAACTTCCTGGTTTACCTCCTCACCGTCAAGTGGAATTTCAGATTGATCTTGCACCAGGAGCAGCCCCGATAGCTCGTGCTCCTTATCGTCTAGCACCTGGAGAATTGCAGGAGTTGTCTAATCAACTGCAAGAGTTACTGGATAGGGGCTTTATTCGACCCAGCTCTTCGCCTTGGGGAGCCCCAGTTTTGTTTGTGAAGAAGAAAGACGGGTCCTTTCGCATGTGCATTGATTATCGGGAACTCAACAAGGTGACTATCAAGAACCGTTATCCATTGCCACGCATCGATGACTTGTTTGACCAGTTGCAAGGGTCAAGTTTTTATTCGAAGATCAACCTAAGATCGGGCTATCATTAGATGAGAGTCCGAGAGGAGGATGCTCCAAAAACGGCTTTTCGAACGCGGTATGGGCACTATGAGTTTTTAGTTATGCCGTTTGGGCTGACGAACGCGCCAGCAGTCTTCATGGACCTCATGAACCGTGTATGCAAACCGTATCTCGACGATTTCGTTATAGTATTCATCGATGACATTCTGATCTACTCGAAGAGCAAGGAAGATCATGAGCGGCACCTGCGTCTTATTTTGGAACTTCTAAGGAAGGAGCAGCTCTATGCGAAGTTTTCCAAGTGTGACTTCTGGATTCGGGAGGTGCATTTTCTTAGGCACATTGTTAATGAATTGGGGATACATGTGGATCCTGCAAAGGTTGATGCTGTTAGAAATTGGGCGGCACCAAAGAATCCTTCGGAGGTGCGACAATTTCTTGGTCTCGCTGGGTATTATCAAAGACTTTTCGAAGATCGCTCAACCTCTTACCTCGTTGACACAGAAAGGTGTTGTGTATTCTTGGGGAACGAAGCAGGATGATGCTTTCCAGTTACTGAAACAGAAACTCTGTAGTGCGCCGATTTTGTCTCTACCTGAAGGAACAGAAGATTTTGTGGTATATTGTGATGCTTCCATTCAGGGTCTTGGTTGCGTGCTAATGAAACACAACAATGTGATCGCTTATGCTTCCCGACAACTGAAGGTTCATGAAAGGAATTATATGACACATGACTTGGAGTTGGGGGCCGTAGTATTTGCACTCAAGATCTGGAGGCATTACCTGTACGGTACTAAATGAACTATTTATACCGACCACAGGAGCCTTCAGCACATTTTCAACCAGAAGGATTTGAATATGCGACAGCGTCGCTGGGTAGAACTTTTAAATGATTATGATTGTGCAATCAAGTATCATCCAGGTAAAGCTAACGTTGTAGCTTATGCCCTCAGTCGAAAGGAATCGAAACCCAAACGTGTTCGCGCCTTGCAGCTCACCATTCATTCTAACCTACCTGATTAGATCCATTTGGCTCAGGCCGAGGCGTTGAAGGAAGAAAACTATGAAGTTGAGTATTTACGGGGTATGGAGAAACGACTCGAGAAGAGATCAGATGGCATTTACTATTTTATGGAGCGGATATGGATCCCGCTGTTTGGTAACCTTAGAGAACTTGTGATGGACGAAGCGCACAAGTCTCGATACTCTGTTCACCCAGGTCCGGATTAGATGTATTAGGAGCTTAGAGTCATGTATTGATGGCCAAAGATGAAAGCTCACATCGCAACTTATGTGAGTAAATGCTTAACCTGCTCGAAGGTTAAAGTGGAATATCAGAAACCGTCTGGATTGCTGCAACAACCAGAAATACCCATGTGGAAGTGGGAGCAAATCGCAATGGATTTTGACACAGGTTTGCCGAGAACTCAAAACGGAAACGATACCATCTGGGTGATCGTTGATCGTCTCACGAAATTAACGCATTTTCTGGCAATCAAAGAAGCAGATAAGTTCTCACAGCTAGCTGCTGTTTATCTTAAAGAAGTGGTTTATAGGCACGGGGTGCCGACATCTATTATTTCTGACCGTGACCCACGTTTCATTTCAGATTTGTGACAGTCGATGCACAAATCATTCGGCTCGCGTCTTGATATGAGCACTTCTTATCACCCGCAGACGATGGTCAAAGCCAACGAACTATCCAGACACTTGAAGACATGTTGCGGGCGTGTGTGATTGATTTTGGTAAGGGTTGGGAGAAGCACTTGCCATTGATAGAGTTTTCTTACAAAAATAGCTACCATACCAGTATTCAAGCGGCTCCATTCGAAGCATTGTATGGACGAAAGTGTCGCTCACCTCTCTGTTGGGCTGAGGTGGGTGACAACCAGGTCACAGGCCCTGAACTTGTGTTTGAAACTTCAGAAAAGATTGTTCAGATCAGGAATCGGATGGTAGCAGCGCGTGACTGTCAGAAAAGCTACGCCGATAAGCCCAGGAAACCTTTGGAGTTCGCAGTTGGTGATCATGTTATGTTGAAGGTCTCACCCTGGAAGGGTGTGGTGCATTTTGGAAAACGCAGCAAGCTAAACCCTCGTTATGTCGGGCAGTTTAAAATTCTAGAACGGATCGGTAAAGTGGCCTACAAGCTAGAGCTACCTGCTGAGTTGGGTAAAGTCCATGATGTGTTCCATATGTCGCAATTAAAGAAGTGTTTGTCTGATGAAACACTTGTGGTACCGTTTCAAGAACTAAAAATCAACGACAAGTTGCAGTTTGTCGAGGAACCTATCGAAATCATGGACCAGGAAGTCAAGGTCCGTAAGCACAGCCATATTCCGATAGTGAGAGTTCGTTGGAACTCAAGACGTGAACCGGAGTTCACGTGGGAACGCGAGGATCAGATGAAGCTCAAATACCCACATTTATTCCCAGAGGACAAGTCCAAGCCTGGTAAATCTAAGTCTAATGCAACTGGTGAAGTTCGAGACGAAATTCCCATTCAAGTTGGGGATGGTGTGGTACCTGTGGAAAATCCACAGTCATCCTGAGTTAACGTCTTGTTGTTTTGGATTGCTTATCAAATTTCGGGAAGAAATTTCTTTCAAGTTGGGGATGATGTGACAATCCGAGTTTTCAAGGTCCTTACTCGACACGGTATTCATTTTGCAAAGTTTTTAGTATATGATTAATGTAACTTGTTCACATTTAGTATATGATTAAGGTGTTGCACTTTTGTGTGGTTATTTAATGAAGTAAATGAGTTGTTTAAGGTGTTACATAGTTCTATCACATACATCTCCTGTTTGACTAAACATTGGACACCCTCGTGGCAAGCTTGAACCTGACGAAACCTCAAGCGTTTCGTCATCACCTCATGTCGACGAAACTTGGGGGAGTTTCGTCATTCCATTGGGGTTTCGCCGAGATGGGATTTCGGCCCAGGTGAGGCCCAACGTCGATCTGTTTTATATTTACTCATTTTACGTAAAACGTCAGTTATCAAAACCTAGATGCTCTCTAAACCTAGCGACGGCAACAAACTCTCTCCCGAAGCATCACCTTCTTGGTCTAGTTACCCTAGTTACGGGATCGAGGTGAGTGTTTTGTTGATTGGGTTTATATCCGGTGTGTCGATTTGTGATTGCAATGATTATGTGTGTGTATGTTGGATCTTATGTGTATAATGTTCATCGCTCATTAACCGTGTTCTGTAGTTAGGGTAATTCGATGGAGACTTGAGCGATCTTGTGATGTCTCATGATTACTGTTAGTTAAGATTATAAGCGGATGTTGAGTTAATGACTATTATAATGATCGTGATCATACGTGTATGCGAATTGATAAGCCACTTATTACTGTCACATGTTATTGATAATTGAGAACTGTTAGATTGCAATTAGGGTTCTTAGTAAGCATGTTTAGGGGTAATGATTAGACGATGATTGAACCTTGTGCAGTAAAGAATGTGGTAACTACTGAAACTCATATCTTGACGAAACCCAAGTCGAGGAAACTCACGTCGATGGAGGATCACGACGAAACATGGATGTTTCGTCAATGGGAGGGTTTTGTCGAGAGGGAAAACGAACACAGGGAACTAGGTTGACTTTTGTGATGGATGTTTATGATCATGCTAATAAAACAATGATGCCTACTGTTACTGATGTCTATTGTTAATGATATCTACTGTTGATGATGCCTACTGATAATGATATTTACTGTTAATGATGCTCACTGTTAATGATGCTAACTATGATCAAGTGGCATGAGTAGGCTTTTACATCTAGCACACTTAACTGTTAAGCGTTATTACGGAACATACATACGAATTGTGGACTTGTTGGAGTCATATAACTGTTGTGTGTTATTCAGAAACTGTTACTTGAATGCATGCTACGATTATAAACGTAAACTTGTACATTGTGAACGCAAACTGATTACGTGTACGTGAACACCATAGGCTTCGATTAACTGAGTGTGAACAAGTAATTAATCAAACCGAGCAAACCAAGGTGAGTTCACTGCTCTTTTTCCAAGCATGCATCCCGGGGAGGGATATCGGGTAACGTTCCGGGGAGGAATGTCAGGTTATTGGGATGTTTGTTGTTATACTCATTTATATCATATAAGACTCTTACATCTACCGATAGTTGCCGGGGAGGCAACGAGGTATTTAGTTGATAGCGCTATTAGGTTTGGCACCCTCACACGTACCGGGGAGGACGGGCATGAACTAATTACTTTGACCACTTGACCAATGCTTTGATAGAGGCATTGGGGTTGGGCAAATACATCTTGTAGCCATTTGCGGTAATCGAGTTAATAACAACATCGAAACAAATCGTTGAACTGTTCTATAAACTTATCTGGTAACTAAACACGTAAACAAAACTTTGAACTCACCAGCGTCGTCTGACACACTTGTCTGTATGCTTACAGGTCGTTAGATTCTTGATATGGGCTTGCTATCTGGGAGTGCTAGAGTAGTCATGGATCGAGACTCTTGGATATCTGATACATTGGTTTTGAACATTTATTTTGCAACAGTTGTTTAACAATTTACCTTATGCTTCCGCTGAATGTTTTCTTTGGTTTTAACTCATGACTTGGATTTATCTTATGCATAGAAACAAATGTTTTATTTAATATTTATTATTGGTTCGATATGATTGGTGGCTTGGATCCTAGTACGTCACACGTCCCACGGTGTTTCCGCGTGTGGTATTTTGGGGGGTGTGACACTAGTAGTGTAGTGAACTTGGTTCTATTTGCTGATACCGACCCAACTACATATATGGAAGCATGCAAAGAAACCAAATGGAAGGAAGACATGGACAAAGAGATGGAATCAATAATGAAAAATGATACATGGGAATTAGTAGATCCGCCAAAGAATCAAACACCAATTGGTGTAAAATGGATATACAAGACGAAGTATGATGAACATGGGGGTATAAGCAAGCACAAAGCAAGGTTGGTGGTGAAAGGTTACAAACAGAAATACGGAATTGATTATCAAGATGTCTTTGCTCCGGTAATCAGGTTTGATACAGTTAGACTTGTACTGGCACTGGCTGCACATCATGGCTGGTACTTGCATCAAATGGACGTAAAGACAGCGTTTTTAAATGGGAACTTAAAGGAGCATGTATTCATCGAACAACCGGAATGATATGTCATGAAGGGAAAAGAAAGGAAAGTGTGCAAACTGAAGAAGTCTCTATATGGTTTAAAACAAGCCCCGAGCACATGGTATAGTAGAATAGAAGGATATTTTATAACACATGGTTTTAAGAAGTGTGTTTATGAACATGCCTTGTTCACCAAAATATCCAAGGATGTGAGGATAATAATTTGCCTGTATGTGGATGATCTCATCATAGCAAGTGATTCTTTGACTACTCTCAATATTTTCAAGGAGTTAATGAAAGCAGAATTTGAAATGACCGATATGGGAACTTTACACTACTTTCTTGGAATAGAAGTCTCATTCAACAATGGAAACATCATTCTCTCACAACAGCAATATGCAAGAGGTCTGTTAAATAAATTTAACATAACAAATTGTACTGCCATTTCAACTCCAATGGAATATGGTTTGTGTCTATCCAAGCAAGATTCGGATGATGAAGTAGATTCAAATCTCTACAGGAGATTAGTTGGAAGTCTTATGTACTTGACCAATACCAGACCTGATATCATGTTCGCGGTAAACAAAATAAGTCAGTTCATGGAGCAACCAAAGAGAAGCCATTCGGAAGCCGGAAAAAGGATACTGAGATATATAAAGGGAACTCTAGATCAAGGGCTTGTATATTCAAAAGGAGGCAAAGGAACACTAACTGGTTTTAGCGATAGTGATTATGCAGAGAATGTTGATGATAGCAAAAGTACATCTGGATATGTGTTTCAGTTGGGAACAGGAACTATAGCATGGCAATCAAAGAAACAAAAGATGGTGGCTTTATCTTCAACGGAAGCTGAGTACATTGCCCTTTCTATGGCCGGATGTCAAGCACTTTGGCTCAAAGGAATTCTGGATGAGCTTCAAGAAGGAACCGAAGGCCCTCTGGTAATTCAATGTGATAACAAATCAGCAATTTGTTTGGCTAAGGATCCGGTATTTCATGGCAAAAGTAAACATATAAGGATCAAATATCACTTGATCCGAGATTTGATCAAGAGCAATGAAATAGAAGTGCGATTCTGCTCCACTAAAAGTCAGATGGCAGATGTGCTTACCAAAGCGCTGCAGTTAAAGGACTTCACACGTCTAAAGAACCTCCTGCAGATCAATGGATCACACACTTAGCAAGGATTCTGCAGTCATTATGCTCTAGCTTACGGGAGGGTATTAGACAAATAATAGATATAAGCTAGATCATATGATTAGTTTAGTATGGATATAATGCAAGTTATGTAATATTTTTCGATTATTATTCCCTACCCTAAGTTGAGGCGGTTACTCGTATAAACCCCTCATGTATATATACAAATTATGTATGTAACAATTTACTCACCAATTCAATTCAAGAACAAACAACAATTCTCTGACATTCTGTTAGCAAATTCGAATCAATTCCAATAGATAGCGACTAGGAGTTGGACCTTATGCTTTTGAAGACTTTATTTATTGTTTTTTCGTTTGACATACTTAGATTTTTAAATTAGTTAGTATTTAATTCGATGGATGGTTTTAGACTTATAAATTTATTAGTATTTGGTTAAACTAAATATAAAGTATAAGGAACAATCCATATTTATTAGAGAGTATCGTATATTATGTATTTAACTTACTTGGAATTGTATAGGGGTTGTTTATGTCAAACCCTAAAACCCACACACACACGATATGTGTGCGATGTATCATAAGGGTTTCGCCAATTGGAAGAGCAACAAAACAAAAAATAATATATCTACTCAGGAGCGGGTAAAATCAAGGGTTGTGCTTATTCAGCAAGGGTTACAAGGTTTCATCAACAAATTCGTTCAAGATATGTGACTATTCATCTAGAATTGTGATGGTTCAATCATGTCTATTGGATTAGTATAAATAGGGTTCAAATGTTCAATGGTAATCATTACATTCAATCAATACAATTCAGGTTCTCGTTGTTTCATTCTTGTTCTTGTTTATTATTAATCAATATCAATTGTGAAGATCGGGCCAACTTAACCCCTATCCACCCTATCCTTTCAAAACAAACCATGGCACATAGATTCCAAGACTATTTTAACCTTACTTCTCTATAACCCTTACTCAATAAGCATAGAAAGATCCAAGTAGTTTTATTATCCTGGTAAGGATGTTCTATTCAAATTAAAAATAGAGTAAAATGCCCGGATAGTCTCTGTGGTTTTGTAAGGTAACACCTATAGTCCCTAGCTTTTGGAAATTACACCGGTGCTCCTTGTGATTTACTTTTTGTTACTCAGATAGTCCATGGAGTGGATGTCCATTAGTTTTCACCATTAACTCCATGTAAAATGACAAAATTACCCCTACGAATTAAAAACAATCAAGAACTATTTAATCTTTTAAAAACTAAAAAAAGACTTTTAATTTATTTGTGGGACCCACCCACAACCTACTTTATCTTCCACCACCACCAGCACCACCACTACAATACCACCCAAAACCAACCACCAAAAACCCACAAAACCCTTACCCCCACAACCCCAATCCACCCACCTAGCAACTGTAGAACTCAAACAAACAATCTTAAACTCACTCTCCAAACTCACAGACAGAGACACCCACCACATAGCCATTCAAGATCTCCAACCCTAATCAAAACCACCTCACCGGACTCAATCCCCATCATCCTCAACACCCTCTTTGAATCCACATTTGATACCACCATCAAGAAACAAGCAATCAAACTCCTCTCATTCCTCTGTGCATCCCACACCCAATCCACACACACCCACTTACCCAAAATCATCACCTACATTGTTAAAAGGCTTAAAGACTTTGACTTTGGGATTAAAGATTCTTGTTGTGACTCCATTGGCCATATTTCTTGTATCTACTGGAAGGGTTTTGTTGCTGTGACTCAATTGTATTTACTCCGATCTCTCTTTCTCTCACCTCTCAATTTCTCTCTCTATTGCTGATACCCTTATCTCTCTCTCATCCCTCACTTTCTCTCTCTATCGCCAACTCCCTGATCTCTCTCTATCTCTAGTGGTGGCGTTTGAGAGTAGATAAATAAAGAAGGGAGGATCTGAACTCAATCTCAGTCAAGCCCAAGTGGTGGTGGTGTGGGGTTGGTGATGGTGGTGTGGGGTAGGTGGTGGCAGGTGGTCGTGTGGGGGTGGGTGGTGGCAGGTGGTGGTGCAGGTGGCGGCAGGTGGTGGTGTGGGGGTGGTGGTGCTACTGGTGGCAGGTGGTGGGGGTTTTCATGAGAGAGAGAGAGAGAGAGAGCAAGCAGAGAGAGTCAGAGTGTGTGTTTTAGAGAGAGTGAGTGTGTGTATGGAGTTTTCTTATATTTTAATAAAAGCAAGAGGTAATTTTGTCATTTCACATGGACTTAACGGAGAAAACTAACCCCCATCCACTCCAGGAACCATCCGAGTAACAAAAAGTAAACCACAAGGAGCACCGATGTAATTTCCAAAAGTTTGGAACTATAGGTATTACTTTACAAAATCACAGAAACTCTATCCGAACATTTTCCTCTATTTTAATAGACCCATATATTACCAAAACGACCTACCCAAAATAAGAACATACCAAACTCCATGACGTGAAACACCGTCAAAATCAACCTATACCCATTAGATATAAAAGAATAATATTTCTTCACTATTTCCTTGAAATTTTAAATTTAGCTTGAAGCCTGTTATTCGTAAACTTCAAAACACAAACAACCAATATGTCCATCATTCATGTAATTGTTTAGATACAAAATCCTTATTCATATTATTATAACTATAATTAATTCACACGGAAGATTTTAGAGGAAACACAGGATTGAATGCAAAAAAAAAAAAGAAAAAAAAAAGAAACAACATGACATATTATAAATAGTTGTGGACCTACTTTTGCCTCTTATATATCTTTCCCATGAAAGTTTTCAACACTGCTTGTACTACATTGCTTGGGTGAGATTCAATTAACTTCATGAACTCCTCATGGGTCTTTTTCTCATATTCTTCATACACGCCCTACAAAATATCCATCAAATAAAGTAAGAAATGAAGCATATATTGTTCCAATATATAATATATAGGAAATAATCAAGTAATAAGAAACCTGAAGGTTAAGAGTATGATATAGTTCCTTGACTTTTGCAACACAGGCTTGGTCCTTTTTCCCATAGTTTTCCTTTAAGTTTTTTATGATATATACCACATATTTAGACGAGAGAGTTCATATATGAGAAGCGACAAAGTGACGATTTATGCTTACGTATAGAATTCGCTTTTGTTCCTCACTAGCGAGTTCGAGTGCTTTAGCAACCAACCACGAACACTTGCGTTCTTCAATGTCAGTTCCAATCTGATACAATGGGAAAGATCTTGCTTAGATTGTTGTTTCTAACAAGGCATAGCAGCTAAAATAAATAATGAGGAGGACTAACCTTTCCAACCGTGCTATGGTCACCAAAAGTGTCTAGATAATCATTCTACATGTAATAATTCAAAGGTGTTTATATAAATTATTATTCATTGGAACTAAATATATTAAACCTTTGTCCCTAGTTGGAGTTTAAGCCGACAACCACTTGAAACGTTACTCAAAGGTGTTTATACACATAACAGTTACTCAAGTTCAACATGAATGTAAATATAATGTGCTGGGTTCAAACCATGTTCCACGTACAACATAAATGAATGAAATGGAGGCCTACATATAAGTACGGATCATATCAGTGTGTCAAGATCGATAATAATATAACATATTTACCTGGATTTGATAATATATACCCATTTCAACAAGGATGTCTTTCATTTGAACATAATCATCCGGATTTTCTCCCAACATAAGGAGGGCACATGCAACCTTAAAGCAAAGAATTATGACTAAGTTTTATTATCCAATAGTATTTTTTAAGTAAAACACAAATGCCATGAATCAAAAGTACATAATGAAAAAAAACTTAAATATAATGCAGTAGAAACAAAATCTACTTACTGGAAGGTAAAATGAATAATAAGAACTTTTGTACTGCATAATCCGCCGATTACTGCAAGACGATATATATGGCATTGTGTACTTTAGTAGATGCAAAAAAAATATGTTCTATGGATTGAGTAAGATTATGAATTGAACAGGAAAACAGTTAAGGGTGTTGTTTTCTACACAATTACGAGAGAAAAACATAAACGTGAACATGTTTGGGAAACTTAAATGGATTAACATTATGAAATGAACAGGAAAACAGCTAAGTGTGTTGCTTTCTACACAACTACGAGAGAAACAACATAAAGGTGAATATGCGTGGGAAACATCAATAATAGAGATGTAGAAAATATGAGGTTTAAAATTAGATTAAAAATGTAGGAACCGGTTGCATTAAATCATCTAAAAATTAATATTAAGGTTGGTGGCTAAATGTAGCTTTTCGCCCCCTAAGTATTACATCATACTCTCTTTGAAAACATCAAATTAAGGGCTTTTGTCTTGTAGAGTAAGGATACACGGTATGGTGATGGTCCTCCCTTGGAGGATGGTCCCACACGTAAGCGCCACGTAGGATGGGCATGGGGATGGGGCAAAAAGTACGGAGGTAAGAAAATGGGGGATGATCCTAAAATATATGTATATGTTGTATGTATATATGTGTGTGTGAGGAAGTTTTGTCCTCATGTGGGACGGCTTGAACGGCCTGAAGAAGCCGGAGAGGACGCAACGGAGGGGGGGCGAAATGGGTGGAGGATGGGCGCCGCACCGGGACGAAGGGGGACGGCCCTCCATACCGTCTAGCCTAAAAAGAAGGGTTACATCAGACTCTCTTTGAAAACATCCAATTAAAGGTTTTTGTGTGTAATGTAAAAAGAAGGGGATGCTAATTAGTGATTTGATAATTTTTAAAAGGGTATGACAAATAAAATAAAGGGTATGGTATAAGTTTAGCGCAAACCTTAATATTTTCACTTACCGACACAAAGTATATTTTGAGAGATTTTTCTCTACAACAAGTGTAGTAGTGGTCACATCAATCATTTGTCCATAAATCGTTTGAAGCTCTACCTGTTAAAAAAAGAAGTTAAGAGCGGTTGTGGTTAAAACTATTGATACGAAAGGGGTGTTTGGGATTGCTTATTTTAGTGAATTGTTAGCTTATTGATTTTTTGAAAAGTTAAAAGGTATTTGCCATGAAATTGTTATGTAAGGGAGACTTATTAACTTTTCCAAAAAGTCATAAGTTGTTTTGAAAAGCTAAGCCAAACATGGCCTAAATTAATTGCGGGATAGAATAAATATGCAAGGAAACATACCTCGTTGAAGAGGTCTAGTAGATGCGCATAATAAGCCTTTCCATGGAAAATTTTCTTTAGGATTCGACGGACATGGTTGGAAAGAAGAGCACCATCATTTACAGCAATCATATTAACCTAAAATTGAAACATATTCCTAGCCTTAGTAGCGTACCCCTTCTTTCTAACTACAGAAATGCAATAGTAAGCAAGTTCCATATTTTTTCTTCACGTTTAAGAGAAACATGTAAAATATTGTCAAGTTATATGCATTTATCAAAGAGATATGGAAAATACTCGCAGTGTATTTCTAAAAAATAAATTGAAAATTATAAAGAATTTTGAATTTAAAAAAAAAATTGTGTCCCATTTGTTTTATACTAGGCTAAAACCCAGTGTGTTACACGGGTTGTATAAATATAATTTTATATTTTAAGTAATAAAAGAAGTTATATTTAAAAAAAAACTCATATATTGCACAAGTTGAATAAACCCGTGTATTATATGAGTTGAATAAATATAATATAATCGGTTAGCACATACAATAATAAAGACATGTCTTTAATAAAATAATATAGTATTTACTATAACCTTTTTCTTTATTTTCGTTTTTTAATTATTGGTAGGTTATCAATATCAATTGAACTCTAATACTTTCTCGTGTAAATCTTTTACATAGTAGATAATTCTTTTTCTTACCATAATAAATTAAATATATAAAAATAAATTCCTTGTAAAAGATACATATCATATCTAGGGTAAGGATCAAATAAAAAGTTTGATCTTGCTAGGAAGGGTAGGAAGTAATCATAGCCATCCAAGTATGATTTTTTTTATTTAGAGTGCGCGAGGGTATATTGGTCCAAACAAAATTTCACATTCCCTGTCATTTTTCAAGCACAAAAAATGGAGTTTCAGCTTCCATCTGTCACCCCACACTACCACCATTATCTTTCATCTCTCACCCCACAGCCATCACCACCACCACCGCCACCACCCCATCGCTCACCGCCGTCGCTCCGCCTCAGTGATTTCCGTCCAATCTATTCTATCAACCGTCAGTTTTTTCACTTCGAGCACCGTTTACAGGTTCCAATGACGGAAAAGGTGCTAAAGCGATCTTCAGTTCAATGATCTTCCATGTTTATTTGTTGATTAATGGTTTTTGTTTTGAATCGTAGAAAGAAGAAAAGAAATATTTGTGGCTGAATTTGTTTATTGCATTTTAAAGAAAGAAAAAGATTTGTGTTAGTTTTGAGTTTGAGTGTGAGATATTGAGTATGCGGCTAAACAGAATGAAGGATTCTTAGGGTCTGTTTGGTATGAGGTAATGGAATCGGAGAGTGTAACACCCCAAAAATGGGGTTTGATAAATTAAACCCGGTTAATATAAAGGAACGAGTAAATTACCGTTTGGGGTAAAAGTGACCCGTTAGTAAAAGTTGACTAGGAATAATTTCCCGAGTGGTGACATGTATATATAAGAAACAAGATAATGAGTGTTAGTCTCTTTATTAATTGAAACGAAGTTGAGGGACCAAAACCGTTAAAAAGGAAACATGATTTATTAAATAAAGGAAAACCCACACACACACACACTTCGTCTGTGTGTGAGACGATCAGGAAGAAGAAGAACAAGGGTTCAAACCCTAGTTCTTGATAAATCTTCAAATTGAAGGGTGGAATGAAGTCTAAAATCATAACCGAGCATGGATAAATGATCACTATCACGAGGGGATCATAAGGTATGTCTTAAATTTAAGATTGGTGATCATGGGTGAAGTGGGTTATGTTCTAATCCGTGAGTTAATATGAAATTAATCATGTACAAGGGTTAGAACCCTCGTATAGAACATCGGTTACGTATGGTTAGTGCTAATTTGATGATTAGAGGTGAAACCCGTTAGTTATGGTGAAGATGATGACTAGAATCACCATCTATGTCCAAGTCTTGTGGAAAGATTGATGTATTATATGGGTATGATGAATTCTTGTTAGATGAATTAGGAGAAATACGATGATGCTATGCTTGATGTTTATGTGCTAATGATACTTGTTGATTAGTAAGAAGATTTGATGAAATATGAATGAACTAGGAAGATTATGCATAAACTAGTTGTACATGGTGCCTAGGAAGTAGTACGCACGCCACGTGTTTGATGAAATGTCTAAATGACAATAATATGTGAAGGTTGTGTTATGATGATGTTGAGTATGCTATATGCTTGTTTGAATCGGCTAATGGAATACATATGTGAGATATGAACTTGATATGATCGTTCATACGAATAATCATGTATGCTAATAAGGATGTTAATGTAATGACATGAAAGTATAGGAATCATGTCAAGATGGATGGGAGCGTGGAAGGCTAACGGGACAAGAAGACTCAAGTAAGCGAATACAAATACGGACGAGTAAGGTAAGTAAATCCCGGAGTTACACTTTAGATGTAAAATATATTGTACTATGATCATTATTGTGATACATGTGAAAGTATCAAACAATGGAAGTAAATAGGTAAGTTTACGGAAAAAGAAGTCGAAAGTGAATAGGAAAGTATAATGATGCTAATTGTTTTCTGTTAAGAATGAAATGAAAGTGCAGGTATACTAATAATGGAGAGTGAAGGTTAAGTATGGAAGTCGTACGAGAGTGTCCGAATGGATGGACAAATGGACTGATATGAACGAGAATAAGAGATGTGATGCTTGATTATGCACGTTTTAAAGTATATATATTATGTCACTGGTTGCTAATGAAGTAATTGGTTGTGGTGACTGCAGGTTGTACAGGTTTATGAATGTTTGTTCAAGATGTGTAAGCGGTTGAAGATCGAGTCAAGACATGGGTTGTACTTGGGTGTGTATGTGGTCACTTAATTCGATATACGTATGTTAGTTTTTAAATTAATTTATAAAAAGAGATTAATGTATTTAAGTGAAAGAAAGAATAACTTATAAAGAAATTTTTAGTATGTATTTTCCGCTGCGTCAAAATTTGGTTAAAACGTGTTAGGGCGTTACAAGTTGGTATCAGAGCCTAGGTTTGAGCGAAATCAAGTACAAATGAGTGAGTACTTGAACTCAAACCTGTGTGCACTTGTGATTAATGACCCGTACAATCCAAGACTCGATCAAGGCCGAAAGGTAAGATTTAATATAAGTAAGTATGCGTGAGGTTACTAATAATAATGAATATTGAAAGGTGAGCTTGATGGATAATGAGGATGTTTCGCAGTCGCGGGCTAGTACGAAAGCTAAGGTGTGTGATATGTCAGGAAAATGAACCCCAGGTACGTAAATTCAGCGTGTGGGCGTATGACGTGGTATGATTAAGCAAGCGAAGGAAAATCATAAATGAAATATAATAGTGACATGGCAATGAAGTTTTGAAAATGTTACACGTTCCGAAACTTAATTCTTCGGACATAAGGTGGCGATTACACGAAGGCACGAAACTAGTATGTGGATTGTGTACCTGGCCAGTACACAAGAAATGTATGACGTTCGTGAGACCGTGATAATTGTTACAGGTATGTCTGTTAGAATTAAGTAGTAGGTGGACGTGAGGGTGAAGAGAAATGTAAGACTTTCAGGAATGAAAGTATGAATGCTATGTTAGAATCCGCGAGACGGATTCGAAACATGAAAGAAGTTAAAAATATGAATGCTATGTTAGAATCCGCGAGACGGATTCGAAGTATGAAAGAAGTTAAAGTATGAATGCTATGTTAGAATCCGCGAGACGGATTCGAAACATGAGAGAATGTAAAGTATGAATGAAAGGTTTGGATTCGGGAATGAATTCAAACCGGAATGGAATGAAAGGAAGGAGAGGTTTGAATTCGTGAATGAATTCAAACGCAAATGGAATGGAATGAAAAGAATGGAAGGTATGAATGAAGGTTTCGATCCGTAGATGGATACGGATCAAACTTATGAAGAAGGAAGAAAAGAAGAATGAAAGGCTTGAGCCGTAAACAGTAAACGAATCAAGTACGCGGAAAAGCGTAGTTGGATGGAAGGTAAGTAAAGCTTACGGCATTTAAATTAGTACAACTACTTATGTATTTGACTAGAAATAAGAGATGTTACTATTCGAAAAGAGATTTTGAAATAAGATGTTCCGAAACAAATCAATACGGGTCGGAACAAGTTAAAACTGGAAGTAAACCATATTTGATGGTAAAAAGGGTAAAAGGGTAATTTGGTCATGGAATGATGAAAGTATAATGAGTTTTAAAAGATTTTGTTATGATGTATGCCATGATAAGTAATAAGGGTAAAACGGTAATTTAGTTTCATGGATGAATGAAAATAAAGTTTAAAGAATACCCTATGGCGTAAGCGATGATAGGTTAAATGCATGGAAGAAAGGTTTAAAGATTATGACCATACGGTGAAAATCCGCAATGAGTCAAATGAGCGAAATGGTAAATCGATACCATTTTATTTGAAATGTAAAAGGTTTGGGGCGTTTAGACCAAATGGGTCAATTAATGATGATAAGATCATTTGACGATGATGACTAATGAATGTTTGTTGAGTTTTATGCTCACAGGATGAATAGCGTATGGAAATTTCGATGCTATTAATTAGCAACTTACTTAATGAAGTATTAAACGGGTCACAGCTTGATCCAAGCCAGGTATGTACGAATAAGATTGTAGTTAAAAAGTGTGACTTTTGGTCAATTATGTATTAAGGTCCTTTGTCGTAAGAACCGGAGCATTTGTTTACCAAAACGCCCTCAAATGACAAAGGGGGTAAACAACCCTTATGGGCTATTTAGGAACAAGTATTATGATCGAGTAAGTCATTTGAAAAGTGTAAAGGTTAAAGGTATAAGCTTTTGGGTTTTACCGTAATAGGAGGATCCGAAGGGTAAAACTCGGATTATATAGATCACCACATTAGATCCACCACAAATGTAGTTGTGGTGGGAAATCAATTGATAAGAAATGTGAAAATATGAAGCTAGAAGCGAATGAAGGTGATCCGTGCTTAAAATAGACTTAAATACCCTTAACGGGTCAAAATAAGCATATGAGCGAAAATGGGTTTAAGAACGTATATAAACCCGTTATATGAACCTAGTATGATAGACAACCTTGAAATTATGGAGTTCATGAGAAATGGGGATCAAACAAACGTGTTTGTTTGATAAATGCATGAACGGGTCGAATAATTCTTAAATGAATATTAAGCCGAAAGCTTGTAAGTTAAGAATTTTCTTAATCCGGAGGTGGGATTTTAAGTTCGTATGATAGAATGTGAATTTACAAGCATGTAGGAAGAAACGGGATGTTAAACGGGTAAACGGTTTAAAAGTTATGCGCGTTTTAGTGCGTACGAACGACGGAACGGAACTGCAGAAAAGTGGGTTTTCTGCAGGGCGTCGCCGACGGGTTCCCACCCCGTCGCCGACGGGCTCTCAAAATCGCAAAAATGGGCGACGGCTTAACTGACTGGATACGGGACAATTTGGGCGACGGACATTTTAAGAGGCCGTCGCCGACGGGTACCCACCCCGTCGCCGACGGGCTGTCTAGCCCACTTCTCCGATTTCTTAGTTTTGCACTTCCGAATGATCCGTAACGCGTCCCGGTACATCGATTTTCGACCCCAGCCAGGGGCTCTGCCCCTTGGACCCCGCCAGGGGCTGCCGCCCCTTGGACCCCGCTTCTCTCGGGGGCGCTGCCCCCGAACCCCCGTTACTCCCAATGAAGGCTATGCACGTATGTAAGTATGTACGAATGTATGCAAGTATGTATGAATATATGTAAGTATGAATGAATGTAAGTACGTATGAAGGTAGGTATTAATGTATGCACATATGTAGATATGTATAAATGGATGTATGTATGTATGCACGTATGAAAGCATGTATGTATGTACGATTTAGATACGTTTGAGTATTAACGTTATTAATCGTGTTTCCGTTGAGAAGACAATGTAATGCAGGTATGAGAACATTGGATGCATGAGGAATTGAAGTTGATCTCAGAAAGGGTAAAGTTACGTTATGTTACGAATTGAACCAATTATGAACTTTGCAAGGGTTTTATGAGTATAAATATGTTATCAAACCTAAAGTATTGAAATGTCATAAACATTGTATGAAAGTTTTTGAGCATTATTTATATAAAAGGCGAAGGTCCTTATAAATTGTAATTACGTAAGCTTAGGTCTTACAAATTATATTATTTGACCCATGTACAGTATAATGCTAATGCAAATTGGGAATTTGTGAAGGAACTATGGGTGAATAAACACAAAGTTGAATGCAAGTATGAAAGGAATTGTGATAACCATTAATGTTATAAATGAGAATGATGGAATTCTTGGGCTAATGATAGTAGTAGATGTGTTGAAAGGATGCTCATGATGAGAGCTCATTTTACAGACGAATGAAGTCAATTTGGTTAGAGGTCAATAAAGGAATGAAATCTTAGTTCAGTTCTAAAGTATTCAGTAACGCTTATATGTGTGAATAGTAAGTAATGCATGAGAAACCACGAATGAAATGATTTGTAAAGTAATATATGAATATACATGTAAATGTACGTATGCAGGCAGAATGAATTATCGTCCATGAAGGGTATGTATGAATGTACGCATGTACGTAGAGGTGTAGGAATGTATGTAAGTATGTGTATGTATGTATGAATGTATTAAGGTAAGAAGGTAGCTATGAATGTATGCATGTATGAAGAAATGTAGGAGTGTATGTACGTATAGAGGTAGGAATGTATGAAGGCATGAGGATACGTATGAACGTACGTATGTATGTAGAGAGATAAGGATGGTATGAATGTATGTAATAAATATATGAACGTATGTATGAGTGTGTGCATTATGTAATGATAAGTAAGCATGTAAGCAGGTACGTATAGGTGTGTTATTGTTGCAAGTATGTTTTCGGGTGTGTGTAAATAGATGTATGCGTGTACATATATATATACGCATGTACGTATGTATTAAATGGGATTAAATGCGCGCAAAGGAATAAAGCTTGTATGTATGAACATACATGTGAATGCACGTATATGAGTATATCCAGTAGCATGTAACATTAACAGACGTAGAACGATGCTAACTTTAGAGCTAAGCAAGTATGTGTGACTATGAAATAGTAGTTTTGTTGTGATAACAAAACAAGAATTAAAGGTTATACATTGTAGGTATGGAATGTAATCGCAAAACACGAGATAAAGGTATTAGATTCGTTGTAAACAGATCATACGAATGTATGTAGTATTACAAGTTGAAGAAGTATGTATATTGACCTGTTACTAACGGGTCAAGGAAATGAAAAGGACATGTGACAGTATGGACTATTGTAATGAGTAATTGTATGCTGAAAGCAAGAGTGGCATGTCCAACATGATTTATGAATAAAAAGTAGATATAATCGATTCGTTATGAACAATGAACGCATGGAAGTGTTATGCTCGATTTAAGAAGGTAAGGATGATAGGACGTACGGTTATATTTGTTCATGAACGAGGCATTTTTATAAAGTATGAGTGCATTCTTGCCATGGTATGTATTTTGAATGAAATGAATTAATAAACATGCAGTGATGAACACCACTAAGGAACTAACATGAGGCAAGAATTTGGAATCTAAAGATATATGAATATATTTAGAATTGTGTTACATAGAAGGATCGGTAAGTAAAGGATTATGGTTCCGTGAAGTAAGCAAGGTTTCGGGGACGAAACCTCTTTTAAGGGGGGTAGACTTGTAACACCCCAAAAATGGGGTTTGATAATTTAAACCCGGTTAATATAAAGGAACGGGTAAATTACCGTTTGGGGTAAAAGTGACCCGTTAGTAAAAGTTGACTAGGAATAATTTACCGAGTGGTGACATGTATATATAAGTAACAAGATAATGAGTGTTAGTCTCTTTATTAATTGAAACGAAGTTGAGGGACCAAAACCGTTAAAAAGGAAACATGATTTATTAAATAAAGGAAAACCCACACACACACACACTTCGTGTGTGTGTGAGACGATCAGGAAGAAGAAGAACAAGGGTTCAAACCCTAGTTCTTGATAAATCTTCAAATTGAAGGGTGGAATGAAGTCTAAAATCATAACCGAGCATGGATAAATGATCACTATCACGAGGGGATCATAAGGTATGTCTTAAATTTAAGATTGGTGATCATGGGTGAAGTGGGTTATGTTCTAATTCGTGAGTTAATATGAAATTAATCATGTACAAAGGTTAGAACCCTCGTATAGAACATCGGTTACGTATGGTTAGTGCTAATTTGATGATTAGAGGTGAAACCCGTTAGTTATGGTGAAGATGATGACTAGAATCACCATCTATGTCCAAGTCTTGTGGAAAGATTGATGTATTATGTGGGTATGATGAATTCTTGTTAGATGAATTAGGAGAAATAGGATGATGCTATGCTTGATGTTTATGTGCTAATGATACTTGTTGATTAGTAAGAAGATTTGATGAAATATGAATGAACTAGGAAGATTATGCATAAACTAGTTGTACATGGTGCCTAGGAAGTAGTACGCACGCCACGTGTTTGATGAAATGTCTAAATGACAATAATATGTGAAGGTTGTGTTATGATGATGTTGAGTATGCTATATGCTTGTTTGAATCGGCTAATGGAATACATATGTGAGATATGAACTTGATATGATCGTTCATACGAATAATCATGTATGCTAATAAGGATGTTAATGTAATGACATGAAAGTATAGGAATCATGTCAAGATGGATGGGAGCGTGGAAGGCTAACGGGACAAGAAGACTCAAGTAAGCGAATACAAATACGGACGAGTAAGGTAAGTAAATCCCGGACTTACACTTTAGATGTAAAATATATTGTACTATGATCATTATTGTGATACATGTGAAAGTATCAAACAATGGAAGTAAATAGGTAAGTTTACGGAAAAAGAAGTCGAAAGTGAATAGGAAAGTATAATGATGCTAATTGTTTTCTGTTAAGAATGAAATGAAAGTGCAGGTATACTAATAATGGAGAGTGAAGGTTAAGTATGGAAGTCGTACGAGAGTGTCCGAATGGATGGACAAATGGACTGATATGAACGAGAATAAGAGATGTGATGCTTGATTATGCACGTTTTAAAGTATATATATTATGTCACTGGTTGCTAATGAAGTAATTGGTTGTGGTGACTGTAGGTTGTACAGGTTTATGAATGTTTGTTCAAGATGTGTAAGCGGTTGAAGATCGAGTCAAGACATGGGTTGTACTTGGGTGTGTATGTGATCACTTAATTCGATACACGTATGTTAGTTTTTAAATTAATTTATAAAAAGGGATTAATGTATTTAAGTGAAAGAAAGAATAACTTATAAAGAAAATTTTAGTATGTATTTTCCGCTGCGTCAAAATTTGGTTAAAACGTGTTAGGGCGTTACAGAGAGGAAATGTAATGGATGAGGTAATGAAATGGACAAGGTAATGAAATGGACAAGGGAATGAAATGGAATATTACCATTCCATGGTCTTGTTTGGTTACCATGTGGGAATGGAATGAATCATTACATTGTGTTGTTTGGTATGCAATAATAGATGAAGTAAACAAACCGGCAATGGATGGCGGCGACGGTGGTGGGTGGTGGTGGCATGGGCGGCGGCGGTGGCGGTGGCGGTGGCGGTGGGCGGTGTCAGGTGGTAGCCGTCGTCGGCGGTGGTGGAGGTTGACGACAACGGTTGGTAGCGGTGGTCGGGTGGTGGTGGTGGTGGCAGACGTGTGGTAGTGATGACAGGTGGTGGCGGTAATTAGCGTAGGCGGCGGTGGGCAGCAGTGATCTGTGGTGGTGGCAGGCGGTGGCTGAGGTCGGTAGTGGCGGTGGTCGGTGGCGGAGGGTGACGAAGGCGGCGGGTGGCGGTGGTTGGTGGAGGCGACGCTGGGTGGCGGTTGTTCGCGACGGGTGTTGACGGTGGTGGCGGTGGCCGGTGGCGGAGGGTGACGGCAGGGGTGGTCGGGCGGTGACACGGGATAGTGGTGGCGGTTGTCTACGGCGGGTGTTGGCAACGACGGTGGGAGGTGATGGTGGTGGTGGCGGGTGGTGGTAGTCGTGGGCTGGATGTTGATGAAGAAGGGTGAGAGGGAATAAATGGGAAAAAAAACAGGGGTAGTGGATGGAATGAATTTAAGGGAATGTAATGTCTTACGTAATGGGTTATTCTATTACCTTGACCAACCAAACTCATGTATTTTTATTCCCTTGTAATAGTCCATTCTATTTCGTCTCCCATTCCTGCATACCAAACAGTACCTTACGATTTTGTTGTTTAATTGTGAGAGAGAGAAAGAATAAGGAAATTGAATGGTTGTTGCATTTTACAAATAACTGGGTAAAGGAAAGAATCATTTGTTTTTTTTTTTTTTTTTTATGTAAATTGATTGACTTTTGGGATTGTAAGGAATCATCAGGTAATGTATAGATGTAATTAAAAATGGAGTTTGAGTGTGAGAAGAAATAAGTAAGTAAAAGAAAAGTATTTCTTGTGTTTTATACAATTAGTTACGTTTTTATGTTGGGTTTGTTGAAATTAAAAATGAGAGTATATTTTAATGGTTCTATTTTTTTATTGCGTTTCCTTTTTTATAAAACATCTTAATTCTCTGCGTTTTATAACTCAAAGATATAACACAATGAAAAAAACACATTATATTTGTGTTTTTGTCCAATGCGTTTTAAAAAAAAGTCACATTTTTGTGTTTTAAGTCTATTGCATTTTAGAAACAACAATTTTTTGTTTTTGTTTTTCGTCCATTGCATTTTAAAAAGAACACTTTGTTTTGTGTTTTTAATCCATTGCGTTTTAGAAAAAAAGACACTTTCTTTTGTGTTTTTTGTCCATTGCGTTTTAGAAAGAACACCTTCTTTTGTATTTTTAGTCTATTGCGTTTTAGAAAAAAAATCATTTTTGTATGTTTTTTGTCCATTGCGTTTTAGAAAAAAACATTTTTTTGTGTTTTTTGTCCATTGTGTTTTAGAAACATTTTTTTTTTGTTTTTAGGCCATTGCGTTAAAAAAAACATTTCTTTGTATTTTCTGGCCATTGCGTTTTAGAAATAAGAAATTTATTTGTGTTTTTTAGGCAATTGCGTTTTAGAAAAAAAAAAAACATTTCTTTGTGTTTTTATTCCATTGCGTTTTACAAAAAAAAAGACATTTATTTATGTTTTTCAACACTTGCGTTTTAGAAATAACACATCTCTTTTGTGTTTTTTGTTCATTGTGTTTTAGAAAAAAAAATCATTTTTAAGCTTTTTGTCCATTGCATTTTACGCAACTGGGTTTTCAAAATTTTATTTTCAAAAATATAGCAATAGTTAGTGTACTCGTTTTAAAGATAAATAACACTCATTTTTTGGTGCAATTTTTATAAAAAAAAATAATGTCGTATAAAAGAGTTATTAACGTTTAAAAATGAAGGGGTGGGGGGGGGGGGGAATTGTAGGAGAGAAAAACCATTGATTTGGATTGACTAGAATGCCCTTAGACAAATCCACACGTCTCTTTTTTTCCTTCAATTTCACTCATTTAATCTTAGCTCTTGATGAAAAAATAGATGGTAAAGATTACTTCATACTATTTCTAACTAAATAAACTTCCTAATATATTCTGACTCATCATATCTATTATCTATTATCATGTATTTTCAATTAGTATAGGAAGAGGCCATAATATATAAATATGTAAAAATAAATTCCATATAAGAGAGATATATCATAATTTATATCTTTAAAATTAATATAGAAAGATATTAGATTAAATTATATACTAATAATAATATTATTATTAATATTATTAAGTTGAAGGAGAAAATACCATACAATATTAATTGTAGTCTTTTATTATAAGTTAGATTATTACAATTTATTATAATTGCATTTTCCATTCTTAGAAACCAGAAATTGTAATTATTATATATAGCCTTTTTTATACGGTCGATTAATAATACATCATGCATGATATATCAAGGGGTTTTCATTAATCTCTATAAGACCATGTGTAGTCGTTAGCCAAATAATGCTCCCATCATGGGGCGTTTTCTACCATGTGGCAGTCCAGTCAGCATGGGAGCATTATTGGGCGTTATTGCAAAAATACCGTAGTGGGAATAATGCCCAATAACGTCCATGCAATCATTACACAATTATTTATTTTTTTAAATTTAAAACTAAAAATACTTCATTAATTTAAAAAAAAAAATTCACTACTAGAAATAAAAAAAACATAATAAAAAACGGAAATAAAAAAAATAAAGTTTAAAAAAAAGATGAAGATCTAGAGTCCGTATTTTTCCCGAATTTTTTGCCGATGCATTTGCGCAAGGATCAACGCGTCGCCTTGGAGGTGGTCGATCGGTTTGGACAAAAACTCAATGTCCTTTTCCATTTGCCTCGCCTCTTGCATCTCGCTAAACTTTTTCGTTTCGGCGACGCGTTCTTTCATAGTCTCCAAATGTTGGTGGCCGAGGTCTCGAATGTCTTGGAGACGACGGTTCATCTCCTCGAAATCTTCCTTCAACTCTAGATCAGAAGACGACTCCACCGATTTTTTCCCGGTTCGCTTATCTTTTCTTCTACCGGGCGGTCGGGCCAACTCTTCTTCAAGTTGCTCGTCAACGTCCACAACAACATTTAGATCGACATTGCGGGCATCTGAAGTCGGTGTTTCAGGGTCAACCAAGAATGATGTTTTTGACCGTTTAGCTCGACGTCTACTACTCGACGACATGGTCACTACGCCTGCCCACTTTGGACTTTTTCGTAGTAGTTCCCAACACTTATAGTACGAGAAAACGTTTTTCGTTCTCTCGTACTCTTCCATAGCCTTCGTTAAAACCACGACGTCACCTTCTCCGCTCGGGCGATTATCGTAGTTACGTTGATACACTTCTTGGAAGGAGTGACACTTGTTGTTGATGTCGGTCCATTTGCTAGAAATGGAATCTTTGTCACGATGCTCGCCCTTACCCCACGTGCTATAAAAGAGTGCACGAATCCTATTCCAAAATTCGGGGCCCGTTTGAAAGTTTGCTACAAATTGAAATATAAAGTTGTACGTTAAAAGTAAAACAAAATAGACGTGTACGAAAAAAAAGTAAAAAAAAATATAAAAGTTACCAATATCGGGGTCCTCCAAAACTTCGACCCACGCTTCCTTCTTCTTATGCGACCTTTTGCCGCGTTTGGATGTCTTTCGCTCCGGTTCGGGTTGCGTCTCCGGCACGATATCCACATCGGGTTCGGCTTGTTGTTGTGAAGGTTGCGACACGCCGACTTGACCAAAGCCGAAAGTGGGTTGCACGAATGGAGTAGCGTCACTCAAGAAATCTGCATACGATAACATGTTCGGGTCCATGTCTTGAAGGTTAAAGGGTTGTTACGGTTGGGTTGTGTTCGGGTTCACGGGTCTTGAGGGGACACCAAATGGGGGTCGGAATGGGTTCATATTTTTTATAAATTGTAGAAGTAGTAGAGACAAAGTTTGATGGTGTGTGAGAGTTTTTTTATAAAAAAGATGAAGAACTAGTGGGTATTTTATAGTGTATTATATTGGATTTAAAAAAATAAAAAATAAACAAACTTACCGTTGCCCAACGTTCAACTCGCCCCCAAAGCAAAATTTAAGCGTTTTTTAAAAAACACCGATGACCATTTTTTGCCGAATATCGCTCAATAACGCCCTCGGGGGTGGAGGCCGGGCGTTTTCCGGCATATTTTTTCGAAATTTTTTTACAAAACACGCCCCATTACGGGCGGTCTAATATACAAGCATTAAAGTTCTTAGTTTCATTTTTTCCCTCCTATTCATCTTCGCCGCTACATATACTTGATCTTAGTTGGTTATTGACATCTTCCTCACTGTAACCCTTATGGACTGACTTTCTTTCTCTTATTATCCCTCTAGTCCCACATGTACTTGTGAACAACCTCGTGGGGTTGTTAAAGATGTGATGACCCGGCTGGGTGAATTCTATTACCAAGTAGACTTTTGATGTTGGATTATTCACCTACACGGACAAATGAGCAACAAAAGTAATTTTGGGTCGTCCTATCTTGTACACCGCTAACGCCCAAATCAACTGTAGAGATGGGTTAATCACTAATGAGTTCTGAAAATCATAAGTTAATTTTTAATGTTTATTCAAATCTATTACTTACGAAATTATTCATAATTTGTATGAAGCAGTTGCTACTGACAAGGAAAAGCAGGTAAACCACATGATGGTGGAAACGCATGGGAAGATGAGGCCAAGATTGAGCCTAGATGGTATGGAGCTGCAAAATTTCCGGACTATTGGAAGCAAATTGATTTAGAAAGGTCTGGAGGTAAGCCGGTATTTGAACCACCTTGAAGGTTGTAGGTATGATATGGATGAAGATCTAAAACTTAGCTCTCTTAGGAGGCAGCCAAAGGTTTGTTCGTTTTGTTTTGTTTTCCGTGTTAGTTGGGGAAGTCCGGGGAGGTTTGGTTTAGCTTTGGTGCAATTGAGGGCAATGTACATTCGTTTGGGGGTAGGGAGGTGAAACATGATAGAATGAAAAAAAATTCTAAGATATGGATCTATGGAAAAAATTTTCTAAGATATGGATCTAAAAAAATTTAACAAAAATTCTGGAAAATTGATTCCCCCGCGCCATGCAGGGGATTTTCTGATTGTTGTCACGTGTCGCTAGAGAATCCAAGTCAACACCTGGTCAACCTTTACACCCCTGCGCTACGTGGAGGGTTTTCGGAGTTTTGTCGCACCGCACGACGGATATACGTCTATCAGAAATTATTATTTTTTTAACGCGCAACCCTGTTTGATGTCATCCAAACCTGTTTTTCGCTCGTTTATCTTCGTTTATTGATTTATATTAACCTGTTTCGGAGCTTGTGAGTCTTATAGTGCAGGTTTCGATCACTTAGAATAGCATCCAATGTTGAATGCAGCCGCGAAAGAAATGCTATACGGTTGTTGTGGAACAAGGCGCAGAAGATCAACCGTTTAAAAATCAGGGGAGTCTGTTCCATTTATATCTGTGTTTTGATTTTTTTAGTGAGTCGTGAGTTTTGCTCTCCATTGAGGACAATGAAGGAAAGAAGTGTGGGGAGGGAGACTAGCGTTTAGTTGTGTTGTAATTAGTGTTAGTGTCGTGTCGTTTGTTAAAATAATAATATAAAAAAATTTGAAAAAATCAAAAATCATAAAAAAATGGAAAAAATAGATAATGTTTCGAGAAAGTTTGTGCAATAAAATGGAAGATGATAGGTGTAATTAATTCTTGGCGTTTGATTATTATATATATGAGATAATGAATGGTCGGTTGACGAGTTCCTTAGGAATGATATAATATATTTAAATACTAAGAGTCTTGTGGGTTCTCGCCTTAGGAGCTATAGCAAAACTGAAACTGTGGAGAGTATAAGGGGTACCATTATAAATAAAAAGCTTATAAGCATTCTGGTTAAAATGGCACACATGTTTCTTTTTATGAAAATAAATCCGAAAATGCGTCCGAAAAAAACATTCCATCAATTCATTTGAGCTACATGTTTGGAAAAAAATAAAAAGAAAAAAACAAAGCCTATGGTATTAACCACTAGGATGATGACTCGGGTGGGGTATACCCGCTAGGTGGAGTTAGAAAAATATGTGAAGTTTATGGCATTAACCACTGGGATGGTGACTCGGGTGGGGTATGTCCGCTGAACTGATCATAAGCAAAACATAAAGCTCGCAACATCATCCATTATTCATCATAAGTTTAATCGGAATAGCATAAAGGTTTTTTTATAGAAGATGGTAATCTTATAAGATTGAAGTGGGATTAGGTTGCGTTGTAGTCTTTTAAGTGTGAGACCCATTGATAACTATAATCACTTGAACTTAATGAATCATGAATAAGGGCTCAGAAGCTGGTTGTTGGGTTTAGGTGGATCTTATACCTGCAATCTTGGTTAACGTGTGATTTGATTTGTTAATAAATTAATTGAATATATTAATTGCCAATGTTTCTGATTGTGATTCCATTGCAGAGAATTTTTTCGGGACGAAAAAAGATAAGTGTGGGGATGTGATGTCAGGTTAAAATAAGTGTATTTTATATTAATTTGTGTAGGTTTTTAGCGTGTTAGATATGTTAACTAGTAATTGTTAGATATTTACGGTGTATTGGTGTTTTTGATATAAAAGGTATTAAAAAGGGCTTAACGAGAGAGAACGAGCGAAGAGAGAGTTTGACGGGTCAATGCGACTTGTTACAAGAAAAAGTCAATTTGGACACCTCCCGCGACACGCGGCAATGTTGTGTTTCGTGTCCACGACTCTCCTGGCCAATCAAAGTTATGTCGGTTAAATTCAAGTTGTGTCGTTCAAATAGGTGACCCCCGCGACACGCGGGGGGTTTTTGGTGACATCTCCACGACGCGTGGCCCGGGTCAACGACGGGATTTCTTATTTAGTGGCATAGATTCCCAAATTAGGTCACCACTTTTCATTATTCATTCAGCAACCATCTGATACGAAGTCAAGGACGGATTTGGCACTATTTCTTCATCTTCAAAGCTATTCATGATGTCTAATCAACTCAGGATGATAACTGAAGCTGTGAAGACTACCATGCGCGGCTAAACACTCGGTGACTTCCGCCCGGATGAACATTAGGTCGTTTTGACATAAATATCTTGTTTCTGATTCTTGTAAACTGGTAAATCTTGACAACTTGTGTTGATTTCTTGGTAAACGTTGATTGTGTTTGAATTATTTATCGTTTATTAAGTGTATTGGCAACTTTCTTACATTGTTACCGGGTTAATAGATTGGTGGGTAGTTGATACAATTAAACGGGTTGTTAGGTTGCATGATGAATAATAAAAACTATCCTTAACAATTATCAAAGTCATTAATTCCAAGGCCATTTCTATGTGATGTTTTGAATCAGTAAACGGATCTTTGTGTTAAAATGGGTATTCGGGATTCCGGATGTCGGTTACTTCTTCTCCTTCTAATAACACTTTTTGTGAATAACTGTGTTTTTTTTAAATAAAACAAATAAACCCCTAATTAGATAGTCTAGATTAATTAAAAACTTTTACACTAACCACAAATTCCATGTGGATACGATACCCTACTTACGCTATCTACGTAGTTTAATTAGGTTTTTTATTGACCCTTACGACAGTCATCATCGGTTAAAGAAATCACTTTACGGGCTCAAACAATCCCTTTAGGGTTGGTTTGGTAGATTTACTATTGCAATGAAGAAGTATCGGTTTAAACAAAGCAACTCCGACCACACTCTATTCCTAAAGAAAAGAGGAAATCTCGTGACCTGTTTGATTATTTATGTGGATGATATGATAATCACAGGTAATAACCATGAGGAACTGTCACGGCTAAAGGAGAATCTCTTCACAGAATTCTAAATGAAAGATCTGGGAAGGCTTAAGTACTCTCTTGGGACAGAGGTTCTCGAGATCAAAACAGGGAATCTTCATCTGCCAAAAAAGTATATCCTTGATTTGTCAGCTGAGACGGGAATGATCGATTGTAAACCAGTTGATACTCTGATAATTGTCAACCACAAATTACACATGGAGGAAGGTGCAAAGCTAGTAGATAAAGAAAAATTATCAACTTATGGTAGGGAAACTAATTTATACTTCTCATACCAGACCCGATATAGCTTATGCGGTGGGAGTGGTAAGTAAGTTCATGCATCAACCTCAGGAAAGTCACATGGAAGCAGTATGGAGAATCATCAGGTATCTCAAAGGAACAACTGATCTTGAACGTCTTTTCTTTAACCTTGACAGGAAATGAAGGAGCTTTCACAAAAACAGGCCATGATGGGTAGATACCATCCACAAGAATAAAGCATCGTCTATAATATCTTCTGTTAACCAAAAAATGGACTGAAGGGTGCGATACCATCTGTTACGCTTTGAAGCAATGATGATGTGTACAAAACATTGATGTTGTTGTTTGAACCAGGAACACCAAAATATGAATGCCAAAACCATAAATCATTCGATGTCACCGCTTCAAGTACGATGGTTGGTCTTTTGATGTCACCCCTAACATAAGCCCTCACAACTCTCTTGGACAATTTCTCCATTCGATACGTGTACAATCGATGCTACCGAGCATCCCTGGAAAATGGCATCTAGCCTCATGTGTGGTGTAAATACGTGTGATGTAGTGTCTCGTTGGTTTACGTAGAAACTCTTTGGCATATAATTTAATGATCGCGTTACATAAGAATTGCAAACATTCACATGAAGTTCTGTCCGACATAGCTAAGTATTCATCGTATTGATACGGAGGGTTACCTGTCCTTAGTTGGCGAATGAAGGATGTTCATTTTTGTATCCCCGTGAAACTTCGTTTGCCCCTCCCGTTGTAACGTTCTTGAAACCATTCTTCTCTTGCTTCGATGTCTCCAACTATCTTTAAAAATAAATCTTTTGGTAAACGAAACCAATCTCTAAACGTTTTGGCATTGTATACCGGATTCTCCACAAAATAATCCTTCATTAATGCGACAACTGGTGATTTACAGCTCTTAATTACGTGATTAACAGGTGATTACCGCAATAATAAATAGTGTTTACAACACAAATTAACTTAATTAGGCCTTTGGAGTGCCTAGGAACGCTTATCCGACTCTACAGTACGCGTATGAAGATTCGCGTGGAATCTGCGGAACATCAAATGACAACGGACTGATACCGTACAAATACTGACAACGCCACTATTATACGCCTTTTAATTTTTAATTTTTTTTTATTCTATGGAGTTTGGGTTGCGATATCGGGTCTCGTAGGAATTACGGGCCACTTATACATGAGATGGGCTTATGGGCCCTGGGCCCAAGCCCAAAACCCACAAGCCTGAACCTGCACATAATATATTAGAATCCTAACAAAATCTTGCCAAAATCTAACAAAATCCATACAAGATATTTGTGTCTAAAAAATTGAAACCATAAGATCTCTACAAATCTTTGCCTAAATCTTCATGGGATCTCTGTAGATCTTTATGCACAGAACAAGAGGAAATCATATTAGTCAATACCCACATGAATGAGTATAAAACCTATACCTATCTTCACAAACAATCACCCACACACAAATAAACCACAGGCACGTTATTCCTCTTTACTCTCTCCCTCTCGATTTTACCTATGCAACAAACACACACACATAAAGGAAAACACAGAACTTGATCTCTTTGAGAAACCCCAAATTCACTTATCTCTTCACACAACCAAAACACAGAGAAGGCCTATTTCTCTCACCCTCACCTCCACTCCCTCATTCCCCTCTCAAGCAGCCGCATACCCCCCTCCCCTCTCGGTTCCGATCTCGGCAGCAGACGCGCCGCCGTGAGCGGCGGCGGTGGTGGCTCACGACGGTCAGACGACAGAGAAGGAGGGTGCGACGATGGAGCGAAAGAAAAGGGAGACGCCGCATGAGGCGGCGGCGGCATGGCGACAGAACCGGAACGAGAAATTAGAGGAGAGAGAGAGAGAGAGAAGCCGGTAGAGTGAAGAGCGGCGGTGGAGTGGATATCCGGCGACGAACCGCCGTTGGCTGCGGTGGTGCTTTGTTCCGACAGCGACGGTAACAGTGGTGAGTGTTTACTCAGTTTGTTTTTATTTTGATTCGAGTTCTGGTTTGAGTCCTGTCTCGCGTACAGTTCGGGTTCCGGGTCAGATTCAAGAGGGTGGCTCGGTTCAGTTTCAAATAGATGGTTCGGGGTCGATGTTTGGTTCAGATCAGTTTCAGATTCAGCCGGTTCGGGTTCGAATAAAGATGTTGCATGTTCAGGTTCAAGATTCGGGTTCTCGGTTCGGTCAACAAAACTCAAACATGGCCAGACCCAGTTCCGGGTCAGCGGGTTCGAGTCTCGTTTCTAGATATTTCAGATTTGGTTCGGTCAAAGATGGTCAACGGGTCAACATCTGGTCAACCCCGGTCAACTCAGTCAAACGGTCCGATGTTTCGACAGGAAGATTCGATAAAATATTTAGAACGAACATTATTTGTGATAATTATAAGTTTATAATAATTTCGTGAACGAGCTCGAACCGAATAAACGACGAAATATTAGTTAGAATTGCTAATTATTTTGTTTATATAAAGTGATTATATGCAAATTATTGAAAAATAACGACAACTCACGTTGTCGGGGCCGTCCAAAAACAGAGGAAACTCTGCCCGTTTTTCGAGAAAAACCGTAAATACAAATGTGTTTTATTGAAAAATGGCAACTAACGACATTAAGCGACTTTCATGTCAATCAATATAAATACATGTATTTCTTCAACGACACTTTATAACGTACAATGAACAACGATAACCTGGATTTTTTTATAAAAAGAATAAATATAGTTTATATATATTTATTTCAAACGACAACACCTTACAACTTTCGAGAGCAACGATTCGGAAAATCATTTATGACAATAAATATAGTTATTATATTTTGAAATCTCGACAATTCTTTTATAAAAATAAATATAATTTATATATTTATTTCAAATATCCAACATGAACTCGTTTTATAAAAATAAATATAGTTATATATTTATTTTCGATAGTAAACAAAGCAAATCCTTTTATAAATAAATATAGTGTTATATATTTATTTCGGATATCGAACAACACGGATTCGCTTTTATAAAAATAAATATAGTATATATTTATTTTAAACATGCAACGACTCGATGAAATTTTTATAAATATAACTTTTATATTTATTTCAAACGCCTACACGGCATATACACATATTTTGATAATTTTCATACAAGACGTGATGTACAATACGAGTTGTTATATAATATTTTTTACGTACACCTACGACTTCTCGGGACGACAAAGCAATCTTATCGATATGTATTTTTACATAAATATTTATATATACTAAATCTCTCGAGAACTAAGTCTTTCCAAGACTTATTAAATTATTACTGACAATGATCGAACTAACAAGTATAACTTAGTCATTTTCGTTAAATTAACAGCGTACCAACGAATCGTTCGATTAACGATTCGGTAGAGCTCGATGACTCGTAGTTTAACTACGTCCTCATATTAGAAACTTATAAGATTTTCCGTGTTAAGAATATTGTAGAACGCACGCTAGCGATTCACGCCTTGGAAACGACATCACGAAGTCGTATATAGCTACCTTTGCACAGGAATATTCAGGTGAGTTCATAACCCCACCTTTTTACAGTTTTACATTTTTCTAAATGTTTTTGGGGTGGAAAGACATGCACTTTTTGCAAAGCATACAAGAATTACATATTTCTAAACCATTTTACAAGCAAGTTTTAACTGACACAAATGGTTTACGAAAAACTTATGTTTGATACCGGTTTTACAAAACAAATGCGTATTTTCGAAACTTGAATGATCTTAATGATTAGGGACGGGATTGCCGTAGTTATAATAATGGGATTGGGTCGGTCTGCGTACGTAAAACGAGACAACCCAGTGAGTTCATGCTCCCCCTTTTCTTATAACTGTTTTCGGTTTTATAACTTCGGGGGTGAAATACATGTTACAAATGTTACAATGTTTATAAATGGTATGATACAAAAACAAGAAGCACTCTTGGTGATAACTAGTACCAAGTATGATGCGTTTTAAGGAATGATACGAGAAATGATACGAGAAATCATGTCGCGAATAGGGTACCATAAGCACCATTAATCGTGTACATACTAAGACCGCAGAACAAAATGTTAGATCTAACGGGTTTTCGGGCAGCCACACTCTTGGTGAAAACTAGTACCGAGCAGTGCTTTTGTGTCTCTATCGTGAATCGATAGCTAGAAAAATGCATATGGTTTGGATGCTTCCTATGTCGTGTCACATGTTAATGGCCTTGCAACCCATTAACAACCTAGATACATACAAAAATACTTAAATTATACAAGATACATACCATGTTTTCATACAAAGTTTCCATATAACTTGACAAGAAAATGATTTTAAATTCGTTTTCTCAACAATACTTCAAAAACCGGTTATTCAAAAAGATTTATTTCAAATCTTTTACAAACAAACTATGAACTCGCTCAACTTTATGTTGATTTTTCGCATGTTTCTTTCTCAGGTTACTTTTCAAAGTTATGGCACGGTTGGAATAGGAGAACCATTGGGGATTCGAGTACTTAACGGGCGTTCAATTTCTAGAAAGTCTTTGCTTATTTGCTTCCGCTGTGCAATGAAGATACCAGTCCAGTCACGCCAAGCTCTGATATTTCGGGGTGTGTCAATTAATACTTCGTTGGCATGTAGACGATCACAATCCACCATTTTCTTCTTTGTGCGGCTCGAACCTTCAAGTTCGTTATACACCTTCTCGAAAAATTCAAGCGTGTCATTGTCGGAAGACGTATCGCTATCGGTGTCTATCGGAAACAAATCCGTTGGAAATTCCATTTTTAAAACTATGCAAGATAGTATTTTTGTAGGTGAAAAGGATTATATTTTTAAAGGTTTGAAGATTGAATGTATATAAAAAATTGGACAGAAGGTTTTTTTTTATAAACTCCTCCTTCTTCAACGGTCATATAACGCGTGTTCATGGCCACGTGTGAGAAACTCCGGCAGCAGCGGTGTTCACAGTCCACAACGCGTGGATGTTGCTTCATCACGTGGCGCCCCGGGTTCTCTAAGAATGAAGAAAGTTATAACGAATGTATGCTATGTCCCATCCCTTAATCAAATATCTTGAGTCTAAAAAAATCATATTCCAAGGGTATGAAGCTCCTTTTAATGAAACATTTGCTTCATTAAAGAAAAATACTAGAAGGATGCTTGCACGATGCAACGTAAAACATAGGTATTGTCAGGATATGCATGGTTCGGTTGGTTCGGTTATTATCCTTAACCGAGCCGAAACCAAAGTCACCGGTTAGTCTATTTTTGTTAATCAATTGGTTTTCGGTTAATAAATTCTATTTATTCGGTTAGATTGATGATTTTTGTTCAATTTGTTTAATTTTGGTTAACAGCCAAAATCAAACTTGTCTAAATGGTTTGCTTAGAAATACATGAAATTGAGGTAAAATACATGAAATGGAGGTATAAAATAAGAAATAAATAAACTAAAAATA
This sequence comes from Helianthus tuberosus, assembly GCA_030545235.1. Taxonomy (NCBI): domain Eukaryota; kingdom Viridiplantae; phylum Streptophyta; class Magnoliopsida; order Asterales; family Asteraceae; genus Helianthus; species Helianthus tuberosus. The sequence continues at coordinate 57,426,319 of CM060411.1, read as the reverse complement.
TAAAAGCTGGAAATATATGAATGTATGAATGGAATAGCTCGGTTCATTTTGGTTAAACGATGGTACGAACAAACCGATAACCGGTTTTTTGTTTGTTCGGTTTTTTATTAATTGGTTTTTGGTTAATTCAAGTTTTGGTTGAAGTCAGTTCTATTCTAGGTTTAGTTTTGGTTAAAATTCAGTTATTGTTTACCCTAAGACAATGTTAATAATGCAACATGTATCAATGTTTTATTAAAAAAAAACTATAGTAATACTATACTCAAATTAAAAAGAATAAAATGTTCGCTTTTATGGTGTAATTTAAAAAAAAATAACGTACAAAAAAGTTATAACTATTTAAATAACATGAGGTAGCTAGTCGTTTGTAACACCCAAAAAATATAAAACTTTATATTAGAATTATAAAGTATTAAATAAACAAGAACAAACTAACTAGGAATAGATAACCCAGTTAGATACGAGTCTTGAAATGCCATATAAGTGGATTAAGACACCTAAATTATAAATTAAACAAAGGTTGAGGGACTTAAGTTGTCAAACTGGAAACTTGAGTTCTTAAAACAAAATAATCTACACCAAACACACACTTAGTGTGTGTCTGGTCGATCATAAGCACAGGGGCGAACAAGAATTCCCCCACCAAACCCTAACTTGTCACAAATTGATCAAATTAGAGGCTCAAATCAGTTCAAAATCGATTTTCAAGCACGAATTAGTGATCACCTTGTTGAAGGGATCATAAGGTATGCAAAATCTTGATGTTTTGATTCATCTTAAATTCTAGGTTAATTGTGAAAATCGAATTTTAGCTTGATTATGTGATGATTAGATGAAACTTGTAATGAAAACAAGTTTATGAGTGAATCCTAGTTGATAATTAGCAAGAATCATGTTGTAAAATTCTGAAACTTATGATAACCCATTCATGGGTTAAATGGGTTTTTACAAAGTGATGAACACAAGAATTTGGGTTATTAGAAGTAGTATTACTTGAATCCTCTATGATAATTTTGGAGAATTTGTGCATGCATGACATGAGGAAATCGAAATATGTGATTGAAATTGGTGAAAATAACAAGTCATGAACTTGATTCTAACTATGTAAAAATTTGACCCGCTAGGTGTTTGTTAAAATGCCTAAGTGAGGAATAAAATGTGTAAAAAATCGGATGAAAATGCATGTTTGATTATTATAGCGAATTATGCGTTAACGATTATGAAAAGAGTTCTAAACTGGTTGTGAATTGAACTCTTTAGGCAAAGAATCCGGATCGTCGAGTGGACAAGCCGAAGGGGATACACGCTTGAAGGGGGTGCTCTAAAGGTACGTGACTTTGGTTCCGTTACATTACGTATAAACGTTTGGTTTAGCTTGTTAACGTTGTTATAATGTAGTGTATGCGTTTGACGTGTCATTGAAGTGGCGAAGTCCACTCGACAGGCAAACATGTCAAAATATTGGTTAGGAATGGTTTGGCTTGACATTAAACTGAGGATTTTCACTCGTCAACCAAACGGGTCAAAACTATGTTTTCATGTCGAACTTGCGCGTAGAGACTTGAAAGCCTCATAATGCGTTAGTGCTAGATAGCAATTTAGTAAAGAATGGTTATATGAAGTTAAGTTTTTGAATCCGTGTTATTGGGTCGAATGATAGAAACTAATTGCCAGAATTGTATAAAGTGGCTATGCTTAAGTTTATAGAAATCAAGCATGAAATTCATATATGAGCGTAAAGCCATGTAATGGTACGGATACGCTATGAATTACAAGCCCGGGAAATGGGTAAATGAGATTAGAATGCTTAGCGAATAGATAGGCAAACAATTGCACACATAGTTAATGGGTCGAATAATCAAAACAAGGATTGTGTGGACTATTGGTTCACAATCCAGGTTTCGTTAAGTGAAATTTATGTAATTAGATCCGTAATTTTAATACGGATACAAAGGAAAAAGAATTGGCTAAAACGGACATGTAAATCGAAAGTTATGATATTTTAAAGTTTGTCAAGGGAAATATAGTTGCTGGGCAAACATACAACATCAAACAACAACCCTTCTAGCGAAATGAAGCAGTCGCGCTATGCGACGCCAAACTGCAATCACCGTCGCGTCACGCGACGGTTGTCGTGGGCCGCGAAAGCTTGGCCCTGATCTGTCGCGGGGCGCGACAGCCCCCTATTGCAGAATTTTGTTTATTTTTCATTGTTGAAGCAATAGAACTTGTTTTTATTTGATATTAAGATGTCAAAACTAACAATTGATGTGGTTCTGACCATAGGTGATGCTCGTTTTGTTGTGGATGTCGATCAAGCAAAGGAATCAAGAACCAAACACAAGTTTTGAATGCTTCTTCGCTAATCTAATCTAGTTTAAATCATGTTGTTTTGTAAACACTACTGAATGTGAACGTTTTAATCTAGTTAGTTGACTATGTTTAAACACTATAATGAAGTGCATCTTAGTTTATTAACTAAGTTTTGTTAATTATGTATTTTGCTTTTAAGAAGTCCGTATTTTATGATTAAACAATGGAATTATAAGACGAGTGTTACAAGTTGGTAATCAGAGCTCAAGGTTGTTAACAAAATGTGTTCGGTTCAAGCTTCATCAAACATCCGGTAAGAGTTAACTGTTTTAGTAGACTTATTAAATGTAGAAGGGAAGTATGAATTCACGTGCACAGGAAGAGCGTGTTAACACACTCAAACCCGGAAGGTGCACTAAATAAGAACGGTTAAAGCAAGTTATGAACTTGGCTAAACTGAAGCAAATAAATCATATGTTATAGATGAAATGTTTAACGTTTAGTGTAAACATTTCAGTTTTAAAGATGACGGAAGAAGGTAATGATAATGCGGTGTCGATAGTCACCGAGCAAATGAAGGAAGTGATTGTCGAGGAAGTAGGAAAGGCAATCGAAAATAGCTTATCCGGTTTTATTGATAAGATCCAAAACACGGAACTATCGGTAGTTGATGAGAGAATCAAGAAGTTGGAAGATAGTACCAACATAGCTAAGGCGAAATCTGGAGAGTGCAAGGGCTGCTCATACAAGGAATTCATGGCATGTAAACGATGACTTTATAATGGAGAGGTGGATCCGATAATATGCCAACGATGGTTAAGAGATATTGAGGGGGTGTTTGAGAGAACCCACTGTGACACAAACGACTTCGTAGGTTATGGTACGGGTCAGCTTAGAGGTCAAGCAAAGGATTGGTGGGATAACAAGAAAAAGGAAATCGGAAGCGAAGCGGCAAGAGCGATGTCATGGGACGAGTTTAAGGTGCCATTCCTTAAACACCACAGCCCCAAAGCAGTTATTAGCCGAATCAAGGAGGAGTTTATTCAGCTAAGGCAAAAAGGTGAATCTATCGATAAGATCACGGGGATCTTTCTCGATAAACAGAGATTTTGTGACGAGTTGGTGACGTCCGAAGAACAGAAAGTATATTATTATTATTATAATATGCTAAGTGCAGAGTACTGGGAGTTTATGACTCCCTCGAAATACGAGACTCTCACTGAAATCATTAATACTGCTCGAGAAAGGGAGATAGAACTGAAGAAGCAAATAGAGAGAGGTGAAAGAAGGGCACAAGTTGTTAATCCAAGTCCCTTGAAAAAGGCGCGTACAACTGAGTCATCTAAGAAACATGATGGAAAAGGCGGGTCGCCGAGTTGTAAGGTTTGCGGAAAAGGGCACAAGGGCGAGTGCCGGTTTAAAGATAAGTCGTGCCCTATATGTGGGAAGACAGGGCACACGGCTGCATTATGCCCGGGTAAAGTGTCGGTGTGTTATAAATGCTACCAGCCGGGTCACAAGAAATCTGAATGCCCGGAGTTAGTCGGGAAGAAGGATGGCAAGGATTCACATACAGAAACTCCAAAAGCAAAAGCCAAATCCTTCCAGTTAACCGCAGCCGAGGCGAAGATGGAACCCGATGTGGTCTCAGGTATATTCGCCATAAATGCAATTCCCGCACATGTATTATTTGATACGGTTGCGAATAAATCCTTTATTTCACATGGGTTTATTCGACATCCTTCATTTGTATTGACAAAATTACCTATGCCTCTAGAAGTAGAAATAGGCGACAACAAAAGTTTTATTGTTTGTGACGTATGTCATGATTGTAAGATGAGTATCGATGGTGAAGAATGCTCAATAGACCTGATTCCGATGTCTATGGGAGAATTCCAAGTGGTGGTCGGGATAGATTGGCTATCCCGACATCACGCGAAGGTTGTGTGTTTTCGTAAGGAGATAAAATTAACATCTCCAAGTGGGAAAAATGTTACCATTTATGGCAAGAAAGGGGGAAATCCCGTGATATGCATGATGCTGAAAGCTCACAAACTTATGAGGCGTGGATGTAGAACGTTCATGATACACGCGAACGAATCAGACAAAGGATCGCCAAAGATTGAGGACATACCGGTGGTACGTAAATATGCTGATATATTTCCGGAAGATTTACCGGGAATACCACCTGAACGGGAGGTAGAGTTCGGAATCGAATTGATTCCGGGCGCCAAACCTGTGGCCAAAGCACCGTATCGGCTCGCGCCATCGGAGCTATAAGAATTGATGTCTCAAATCCAAGACCTGCTCGACAAAGGGTTTATTAGGCCGAGTGTGTCTCCGTGGGGCGCACCGGTGCTATTTGTAAAGAAGAAAGACGGGAGTATGCGCATGTGTATCGATTACCGGGAGTTAAATAAACTCACGGTGAAAAATCGATACCCGCTCCCAAGAATTGATGATTTATTTGACCAGCTTCAAGGCGCGAGTTGGTTCTCAAAGATTGACCTTAGGTCGGGTTATCATCAGTTAAAGGTCAAGGAGGAAGATGTACCGAAGACGGCCTTTCGTACACAATACGGGCATTACGAATTCCTTGTGATGTCCTTTGGGTTGACCAATACACCCGCGGCTTTCATGGACCTCATGAACCGGGTTTGCAAACCAATGTTGGATAAGTCGGTGATAGTGTTCATCGACGACATCTTAGTGTATTCAAGGAATGAAGCAGAGCATGCAAGCCATTTACGCGAAGTGTTGGAGACGCTCAGAAGAGAGAAGTTGTATGCAAAATTCTCGAAATGTGATTTCTGGTTACGAGAGGTACAGTTTCTCGGGCACATTATTAGTGCAAACGGGGTGTTGGTAGACCCGTCAAAAATAGAAGCTGTGGCGAGATGGAATCCACCGAAGAATCCTTCGGCAATCAGAAGCTTTTTGGGGCTCGCGGAATATTATAGGAGATTCATACAAGATTTCTCAAAGATTGCTACGCCATTAACCAAACTAACCCGTAAAGACGGAAAGTTTATTTGGGGCGAAGATCAAGAGAAGGCGTTCCAAACGCTTAAAGAAAAATTGACCCACTCTCCGGTATTGACATTGCCGGATGGAGTTGATGATATGGTTGTTTACTCGGATGCGTCGCATTCGGGTCTTGGGTGCGTTTTGATGCAATGGGGCAAGGTTATAGCCTATGCCTCGAGACAACTAAAGACTCATGAAAAGAATTATCCTACACACGATCTTGAGTTGGCGGCGGTAGTGTTTGCCTTAAAGATATGGAGGCATTATTTGTATGGGGTAAAATGCACTATTTTTACCGACCATAAAAGCTTGAAATATTTCTTCGATCAGAAGGAATTAAACATGAGACAGAGGCGGTGGTTAGAAACTGTCATAGATTTCGATTGTGATATACATTACCACCCAGGGAAAGCTAATGTGGTGGCGGATGCGTTGAGCCGAAAGGTAGATTATACGCCTATTCGAGTGCGGTCAATGCAACTAATTGTAACATCGGGTTACTTGAACAAATTCGGAAATCTCAAGTTGAAGCATTGAAGGAGGAAAATGTGAAGAAGGAAAGAATAGTTGGCCAATTGAAAGAATTGGCGCATGGTAACCAAGGGTTAAAGACTCGTTTTGGGAGAATATGGGTTCCAAATTCGTGCGGAGCCAAGGAGTTCCTACTTGACGAAGCCCAAAAATCCCGTTATTCTATCTATCCGGGGGCAACCAAGATGTATAACGATCTAAAGCTAAATTATTGGTGGCCCGGAATGAAAAGAGATGTCGTAAAGTATGTAGAGAAGTGCTTGACCTGTTTACAAGTCAAAGCGGGGCACCAAAAGCCATACGGTAAACTGCAACCGTTGGACATCCCAAATTGGAAATGGGAACAAATCACAATGGACTTGTTGACCAAACTGCCCAAAACCAACCGCGGTTTCGATGCTATATGGGTAGTGGTGGATAAATTGACAAAAAGTGCTTACTTCATTCCGATTCGTGAAACTTATACATCTGAAAAGATGTCAGAAGTGTATACTAATGAAATAGTAGCGCTCCACGGAGTACCGGTATCCATCGTGTCTGACAGAGATACTCGGTTTACTTTGAACTTTTGGCACGAATTCCAAGAGAGAATGGGAACTAAATTGTTCATTAGCACATCGTACCATCCACAAACGGATGGACAGAGTGAAAGAACAATACCGACGTTTGAAGATATGTTACGGGCATGTATAATTGACTTCGGGGGTAGTTGGTATGTCTATATACCGTTAGTTGAATTTTCATATAATAACAGTTAGCACGCGAGCATCGGTATGGCTCCGTACGAGATGCTTTACGGTAGAAAATGCCGAACCCCGGTGTGTTGGGATGAGGTTGGTCCACGTGAGCTTGCACATAAAGATGTAGTCCGCATTACAAATGAGAAGATTGATTTGGTCCGTGCCCATTTGAAAGCGGCTCAGGATCGACAAAAATCGTATGCAGACAAGAGAGGAAGACTAATTGAGTTTCGATTCGGTGACAAAGTAATGTTAAAAATATCCCCGTGGAAGGGGATTATTCGATTCAGAAAAATGGGAAAGTTAATCCCGAGGTTTATTGGGCCATTCAGAATCATTGAACGAGTCGGTAAAGTCGCATACCGTCTCGAATTACCCAAGGAATTGAGTGGAATACATAGCACGTTGCACGTATCACATCTTCGGAAATGTCTAGCTGACGAAACCACTTATATCCACTACGACGACATTGAGGTGGATAATAGTGTCAACTACGCAGTGAAGCCAATTGCGATTTTAGATCGCAAGGTGAAGAGTTTAAGGAACAAAGAAATTAACCAAGTAAAGGTTAAATGGGAACACATGAAGGGTTCGGATACCACATGGGAGTCCGAAGAGGAGATGCTACGGCTCTACCCTACATTGTTCGGTACGTGCTTTGGTTTCGGGAACGAAACCCTTTTTAAGGGGGGTGGACTTGTAACACCCCGAAAATATAAAAATTTAGATTAGAATTATAAAGTATTAAATAAACAAGAACAAACTAACTAGGAATAGATAACCCAGTTAAATACGAGTCTTGAAATGCTATATAAGTGGATTAAGACACCTAAATTATAAATTAAACAAAGGTTGAGGGACTTAAGTTGTCAAACTGGAAACTTGAGTTCTTAAAAAAATAATCTACACCAAACACACACATAGTGTGTGTCTGGTCGATCATAAGCACAAGGGCGAACAAGAATTCCCCCACCAAACCCTAACTTGTGACATATTGATCAAATTAGAGGCTCAAATCAGTTCCAAATCGATTTTCAAGCACGAATTAGTGATCACCTTGTTGAAGGGATCATAAGGTATGCAAAATCTTGATGTTTTGATTCACCTTAAATTCTAGGTTAATTGTGAAAATCGAATTTTAGCTTGATTATGTGATGATTAGATGAAACTTGTAATGAAAACAAGTTTATGAGTGAATCCTAGTTGATAATTAGCAAGAATCATGTTGTAAAATTCTGAAAATTATGATAACCTATTCATGGGTTAAATGGGTTTTTACAAAGTGATGAACACAAGAATATGGGTTATTAGAAGTAGTATTACTTGAATCCTCTATGATAATTTTGGAGAATTTGTGCATGCATGATTTGAGGAAATCGAAATATGTGATTGAAATTGGTGAAAATAACAAGTCATGAACTTGATTCTAACTATGTAAAAATTTGACCCACTAGGTGTTTTTTAAAATGCCTAAGTGAGGATTAAAATGTTTAAAAATTGGATGAAAACGCATGTTTGATTATTATAGCGAATTATGTGTTAACGATTATGAAAAGACTTCTAAACTGGTTGTGAATTGAACTCTTTAGGCAAAGAATCCGGATCGTCAAGTGGACAAGCCGGAGGGGATACACGCTTGAAGGGGGTGCTCTAAAGGTACGTGACTTTGGTTCCATTACATTACGTATAAACATTTGGTTTAGCTTGTTAACGTTGTTATAATGTAGTGTATGCGTTTGACGTATCATTGAAGTGGCGAAGTCCACTCGACACTCAAACGGATCAAAATATTGGTTAGGAATGGTTTGGCTTGACATTAAATTGAGGATTTTCACTCGTCAACCAAACGGGTCAAAACTATGTTTTCATGTCGATCTTGCGCGTAGAGACTTGAAAGCCTCATAATGCGTTAGTGCTAGATAGCAATTTCGTAAAGAATGGTTATACGAAGTTAAGTTTATGAATCCGTGTTATTGGGTCGAATGATAGAAACTAATTGCCAGAATTGTATAAAGTGGCTATGCTTAAGTTTATAGAAATCAAGCATGAAATTCGTATATGAGCGTAAAGCCATGTAATGGTACGGATACGCTATGAATTACAAGCCCGAGAAATGGGTAAATGAGATTAGAATGCCTAGAGAATAGATAGGCAAACAATTGCACACATAGTTAATGGGTCGAATAATCAAAACAAGGATTGTGTGGACTATTCGTTCACAATCCGGGTTTTGTTAAATGAAATTTTTGTAATTAGATCCGTAATTTTAATACAGATACATAGGAAAAAGAATCGGCTAAAATGGACATGTAAATCGAAAGTCATGATATTTTAAAGTTTGACAAGGGAAATATAGTTGTTGGGCAAACATACATTATCAAACAACAACCCTTCTGCCGAAATGAAGCAGTCGTGCTACGCGACGCCAAACTGCAATCACCATCGCGTGACGCGACGGTCGTTGCGGGCCGCGAAAGCTTGGCCCTGATCTGTCGCGGTGCGCGACAACCCCCTATTGTAGAATTTTGTTTGTTTTTCATTGTTGAAGCAATAGAACTTGTTTTTATTTGATATTAAGATGTCAAAACTAACCATTGATGTGGTTTTGACCATAGGTGATGCTCGTTTTGCTGTGGATGTCGATCAAGCAAAGGAATCAAGAACCGAACACAAGTTTTGAATGCTTCCGCGCTAATCTAATCTAGTTTAAATTATGTTGTTTTGTAAACACTACTGAATGTGAACGTTTTAATCTAGTTAGTTGACTATGTTTAAACACTATAATGAAATGCATCTTAGTTTATTAACTAAGTTTTTGTTAATTATGTATTTTGCTTTTAAGAAGTCCGTATTTTATGATTAAACAATGGAATTATAAGACGAGTGTTACATCTTTTATAAAGGAATAAAGTGTAACTACTAACTAGTTATCCATAATTTAATTAAAAGTAAAGAATTACAGTGGGTAATTAAGATTGGAATTAAAATTTGTAATTAAAATAAGAGCATTAAAGTGTACCTTAGGTGTTAAATTAAATAAAAAAAATCTTTAACTTTTAAGTATCATTAAACACCCCTCCTAAATGTATCATAATATAGTATATATGTTTTTTTAATGAACAAAACCAGAATACGGAAGCAGAAGTTGCAGATAGGGCTACAAACAAGTCGAATAAGAATGAACAAGACTTGTATTACCAACAGAACCAAAGGAAATTACACATTTATCTATGTAATGAAGCATATATAGATGTATAATAGGTTTGTAACAAGCCCACGCTACGTGGTGGGCATCGGGTTTTTTTTGGCATTCCTCTATACAATGCAAATGTAATTTAGTTGTTACATGTAGTAAAGTTGATCAGTATCGTTCGCCATAGGATGAAAGGGAAAAAATGGTTAAAAAGTCGATTTCAAAAAAGTTTATATCAAAACATAAACAAACATAGACACGTCATAACGCGATACTTGGAATTCTACAAGCCTATATTAAAAAATAGTAATAAATTGGTTGTAGAAATAAAATATTAAACTAAAAAAAAGCAAAGCAGCATCGAAAAAATGACCATGCTTAGATTTCTAAAATATAAAATAAAACTTGGGTGGCTAACAAAAAAAAGGTGTTGGGGGAGGCATATAATCAGAGACGGGTCTAGGTTGTGAGAGTGGAAAAGGCGGCTGAATGTAGAAATCTAAATGCGGCGGAATTACAAGTTCGTGACGAGTACAAGGCTTTCATTCTTGACTTTGACCGGAGAAAACATATGGATGTGAAACAAAAGTCGAGGGTTCGATGTGCCTTAGATGGGGATGACAATTCGGGGTTTTTTCACGGGATCATAAATGCAAACACCACCAATAATAGAATTAATGGTTTACTGGTTGACGGGCTGTGGGTTTCGAATCCTACAATAATCAAGGACTCAGCTTTCACTTTCTTTTCTAACAAGTTCTAAGAGCCATTAAACTACCTACCGCCTATAACCTGCCCTAACTTGGCTCGGTTGACCGGGGAGGAGGCGGATTTGCTCGTTCGGCCCTTCTCTTTTTTAGAAATCAAGGAGGCGGTATGGTCGTGTGATGGGGATAGGGTGTCGGGGCCAGAGGGGTTTAATTTCAGGTTTCTTAGGAGGATGTGGGACGGGGTACAAGCTGGTTTTATGGCCCTATTTGAGGACTTTATCATCGGGCGTCTCTTAACCCAGGTTGTACGACTTTATTTATTGCCCTCCTCCATAAAGTTAATTAGCCTTGTGGGGTGTATCAATAAGGTCCTCTCCAAAGTGCTAGTGAATAAGCTGAGAAGGTAATTGATAAGGTGGTTTCACTAGAGTAGTCGGCGTTTCTCGTCTGGAGGAGTATCATGGATGGTCCTTAAATGTTAAACGAACTCATCGGATGGATGAAACAGGAGAAGAAAAAGGGTATGGTGTTTAAAATAGACATCGAAAAGGCGTACGATTCTGTAAATTGGGATTTTATTATCTCAATTTTGGAACAAATGAATTTTCCCAAACGGTGGAGGCAATGGATTAGGGTTTAATCTCTTGTGCTCGGGCTTTGGTTTTAATCAATGAATCGTCTACACATGAATCCTCATGTTATAGGGGTTTTAGGCATGGTGACCCCATTTCCTCATTTCTTTTTGTTATAGTAATGGAGGCATTGTTGGGTATTATGAAGAAGGCGGTGTCAGCGGGTTATTTCGCGGCATTGTGTGTGGGAGTGGGGGTCTCACCTTATCTCATTTCATGTATGCAGATGACGTTGTCTTCCTTGGAGAATGGTCGTAGACAAACGCTAAGAATCTAATGAGGCATTTGAAATGCTTTTATTTGGTCTCGGGTCTTAAAGTTAACTTAGCGAAGTGCAAGTTGTTTGGGGTAGACATGGGTTAAAGTTTTCGTTTATTTACTTAGGCTTACAAGTAGGGGCAAACATGAATCTCTGCAAACATTGGGATCTGGTGATTGATGCTTTCAGGAGTAGATTGTCTCTATGGAAGGCAAAAACTCAATCTTTAGGTGGCCGGGTTATGCTCATTAAGTCGTTGCTAAATTCGCTTCCGATCTATTATTTCTCCTTATATCGAGTCCCATATAAAGTCATAGAGATCGGATGCAAAAGAAATAGCGCCTGTGGAATATGGGGCATTGGTTTTGGGTCTTTTCCGGACGCGAACCTCGCTATGTTGGCGGCGTTTTAAACAAAATGATGGTGGTTTTTTAGAGGGATAATTTGGGCAATTCACCAATCCTCTCGAACTTGGAACTATATCCCAACTAGGCTCTCGAGCGCAAGTACGTGGAAACAGATTCTTAACGCTATTAGCGAACTGCAAAGATGTGGCATCGACATGTCTAACTTGATGTGTGTCCATCAGGTTTTGGTTGGATGTTTGGGTTAGGGATGAGCCACTGGCGTCGAAGTTTCCACGTCTTTTTTATTTGGAGTTGGAGAAAATGGTGTCGGTGGCTAGTCGGGTGGGGTCTGGAGCGCCGAGTGGTCAGTGGGCTTGGAGACGGGTTGTGCTAAACAAGGTCGAGCTTCGGGATTTGCAACAACTGTTTCAACTGGTGGGTGTTACCCTCCTGTCTGATGCTAAGGATAAGTGGTTTTAGGCTCTGGATAGCTCGGGCATCTTCACTGTTCCTAGTGGTAAAACATGGTTGCAGTAGCAGCGTTATGGGCAGGCCTCGAAGTCTTTCGTGGGGAACTCCTGGTTACCAAAAAACGAGAGTATAACGGCGTGGAGGGCGGCTTTAGATAGGTTGCCAACGAAGACATCTCAGTAGTGAAGAAATATAAATGTTTTCTCTAACCTCTGCCCTATCTGTGTTGAGATGGCGGAGATGGTTGATCATTTATTTGTTTCTTGCGGCTTGGCTCAAGCGATTTAGCAGCGGGTGTCTCTATGGTGTAATACGCCCCCTATTGTTGTGTTTGATATTAAGGATGCGATAGACTTGCACAAGTATGTGGGTGGTGGGTAAAATTCAAGAAAGCATTTCATGTAGTGTGCATCACAATAATTTGGTGTATATGGGAGGTACGGAACGATGCGGTGTTTAATGGAGACTAAGTACATATTCACAAGATCGTTGGGGATATTAAGTCATTTAGCTTCCTATGGGTGAAGGCAAGATCTAAGCCTTCCAGCATAGGTTGGGAAATTTGGAATGGGTTCAGGCTGCACAATGCTGGTTGCTAGGGTGTGGTCTATTTGTATTGTTTCCATATATCCAGGTTTGTGTGTTCTTTTGGGTGTTTGCCAGCATTGGAATCAAAATTTTGTTAGCCGTTCAATATATATATATATAATTTGTGGTAGGAAGATACACCTCTGGTAGTCTGAACCAACAGGGTTGACCTCTGCGTGTGTGGGACCCATCCATTATGTCATCATGTAGAAGAAAATATCCTTGCATCTGCAAACATTAATTAGTGTAAATTATATTTTTCGTCCTCTATGTTTATACTGGATTGCAATGGATGACCTTTAACTTCAATAATCACAGTCACAGTCCTTTATTTGGAAAACTTGTTACACATTTCGTCCTTTAGTACTAACCAGGTTAAAAATTAAAGTTAAGTCTGGTAATGTGCACCTCATGTGAGGGCATTTTTGTATTTTCAGACTTTGTTTCTTTTTCCATGATGAGTCTGAGTTTGAGAAAGAGAGAGGAGTTTCATAAAGAAGAAGAAACAAAGTCTGAAAAGACATAAATGCCCTCATATGAGGTGCACATGACTAGACTTAACTTAAATTTCTAACGTAGTTAGTGTTAAGAACGAATGGTGTAACAAGTTTCCAAATAAATGACTCTTACTGTAATTATTAAAGTTAAAGGTCATGCATTGCAATCCGGTACAAACATAAATAACGAAAAATGTAAATTACCCTATATATATATATATATATATATATAGATAAACGTCCATGCAGGGACTTGATTGAAATAAGGAAATACAACAATACATATAGGGATTCAATGATCCCTCTTCTTCTTTCCTTTTAACAAGCTTGCTAGGCCCTCGCGTGACGCGACGGGTTGTTTGATATTTGTCGCGTAGCGCGACACCTTCCTTTTTATAGCGAGTTCAGGTTTCAGATCTGCATATTTCCAGCTAGTATACTTTTTACGAAATTGGACATAACTTGTCCGTTATTGACCCGAATTAGGTCCCGTTTCTTTCTACGTGATCGTATATATATATAACAGGAAATTAAGGTTGATTAGGCTAGCAGAGTTTTTTTTTCCCTAAAAGAGTGTTGGTAAAAGAGATATTTACCAAAATGAGTGGTTTCAAAAATATTTAGTGAAATAGGTGTTTTAATATATTTTTATTTTTAAAATATCTATATTTTTATTGTTTTCTTTTATTTTTTTATTAAGTCTATTTATGGGTCACGTCCACCCAGACACCTTAACAACCATGTCTTCTTCATTTTTCCGATCTCCGGTGATAATGTATCCGGCAGCTTTCAAACAGTAACCACGACTAACCAGCTAACATTCACTAGATATGTAAACGGTTAATAGAAAATCTAACAGTAGTAGATCGAAAAAGACCACGACTAATCAGCTAACATTCGCCTGGAAAGGTATACGATGGTAGACCGGAAAAGAATCAAAAGATAGTTGGACAAATATTTAAGGCTCAAGTTAGCCTATTATTCTCTTAATTAATTTATCGTGTTAAAATAAAAAATCTAAACTGAACAAAGCAACCATTTTGATTTCATTCATATATAATTAATCGTTTGATTTCATTCTAGATTTGAAAGAACAATTGTTTGATTTCATTTTGAGAGTGAATAACAGTAGTGGTGGCATGGGCTCTTGGGTGCTCACTATTCAATGATTGAGTGGGAACAAAAGCATCAAAAGAAATTAGTGAATAGTTTTAAAAACACAATTTTTTGGTAAATATTTTTTTCCAAACAACACTCAATTTATATATAAAATAAACATAGGAAAGTAAATTCATGCGTATATGATATATTACCCATTCAGTGCACCAACCAAGGGCACATGCAAGAAAAAGTTCATCATCCGTGAGTTCTGATTCTCCTTTGAGCAACTTGTAGCTGTCCAACACAGAGAGGCCTCGGGTCATCTTTCCTGGCACAGGACAACCAATTAGTACCCTTCAATGATCTTTAGAAGCACAAAAGTTTCTTGCACCATAACGGAGACACTGATTATACCTCCAGGTACATTGTAGTCGATCATCTGCCAATAAAACAAGCAGTAGAAAATCAAATAATGAACACACATAGATAGAGAATTGTATATTTATGAACTGATATAATCTTACCCGTTCAACCCACTGACGGGAATCGTCATCGAACTCAAATGCAGGATCATGAAGTAGGTCTGATTTTATAGAATCATAAACTTGCATGAATTTGGACTTTAGATCGATATCATTGCTCGTTGTTGTCGAAAGAGAAGGATTACTGGAATGTGTATGACACCGCACCACAAACTTCACAGGCACAACTGATGTTCGGTTCTGGTGAGAAGATACATCCCCAGAAGCCCATTTGAATGGAAAACTACATATTAGTCTGAAACAATTATAAATGTATCATTAGTCTTCAGTTACAATTGAAGGAAATATAATATGTTAAAACTAGCAATAAGAGTTAAATGGTAACCTATTATAAAATGCCATTTTGTACAAGTTTTATGCTGTAGCTATCTTTGGACAAATTGTAATGTTTCTCTTTCGAAGTGTATTTATTTATAGCCAATCGTTTACCTGGGGATTGACCTTTGGAAATGGCTAACTGCATCGTGAAACATGATGCTATACTTTATTTAAGGCTACTTGGTGTGGGAGGAGTCAAGTTGGTGTGGGAGGAGGCAAGTTTTTGGAGAATGCCCTCCATCTTAGCGTCACCTCAACATCTAAGGAGGATGCCCCTCCAAAGATGGACCAGGTGAAATGCAGTATGTATATGTGTATATATATATATATAAGGGAGCGCTAAAATAAAAACCACCTCTAATTGTAAGAACCGAGAGAACCACTTTCTAGCCATTAGATCTTCAACATCAATAGATGAGATTAAAATTAATTAAAAATAATATTAAAAACTTTTTTTCTTATTATTTCTTTAATATTTTAATCCAAAAGGGTAATTTAGTAAAATTATTCTATTTTGTCTTTATTGTTTTTTATTAGTTTTTTGTATTATTATATTAGTTTTTATTTTTTAAATTCAGATTTTTTATTAAAAGCATTTTTTAATTCAGATTTTTTATTAAACTTTATACGTTTTACGTTAAACTTTTTACGCCTTACGTTTTACGTTAAACTTTTTACGCCTTAAGTTTTACGTTGAACTTTTTACGTTTTACGTTAAACTTTTTACGGTTTACGTTTTTACGTTTTACGTTTTATGTTAAACTTTTTACGCTTTACGTTTTACGTTAAAAAGTTTACGGTTTAACTTTTTTTTTTCAAGAACTTTTTTACGCAAAACGAAGGCACCCATAAATCACAAACTCGGTAGGTGTCTCAGATAGATTGTTATCATCATCGACTGAGGAAAAAAAATAAAAAACCAACAACATCAAAACAATGTGTGGATTCTCGAAAAAAAAACGGGGCTTGGCTCAGATTTTCCGATAATCAAAAGGCTGCAAAGTGGGGTTGCAGGTTCAAAAACCTACCCTCCACCATCCTTGCCGCGCCATCGTCATCAAAATCTACGTTTTTTTTTTTGCATCATCGCCGCCCAATCCAACAGATCAAAACCCACAGAATCAAAGAATACAAAAATTCATCATTCAAACAACCTGCATCATTCAAAAAAACATTCAAGCAAGTGCAACTCAAAAGTTCGGGAGAAAAACAGAGATCGGGACAAAAATAGAGACCAACCACCACAACGTCAATAAACATTCCTACAACCATAACAACCCCAACATCAATAAACATTCAAACAACCACAACAACCACCATCGTTCACCGTCAACCACAACACCAACATCAAAGATCGGGACACCAACAACCACAACATCAAATCGGAGCTCACTACCCCAAATCGGAGCTTGGAATTGTTCCCCCATCTCGTTTCAGTCAACATCCAAATCGGAGCTCACCTATCGTTCACCGTCAACCACCACCATCTAACCCTAAACTCCAAATCGGAGCTCACTACCCCAAATCGGAGCTTGGAATTGTTCCCCCATCTCGTTTCAGTCAACATCCATAGCCACCACAACACCAATCACCAACTAGTCCTCTTGTTCATCTTTTTTACATAGGAAAAACAGTTTGCCCACGCAAGTCTTCATCAGATCTAGGATTGGGCGGTGGTTGGTGGTGAACGGTTGGGTGACAGTGAACAGTGGTTGGTGGTTCCGGAGGTGTGGTGGTGGTTTTGTGACAGTTGGGTGGTGGTGAACGGTGGTTGGTGGTGCCGGAAGTGTGGTTGACGGGGGGGGGGGGGGGGTTGCAGGTGGTGAACGATGGTGGGTAATGGGTTGGGATGAACAAGATGGAACTCTACATTTTGAAGAAATTAGGAGAGAGACAGATGAAAGTAAATAAAAATGAGGAGAGAGACAAGCATTAAATGGAGAAAGAGAGGATGAGGAGAGAGACAAGCATTAAATGGAGAGAGAGGGGGGGGGGGATTTGACATTTGGGGTAAAAGACCAAAATACCCTTTTAGTTGGCATAATTTTGATTGGTTGAGAGTGGTTCCCGCGGTTCTTACAACTGGAGGTGGTTTTCATTTTAGCGGTCCCCTATATATATATATATATATATATAAGGGACCGCTAAAATGAAAACCACCTCCAGTTGTAAGAACCGTGAGAACTTTTTGATTCGGGGCTAGTTGGACCAAATTTTTTTTTTTCATAAACGTAGATGCGTGAATTATAAACACATTTGTAAAAAAAAATAAAAAAAAAATGTCGTGTGTGTAGTTTTGAGCACCACAAGTTTGTGTTTACGGGTACCGTAAATTTTATTTAAATTTTACGGTACCCGTAAACACAAACTTGTGGTGCTCAAAACTACACAAACGACATTTTTTTTGAATTTTTTTTACAAATGTGTTTATAATACACGCATCTACGTTTATGAAAAAAATATTTGGTCCACCTCGCCCCGTACGGTGTAGTTCTCACGGTTCTTACAACTGGAGGTGGTTTTCATTTTAGCGGTCCCCTATATATATATATATATATATATATATATATATATATATATATATATATATATCGTCATATTTCCAGACGATTTTTTCCCCGATTTGACGAATCTGGTTTCCTTCCACAACCAACTCTTCACCATATTGGCGAACTCCTTCCACGTTTTCCTGACTCATTGGTGGTACTGGAGCTGGTATGGGTTCAAGGTAGGCTGGTACTGGTTCTCCGTAGGGATATGGGTTATTTAGCATTTCCTGAAATGCCCAGTCGTTGTTCTACCACTGTTCTAAAGGATTTGGGGCTGGGATCCTAGGTATCTCATTTGGATCAAAGGCTGGGAATGGAAGTTGATTCTCCTGGTTCTGTTCTAGGTTCATGGGTTGGTTAGGGAATAAAGGTAGACGTTATTGGTCGGGTTCTGCTACTTGGTTGAGATCAATTTCTGCTTCTGCATTTCTAAACATGTGAAAATCAGCTAGTTGCCTATCAAATTCCTCTTCCCATAAAGGTCTAGCTTCTGGGTTTTGGGTATTTCTATTAGCTCTATTTTCTATGGCTCGTTCTTGGATTTTTCTCATTCTTTTTCTCCTTTCTGCTCCTGCTCTACTAAAGCACCCTCGTTTCTTAAGAGGAAAAGGTTCATCAGATTGGAACTTAAAAATAAAGATTCCCTCGAAATCGGCTATGTATCCTGAGGTTGGCTGGGATGTTCCTTCATCCATGGAGGAATGAGATAGATGACGATAAGCGTCAGAAGTACCCTGATCACTCATACTATCGACTAAAAGTTGTCAAAATAACATAAAGTAAAAATACACATAGTTTCATAGAATAATACATAAGTTATTTCCTAACACATTTGGTTAAAATTTAGGTATTTAAAAGAACACCTAAATGGCTTAAACCAGTGGCTCTGATGCCACCTCCTGTCGCAACCCCTGACCCCACCACGGGAGCGGGAGCCGTGAGCACAATATGGTGGTATCGGTGTTTATTAATTTGGCAGCGGAAATAAGACATCAGGATCGTAGTTAGGAAATAAATTTCAGAGTTTCAAAACACCAAACTTTTATATTAAACAAATGGGATAAAACTTTATTTCATTTATAATATCTTTATAGGGATAAACCCTAGTTGCTGAAAACATAAAATTTTATTTAGGTAACTTTATAACCACTTTCTTTAAGCCTTCAATGTTCCATAGCTGGCTTTCTATAGCTTCACATTAAGTTACCTGAAACGCGTTTAAAAAAAATATTTTATCAGCAAGAAATACTGGCGAGTATATTTCATTTTATAAAATGACACATTGTTATATTTTACAATATCAAGAGTTTTTACATTTGTTTATTTCTACCAATTTCTCAACAAAGTATTGCTACCGAGGCACCATTGTCCCCCGTGCTTGCGGTCATGTTACTATTCGCAATAGTAACGAGTGTTAAGTAATGTATACAAAACCCTACATACTGATGATAATTGTAGAATTACAAAAACTTAATCACTCTAAATACAACTGTTAAACCTTTAGGGTTTTGTAAAGTATTTGGAATAATGGTATCACAAAATGTGACAAAAAGAAGAATGACTCACATTGTAAATTTAGGTATTTCTACGGACTTTCTGGTGATATTTCCGGATTATTTCTTTGAGTTTCTATTAAAAAATACAATGCACGCATGTTAGTAAAAAAATCCAAATCACATTAGCCATACAACACGAGACAGAACCCCTAACGAACTTAGTCAAGCAGAGCCTTGACATGCGTACGGGGCCCTAGATCAATCGGGTAGGGTAACAAATTAGTGATTAGGGGTTAAAATACTTACAACGAGGCAGAGCGTCGTGTTTTAAGGGGTATTTTGAGTATAATTCTCGTACTATAGGGACATAGAGAAAGAAAGAAGTGAGCGATTGTGAACTGTTGCTGAGAGGCTCCATTTATAGGTTTTCTGGACGTCTCTCACGCCCCGCGACCTTCTTATCTTTCTCTCTCGCGCCCCGCTAGAGTTTTCCTAGCTACGGCTAGGGTGTCTGGGTGGCCACTAGCTTCGACACGTGGCACAACACGTGTCACCTTGGGTGTCCGGTAAGAAATAGGCATGTCGCTCCTCACGACCGGCCTCCTTGATCCTTTCGTGGCCCACGAGCGAAGCTGTGTAACAAAGTTGTGGAATAGTTTTGAGTTTTTTTGTTTTTCTTTTTTGTCGTAAATGTGTAACAAAGTGGAGCAAAAAATGAGTTGTGGGAAACTTTTGTAGGAAAAAATAAAGTAATGTAATATTGTACTAAAGGTGTATGTGTGAGGGGAGGGGGTTAGTGTAGCAATGGATGCTGATGGCCACACTGCTATTGTGTTATTATTGTGGTTGATATACGATAAAAAAAAGATTGAATTCATTAGATTTTAGCAAAGTTGTAGCAAAAATTGAGTTGTAGAATAGTTTTGGGTTTTTTGTTTTTCTTTTTTATCATAAAATTGTAGCAAACATTGAGTTAAGGGAAACTTTTGTAGGAAAAATTAAAGTTTTAATATTGTACTAAAAGTGTATGTGTGTGGGGGGGGGGGGGGGGGGGGGGATAGTCTAGCAATGGATGGTGATGGCCAGACTGCTATTGTGTTATTATTGTGGTTGATATACAATAAAAAAAGATTTAATTCATCCATCTTCTTGTTGTTCAGAAAACAAAAATGAACGAATTTTACTTATTTATAAAAATAACACATGTATAAGTGATCATGTGTAGGTTATATTATTAATAGGGTTGGTGGCTCAGTAACAAACACACCAGGATAAAAAAAATTGTCGTTCTAAAAGTTACTCTAGGTTATTTTATTAAAAGAAATTTGTGGTTCTAAAAATAATAATATGTATAGGTTATATTATTTACACATACGTACGTAACATGTGCTGACAAACATATAAAAAAGGAACAACTTAGTACAAACTTTCATAAATTAATGTTTGGCAAATTATTTAATAGAAACTTGATTTCGTTTTATTTGTGATTAAGAAAAGGACTTGTTTATCATGCATATATTAATAATAAAATCCAATTAAATCAACATGAATCAGATGAAATATCTTCTGATTGTGTGTGATTACCTGTGTAATAAATAATCTTAAACAAAGTATAGCATCATATGATTCACGATGTAGCCATTTGGCATCAGGCCAATCCTCAATTATTTATTTTATTATACTTAAGAAATAACAAATAATATAACTTTTTTTTGTTGAAAAACTGTAGCAAACATGGCTAATTTGCTAAAAAATTCCGAAAAATTTAACATTATATTTTTTAATTATTTAATTTACTATAAATAAGAAATAACAAATAAAATAACTTTTTTTTTGTCGGAAAACTGTAGCAAACATGGCTAAGTTGCTACAAATTTCTGACAAACCAACATTTTATTTTTTAATATTTTATATTTAACTAAAATTAAGAAATAACAAATAACATAACTTTTTTTATCGAAAAACTGTAGCAAACATGGCTAATTTGCTAAAAATCTCGGACAGATCTAACATTTATCTTTTGAAATTATTTATTTTACTTTTACTATAATTAAGAAATTACAAAGTTGTGGAATAGTTTTGAGTTTTTTTTGCTTTTCTTTTATGTCATAAATGTGTAACAAAGTTGTAGCAAAAATTGAGTTGTGGGAAACTTTTGTAGGAAAAAATAAAGTTTTATAGTAATGTAATATTGTACTAAAAGTGTATGTGTGAGGGGGGGGGGGGGGGGGGTTAGTGTAGAAATGGATGGTGATGGCCACACTGCTTTTGTGTTATTACTGGGGTTGATATACGATAAAAAAGATTGAATTCATCCATCTTTTTGTTGTTCAGAAAACAAAAATGAACGAATTTTACATATTTATAAAAATAACACATGTGCAAGTGATCTTGTGTAGGTTATATTACTAATAGGGTTGGTGGCTCATTGACAAAGACGACATGATAAAAGAAATTTGTCGTTCTAAAAGTAACTGTAGGTTATATTACTGAAAGAAATTTGTGGTTCTAAAAATAATAATATGTATAGGTTATATTATTTACACATAACGTACGCAATATGTGCTGACAAACATATAAAAAAGGAACAACTTAGTAGAAACTTTCATAAATTAATGTTTGGCAAATTATTTAATAGATACCTAATTTTGTTGACTTATTTGTGAATATGAACAGGACTTGTTTATCACGCATTTATTAATAATAAAATCCAATTAAATCAACATGAATCAGATGAAATATCTGCTGACTATGTGTGATTACTTGTGTAATAAATAATCATAAACAAACTATAGTAGCATATGATCCACGGTGTAGCCATTTGGCTTCAGGCCAACATTTAGTTATTTATTTTACTATAAGTAATAGATAACAAATAATATATTTTTTTTGTTGAAAAACTGTAGCAAACATGGCTAATTTGCTAAAAATTTCCGACAAATTTAACACTATATTTTTAATTATTTATTTTACTATATATGGGAAATAACAAATAAATAACTTTTTTTTAATTATTTATTTTACTATATATTAATAATAAAATACAATTAAATCAATATGAATCAGATGAAATATCTGCTGACTGCATGTGATTACCTGTGTAATAAATAATCTTAAACAAAGTATAGCATCATATGATTCACGATGTAGCCATTTGGCATCAGGCCATTCCTCAATTATTTATTTTACTATAATTAAGAAATAACAAATAATATAACTTTTTTTTGTTGAAAAACTGTAGCAAACATGGCTAATTTGCTAAAAATTTTCGACAAATTTAACATTATATTTTTTAATTATTTAATTTACTATAAATAAGAAATAACAAATAAAATAATTTTTTTTGTCGGAAAACTGTAGCAAACATGGCTAAGTTGCTACAAATTTCCGAAAAACCAACATTTTATTTTTTAATATTTTATATTTAACTAAAATTAAGAAATTACAAATAACATACTTTTTTGTCGGAAAACTGTAGCAAACCTGGCTAATTTGCTAAAAATCTCGGACATATTTAACATTTATCTTTTGAAATTATTTATTTTACTTTTACTATAATTAAGAAATTACAAAGTTGTGGAATAGTTTTGAGTTTTTTTGTTTTTTCTTTTTTTTGTCGTAAATGTGTAACAAAGTTGTAGCAAAAAAATGAATTGTGGGAAACTATTTTTTAGGAAAAAATAAAGTTTTATAGTTGTTAGGATCTGAGTTTGGTTTTGATTGTGTTTAATGTTTGAGTTAAGATGAACAATGAAAAAGTAGTGCAGCGGAATGTAAATGGAAACAAACTTTTCACAATCAAACAGGAGAATTGCTTTCAACACACATTTTCAACAATGAACCGAATGAATGAATTTATTTCATCAACGATTACAATTGCATGCATGTAACAAACTCCCCCTCAGCCTGAGCTCACAGTGATTTGTTCGTATAGGAAGAAGAATGGTAAAGAGCCAATGGAACAGTACAGGGTACTGTTCTATTTATAGGCACGGACAAACCACTGAGGCATCTTTGCTGACGTCACCATAAAAGTGACATCTAACCTCCTAACAAACTCTAACAACTGATCTATACAAGTACTGCTATGCTAACAACTGTTATACAATACATTACATAAAGACAAACTAAACTACTGCTGAATCCTTCCACTGATGTGAACCCAGCAGCACTTGATATATCTAGCAGTGCTTGATCCTTAGCGGTAGATTGAATAGCAGGGCTTTAGTCTTCATTAGTCTTTGACTTGATCAGCAGTTGTAAGTCAGCAGTTGTACCGATCGGTGGATTGGAGGTCATCAGATGTTGAAACAACTTTCAAGGGGAGAGACTTGACTACATAACATCTGCTTATTCTGGATCCACTGCTCTGATCCAGTTTTGGCTTTAATTATCTGTTCCTCTGATAGAGTTCAATCCCAACAATCTCCCCCTGGAACAGATAATGCCAAAACCCTTCATTATTGGTAGATCTTTATTGCCTCATCAACAGTTCCCTTATTTGCCCTTTGATTTGTAACTCAAAGGCTAAGGCATCTGTGTCATCTTCATCCCTACACAGTGGAAGATCAAGGAGATCCTGCAAATCTTCAAGACTTAGGCCAACTGCTTGTTCCCTTGTTATTTTCTTCACTTCTCCACTAGACTTGATCACTGTCAGTACATGGGTCTGTTTGTCAGTTTTCCACTTTAGTACTTTTGAGTCTGGTGGGTTTCTTGGGAGATTTTTATTAGATGAGGAGTTTGGTGATGCTAGCCTTGTGATGACTGTCTGAGCAGTACTTGCAGGTTGATTCAATCCAAGAGTTTCAGCTATCATCCTCTTAATGCCCTCTTTTACAAGGTCATCTCCTGCCATTAATTCTGCCACTGTTTCAGTATCCAACTGTTGTTGTTGTCTCCTTTTCTAGATGGCAGCACCAGCTGGAGCAGTGGATCTCCTGATTTGCAGCTTTGGTGGTCTTGTTGAAACCTTTGCTTCAGGGTAGTCAGATTTTTGTGGAACTTTAGGATCTTTCTTCCTTAATTCGTCCAACCTTTTATAGGTGGTCCTGACTTTGTCTTCTCTCCATCTCATCACTTGATTTTTGGACCCATAATCAGTAGCAACTAATTCCTCTTTCATTCTCTTCAGCTCCAATGTCTTTTCAGGCATATTCTTTTTGTACTTTGACCAATCTGGAGGAGTGTGTTTGACCTTATTCTTAATCATTTCTTGAATCCTGGTTGCTTCACTTTCAAGCTCAGGAATGGTCCACTCTTTGTACATATATTTTTCACCCTTATACTTCTTAAAAGTCATGATATTTTCAATGTAGTCTTTTCTCAGGGTTTCATCTGCTCTTTCTGATACTTGCTTACAAACATTCTTTGCAAAATGCTCCAAAGATCTGACTTGTGTGAGCAGAAATTGATAATGCCTTTGAATTTCTTTATCAGTTTTTCCTTGTGAATTTCTTTTAGAAATATCCTCTGCCTGTAGAGCCTTAATTTTCAAGTACTCTTCAATGTTGTTAGGCCTAGGATATCCTTCAACTGATGGCAACTTCCTTTTAGCAGGATCATCCTCATAGTAGAAGGATTTGATCTCTTCTCTGGCGGCAATGAGTTCAAGAGGATACTGGAAACCTGCAGGAGTGATGGCAATGATTGGTTGTTGTACATGAGCTGATGAGAGAGGAACATGGTTTGGGATATTAACAAGTGAAAGAGATTGTGAGGATGTTGGTGGTGGTGATGGAGAATCATCATCAGGTATAAAAATCCATCTCCTTTTTATTGTAGGAGAGGCTGATGATGTTTTGGGCAGATCAGTGGTGGTGATTTGAGTGGTAGAAGGTGGATGACTAACAGTTGTTGAAGCAACTGGTGTTTCAACCACTGTTGTCATTACAACAGATGTTGTAACATCTGATGTCTTCTGCTTTTTAGCAGGAGGTGATGGTGGTGAGGTTGTTTTTGGTGGTGATGGTGCTAAGGCAGTGGTTGTGGTGTGTGTTGAAGTGGTGTGTGTTGAAGAGATGGCAGGTGTTTGGCTGGCAGTTGTTGAAACTACTGAAGTATCAGCAGTTGTTGATACAGCAGGAGTTACAACAGTTGTTTGGGTTGCAGTTTGAGGTTTGGAGCCTTTAGTAGGTGATTTGGAGGCATGCTTTGTAGGTCTGGATGGTGTGTGTTTGGGTTGCCTCACTTGTCTAGTGGGCTTCTTCTTTTCATCCTTAGGATTTTCATCATCCATAGGTTCAGAAGGACCCTGTGCATTCAGGTCCATGAAAGCTTTCTTCTCCTGTTCCCATCTGGCTTTATCCTTAGCCTCTCTATCCCTTTTTACACTTGCTTCTGCTTCAGCAAGTGCATTTGTGGTGACATCCATCTTCTTACTACCATCTGGCAAAGGGATATTTTTAGTCATATTTTCTTTTTCTGGTGCAATATAGAGCCCATCTTCAATTCCCTTCTTCTTCCACTGCTTGATTTTCTCCCCCATTTTGGCATTATTTGGAGGGGGGGTTATCAATGAAGAGAACAGTGGGAGGAGCAGTGCCGGCGGTTTTCAGTATGTGGGCCTTTATAGCCTTGATGTCAGCTTGGGTATCTTTGAACCTTGATTCCATCATATTTCTAAGCATTTGAACATGTTTATCATGCTGCTGATCAGCCATTTGTCTTTGTTGTTGGGGCAGGGGTTGAAATAGATTCCATAACTCATTTGCAGCAGGTGCTTGTGGTGGAGCAGGTGCTTGAGCTGGAACAGCAGTGGGTTGCACCTTTTGAACTTTCAACAACTGTTGCAGCATTGGTTTGATTTCTGCAACAGAGGTATCCAGTTTGTCAATTCTATCCGTCAATTCTAGGTACTTTAAACCATCACCCAACTTAATGGGATCATCTGATTTCCCACGAACAGTGGTTGGAACAATGGTTGACTTAGGATTTGTAGTCCAATAGTCATTCACTGATGCCCCTTTTTCTTGGTTCTGGAGACTTCTTCCTTCAAAAAGAGAGACACTTTTTAGTGAACCAGTGAAGACTGGATACACAAATGTTCCCATAGAAGAAATTGCCTCCAAGGAAGTCTTATTGATGTAACCACTGTCCAAATGCAAACCAGTGGGTCAACACTTGTAGTGGCTGCTTCACTTGGACTACCACCAAGAGTTACTTGTAACTCAAGGGGTTTAACCTCCTCAGGTCTTGTTGGTGGGTTAGCAATGATTGATACATCAAACCCAGTCACTTGTTGAAGTAAGTTCTCATTGATAGGTGAGTGAGAAGGACTGGTTTGTGCCTGGTTCAAATCAATAGCATCCAACAATAATTTTGTTGGTTGGGGAATTGTGGAGGTGAGGTTGGGTGTAGAAAGAGAATTGGCCCCGGGCATTGGGCTGTGGATGATGGAAGCAAGTGATTCCAGAGCATCATATTGTGGTATCCCTATTTGTACAACCTATTCTTTTTGAGAAGAAGCATGAGGAGTTTTAGGCATAGGCTGAGATTTTTCTACCAACTGTTGTGAGGAAGTAGCAGCAGTGGTTTCTTATGACTTTTGTGCTGTCACTGGTAGTTGCTCTGGTATCTCATCCTCCAGAGTTGCCTTTCTGGTAGGTTTAGGGGGGGGGGGGGGCTTTTGAGTTTTCTTTTGTTTTGGCCTTTTGGTGATTTTAGGTGTGGGTTTCAAAGCAGTTGTTGTGCTGTTATGATCACCTTGAGCAGTGGGCTCAACAGAAGATACCTGAGGAGCAGTGGTAGCTGCTAAAGTCTGCTCAGGCACCTCTGCTTGTGTTTTGCAAGGTGTTGACATTCTTGTAAAAGTTTCAGCACTTAAGCTGTTTATTTGAAAAGATTCACCTTGTTTTATTGCAGAAGCATCATCCTTACAAAATTTCTTTTCAAAATAATAACTTAGAAATCTTGGAAAAAGTAAGAATGGCTTTTTATCAACATTTTTAACCAAATCATTAAAGATTTCCTGGGAGTAATTGAAATTTTCATCTTGAAGAATAGCATATCCCAAGTTTTGAATCTTTAATGGTATCTCATTAAAAGAAGTGGTTTTGTTTGAAACACACATAAGCAGGGTATGGAACAAAAATCTTGTTGCAGGTGGAAAATTACCTTTTTGTAAGGTATCCTTTTTTATTTGTTCTGCATAACCCCTTTCAAGGAAATCAGTTTTTAACTCATTTTTGGGAAAAAAAAAGTTTTACCTTGCTGATCATTGAGTTCAAAGACTTCCGAGATGGATTGTGGTGTGATTTTGACAGCTTTACCCATTAGAGAGGAGTTAATGGCTATGACATCTTCTCCTTGTTTTTCAAGGGTAGTATTTTTCCAAAACTCTCTCTGGGTTTGCAGATAAATTGGAGCATTTGTTGTTAACAAAGTTTTGTACTTTGATGCAGACATGGTGTCAATGATGGAGTCGAATGTATCGGTGGTGCCTGGTTTTGTCAGAAGACCCAGATAATTGTGAGGTGCATTGTATGGTATTTCAATGGGTGTAGCCTTTTGAGCGGCCTTTTTACGAGATGATTTTGAAGTGGATTTTGCGGATGACTTTGATTTTGTCATTTTGGAGAAGAGGATCGATGAAGATTTTGAAGGATTTGAGAGAGGGAAATGGAAACTGTTTTGAGAAATGAATTTTTGTGAATTCGATTCGACAGTAAATCCCTGTTTGGGGTTTTGAAAAGGGTTTTATAAAAGAAAAAATGAATGCTGACGTGGCAGCGGTTACAAAAGATCTGACCGCTATGTACTGTCCACGTGCCAATCCCTGATGAGATGAAGGACAAGTGTTTTTTTATGAAAACCACTGATGGAACAAGACCAGTGGTTGTAATAGTAAAAATGAAAGCATTGGGTGATTTTTACTATCAGTGGATAGCACATCAGTGGATAAAACACAGATTTTGAACAACAGTGCTTATCAAGAAAAATGAGAGAACAGGGGTTGACTTTCAGCATTGGACAGAATTTTCAGTAGAACAGACTTTTGAACAAAGCAGTGGTTATGGCAGACTTTTAAGGATTTTAATGAAAAATTCATTTTTAGCTATTTTTAAGGATGGATTTTTGATTTTCTGAAAACATTTTAATGCTTTTATTCATAGAAAAACAGGATTTTGCCTGTTATTCCATGTTTAGCATGCCAATCCTAGAGATCAAGCTTTCAAAGGTGGATGTGTCTAATGCTTTGGTTAGCACATCTGCCAGCTGATCCTTAGTTGGAACATGGTGCAGAGAAATCAAACCTTTTTCATAGCAATCCCTCACAAAGTGATGTCTGATGTCAATGTGCTTGGTGGTTGAGTGGGAAACTGGATTTTTGATGATATTTTCTGCTGCCTGACTATCCAACATGAGTGGTGTCTTTAAGGCTGTGATACCAAAATCCAGCAACTGATTTTGAAGCCAAAGCAGTTGGGCTGTACAGCTTGCAACAGCTATATACTCTGCCTCAGCAGTGGATGTGGAAACAGCTGCTTGCTTTTTGCTTTGCCAAGACACTAAACAACTGCCTAGGAATTGGCACCCTTCTGAAGTGGACTTCCTTGTCTTATCACATCCAGCAAAGTCACTATCTGAGAAACCTGAAAGCTCAATTTTACCATCAGCTGGATACCAGATACCAAGTGTGGGAGCACCTTTTAGGTATCTGAATATCCTTTTTACAGCAATAAGGTTTGACTTTCTAGGGGCTGATTGGGATCTTGCACATACACATGTTGCAACCATGATGTCTGGCCTAGATGCAGTTAGGTACAATAAAGACCCAATCATGCTTCTATATAAAGTTTGATCAACCAAATCATCCTTCTCATCAGACAGGACTACTTTATTGGTTGCAATGGGTGTACTACATGGCTTACAATCATCCATCTCAAATTTCTTTAAAAGTTCTTTGGCATATTTGCCTTGATGGATAAAAGTGCCATTTTGCAGTTGCCTTACTTGGAGACCAAGAAAGCACTGGAGTTCACCCATTGCACTCATTTCAAACTCAATTGTCATGAGTTGCCTAAACTCTTCACACATTTTATTACATGTGCTTCCAAAGATGATGTCATCCACATAAATCTGGACAATCATTAAATCCTTTCCTCTCCATTTTAGAAACAATGTTTTGTCTATCTTACCTTTTGTGAATCCAATGGAAATTAGAAAGGTGGAAAGAGTTTCATACCAGGCCCTTGGTGCTTGTTTCAGGCCATACAAAGCTTTATTCAACTTGTAGACATGATTTGGATTAAATGGATCCTCAAAGCCTGGAGGTTGACAAACATAAACTTCCTCTTGAATCTTACTATAGAGGAATGCACATTTGATATCCATTTGGTACACCTTGATGTTGTGGTTGACAGCAAAGGCCAGAAATAATCTGATAGCTTCAAGTCTTGCTACAGGGGCAAATGTTTCATCATAGTCAATGCCCTCTTCTTGTCTGAACCCTTGAACCAAAAGCCTGGCTTTATTCTTGACAACAATACCCCTTTCATCAGTTTTATTTTTTAAGACCCATTTTGTGCCAATAGGACTTACACCTTCTGGCAATGGTACAAGCTCCCAAACTTGTTGTCTTATAAACTGTTGGAGCTCCTCTTGCATGGCCTCTACCCAGCTGTTGTCTTTTAGTGCCTCTTGGTACTTGACTGGCTGATGGAGAGATAGAAAACCAGCAAAAAGACAAATGTTTTGGGATTGACTTCTTGTGAGCACCCCTTCATTGATGTTGCCAATGATTTGGTCTGGTGGATGAGATTTCAAGAAGATAAGATCTCCTTGGTATGGAACAATGGCATTGAGTGGGGAGGGCTGCAGATGTGAATCATCTGAGCTAACCACTGCTGGTGACTTTGATGATCCAGCAGTGGCTTCAAAAGGTGGTGGAATAGGAGGTAATGGTGTGGACACATGCTGACTTTGACCCACTGTTTGAGGACTGTTATCAACAGTGTTTGATGATGTGGAAGTAGGGGTTAATGGGCTACTTTGTTCAACAACTGTTGAGGTAGCAGTGGTTGAGCTTTGATAGCTGTTTTGAACATCTGCTGCTCTTCCCATTTTGACAGACTTTTGTTGAGGAATGATGATCTCATACCCATAGTCTGGTGATGAATCCTCTGATGTACCTGCACTGTTAGTCTTGACAGCAGTATTGTCAAAAGTGAATTTATCAAGATCAAACAAATCTGCAGGGTTTGCTGGGATTTTCATTGATGAAAGTTCATTGAACTTTACATTCAAAGTCTCTTCCACTGTTCTGGTCCTTTTGTTAAACACTTTGTAGGCCTTAGCAGTGGTTGAGTATCCCAGATGATAACCACAATCAATTTTGGCTGCAAACTTTAAGATGGAATCTTTTAAGTTTAAAATGAAGCATGGGCAACCAAAAACCTTGAAATATGAAATTAATGGCTTTATTTTATACAGCAGTTCATAGGCAGTCTTTTGATGCATGGGGTTGATTAAAACTCTGTTTTGGACATAGCAAGCAGTGTTTACTGCCTCTGCCCAAAAAGTTAATGGCAAACCTGAATCAGCAAGCATGGTTCTAGCAGCCTCAATCAAAGTTCTGTTCTTTCTTTCAACAACCCCATTTTGTTCTGGTGTTCTTGGAATGCTGTATTGCCTCACAATTCCTTTTGACACACAGAAATCATCTAACTCCTTGTTCCTGAACTCTGTGCCATTGTCACTTCTGAAGATTTTTACTGGAAGGTCAAACTGCTTTTCAACCTGTTTCACAAAGTCTTGCAGAATGCCTGCAGTCTCATCTTTTGAGTGTAAAAAGTAAGTCCATGTAAACCTAGAAAAGTCATCAACAATAACCAAACAATACCTCTTTTTCTTAAGACTCATGACTTTAACTGGGCCAAACAAATCCATATGAAGCATTTGCAAACATTTGGTTGTTTTGGACTCATCAATGGATTTATAGGAGCTTTTATGTTGTTTTCCTTTTAGGCAGGAAACACAATGCTCAGGACAGGTGAACAGTTTTTGAGGTAAACCTCTTACTAACCCCTGTTTTGAAATGGCAGTGATTGTCTTGAGATTTGTGTGCCCCAATCTCCTGTTTCATAATTCTATTTCTTTGTTTGATGCAGCTGAGAACAGACATGCATCAGTTCTGGGGCTCTCTTTTGACATATCCACCACATAAACATTGCCACTTCTTTGAGCAACAAGTTTGGTTTTTCCAGTTTTTATTATTGCTTCAATCTTTTCAACCATTTCTGGTCCAACAATCCTACAACACTCCTTTGTGAAGAATGATCCATACCCCTTATCACTCATTTGTGAAACACTCAGGAGATTGAATTTTAGATTGTCTATTAGATTGACATTTTCAAATTTTACATTACCAGACTGTACTGTACCAGACCCTAGAACTTTCCCTTTACTATTATTACCAAAGGATATATCACCCCCTCCATGGATTTTGAAATCTTTGAGAAGGGCTTTACCTCCTGTCATGTGCCAGGAGCCTCCACTATCTACATACCAAAGGCTATCTAAGCATGCAGAAGCTCCCTGCACATGAAGTAAAAGGATTAGTTCATTAGGGTCTCCAAAGCCAATAAGGCTTTGGATAGGGTCTCAACAGTGTCTGGGATAAGTTCAGATGGATGGGCAGTGGTTAGGTCAGGGGTTTGGACAATTTTAGGACTGTTTTTCTCTAACCACTGTTGGGGTTCTTGACCAATCATCTGCTGATAACCAAAAGGATGCCTGTTCACTCTTGGTTTAGAGGGCCTTTTGTA
This sequence comes from Helianthus tuberosus, assembly GCA_030545235.1. NCBI lineage: Eukaryota > Viridiplantae > Streptophyta > Magnoliopsida > Asterales > Asteraceae > Helianthus > Helianthus tuberosus. The sequence goes on along the minus strand of CM060411.1, from coordinate 57,394,238 downwards.
GGCCTCATAAACATGTGGGATCCTTTAGTATGGTGGTTGTCCCTTGCCTCTTTTGTATTGGTTGGCAGGGGGTGCATCAGTCACTTGAACATCTCTTTGGACAGATGTTTGATTCAGCTGTTTTGTAACAGCTGTTTGGACTGCCACAAATAGTGGTTGATTCTTGGTGAATTTGACAGATGATGTTGATGGACTCAGGGATGTTTTAGCAGTATACTCATTCTTTTTCACATTAAAGTTCTTGAGATACACACATTCTTGAGTTTTGTGGTTAGTTTTACCACAGATGGTGCAGCTTTCAGCAGGTACAATGATACTTGTTTTGTTTAGATCATATGCTTTTAGATGAAAACAGTCTTTTGTTTGATGATTCCTCTTTTCACATAAATCACAAAACAGGTTTTTGATCTTTTCTCTTTTCTTCCTTTTCTCAGACTCCTTAGCAACAGAGTTTTGAACCACTGTTGGGATGTCTTTGATAGGAATGACCTTTGCTTTAGGAGCTGTGACACCATCAGTGGTTGTGAAATCCATGGGTTTGAAATTTTCAAGAATGTCACACTCATCAGACCATGTGGGTTTAAATTGGTATTTCTCAATTTCCTCAAAAGTTGAGGACCCCACAGATATTTCCAAAGTGATCTTGTTACCAAGTTTGTCAGTTATCTTAACTTCTTGGCCATTCTTGTTGGTTGGTTTTATTTCAATTGAACCAGCTTGTTTAACAGCAGTGTTTTCAAGTTCATCATATTTTCTATATCCTATTCCAAACTTGACATTGCTTTCAAGCTGTTTCTCAAGCATGACCTCATAACCTTTACAAGATTCCACCCATCTTTCACAAGTGATCTGGGTGGACTCCAACTCCTTTTTACAAACTTGGTATTTTTCTACCATAGTTTGGAGTTGAGTCTTGGTTATGCTCTGCTCTTCTTTGAGACTGCTGATTTCTTTGTCTTTTTCAGCCAATTTGTTTTTAAGTTCTTTTAATGACCTTTCAAATTTGACTTCATCAGTTAAGACTTTATCCCTAAGGTTTTCATTTACCTCTTTAATGTTAGCAAATGCAATAATGCACTTGTCTGAACAAAGTTTTTCAAGAACTTGAGGTGATACCTTAGCAGCAGCCATCATGGCACAATCACATTGATGATCACCTTCTTCATCAGCTCTAACTTCTTTCTCACCTGCTTTCTTCTCTTCCTTTTCTTCTTTGTCTCCTTTGGACCAGGGGTCAGACAATGGTTCAATCAGGGTTTCTAAATTTTCTCCCAGCAGTAGTTCACCAGCAACTGCAGTAACCACTGCTTCAGCCAGTTCATCCACTGTTTCAGCACTTAGTTGTTCACCTTTAGTTTCTACCCCTTCTGGTATTGACTCTAATGCCATCAAACAAAATTCATCATTAAAAGTATCATTAGAAGCATAGAGTGCAAAATTTTCATCACCAAGCTCATCAGGCATGCTGCTCCAGTCAACAAAGCCTTGGGTGAAAAAGCTTTGCTGATCTGGTTGTACCACTGTTGGAGCAGCGTGTTGAGTTGCAACAGGTTGCACTTGTGCCTAAGGGACAAGGGCTTGAACATACTGAATTTGTGGAACAGTGGTTTGAACATAATGCACAGGCACAGGGGTTGCAGCATAGTGAGCAGTGTTAACATGTGCTGCAGGTGTATATTGGGTATAGGGCACAGTGCTTTGATGTTGTGGTCTAGGGTTTGAGGTGGGATGAGTTATTATTGGACCAGTGGTTTGACTCCTACATTCCCTAGCAAAATAACCTAGCCTATTGAACTTATAACACTTCAGTTTTGATTTATCCAACCCCACTCTTAAATTCCCATGTAACCTTGGGAATTTTCTCCCTGTTCTTTTATAGAATTTGCTTGTTCTTACACTAAGCAAAGCCAATTGATGCAGAATGTCCATCTCTTCTAAGTCAGTGGGATCAAAATGTTGCAAATCATTGAGTTCAAAACACAAGTTATCTGCATCTGGTTTTCACAATTTGTAGTAAAAGCATAATTTGCAGAGTGAGAATCAAAGTTGTTAAAATTTCCACCAACAGTTATATCAATAAAATGATCATAACTCTGATCCTTACTACTTCTACCAGATTCTTCCTGACCAAAAAGAGTTGTGCTGCCAAATGAATAATCATCAGCAACTTTGCCAGACTCTTGCAACTTCTTTTTCTGGTTTAACTCCCTTTCATAGGTCAGTAGTCTACCATGAAGTTGGGTCAGGGTTAGATCTTTGAACTCAGCTGAATTTCTAGTTACAAAAGCAATTGTATCCCATTTTTCAGGTAGTGATCTAAGAAACCTGCTATTTTTTGTTGAATTAGGAAATGTAACTTTAACAAGTCTTAGCTCACTAAGGAGACAACTAAATCGCTCAAACTGTTGGGTCAATGATTCACCCTTGATGTGACAAAAGGTTTCATACTGCTGATTCAGAATTTCCCTATTATTTTCAATAACTTCTTCCGTTCCCCCAAACTGTTCCTTCAGTGCATCCCATAGCTCTTTGGCACTGTTATAATGTAACAACCCAACATAGATTTCATTGGGTAATGCAGATGCAATGATGCTAAATGCTTTGGCATCGAGTTCGAACTTTTGGAAATCAGTTTCAGTATAATTTTCAGGTTTTTTAGGTTCGAACTTCTTTGTATCCTCAGCACTTGGCACCATGGGAACGTGTGGTCCAAAAACAACAGATCTCCAACATCCAGTATTCTGTTGAGCAAGGATGTGACTCATCCTTCTCTCCCAGATGTTGTATTCATTACGTTTAAGCATGGGGGGTTTGAAAAGAGAGCCGATGTTATTCTTATCATCTTGTGATTGTGACGTCATCCTGGTTGTTTTACAGGCATTGATTAATCAACTTTGATGGTGATTAAACCTTACTCTGTTTTTCAACAAAATGAACAAACTATCAGTATCAACGATTATGAGCTGAACTATTTATGTCAAAATGATTGTTAAATCAAATTTGACTGTCCGAGATCTGATACCAATTGTTAGGATCTGAGTTTGGTTTTGATTGTGTTTAATGTTTGAGTTTAGATGAACAATGAACAAGTAGTGCAGCAGAATGTAAATGGAAACAAACTTTTCACAATCAAACAGGAGAATTGCTTTCAACACACATTTTCAACAATGAACCGAATGATTGAATTTATTTCATCAATGATTACAATTGCATGCATGTAACAAACTCCCCCTCAGCCTGAGCTCACAGTGATTTGTTCGTACAGGAAGAAGAATGGTAAAGAGCCAATGGAACAGTACAGGGTACTGTTCTATTTATAGGCACGGACAAACCACTGAGGCATCTTTGCTGACGTAACCATGAAAGTGACATCTAACCTCCTAACAAACTCTAACAACTGATCTATACAAGTACTGCTATGCTAACAACTGTTATACAATACATTACATAAAGACAAACTAAACTACCGCTGAATCCTTCCACTGATGTGAACCCAGCAGCACTTGATATATCCAGCAGTGCTTGACCCATAGCAGTAGATTGAACAACAGGGCTTTAGTCTTCATTAGTCTTTCACTTGATCAGCAGATGTAGGTCAGCAGTTGTACCAATCAGTGGATTGGAGGTCATCAGATGTTGAAACCACTTTCAAGGGGAGAGACTTGACTACATAACATCTGCTTATTCTGGATCCACTGCTCTGATACAGTTTTGGCTTTAATTATATGTTCCTCTGATAGAGTTCAATCCCAACAATAGTAATGTAATATTGTACTAAAGGTGTTTGTGTGTGGTGGTGGGGGGTAGTGTAACAATGGATGGTGATGGCCACACTGCTATTGTGTTATTATTGGGGTTGATATACGACAAAAAAGATTGAATTCATCCATCTTTTTGATGTTTAGAAAACTAAAATGAACGAATTTTACATATTTATAAAAATAACACATGTGCTGTGTAGGTTATATTACTAATAGGGTTGGTGGCTCATTAACAAACACGACAGGATAAAAGAAATTTGTGGTTCTGAAAGTAACTGTAGGTTATATTATTAAAAGAAATTTATGGTTCTAAAAATAATAATATGTATAGGTTATATTATTTACACGTAACGTACGCAACATATGCTGACAAACATATAAAAAAGAAACAACTTAGCAGAAACTTTCATAAATTAATGTTTGGAAAATTATTTAGTAGAAACCTAATTTCGTTGACTTATTTGTGAATAAGAAAAGGACTTTTTATCACGCATTTATTAATAATAAAATCCAATTAAATTAACATGAATCCGATGAAATATCTGCTGACTATGTGTGATTACTTGTGTAATAAATAATAATAAACAAAGTATAGTAGCATATGATCCACGATGTAGCCATTTGGCATCAGGCCAATACTTAGTTATTTATATTACTATAATTAACAGATAACAAATAATATATTTTTTTGGTCAAAAAACTGTAGCAAACATGGCTAATTTGCTAAAAATTTCCGACAAATTAAACATTATATTTTTAATTATTTATTTTACTATATATGAGAAATAACAAATAAAATAACTTTTTTCGAAAAACATTAGCAAACATGGCAAACTTGCTACAAATTTCCAACAAACTTAACATTTTTTTTATTATTTTCTATTTTACTAAAATTAAGAAATAACAAATAAAGTAACTTTTTTTGTGGAAAAATTATAGCTAACATGGCTAATTTGATAAAAATTTCCGACATATTTAATATTATATTTTTAATTATTTATTTTACTATATATTAATAATAAAATCCAATTAAATCAATATGAATCATGTGACAACCCGAGCTTTCAAGGTCCTTACTCGATACATTATTCGTTTCGTAAAGTGTTTTGTATATGAGTAAGGTGTTATGCTATTGTGTAGTCATTTAAAGAAAGTTTTTGAACCGTTTAAGTCTGCATAGCTCTATTATATATATATATATATCTCCTGTTTGTCGAAACTTTGGATTCCCTCATGGCAAACTGAACTCGACGAAACATAGTTATGTTTCGTCAACACCTCCATCCAACGAAACCATGGAGTTTCGTCGTCCCTTGGGGTTTTGTCATCGCCGTATGGGCTTGAGGCCCAGGTGAGGCCCAAATGTGTATCAGTTTTATAAATCACCTCTAACTGCATGTAACGTGTTTAGTAAGGAATCCCTAAATCCTCTCTAAGTGGGCGACGGCAACATCTCCTTCCCCTTCGAAGATCTTCGTGATTTCATTTCAACTTCATCGGTGAGTCCGTTATACCATTAATTGATCTAACTTCCTGATGCATTAGGTCGCATGATTCTTAGACTGAGTGGACTAATCTTATTATAGTCTGCGGCTTATTTAATACGATTATGTCACGGCCCCCGACCCACCCTGGACGGAATCGGGAGTCGCGAACAGCCCAGCGGTACCGGTGATTATTTTGAAAATGTTGCAGCGGAAATTTCATCAGAACCGTGAGTTAGGAAAAATATCAGAGTTTAGAAAACACCGGATTTTATTTATTAAATAGATGGGATAAACCCATGTTTTACAATGGTAGCTTTAATAAAGATAAATTTTATTTAATTTAATAAAATAAGCCACTTCTTGATGCCTTTCAGTGCCGTATCCATCTTTTACTCCAATCTATTGTAATTACCTGAAAAGTGTTTTAAAAAGGTTTTGTCAGCGGGAAATACTGAGTGAATCATTCCATTTTGCATAATGATGCATAGTTATTAATTACAGCATAAGAGCGATTACAATGGCTTCTATCTTTATTTTTATCTGGCTTTCTGTCACAATGGTGACAAGTCACAATGGTGACGATGGTCATACCACTATTAGATCAATGAACCTAAATAGTGATGATTATCCCTGTAGGTCAATGAACCTAACAGTGATTATCCCAAGTAGGTCAATGAACCTAACTGGGAGAAAATTAGTAATGTGCACAATACCCCACTAACCAGTAATTCAAGATATCCACGACTTAGTCCCTGTAATTATAACCTTGAAAATAATTTAAGGTATTGTAATATAGTTGATAAAAAGAGAATGACTCACTTTATAATCATGCAGATTCATATAATCAAAGTCTACAGATAAGCCTTGATAGATTGCAGATTTAATTTGAGCAGAGCTTAGCCTATTTCTTAGCCTGGTAACCTAGTGCATACGAACTAGGTAGTAACTAATACAGCATTTACGATAACTCACGAGATAAAACCCTCACAACGAATGACAAAGTGCAATACTTAACAATTCAGCGGATTCACAACGAATGACAGAGTATAGTCCGAGTTCGAACAGCACTCAAACATTCAAGTCGAAATCACAATGAATAACAAAGTATAAACTCAATTTTGAGCAGCACTTAAACATTCATGGGATAGTTTAATCGATCGGACATTGAATCGTAGCAGCGATTGAGTTAATACCCGGCATCGTAGCAGCACCCCCTCTACTAATTAGTGATTTTGTGACTGCTTCGACTATAACTCGATATACAGATCGAATTTGAACGTCGAATGAACAACAGAATGCGATTGCCAATGCCTGCTATTTATACAAGAATTTGGGCTAGCTTACGGACCGTAACAATTAACCCTTACGGTCCGTAAGGGACACCTAATGGCCATAGGTTTGCCACGTGTGTTTCTAGCCTAGCTGAGTCAACAGAATCGATAAATTAAATTTTGACAACGTTTTATAAGGATAATCGTTGAATAGCGAATACCCCCCCTGAGTTTTAGGGGCCCTGATCCTGATTCTGATTGTTCTGAAAATTTTAGGGTTTGTGCAGAATTACTTGGGTGTCTCAATTAGGGTTTCCTTTTTGTTAAATTAAAATAAGAAATAGTATTTTTAATGAGAGTTGTTATATCAGGGGTCCGGGTTTATACTTACGGAACGTTTTTAGAACGTTTTTGTGTGAGTCGTTACATTCTCCCCACCTTAATAAAAATCTCGTCCTCGAGATTTACTGAAGTAAGTAGGAATACTTTTTCTTTATCTCAGATTCCAGTTCCTAAGTGTATTTGGGTTATGATATTTCTTTTAGACTTATGTCACATTTTTGTTAATAAAAATAATATTAGGGTAGATGACATAGAATTAAAATATCAAGTTTTGTGAATACGAGTTGTATCCTTAGTAGGATTCACTGGTTCAACTGAATTAGTTCAAGAAATCGATTACAAACGGATGAGATGATATGATTTCCAAGATGACTAGGTTCAAGCCAAAAGATATATGATCAATAGATTTTAAAATGAAGGTGAAGGACTTTTAGAATCAATAAAATTCTTTGTCAAAAGGAATCTTACTTTGATTGGCAACTGAGGAAGACTTAGAATTGACAGGTTCTAAATGAAATAAAAGTATGAAAAATGATTTGTCAAATATTTATGATATTAGAAAATCAAAGTGTTGAGATGAGTGAATTGCAAAGATACACCAGAATACAATAGAGTTAGTGTATCATTGTTTAGAGTTCCAAGTTGTTTTAATTGTGAAACAATGTGATAGTACACTATTAGTGACTCTATTTTTCATACTATGTTCTAGAGATTGAAATATAGTAAGAACAGGTTGTTTTGGTATGACTAACCATTATTTTATATTTGTAAAACAAATATATATTATTTGTGTTCCTATCTGAACCGTATTTTATATATCAAATATAAATACTATGTAATATATATTATTTGTTACATATAAATGGTTACTGCTTTTAAATTTTAGTATTTTACTATACTATGTAAAATAACTTATTTGTAATATATATTACAAAATTCCGTAATGAAGTTATTATATTTACAAAATATTTTAGTATTTTTGTAAAAGAAATCACTATTATTTATAATGTTTTATTTGTCCCTTTTATTTTATGAAAATATGTCTTCTCCAAAGTATGTATATTTTCATATATAATTAAAAATTTACTAAATAAGTATGATGACTTAATTTATATTAACTAGTCATTATCATGGTTGATATTGGTTAGTGCTGCCTTGTTTAAGCATAGTTGATCAGTCCATGCCTAACTAAGGCTAGGCTATCCAATATCTGCCTCTGACAAGAACCCTAGTATTTTAAAATAATACTAACACTTCTGTTATTAATTTATTAATAATAAAACTAATATTAATTATCAATAATAAATAACTGAACGTAAACTTATATGAAAGTATACTTCAACATAAATATTTATATATTTATATATATATAAATATAAATTCTTTACCTCAATGGTTTAACAAGAATATAGTAATACTATATTTGTAAATTAGATAATTCCATATATAATCAATTAAATTTATATATGCTGTTTTTCGATCAACGATGATAGAGCAATAAATATTATGAAAGGCTCGATTGATATTTGTAATAATTATTTAAAAGATATATCGAAATATAAATTTGGGTATCATTATCTGAGCACATGATTGTTTTAAGATTACATGTATAGAATAAATCAACAAAGTGGATTTAATATAAATAATTAGATAATTAAATCCGAGATTAGCGCAATCTTCAGATTTTATGAAAATATTACCACAAAGTGATTGTGATCACAGAAATGATTTAGTGAAGTCGAGGATCACACAAGCATGTTATAGTTCAAGAGAATTGAAATGCTTGTTAGGATTATTTTGAATATGATGGTTTTAATTCATCATATGGAACTTTGAATTGAATATGTAATGCGAGCAAATTCAAACAATTGAACTTAGTTTAAACAAAACGAGTTTAAATAAAAAAAAATTCGGACATGGTTATAACAGAAACCATGGATGCCAAAGAAAATTGAGTTTTTTTTTTCAAAAATTTATTGATTCGATATTAAGAGTCATTGTTTAGCAATAATGCGGTTCACCGTGCCAAAATCAAGTCTAACTAAAGGATATTTGAGTTTGGATAAAACGACAAATTAGAATGAAGCCCTCCAGTGGAATTCAGAATTTAAACGAACCACATGCGCAACAAACAGTGCATGTGTAACATGTGGATTTACCAAGAAATGAAATGAATCAATATTCGCTATTATGCAATAATTCCTCCTGGTATGATGACCGTTAGGAAAAGTAAAAATGCGAAAGTCAACTTATTATATGTAGAAGTCAGAATTTTCAACAAAAGAAATATAAGAACTTCTATCTGGAATTTCGAGTGATAACTGTTATTAAATGACATTACCAGGGAATGTCAAATAAAATGAAATAGGGAATTTGCAAAAGTATATGACTCCTTTTTCAGTGCTAATACTTATGACTCTAATTAGACTGTGCACCGATGTTTTTGTAAAATCTTGTTCTAGCGTACCTCAGCGATATTCATGTCGTTTGTAGGATCGTGTGGCAAAGTGCTTCTTTTAATAGTTCTTCTACTGACGGAATTAGCATTGGTGTCATAATTCCCAATTATATTTTCCAAAGGTCTTGCCTTGAAAATCGTGTGATATACTTCAACTTCTGTGGATTTATAATTAAATTTTCATGTGTTTTCTTGTACCTTATCACAACTTTACTTGCTTCTTACTTGCGTTAATAGTTTATGGTAACGTGTTAGAAATTCTTTACACTTTTGATGGTATCCCAACTTAATGGGTTTCTATTGTTATTATTGTCGCTCAAGTTACTAGGCAGATAATCAAACGAAATAATGTTTGATATTGGAAAAGAGATTCCTAATAAAGAAATCTAGACACAGATGCTTGTGCTTTATTACAAATTGACTTTTGGAATTCCTTATAGATATGTCTATCTATATAATCATATATTTCATATGTGGAAATAAACATACCATCTATCAGGTCAATGTATTTAACATATTATATTTCAAAAACTAGTCAGATATCTGGTCATGATACTATTTAGGGAAATCTTGTTACTCGTTTGACATATTATATACCCCGTCTTATCCGATTTGCGCCGGAGCGGTAACCTCAGTATATCCGGACAAACTGGAGAGTCTGTTATACCATATCCAGTTTTGCCGGAGAAAATTTCTAATTCCCATAAATAGTATCTCTTTTAAAAAAAATGCCAATCTTATTAGGGCTTTTATTCAGAATTAAGGAAATTTGTATTTCCATAACATATCTTATTATTATTTTGACCACTAGACGATTCCTGTGACAGTGTCAATTTACTATTGATCATTCTTTCAACTAGTGACTCAGGTCATATTACTGTTGATCATTCTCTCAACTAGTAATTGTGGTCATATCACTGTTGATCATTCTTTCAACTAGTGATTCTAATCATAACACTGTTGATCATTCTCTCAACTAGTGCTTTTGGTAATGTCACTGTTGATCATTCTCTCAACTAGTGACTCTGGACTTAGTTGTCCCGTGACATTACTTTATCAATTACTTATGGCACACCAAAATTCCATCATATTTATTTACACAAATACTTAGCTTATCGTGAAGCTAATACTAAGACATCTTTTCTTAAGTTCAAGTCTAAATGCTATCATGTGTGCTACCAGTTAACAGCAATCTCCTAACTCTTTTATATGAATTTAGGTATTATTATTACAACACCTAAAGGCTTAAAGCAGTGGCTCTGATACCACCTTCTGTCACGGCCCCCGACCCACCCTGGACGGAATCGGGAGTCGCGAACAGCCCAGCGGTACCGGTGATTATTTTGAAAATGTTGCAGCGGAAATTTCATCAGAACCGTGAGTTAGGAAAAATATCAGAGTTTAGAAAACACCGGATTTTATTTATTAAATAGATGGGATAAACCCATGTTTTACAATGGTAGCTTTAATAAAGATAAATTTTATTTAATTTAATAAAATAAGCCACTTCTTGAAGCCTTTCAGTGCCGTATCCATCTTTTACTCTAATCTACTGTAATTACCTGAAAAGTGTTTTAAAAAGGTTTTGTCAGCGGGAAATACTGAGTGAATCATTCCATTTTGCATAATGATGCATAGTTATTAATTACAGCATAAGAGCGATTACAATGGCTTCTATCTTTATTTTTATCTGGCTTTCTGTCACAATGGTGACAAGTCACAATGGTGACGATGGTCATACCACTATTAGATCAATGAACCTAAATAGTGATGATTATCCCTGTAGGTCAATGAACCTAACAGTGATTATCCCGAGTAGGTCAATGAACCTAACTGGGAGAAAATTAGTAATGTGCACAATACCCCACTAACCAGTAATTCAAGATATCCACGACTTAGTCCCTGTAATTATAACCTTGAAAATAATTTGAGGTATTGTAATATAGTTGATAAAAAGAGAATGACTCACTTTATAATCATGCAGATTCATATAATCAAAGTCTACAGATAAGCCTTGATAGATTGCAGATTTAATTTGAGCAGAGCTTAGCCTATTTCTTAGCCTGGTAACCTAGTGCATACGAACTAGGTAGTAACTAATACAGCATTTACGATAACTCACGAGATAAAACCCTCACAACGAATGACAAAGTGCAATACTTAACAATTCAGCGGATTCACAACGAATGACAGAGTATAGTCCGAGTTCGAACAGCACTCAAACATTCAAGTCGAAATCACGATGAATAACAAAGTATAAACTCAATTTTGAGCAGGACTTAAACATTCATGGGATAGTTTAATCGATCGGACATTGAATCGTAGCAGCGATTGAGTTAATACCCGGCATCGTAGCAGCACCCCCCCTCTACTAATTAGTGATTTTGTGACTGCTTCGACTATAACTCGATATACAGATCGAATTTGAACGTCGAATGAACAACAGAATGCGATTGCCAATGCCTGCTATTTATACAAGAATTTGGGCTAGCTTACGGACCGTAACAATTAACCCTTACGGTCCGTAAGGGACACCTAATGGCCATAGGTTTGCCACGTGTGTTTCTAGCCTAGCTGAGTCAACGGAATCGATAAATTAAATTTTGACAACGTTTTATAAGGATAATCGTTGAGTAGGGAATACCCCCCCTGAGTTTTAGGGGCTCTGATCCTGATTCTGATTGTTCTGAAAATTTTAGGGTTTGTGCAGAATTACTTGGGTGTCTCAATTAGGGTTTCCTTTTTGTTAAATTAAAATAAGAACTGGTATTTTTAATGAGAGTTGTTATATCAGGGGTCCGGGTTTATACTTACGGAACGTTTTTAGAACGTTTTTGTGTGAGTCGTTACAGATTACATGACTAGATTGTCGATATTATATGATGAATATGTGTGACATGTATCACGTGAATAAACTTGCAACCCACTACTTAAATCGGTCCAATAGTAACATGAAAGCAATAACAGATGTCGGCCATTGTTGTGTGTTTTGATAATGGTAATGATGTTGTGAACTATTGGATAATGATTAGGGTCCATGTGAGGTTTTGAGTGATAATTTATTTGATTATTTCTTTGATAATGGCGGCATTACATAAATTGATGAACTTGTTTGCATGTGATAATGATTTTTAATCGGTTTATGGGGAGTGTGATTATTAGGGTTACAGCGATGAAATAGTTGATATAGTGATGAAACCCCATTTCCCGACGTTATACTGGTCGACGAAACTCTCTGATCTTTCATCGACACATCCTCGACAAAACCCTTTAACCTTTCGTCGACACATCACTGACGAAACATGGCATTTCGCCGCATGAGGTTTCGTCGCATGAGGGTTTTCGTCAGGATTATTCACATAGGGTTTGATGTTTCGTCGGTTACGATGATTGCCATGGGTTGTGATTTCTGTTTAAGGCATATGGTAGTGTAAACTGTTTGTGAGAATCTTGACCCGACTTGTATAGGTAGCTAATACAATTGCTTGATGTTACCTTAGGAATTGAGTATCTGTTATGCAATTTGAAATGATCATGTGATGGATAGAAACTGTGTACGATAAGTAACTGTATTGACCAATGTGAATCAACTAATGTAAACAACCAACTCAACTGTTAAGTACTAATATATGTTATGCATGTGGGACGTGATCTTGTGTGCAAGTTGATTGTTTAACATGTGTTATTAGCTGATGTATACTATATGCAAAGTGTTGATTATGTGATTTAAGGACACGCGAAACTGATTGTAATGATAATTGTACTACGACTGGGTTGATTAACGAAAAACAAAGTAATATAGCATACCGAGCAATCTCAGGTGAGTTCACTCCTCTCAAAACAAGCATGCGTCCAGTGGGGACAATTAAATAAACAAAACAGTTAAACGGGTTTTCATAAACCCACATCCTTGCAGGGGATGTGAGGCAGTTTCTCAAACCCATATTCTTGTAGGGAATATGTGGCAGTTTTCAGTAAAGGTTAACGTTGGATAATACACTCACCTTCTATCACTTAAGTCCCATCCTACCATTGATAAGTTGCTTGTAGGGCAACGGGTTATTAGTTGATAGCGCTATTAGGTTTGGCACCCTCACGACATACCTGGATAGGACGGGCGTGAACTAATAACTTAATACTGACCAATGTTGATAGACCTCAAGACGTACCTGGATAGGACGGGCGTGAACTAATAACTTAATACTGACCAATGTTGATAGAGCATTGGAGAAGGGCAAAACGGGCCGTCTGCGGTATCGAGTTATTATCAACATAACAGTCATAACAGATCATATACATTACTTGGTATTAATCGGTTAAGCAAACTGTGAACTCACCAGCCTGTCTGACACACTTTTTCTGCATGCTTGCAGGTCCTTAGGTACATGGATTGGAACTTGCTATCTGGGAGCGTTGGAGTTGTCATGGGTCGTAGCTCCTGGTCACAAGTTTAATGTTTATTGCACACATGTTTTGATACGCTCGAAAACATTATTTACCTTATGCTTCCGCTGAACAAAATGGTTTTGATTATGTTTGGATTTACTTTATGAAATAAATGGAAAATTGTATGAAATTCTATGTTATGGTTCAATGTGATTGGTGGCTAGATCCTGGTACATCACACACCCCGCGGTGTTTCCGCATGTGGTATTTTGGGGGTGTGACAGTTAGGTATCAGAGCCAGGTTATAGTGAACTAGGTTTTAAAACGTTTTCATAAAACCAGACTATAACCAACAGTATCAAAAACGACCATGATACTCAGCTCCAGATTGCAAGGTTCGTCCTCTGGTTACTTTATGCATTACTGGTTTAGTAGTCACACACACACTCACGACTTGCATGAAACTATCTATTAGACACCATGATGTGATTACCTATGCTGCATGTTTTTTTTATGCTTGATAGTGTGACACTACCCTTAGTCTTTTGTGATTTCTAGCCTTGTGTTATCCTTCATTTTGTTGATTGAGTGTGGGGAACCTTTTAGCACGAGTTAAGGGGCGCTGAGATAAGCCTGCAAATTGCCTTATTATTATGGGTGCACATATAATAATAATGTGGGGTGTATGCGAATCCTAGTGAGGCTTAATAAGTGTAAAAGGGGTTCAGTTCCACTAATCGTATAATGTTAGAGTTCCTCAAGTCCATAGAAGTCATAGCGACGGTTGACTTCTACTTACCTATGATCCTTACCTCTTCCACTCTTCTTATATATAGAATCATGAACGAACGTGGCGGAGGTAATGGTGGACGGGGAGGTGGCCGCGGCGGTGGACGTGGCAACATCAATATGACTCAGGCACAATTGACTAACCTGATTAACGAACGTGTGGCTGAGGCATTAGCAGCCTATCAAGCTGGTACGTTATGTGCCAAAATTTCCTTTATTCATGTGTCGTATACACAACTCTTACCCTTGTATTGTATTTCCTTTCGTCCAATAGGTCAGCCAGCGCATCAGAACAATCCGCCTGCCTGCACATTCAAAACATTCATGGATTGTAAGCTGCAGACCTTCAGTGGGACTGAAGGGGCTGTGGGGCTACTTCGATGGTTCGAGAAAGCTGAGTCTGTGTTCGCTATGTGTAATTGTCCCGTGGGGGACCATGTGAAGTATGCCACGGGCACACTCGAGGATGGTGCCCTGACATGGTGGAATGCCCAGGTTCAGCTATTGGGTATCGAGGTGGCAAATGCCACTACATGGGATGATTTTAAGGAACTGATAAGGGAAGAGTATTGTCCTCGGGACGAGATTCAGAAACTAGAGAATGAGTATTATGATCTGAAGATGGTGGGATCCGAGATTGAGGCATACGTGAAACGATCTTATGAGTTGGCTACTATGTGCCCGAATTTGTCCCGACCTCTGCACCGGAGAATAGAACTGTTCATCAAGGGGTTAGCTCCACGAGTGAAAGTTTTGGTTACTGCAGCCAACCTCAACAACTTAACTCAGATTGTTCGTTTGGCTCACAAGATCACCGATCAGGAGGTGGAGAGTGGTTCGTTACCACCGCGTGTTTCCGCCACTACTTCTGCTACAACCACAGCTACTACGCCTGTTAGTGATAACAAGCGTAATGGAGCGATACTGACAAAGCAACCAGTGCAAGTCAATCTCAGAAGAACCTAACAACAACAGCACCCGCAGTTTCAGCCAGTCATCCTCTGTCAACCAGAATCAGAACCACAGTTAGACTTCCGGTTACGCAGGAAAACAGCCGAAATGTAATAAGTGTGGCCTCCATCACTATGGCCCGTGTGGCCGAGCATGGCGAAAGATTGTAGAGCTCCACACCCTGCTAATCAACACCAATAGTCCCAGCACCAGCAACAGAGGCAACAACCCCAGCAGAATCGGGGTAATCAGTGGGGATGCTATCAGTGCGGCAACAAAGGGCACTTCAAGAAGGATTGCCCACAGCTGAACCAGAATGCCAATAACAACAATGGGGGTAATCACCAGAACAATAATGGGGGAAACAACAATGGGCATAATGGTGGAAACAACGGGAACAATGGCGGGAATGGTGCTCGCGGGAGAGTGTTCACTTTAGGGGCGGGTGACGCAAGGAATGATGGCAACGTCGTGACCGGTACGTTCTCTGTCAATGGTATTTTCGCTTCTATATTATTCGACTCTGGTTCCGACTGGAGTTATGTGTCTTTGGAATTCGGTCGTCAGTTAGGAATAACTCCAACACCCCTTGTAAACGAACACGTGGTCGAATTAGCCGATGGCAAATCGATTGAAGCCTTGCATGTACTTTTAGGATGTAAACTCGATCTTCTAGGTCAAGTGTTTGACATTGACCTTCTCCCCATTATTCTTGGTAGTTTCGATATAGTAGTGTGTATGGACTGGTTGTCTAAACACAGAGCTGATATACTATGCAATGAGAAAATCGTACGTATACCTCTCTTTAGCGGGGAATTATTAGCTGTCCAGGGTCATCGAAGCGGTGCAACTGTCAATATCATTTCATCCATGAAGGGCCAGAAGTGTTTACGGAAGGGCTACCCTGCTATTCTTGTGCTTGTTATGGATACTCGGCCTGAGGAGAAGAAAATTGATGATATACCAGTCGTACGGGAGTTTTCTGACGTTTTTCCCGAGGAACTTCCAAGTTTACCTCCACATCGACAGGTGGAGTTCCATATTGATCTTACACCAGGAGCAGCTCTGATAGCTCGCGCGCCATACCGTCTTGCACCTGGGGAGTTGCAAGAGTTATCAAACCAACTTCAAGAACTGTTGGATAGGGGCTTTATCCGCCCAGTTCGTCGCCTTGGGGAGCCCCAGTGTTATTCGTGAAGAAGAAAGACGGGTCCTTCCGCATGTGTATTGATTATCGCGAACTCAACAAGGTGACAGTTAAGAATCATTATCCTTTACCTCGCATTGACGACCTGTTTGACCAGTTACAGGGATCAAGTTTTTATTCAAAGATCGACTTAAGGTCTGGCTATCACCAGATGAGAGTCCGAGGGGAGGATGTTCCTAAAACGGCTTTTCGAACGCGTTATGGGGATTATGAGTTTTTAGTTATGCCCTTTGGATTGACGAATGCTTCAGCGGTCTTCATGGATCTCATGAACCGAGTATGCAAACCGTATCTCGATGACTTTTATTATTGTGTTTATTGACGACATTCTCATCTACTTAAAGAGCGAGGAAGATCATGAGCGGCACTTACGACTTATCTTGGAGCTCCTGAGGAAGGAGCAACTCTACACGAAATTCTCTAAGTGCGACTTCTGGATTCGAGAGGCACACTTCCTTGGGCACATTGTTAATGAATTGGGGATACACGTGGATCCTGCAAAGGTTGATGCTGTCAAGAGTTGGGCGGCACCAAAGACTCCTTCTGAGGTGTGACAATTCCTTGGCCTCACTGGTATTATCGGAGATTTATTAAGGATTTTTCGAAGATCGCGCAACCTCTCACCTCGTTAACACAAAAGGGTGTTGTGTACTCATGGGGAACGAAACAAGAAGAGGCTTTCTAGTTGTTGAAACAGAAACTATGCAGTGCACCGATTTTGTCTCTACCTGAAGGTATGGAAGATTTTGTGGTTTATTGTGATGCTTCCATTCAGGGTCTTGGATGCGTGCTGATGCAACGCAACAATGTGATAGCTTATGCTTCTCGACAACTGAAGGTTCATGAGAAGAATTATACGACTCACGACTTGGAGTTAGGGGCCGTGGTGTTCGAGTTGAAGATCTGGAGGCACTATCTGTACGGTACCAAATGCACCATTTACACCGATCACAGAAGCCTTCAGCATATCTTCGACCAGAAGGAATTGAATATGCGACAGCGTCGCTGGGTAGAACTGTTAAACGACTACGACTGTGCAATCAAGTATCATCCGGGTAAGGCTAACGTTGTAGCCGATGCCCTTAGCCGAAAGGAAACGAAACCCAAACGTCTATGAGCTTTACAGCTAACGATTCACTCGAATCTACCTGATCAGATCCATGCTGCCCAAACGGAAGCGTTGAAAGAAGAAAACTACGCAGCTGAGTATCTACGGGGTATGGAAAAGCGATTGGTAAAGAGATCAGATGGTATTCTCTATTGTATGGAACGGATATGGATCCCTTGTACAGTAACCTCAGAGATCTTGTGATGTATGAAGCACACAAGTCTCGATACTCTGTTCATCCAGGTTCGGATAAGATGTATCAGGATCTCAAAGTCATGTATTGGTGGCCAAAGATGAAAGCTCACATCGCAACTTACGTGAGTAAGTGTTTGACCTGTTCGAAAGTAAAAGTGGAATACCAGAAACCGTCTGGGTTACTGCAACAACCAGAAATACCCATGTGGAAATGGGAGCAAATCGCAATGGATTTTGTTACGGGACTACCCAGAACGCAAAGTGGGTACGACACAATTTGGGTGATTGTTGATTGCCTTACGAAATCAGCGCATTTTCTTCCAATCAAGGAAACAGATAAGTTCTCACAATTAGCCGCGGTTTACCTCAAGGAGGTGGTTTCTAGGCACGGGGTGCCAACTTCCATTATTTCTGATCATGACCCTCGTTTCACATCCGATTTGTGGCAAGCGATGCACAAATCATTTGGCTCACGTCTTAACATGAGCACTGCCTATCACCCTCAAACAGATGGTCAGAGTGAGCGGACCATCCAGACACTGGAAGACATGCTGCAGGTGTGTGTTATCGATTTTGGTAAAGGTTGGGAGAGACATTTGCCCTTGGTGGAGTTTTCTTACAATAACAGTTACCATACCAGTATCCAAGTAGCCCCGTTCGAGGCTTTGTACGAGTGAAAATGTCGATCTCCTCTCTGCTGGGCTGAAGTGGGTGACAGCCAAATCACAGGCCTGGAGCTTGTACTCGAAACTTCTGAAAATATAGTGAAAATCAGAAATAGCATGGCGGCTACGCGCGACCGTCAGAAAAGCTACGCTGATGAGCGTAGGAAACCTTTGGAGTTCGAAGTTAATGATCGTGTCATGTTGAAGGTCTCACCCTGGAAGGGTGTGGTGCGCATTGGGAAATGCAGCAAGCTTACTCCGCGTTATGTCGGGCCATTCAAAATTCTTGAACGAATTGGTAAGGTGGCATACAAGCTCGAGTTACCAGTAGAGTTGGGTAACGTTCACGATGTGTTCCATGTTTCTCAGCTGAAGAAGTGTTTATCAGATGAAACACTTATAGTACCGTTTCAGGAGCTCAGGATTGACGATAAGTTGCAGTTCATCGAAGAACCAATTGAAATTATGGACCAGGAAGTGAAGGTTCGTAAGCACAGTCGTATTCCGATCGTGAGAGATCGTTGGAACTCAAGACGTGGACCGGAGTTCACGTGGGAACGCGAGGATCAGATGAAGCTCAAGTACCCACACTTATTCCCACACGACAAGTCTAAGCCTGACAAGTCTATATCTAATGCAACTAGTGAATTTCGGGACGAAATTCCCCTTCAAGTTGGGGATGATGTGGCACCTGGGGAAAATCCACAGTCATCCTGATGTGACACTACACTTCGTCGCTTTTGGATTGCTTATCAAATTTCGGGACGGAATTTCTTTCAAATTGGGGATGATGTGACAACCCGAGCTTTCAAGGTCCTTACTCGATACATTATTCGTTTCGCAAAGTGTTTTGTATATGATCAATGTAACTTGTTCACGTTTGGTATATGAGTATGGTGTTATGCTATTGTGTAGTTATTTAATGAAAGTTTTTGAACCGTTTAAGTCTGCATAGCTCTATTATATATATATATATGTCAACTGTTTGACGAAACTTTGGATTCCCTCTTGGCAAACTGAACTCGACGAAACATAGTTATGTTTCGTCAACACCTCCATCCAACGAAACCATGGAATTTCGTCGTCCCTTGGGGTTTCGTGATCGCCGTATGGGCTTGAGGCCTAGGTGAGGCCCAAATGTGTATCAGTTTTATAAATCACCTCTAACTGCATGTAACGTGTTTAGTAACGGAACCCTAAATCCTCTCTAAGTGGGCGATGACAACATCTCCTTCCCCTTCGAAGATCTTCGTGATTTCATCTCAACTTCATCGGTGAGTCCGTTATACCATTAATTGATCTAACTTCCCGGTGCATTAGGTCGCATGATTCTTAGACTGAGTGGACTAATCTTGTTATAGTCTGCGGCTTATTTAATATGATTACATGACTAGATTGTCGATATTATATGATGAATATGTGTGACATGTATCACGTGAATAAACTTGCAGCCCACTACTTAAATCGGTCCAATAATAACATGAAAGCAATAACAGAGTGTGTTTTGATAATGGTAATGATGCTGTGAACTATTGGATAATGATTAGGGTCCTTGTGAGGTTTTGAGTGATAATTTATTTGATCATTTCTTTGATAATGGCGGCATTACATAAATTGATGAACTTGTCTGCATGTGATAATGATTTTTAATCGGTTTATGGGGACTGCGATTATTAGGGTTGCAGCGATGAAACAGTTGATGCAGTGATGAAACCCCATTTCCCGACGTAATACTGGTGGACGAAACTCTCTGATCTTTCGTCGACACATCCTCGATGAAACCCTTTAACCTTTCGTTGACACATCACCGACGAAACATGGCATTTCGCATGAGGTTTCGTCGCCTGACGGTTTTCGTCAGGATTATTCACATAGGGTTTGATGTTTCGTCGGTTAGGATGATTGGCATGGGTTGTGATTTCTGTTTAAGGCATATGGTAGTGTAAACTATTTGTGAGAATCTTGACCCGACTTGTATAGGTAGCTAATGTAATTGCTTGATGTTACCTTGGGAATTGAGTATCTGTTATGCAATTTGAAATGATCATGTGATGGATACAAACTGTGTACGATAAGTAACTGTATTGACTAACATGAATCAACTAATGTAAACAACTAACTCAACTGTTAAGTACTAATATATGTTATGCATGTGGGACGTGATCTTGTGTGAAAGTTGATTGTTTAACATGCATTATTAGCTGATGTATACTATATGCAAAGTGTTGATTATGTGATTTAAGGACACGCGAAAATGATTGTAATGATAATTGTATTAGGACTGGGTTGATTAACGTAAAACAAAGTAATATAGCATACCAAGCAATCTCAGGTGAGTTCACTCCTCTCAAAACAAGCATGCGTCCAGTGGGGACTGTAGGACCGAGGATTCGTCCAAAACGAGTTGGTCTGAGTCAAATCTGAGTCTCTAGAAAGGCGGAATCAGACTAGAAACCGTCAATCAGTGTTAGAATAGGAGTAGAAGAGTAGAAAGTCACTTTAAACATGTTTTCCATTCATATAAAACGTTTTCGTACAGTGAGAATTTTGACAGCACTTGCCTATTTATAGGCTGTCCAGATCGCACGAAGACAATACTCCACATCCACGAACTGGCAAGCTCCAGTTCGTGCGACCTGACCTCTCTTACATCAGTTCGTTCGAACTGGCCATAAAACACATAAACTTTACATTTTAAACTATTACAAGCTACTGACACGACATAGACTGATGACGTAGGCGATAGACATTATGCATCAACAAACTCCCCCTTGGATATTGCCGCAGTCTTCAGTCAGCCTGTCTTCAAAACTTTCTTCACAAAGACTTGAACTTCTCCTCATGACGCTTTGGATTCTTCAATATCGTCTTCCTAAGCTTTTCATTTTCTTCAGCAATTCTTTTCTCTTCCTCAGCTAGTCTTTGCACAACTGTAGCTCTAGCAATCCTGTCTTTCTCTTCATGCTCTTTTCTCTCCTTCTCAGCTTACAGAAATTATTCCTTTTCAATATTTCTCCACCTTGATAACCACATATTTTCAGAATTTATTCCTTTCTGAAAACAGATTGTAGCAACTTTCTGAAACTGCAGAGCTTGATCTTTATCTTCAGCTTTATACCCAATCTTGTTCACAAACAAACACTCAATATCCTTCGCAGAACAATTCACAATCCACATTGGATCGTACAGATGAATGTATCTGCTTTCATTCTCAACTTTGTACACAATCACTGCTTCAGTCGTCAAGCAACTATACACCCAACATACAAACCCTTCGTGAAAGTTCTGTTCCATCTTTGGCAATGGAATATTCTTTATAACTCTGGGTTTTTTGATCTGTATAATTGTTTCTTCAATGCCTGTAACTGGATCCATCCTCTTGACTTTCTTCGGATAATGTGGCTTCCAGTGACGAAATTCTTTAAATGCTTCAAACTTCATCAAACCCCATGTAGGCATATCGTGAACCCTGACCGGATAAGATAATGTTCTGACTTTGGGCAATTCTTCAAAATCCCACCAAGGCAGAGACATTATATCTTGAATATACTCGAAATACTGAACGCCAAACTCTCTTCTGATTGCATAAGCATTCACTTGTGGCAAATAACCCCAGCTTATGATATCACCCAGAGAAACTTCTCTATCTCTTTTGTAATACTTCAGTGGTCTTTTGTATTTCCTTTCTGTATCTTTCCTGAACCACTTTTTCTTTTCTTCGCGTTGTTCATCTTTCGACATTTCTTGAAAACTTTTATTCTTGACACTTTCTGCAAATTTTCTTCTCAACTCATCTTCATTCGCTTGACTGAAAAATCCAGCAAGAGTTGGAAAGCTAGAAGTATAAACGTTAACATTCTCAGACTGATCTTCATCACTCCAGTCTTCTACTTCCACTTTATCGTAGTTATCAGCATCTTCAACATACTTGTACTGATATTCTGGTTGCTGATTGATATCAAACTTGTTCAACTCTTCTTCAAAATTAAAGTTAAAATCATGTCTTCAATAACCATCATCTTAACAATCTCAGCTCTTGTATAAGTATGCAAGATTTCACCTTCCTCTACATCATGTTCGAGACATAGAAATAAACCTGTACCCTGATCAACACTCTCATCAACTTTATCAGCATCATCATGCTCCCCCTCACCTCCTACATTTTCAGGTTCTTCGTTTGCATTATCTTGAAGATATTCATCAATATTCTCTTCATTTGACGCTTCAGTTACTTTGATACCCGAAGTACCTTGATCATCATCATCATTTCCATCATCATCATCATCATCATCATCATCATCATTATCACTGTGAACAGAATAAACTTCATCTGCATCATCTTTCTGATTATCCTCTTCATCATCTTCATCATTGTCACCAGATACTGAAGATATTGGACAAGGAGCAAGAATAGATGATTCTGGAACTATTGTTGGCTCAGACACAACAATTGCCCTTTCAGTAAATTGAACAACATCTTCACCTTGAACACCTTTACCCTTATTTTTCATTTCAGCTTCCATATCAGCTTTACGTTTTGCTCTAACTTCCTCAAGTTCTATTTCTTCAAACCTCTGTTCAATTGACTTACCAATCAAATCTTCCAACACTTTCTTCAACATATACTCTTCATGTTCTTTTCTAGCATTCTTTGCTTCTAACTCTTTGTTTTTCAATTTGAAATACTCATTCTGCTCATCTCTTCGAGCCTTTTCTTCTTCCAAATCAGCTACTCGAACTCTCAGAATATCAATATCGACTTGATCAGCTTCAATCTTTTTCAGCAAAGACGAATTCTCAGATTCAACAGACTTCACACGTTTCTCTAACTTCTTTTTCTCACTAGACACTTCATCCACCTTCTTTTGCAACTTCTTTACAAGATCATCGTTCACAAAACTAAAATCCTGAAGCGATTCAAGAACTGTACTCTCTAGAATGTGTGGAAAACTTCCAAAACCAGATGATCCAGGAGTAGTTTGAACTGGTGCTTGTGTGGTTGGTGGTGTTTGTAGGACGTGTGGTGAAGTTATTTGAGGTTGTTCATGAATGGGTGATTGTGGTGATTGTACATGTTCAGGTGATGGTTGTTGTGGTGGTGGTGGTGGTGGTGATGGTGGTTGTTGTGGTGGTGGTGATGGTGGTTGTTGTGGTGGTGGTTGTGGTTCTGGTGGTGATTGTTGTGGTGGTGGTTATTGTGGTTTAGATTGTGGTTCTGTTGGTGGATTCACTTTCAGCTTGAACTTTAACTTTCGTGCTGCTGGATTTGAGACACGTTTTCTTGAGGTTGACTTCTTTCTACCTACTGGAGTTGGTGTCTTTTCAATCTGAACATCCTCTGGTGGAACATAAGTTTCATCAGCATCGTCAGGACTCCTCTTTCTCTTCTTTTGTTTCTTTTTATCTCTTGGATCACAATTTTCTTTTATCCATCGATCAACTTCAGGATCAGTATCACTTTCTGCACCAACTGCTTTCTCAGCTTCTAACGTGTCATCAATGTCTTTCAACAATTGCTCTGTTTCAGGAGTTAACGGATCTTGATCCATATCAACATTTGCTTCAGTCTCATCTTCTTCTGGTTCATCAACCAACAAAGTTTCAACTGCTTTCTTTTTACGCTTCTTTTGTGGTTGAGAAGATGATCCTTCTTCAGCTTGAGCTTTTGGAGTTCTCTTTCCACCTTTCTTCTTTTCTTTTTCGACCTTTGTAAACCACTTATTTCGAGTTTCAATGAATTCTTCTAACTTCGTTAATTCAACAGCTGCACTTTGTTCTTTCATCTCAGCATCATTCCTCCACTTTAAATGATTCACTGGATCTGGATCTTCATACTTTTCATCTTTTATGAATTCGAAAAACTCTGTCTTCTTTGGTTCGGGCCAACTCTTAGTATACTTGGATAATCTGATCAACGTTTCATTATCCATGTGATTTAACACCAAGAGATCATTTTGTTCATCCTTCACCAAATTTGGATAGGCATGATCCAGCATCATCTAAACAAATCTTGGATACATCCAACTTTTACTTTCAGAAATAATATTATCCTTCATGTAGTGAAAAACGATTCTTGAAAAATTGTACTTCTTGTTCAGCACCAACGCTGTCACCATACACATTTGATAATCTTTCATGACGTTGTATCCACCTTTTTTGTGGCTGAGTGCATGAATCACTGAATGAATAAAGAATTTGTATGGCTTCATGAAACAAGCTTTCAAATAATTTGCTTTGTTCAACGGACCATTATATCCCATTCTCAACATACAACCTTTTACCATTCTTTCTGGAAACCCTGTTGGTGAATTTTCATCATCTGGAAAATCTAACACTTCTCGAACAAGTTGTTCAGTGATTATGATCTCTTTATCTTCATCATTTATACTAACAACTGAATTAATAACATCGTTCTCTTCATCGTACTTAGCATTCTTCCAGAAATGAGCAATATGAGATTTGAAAACTCTATGTTGATTCGTCAACGCCTTTTAAATCGGTAAACATCTCATAAACGGCAAAATCTCTTTAAACACAATCATCTTTGGTAGAGTTTCATCATAGACACAACAAATATTGTGCGATGGATCAAACTGTACATTCGATGCCTGAAACACACACAAAAACACAAGTTAAACATTTTGCACAAATTTCTAAAGAAACTATACTTTCACACGATCTGGCATTTCAAGAGATGTGGCCACTCAAAAGATCTGCTGCTAAATTAATTCAAACTTTTCAAACGGTCTGGTTTCAAACGATGTGGCCACTCAAATGGACTGGTTTCATATGAACTGACTAGTTTCAAACGATGTGGTGTTCAAACGAACTGACAACCTCAAACGATTTGGATTTCATACGATCTGGAACATCAAACGAACTGCCCATCTCGTACGAACCGAGTCATCACTTCACTTGAAACTACAATGATGAACAGTAAATTTTCAGATTTTTAAACATGATTTTATGATAAAATTGAAGCCATAGATCTGTCCTTCATCAAATTCCGAGTACACTGATGTGTTTTTTATTTGATTTAATCCATTAAATCAGCCTAGATCTAAGTTCAAAGTTCCTGTCCGTTCGAGTTCATGCGATTTCGTTAGATCTGGTTCAAATTAACATAATCCAGTACCTTTCCCATGTTATAAGTTGAGCAAACCAACTTATAAGATGATTCCGAACAACAAATTTCAAGTTTACAGGCTTAAATCACAAAGAAATCACTCGATTTGCTCAGATCGCTCGAAGTCGCCTTTGAAAGGTGTGTTTGGTGCAGAGTGGGAACAGAAATGACTTCATGCGATCTGGTCTCCCCTTTATATAGAGGGACCAGTTCATGCGAGTTGATTTGAGGCGGTGTGGCCAGCTCGCACGAGTTGACACATTTGGAACGATCTGGCCAACTTAAACATTCTGGCCACTTCGTGCGAGTTGGTCACTTCGTGTGAACCAACAAATTTTCAAATTTCAAATTTTTATTATTTTTTTGATTTTTTATTTTTAACTATTTGCCAACACACTCAGTTAACCAAGTCCAAATTAATGACCCTGGTCAACTGTTTAGCCTGCCAAGTCCAAGTTAATGACATTGGCTGACCAAATTCTGATCTCGCTGATATTTTGAAACATTTTAAGTTCAAATTAATGAACTTTTAAACATTTTGAGCAATTACCAACACTTTTCTCAAACTTTTCTTATCCAACCCTAATGATCCAACATGTTTAGCACTGTGGAACTTTGATCATCAGATCCCCAACGTCTGTTGTCGAAAATAAGATGAAATGACAAATCTTTTTGAGATTTTACAACATTTTAGCTAAACAAACATATATCTTTTTGGATTTGAAGATATTGGAAAGAATGAAATGCAGTAAGTGAAAACTATATGCAAACATATTTTTGGTGAGCGTGTTAGGGGATCATATCAGCTGCTGACAATTTACAAGTACCGTTAAGCTTTGTTTTCATAGTAAGCATTAAACAATTCACAGTGATTGCCGATATACTGATCCAATTTAAATTTTCACACAAATTTCAATCTGTTCAGGATACGAATTAGTGTTTTAAGACTTAACTTATACGCGTGTACCACCTCAGAATATACTCCCGTATCCAGACCACTATATTCAGTCTTACAGGTGAGTGCACACTAATGATATCTGTAATGGGTGAATGCGAGGCCATGAGAGCTCAGGATAGAACTTCCGTTCAATCAGAGAGATGATGGCTCGTCTTTAGGTGGGTCCCACTTGGGGATCTTCTTTACAACATCACATGATTAGCATTTTTCAATGTTTCATCATTTTTTATGCTGAGGGTAGGCTTTATGATTTAAAGCAGTGCAGAGTATTATACGAGGACTAGGCTATTGCTCCCGCAAATCAGAAGTCCTGGTATAATATCCCAGATATCATCACGTACAAAGACCTTGTATGTCAGAAATAGAGTCTTTCAAACAGAATTTTAGGGGTTACCTATATATCCAAGAGATGTTCCCCAGGTAAAAGCAAGAAATGATTTAGGTTTATATCCCGAACAAACTTACTAAATGTGTAAAAACCTATCGGCATATCATCAGCAAGACTGCTTAACACATTTAAACTATACATTTCTTTAGCGTACTGTAACTGTCTAGCTGATGTACTATCATTTCCCCTTTTTACACAAAACTCTTTTCTGTTTTTTTCAATGTTTTTGTTTTTATGAATTTTTATCATGTTTTTGTATTTTCTATAAACTTTCTCCCCCTAAAATCAAAAACATATTTTTGTGATTTTGGTTGTATCAAAAGCAGTAAAGAAACTGTACAGAAAACATG
The DNA here is from genome assembly GCA_030545235.1 of Helianthus tuberosus. NCBI lineage: Eukaryota > Viridiplantae > Streptophyta > Magnoliopsida > Asterales > Asteraceae > Helianthus > Helianthus tuberosus. The sequence goes on along the minus strand of CM060411.1, from coordinate 57,366,796 downwards.
ACAACAAGACGCAGATCACTTCTGATCGCCGTCCTCCTCGGCCACACACTCTACAACCCTCCCAGAAAACAAATTCTTTAACCCATTCAATTTTAAAAGATAATTAAATCTTGTTTTATCAAAGGGTTTAGTGTAAAAATCAGCTCTCTGATCATCGGTGTGAATATAATCAATTCGAATCAAATTTTTATCGTAGCAATCACGAATAAAATGATGTCGAATCTCAATATGTTTTGTTTTTTAGTGTTGAACCGGATTTTTAGTGATATTAATGGCTGCCTCGTTGTCCACAAAAAATTGGCGTGTCTAAGAATTGCAAACCATAATCCCTCATTTGTTGTTGGATCCAGAGGATCTGGGAACAACAACTGGAAGCCGAAACGTATTCAGCCTCACAAGTCGAGAGAGCGACTGTGGTTTGTTTCTTGCACTGCCAGGTGATTAACCGAGTTCCGAAGAACTGGAAGCCAGCAGTTGTGGACTTAGCGTTCAACTTACCGCACCCGAAGTCAGAGTCAGAATATCCAGTTAGAGAGAAGTCACCGGATCGGGGATACCACAAGCCGGTGCTTGGGCAACCTTTGAGATACCGTAAGATTCTCTTCACTATCACCATGTGTGATTGTCTCGGACTTGACTGGTACCGGGCACAGAGGCAGGTTGGATACATGATGTCCGGTCGTGACGCTGTCAGATACATTAGCGATCCTATGATTGACCGATAAAGCGTTTCATCCACTTTCTCACCACTTTCATTTGGATATATTCCATGATTCGTAGCCAGGGGGTTGATATGGGAGATGATTCGGACATATTGAATTTGTCCAACACATCATTCACATACTTGGTCTGGTGTATCTAGATTCCATCAGGCAGTTGCTCAACTTGAAGCCCGAGAAAGAACTTTATCTCCCCCATTGAACTCATTTCAAACTTCTTCTTCATAACCATCTCAAACTCTTTACACAACTCATCGTTTGTTGATCCAAAGATTATATCATCCACGTAAATCTGCACAATAAGTAGATGTCCTGCAACCTCTTTAGTGAACAGGGTACTATCGACAGTCCCTCTGGTGAACCCGTTGGTCAGCAGATGCTGGGAAAGCGTCTCGTACCAGGCTCTCGGGGCCTGGTGTAATCCGTATAACGCCTTGTCGAGTAGATACACCTTGTCCTTGTGTACAGGATCGGTAAAACCCGGTGGTTGACCGACATACACTTCTTCTTTGATCTTTCTGTAGAGGAATGCAGATTTGACATCCAGTTGATAGACCTTGAACCCCTTCCATGACGTGAACGCCAAGAAGATTCTGATTGCCTCAAGTCGAGCAACGGGAGCATACACTTCAGTAAAGTCAATCCCTTCTTGCTGACTAAATCCTTGGACTATCAAACGTGCTTTGTTCCTTACTATAACCCCTCTATCATCTCTTTTACATTTGAAGACCCACTTGGTCTTGATTAACTTTTGATTTGCCGGGAGATCAACCAACCTCCACACTCCAAGCTTTTCAAACTGTTGTAATTCTTCTTGCATTGCATTTACCCAACTTTCTTTGGTTAATGCTTCTTTATATGTTTTCGGCTCTACCTGCGAGATAAAACATTTTAATGAGAACTCTTCTTGTAAAGGAGCTACAGAAGAATAAAAACATGTAAGCCCTTTGTTGATTTGTTCGCGGGTTTTCACTCCGCTTTGAAGGTCACCAATGATTTGCTCTGATGGATGGTAAGATAATGTTCTTGGCATGACTGTCTCCGGTACGCTCACTTCCGATTGCAAATTTGTTATATCCTGATCACCCGTGTGATCAATAGCATTTGAAGTCGCAATATTTGGTTCCTCGTCATAAATATTTGAGTTGTTTCTTCTGGGGGTACATGTGTAGTTCCACTAGGACCAGCCTCATCATCATTTGAACCCTTGGTGGGCGAAGAAACCACCAACGGTCTCGGCACTTGTTCTTGTGAAAGAGACTGCTGTTGTTGGTATAAGAATGGCAGTTCCTCCTCATTTGGCTCTGTCGGTAGATGAAATGACTCCCAGAGATTATCGTAATCAAATAGCAACCTGTTTCTGGGAAGTTGATTCGGAGCAGTAAACCTTTGATAGTCAACGTGTTGAACTTGATGATCTTCCCCAAGCTCGGAACAAAAACTCTCTTCGACGAACTAGCGTAACCAATAAAAAAACCTTCATTAGCTTTTGCACCAAATTTACCGTCTGGATCAATGAATGTGCATGGTGATCCAAATGGTTCTAAAAATTTCAGATTTGGTTTGTAAAAATGTAGCAATTCAAAACAGGTTTTCTTGTACTTCTTCACTGTAAGAACTCGATTTAGCGTGTAACATGCCGTGGCAACCGCTTCGCTCCAAAAATATACCGGTAATTTCGAATCTGCTAACATGGTACGAGCTGTTTCAATCAACGTACGATTTTTCCGTTCTGCGACACCGTTTTGTTGAGGAGTATATGGTGCGCTGAATTCATGAAGAATTCCTTTATCATTGCAGAATTCGAGCATACGGTTGTTCTTGAATTCTGTGCCATTGTCGCTTCGAATACGTCTAATCGGCAGTTTGTAAAGATTTTCCATCCTTTTGAATAGCCTCGTCAAAGAATCAAACGTTTTGTCTTTTCTCTCTAAAAACATCACCCAGGAGAATCTTGTAAAGTCGTCAGTAACAACTAAACAATATAGATCTCCACTTATGCTTTTCACATTTACCGGTCCGAAAAGATCCATATGGAGTCTTTCGAGCGGTAATCTGATGGAGTTCAAGAGCTTTTTCGGGTGTGATTTCTTTGTCTGCTTCCCTTTCTTGCATTCAATACAGTCATCGTTAAGATGGAAGCTTTTCAAATTAACACCTTCAACAAGATCATTATGAACTAAAAAGTTCATCTTCCTCACATGAATATGCCCCATTTTATGATGCCACATGATGGATTCTTTTTCAGTCGCCTTCGTCTTACTCACAAAACATTGTGCCTTTTATCTGTCGTTGTTGCAACACTCATGTCTAGTATATAGAGATCGTTTTCACGAGGAGCACGCATCAACACCATTTCTTCAGGTATCTTAAACCCTGGTTTAAGAATCAGACATTCATCTTTTGTAAAATGAACAGTGAATAACTTATCACAAATCTGAGAGATGCTCAACAGATTGTTTTCTAACTCAGCAATGTAATTCACTTTTTTGAATGTTACGACCCCGTTAGTAAGGATTCCTTCTCCAACAATTCTTCCACCTTGGGTTCCAGCAAACCCGACATAACCTCCATTGATTGATTTGACGTCGTAAAGAAGTGCTAACATCCTTGTCATGTGTCGTGAGGCGCCGCTATCCAACATCCATTTAGAAATGATAGACCTTGGAAGCCCCTACACACATCAAAAGACATTTACTTAAACAACGATACCCAAGATTTTCAACATTTGGTATACTACCAAAGACAATATCATGAGCTACTTTGTCAAGTTTTGGAATGTTAAAAACAACATTTGGAACATCAGGTTCTGGTTTTGATTTTTGAGTTCCTTCCTTGATAGGTGGGAATTCTTCAATCAACTTATCTAACTCAAACTCAATTTTCTCATCAGTGGTTGCAAAGAATTTCGGATCAGATTTTAAAACTTCTTCCATTTTCTTTTCCTCAAAAGAGTGTTTAGGTTTCTCCACCCATGTTTGACTTTGGGAAGTCTTTGTTTTAGGATAAATCTTTGAAGTCTTTTGTGATATTGAAGATTCACCAATTTCAAAAGTTGATTTTGGTTTGTCCTCTGACTTCAATGATTCACCGTGTTTAAGAATACGCACGGGGGATACCATAGGTGATTTTCCCTTAACACCATTTGAAATTTTTGGTTTTGGTTTATGAAAAACTGGTTTTGTTATCTTTTTGACACACTGTTTGGCCATGTGACCGATTTCATTGCATCGATAACAGATTCTTTTTTCATATTCAACAAAAGTGGATCTGTTGGCCTCGTCTCTTATCTTTTTGGCCGCAATAAAGTCGTCAATTGCTTGCTTACTAAAGATATAATCCTTTTCGACTTCTGTATTATTACCAGCCACAAACACATCACTCAATTTTTCTTTTGGCTTCACTTCTTTCTTAGCCATTTTCTTTTCAAAACCAACACCTTTCTTTTTGTAATTATTCCCATTTCTCTTATTATTACCATTGTTACCCACCCATTCCTTTTTCTTTCCCGGGTTGTTTGTCGATTGTTGTTTAACAAAAGATTTTTTTCGGTTTTGAAAGAAATGAATTCTTGTTAACTTCTGAAATATCAATTTCCACTAGTTTAAAAACGTTTTCAACCTTTTCCAGGTTCGCATTCTGAATCGGGTACTCAAAATCAGTATACAGTTTGTCAGTTCCAGTCATCGTGTAAACCACAATGATCGAATCGTCATCCAAAACTTTATCTGACTTTGGGATAAACTTATCAAGAAAGTTTCCGTCATTTTCAGAATCTGAACTGGATTTCTCAAAAATGAGTTTTAACCATTTCGAAATCAGTGTTATCACTCTCTTCATCCAACACTTGGTCTACAACTGTTTTAACCAGTTGTGACTCGTTTTCGGTATCAGACGGAGAGAATGTAACATCTATGTTTTCCGGTAACTCATTCTTTTCTGTTCTCAGTTTGAGATTCAATGCCTTTTCCACCCCGTCTGGATATTTCTGAGAATAATGATTCCACATTGGGGGTGGAACATTTTTGAAATCAGTTTGTTGAGGAACAATCTGATCGATCACATATGAAGATGAAAGATAACTGATCAACTTTTTGTCAACTCTTTCTGTCTCAATACGCCTTAGTTCAAGTTCCTTCTTTAGAGATGCGATTGTGTCCAGATGAATGTTAATCGACATTTGCTTATCCATGACCGTAGCTTTGAGCAAATTTGCAATTTTATCATTTTCTTTACTCTCATTGTGAATCATTTTTATTGATCGTGACAGAGTGTCATAAGCTTCTTTAATATCATTAAAATCACATTTTAATTTGTCGTTAAATTTTTTCAACTCTTGAAACTGTTTGTCTTTTTCAAGACAATCCATGCATGGTTTCAAACAGTTTTCGCATGGTTTTTCAAGAATTGGATCAACCTTTTCAAAATCATTTTATTGTTTGTCATTTTTACTTTCTGATTTACCAAACTCTCCGGACTCAGACTCAGATTTCTTTCCGAATTCGGACTCCACATTTTCTGATTTGTCATCGGACTCGGACTTCACATTTTCTGATTTGTCATCGGACTCGGACTTCTCGATAATTGACTCCTTTTCAACTGACGCTGACTCTTGAGTTGCATCTTTGGTCTCATTGTTATCAGAAGGTGTTTTAATTTGTTTTACCTCTTGCAGCTTGACCATAAGAGCTTTGTCTGCTATTTCTTTCAAAGTCTCTTCATTCATTTCCTTTGAGACATCAATTATCTCTTGAACCGGAGTTTGTTCAACTTCGTACTGTGGGCAAAAACCCATAGTCGGTTCACTAAAGAATCCTGCAAAAGAATCAAACACATTAGCTGGCATTATAGATTTAAATGCATAAGTAATAGCTTCTTGTTCAGACTGATAATAGTAGACCGCTGCTGCCTCCTCTTCTAGATCTGCAAAACTTTCTTCATTCACCACTTCACTGACTTCTTCAACTTCAGGAACACATTCCTCAATTTCCGGTTCCGGCTCTTCAGTAATTTCAGCCATCATTGCAAGACCACCTCCTAGAACGTACTTATCCCAACTGAAACCTTCTGGAATCTTTTCGTCATCCTGATTTACCAAAAGAGCTTTTTCTGTTTGTTTGGATGGACTGTTCTCGATTTGAGGTCGTGCATTGAATGGTTGTTGACTGTTTTTATGATAGATGGCCTGTCGGTAATAATCGTTGGCGAATGGATTCTGGTGATTATTAACTTCTCTGTTCGGACATTCGCGCTTGAAGTGCCCCTTCTCTTTACACTTGAAGCAAGTTACCTTCGATTTGTCGAATCCAAGTTTAGGATCAGGACCTGCAAGACTACTTCTTCCGGTAATTTCCATGAACCTCTGAGCTCTTCTCACAATGCTCGCCATACCCCATTTTATGTCAATGAGTTCTAGTTCATCGGGATCAATTTGGTTGTAATCTTCTTTAGTCATGTCTGGGTTACCAATTCGTCCGGCTACTAGACTCTCATAAGACTCAAGTACAGAAGCTAGAAGTGCTATATGCTGCTTTGCGGCTGTCTTAGTAAAATCTTGACCGTTTTTTATATTAACAGCGATATTGCACAGTATCCCATGACTATAACTCTGATTGTTCGAACCTGAAGAACTTTGAGAAGAAACCTGTTCTTGAAAATTCTGAACCTTAGGATTCGGTTCGTAATTTGGAAATGATGATACGTTGTTGTTAGACATGCTTTGAGATGCTCCCGATGAAGAATCTGCACTGAATGCCGTTTGAATTTTTGGACTCGGAGCGGATGTGGCAGATGAGCTTCCTTTATAATAAAGCTGAACATCTTGCTGTACGTTTGCAGATTTCATTTTACTCGTCTTCCGAAGTTCAAGCTTATGAGCTTCAAGTCTCTCAATAAACGTACTCAAATTGAAACCCACGTATTCCAAGTTGTTCTTTAAAACCAATAAGAACGTTCCCCACACTTTTTGTGGTAGTGTGTCAGCCAATTTATCAACCAACTCTTCGTCTGTTTTATCTATATTCAAATGCTTCATCTCCACTACCAAGTGACAGTACCTCTCAATAAACTCTTTCGTTGATTCTCCATTGATAGCAGTAAAAATGTCGAATTCTTTTTTCAGTATTGCCTTTTTGCTTTTGATCATTGCAGCACTCCCAAGAAAGTTCAGTTTAAGAGCATTCCAAATAGATTGAGCGTCATTCTGATGCTGTAATAGTACCAAAATGTCTTCCTTAATTGGCTGTTGCAATATACTAACCATCTTCTTCTCGACTTTAAAACTTTCTGCTTCAGCTGGAGTTAACGAGTTAAGTGTTTTCAACATTCAAGGTGATTCGCCTGAACCCACGTGCGAAATCTATACTGCCACCCCGAATAATCTTCAATGTTGAGCAATTTCGGTGGTTTTTGCATGGTTCCTAGCTCGTTTTCCATGTTCACATTCTGAGCTATACTCGCTGGAGATTGAACAGTCATACCTCCTCCGAAAAATGCATTGTAAAACTCTTGAATGTCCATTTTATACTTTGAAAAATGTTTCAAAAAATTTTTATGTTTTGAAAAATTAGACTTTCAAGCGAACTGGACTTTCACACTTTCTGGACGTTCAAACGAACAGAATTGTTTCAAACGATCTGAGCTACCAATCCGTGCGAAGTGACAAAAACTTATTAAAAGAAATTTCAGTTCGTGCGAACTGATGAACTTTTTGAAACTTTCAAGCGACCTGATCCGACTCGTGCGAGCTGGATAAGAATTTCAAACGATTTGACAAAATCTCAAACGACCTGGTTCATTTCGCGCGATTTGAGCATCTTTTTCACACGATTTGAACATTTTGACATTTTTTGATCAGTTTTAGTTCGATTTATGGTCTGTAACTTTGTAGGATTGTTTAAAATGGCGTTTTACACATAATATCCAAAATTCAGTCCATTTTGTCTATGAATTCGTCTAAAAATCCAAGAAAGAGTAGAAGAATGTGATTCTAAACCGTTCAAAACACTGATATCAACAGATTTGACTCATCCTGAGCTCTGATACCACTTGTAGGATCGAGGATTCGTCCAAAACGAGTCGGTCTGAGTCAAATCTGAGTCTCTATTAAGACGGAATCAGACTAGAAACCGTCAATCAGTGTTAGAATAGGAGTAGAAGAGTAAAACGTTTTTGTACAGAGAGAATTTTGACAGCACTTCGTGACAGAAATCTCCAGAAGTTACAAATGAAAAACACAACTTGCCTATTTATAGGCTGTCCAGATCGCACGAAGACAATACTCCACATCGCACGAACTGGCAAGCTCCAGTTCGTGCGACCTGGCCTCTCTTACATCAGTTCGTGCGAACTGGCCATAAAACACATAAACTTTACATTTTAAACTATTACAAGCTACTGACACGACATAGACTGATGACGTAGGCGATAGACATTATGCATCAACATGGACAATCAAACAAACAAAACAGTTAAACGGGTTTTCATAAACCCACATCCTTGCAGGGGATGTGAGGCAGTTTCTCAAACCCATATTCTTGTAGGGAATATGTGGCAGTTTTCAGTAAAGGTTAACGTTGGATAATACACTCACCTTCTATCACTTAAGTCCCATCCTACCATTGATAAGTTGCTTGTAGGCAGCGGGTTATTAGTTGATAGCGCTATTAGGTTTGGCACCCTCACGACGTACCTGGATAGGACGGGCGTGAACTAATAACTTAATACTGACCAATGTTGATAGAGCATTGGACAAGGGCAAAATGGGCCGTCTGCGGTATAGAGTTATTATCAACATAACAGTCATAACAGATCATATACATTACTTGGTATTAATCGGTTAAGCAAACTGTGAACTCACCAGCCTGTCTGACACACTTTTTTTGCATGCTTGCAGGTCCTTAGGTACATGGATTGGAACTTGCTATCTTGGAGCGTTGGAGTAGTCATGGGTCGTAGCTCCTGGTCACAAGTTTAATGTTTATTGCACACATGTTTTGATACGCTCGAAAACATTATTTACCTTATGCTTCCGCTGAACAAAATGGTTTTAATTATGTTTTGATTTACTTTATGAAATAAATGGAAACTTTTATGAAATTCTATGTTATGGTTCAATGTGATTGGTGGCTAGATCCTGGTACGTCACACGCCCCGCGGTGTTTCCGCAGGTGGTATTTTGGGGGTGTGACAAATCAGATGAAATATCTGATGACTGTGTGTGATTACCTGTGTAATAAATAATCTAAAAAAAGTATAGCATCATATGATTCACGATGTAGCCATTTGGCATCAGGCGAATCCTCAATTATTTATTTTACTATAATTAAGAAATAACAAATAATATAACTTTTTTTGTTGAAAAACTGTAGCAAACATGGCTAATTTGCTAAAAATTTCTGACAAATTTAACATTATATAATTTAATTATTTAATTTACTTTAAATAAGAAATACCAAATAAAATAACTTTTTTTGTCGGAAAACTGTAGCAAATATGGCTAAGTTGCTACAAATTTCCGACAAACCAACATTTTATTTTTTAATATTTTATATTTAACTAAGATTAAGAAATTACAAATAACATAACTTTTTTGTCGGAAAACTGTAGCAAACATGGCTAATTTGCTAAAAATCTCGGACAGATTTAACATTTATCTTTTGAAATTATTTATTTTACTTTTACTATAATTAAGAAATTACAAAGTTGTGGAATAGTTTTGAGTTTTTTTGTCGTAAATGTGTAACAAAGTTGTAGCAAAAAATGAATTGTGGGAAACTATTTTTTTGGAAAAAATAAAGTTTTATAGTAATGTAATATTGTACTAAAGGTGTATGTGTGTGCGGGTGGGGGGGGGGGGGGGTAGTGTAGCAATGGATGGTGATGGCCACACTGCTATTGTGTTATTATTGTGGTTGATATACGATAAAAAAGATTGAATTCATCCATCTTTTTTATGTTTAGAAAACTAAAATGAACGAATTTTACATATTTATAAAAATAACACATGTGCTGTGTAGGTTATATTACTAATAGGGTTGGTGGCTCATTAACAAACTCAACAGGATAAAAGAAATTTGTGGTTCTGAAAAACTGTAGGTTATATTATTAAAAGAAATTTGTGGTTCTAAAAATAATAATATGTATAGGTTATATTATTCACACGTAACGTACGCAACATGTGCTGACAAACATATAAAAAAGAAACAACTTAGCAGAAACTTTCATAAGTTAATGTTTGGAAAATTACTTAGTAGAAACCTAATTTCGTTGACTTATTTGTGAATAAGAAAAGGACTTTTTTTATCACGCATTTATTAATAATAAAATCCAATTAAATTAACATGAATCCGATGAAATATCTGCTGACTATGTGTGAGTACTTGAGTAATAAATAATAATAAACAAAGTATAGTAGCATATGATCCACGATGTAGCCATTTGGCATCAGGCCAATACTTAGTTATTTATATTACTATAATTAATAGATAACAAATAATATATTTTTTTGGTCAAAAAACTGTAGCAAACATGGTTAATTTGCTAAAAATTTCCGACAAATTAAACATTATATTTTTAATTATTTATTTTACTATATATGGGAAATAACAAATAAAATAACTTTTTTCGAAAAACATTAGCAAACATGGCAAACTTGCTACAAATTTCCAACAAACTTAACATTTTATTTTTTTTATTATTATTTTCTATTTTACTAAAATTAAGAAATAACAAATAAAGTAACTTTTTTGTGGAAAAATTATAACTAACATGGCTAATTTGATAAAAATTTCCGACATATTAAACATTTATCCTTTTAAATTAATTATTTTACTTTTACTATAATTAAGAAATTACAAAGTTGTGGAATAGTTTTCGGTGTTTTGTTTTTCTTTTTTTGTCGTAAAATTGTAGCAAAACTTGAGTTGTGGGAAACTTTTGTAGGAAAAAATAAAATTTTCTAGTAATGTAATATTGTACTAAAATTGTATGTGTGTGGGGGGGGGGGGGGGTTGATGCGTGTGAAGTGTGTATATAAGTTTAAGTATATTTTAAGCCCTTTTACACTTTCTTTAGCCAAGTTTTAAATTTATAAAACACGATATTTACTAACACTAAACACACATATGGGTAAGTGCACCCATCGTGAGCGTAGTATAGTGTTGGTAAGATACCGAGGTCGTCCAAGGACACAAGAGCTTTTAGTACCGGTTTATCCTCAACGTCTAATCAAATCAAAAGTTTTGAAAAATGTTTTAAACTAAGAAAATAAAAACTAACTAAAATGCTGAAAAATAAAAATAAAAGAAAAAACAGATAGACAAGATGAATCACTTGGCTCCAACTCGTGTTTAGTGTAACCTTTGATTATTTCCGCACTTTTGCACTATTTAAGAGATTATCTTAGTTATAGGCCCCTCTTTTGAAGGTGACGTTACCCTCAACCCAGTAGTTTGAGTCAGCAAGGATACAATCCTAAAGGGTCGGATTATTGAAAGATAATTAATTAAGTTATTAATGCATAATGTGGTAGGCCCCTCTTTTGAAGGTGACGTTACCCTCGGCTAAGTAGTCTGAGTCAGCAGGGATACAGTCCTAAGTAGCCGGGTTAAAGTTTTAATAGTAGTTTAACTTATGAGGGGATCAAAGAGTTTGGACCCCCGCCATCCAATACCGTTAAGTATTGAAGGAGGTCCTACTAAATTTGACCCAGGTCCTTTTGCAGGATCTATACACTGAACAATGGCAAGATCTTACCAAACCGTTCCCTTAACCCCCGACCAGGTAGTCAACATTCCTCCATATTGACCGTGGAGATATGAATGGTGAAAATCTTTTATTTTATATAGACAGTAAAATAATGCCAAGACACCACGGACAAACGATAAGGAAGAATCACCTTCAACATAAGAAACTAGTTATTAAAGTCATTAATACATAACCAATTAAAAAGTGCGAAAAGATTAAAAATAAAAAGTATTACACTAGACACTTTGTCTTCACCAAGTGATGTAAGAGACTTAGGCAAACATGGCCTTGATTGCCAAGAACTCTTGCGATCAATCTTGGATCCTGAGACGACTCACACACTCTATGATGGACAATGGATGATGGTGGTGGATGATGGTGTTATGGTGGTGGTGGGTGGTGGGTGAAGTGTGAGAGAGGTGGTGTGCCAAGGGATGGTTTGAGCTTAAGCCAAGCACTCCTATTTATAGGCTGAACAGAAGCTCGGGCATGGCCCCGTGTCCAGTGGGCACGGCCCCGTGTCCACATCCTTCTCTTTCTTCATTAATTGATCTTGTCTTTATTAGTTGACCACGGCCCCGTGTCCGCTGGGCACGACCCCGTGTGCAGAAGCATATCTGTACTATCAAGATTTGCCTGGATTCTGCGAATCTTATAGTTGACCACGACCCCGTGTCCGCTGAGCACGGCCCCGTGGTGGGCGATGGAAGCTTCTACAACTTTGTCTTTTATGCTGACACTTGGGCACGCCCCCGTGCTCACTGAGCACGGGGCGTGTTCAACCTCCTGTTTTCTTGTTTTGCTTGGGAAGATGCTTTCGGGGAGGTCGGGCATGCCACGTTTATTCCTTTTCTTGTATTTATGTTAGATTTAGCCGCCTTTTAGCTTCTTTTGTTAATTTGAGCTCATTTAATCCTGAAAATACAAAAGGAAGACAAAAACACACTTTTTCCAACATTAGTACTAAAAAAGTGTTAGTTTTATGCCACAATTGATGTAATTTATATGTTGCATTTTGCACACATCAAATACCCCCACACTTGAATCTTTGCTTGTTCTCAAGCAAAACTCTTTATAATGTGGCTTTACACTCCCAAATGGAATTGGTAGAAAAGAAGGTTGTTTGGGCTTGTCATAGAGTGTCGGGATTTCCAAGATTCTTTATTTTAGTTTTATTTTTATTTATTTACAATCCTATTCATCATGATTTATTCAAAACTTTTCATAAGATAAATTACTTATTAGGGCATAACATGGCTTTTTTTTAAATTCTATTTATATACAAGTTCACATACCTCACGGGGGATCAGTCAACACTCGGCCGAAGATGTATTTTAGTGAATCACTCGAGAGCGGCATGGAACTTACTCCTACCATAGGCTTGCCAAGCAATCAATCCTCCTCCTTTTTAACTATATACCTTTGCAAATATCAAGAGGACTTTTGGGTGAAGGGTTAGGCTTGGGTTAAAGGTAGGTGGTTGGGTTAGTGGTTAGTAGAAAATGGCGAAAAAGCGTAAAAAGCGTCGGTTTTCGAAAGACTTTTTATTTTTGCAATTTTTATTTTGATGAAGCTATTATTCAAACAAAGTTATTTTTGATGAACTTGTTTGTTTATTTCTTTTGCTTCATCAACCAAACAAATTTTTTTTTTATTATTATTATATTTTTTTATTTTTTTTCAAAGTCAAACGAAAAACCGAGCTTGTTACTAAAACAAAGGGTTAAAAATAAAAAAAAGGTTTTGGTGGGTGAAAGGGTGTTTGGTTTGGGTTAAGAAATGAAAAGGTTTAGGCTCAAAGGGGTTAACTAGGGGGATTTTGGGTAGGTGGTAAAAAATTAAAAATAATGGTGTAGAAATAAAAAGGGTTAGTCCTAATACCTCCATCCTTTACTTACTCGGGTTTAAGTTGGTAAGGACCGGGAATGTATCGTCGTGGCAAGTTCTAGAGTTGTAAGAACCAAGCGGCTATTCACACAAGAAACGAAAAATGAGCATTTAATTTAAAGATGTATATTTGTATGCTCAATAAAGGCTCTAAACTCACTTTTGTGGGAATGAGTTTTTATGTGATCAAGTATATATAATTAAATTTTAACTAAGCTTGTCATGCCTTTTCATAATTTTCTTATGTTGGTTCTTTTTATCACGACGCTATCGGTTGTAAATTTGTAAAAATATAACCTTTTTAGAATTTTGAAATTCCAAAATTAAACCTAGACAAGTAAAAAAAATGAAAATTTTTGAAAAAAATTTGGGGTGATTAGCGATTCCAATAGAGTTTTGTGTAAGGCTTGTAGTTAGGACTTGCACGATTCAAGGTTTTAGCATCCCCCCACACTTAAATTACACATTGTCCTCAATGTGTCTCAAAAATAAATTTTTAGGTTGATTGAAGGTGTAAAAAGGTGTGAAAAAGCAAAAATTTGTGTTACTGGGCGCTGGACACGGCCCCGTGTTGTCCGGGCACGGCCCCATGTTCAAGTGCCAGTAACAAGAATTTAACAAAAGAAACAGAAGTCTGGACACGGGGACGTGTTGGGTGAACACGGCCTGTGTCTAGTTTACCTGAACTGGGTCATTTCTGCAGACTGTGCAGCACGGGGCCGTGTTGGGCGGACACGGCCCGTGCTGAGCTTACTGTTAATGAAGAAAATTGTCGGTCGGCCCTGTTTTCCTGCATGGGGTGCTGGTTCAAGTTTCCCTTGTTATCTTTTGCCATCCTGAGTGTATTTTATTTGTTTTAACACCATCCAAACACCAAATTAACTAAAAACCATCATTCATTAAGTCATAGAGAGAATTACATAATAGTCCTAAAAAAAATTAAAAATAAAGAAGAAAATAAAAGTTAATGGTCCTAAATTAGATAGGTCAAGTGATACGTAAAATCATCCTAAGGAGTTCTACTTCTACAATAAGAACCAAAATTCCGGAAATAGTCTTCCGGTATCTAAAAGTCTTGTAGAACTCCGAGCCGAGGGGCGTTTAAAGCCATTCAAGAAGGCAGCGTCATTCTCTTCAACATCTTGTGGAGGAGGAGCGACACCGACCGGAACCCCTTGTAGCACTTCCTGAGGGGGCTCCGGATGCATGGCGTACCACTCGGCCGGTATGATGACTTCAGGAACCACATTCCATGCCCTTTGGGTAATGATTGGTACCAAAGGAGGAGAAGCGAGAATGTTCAACCTTTGGTGCAAAAGGTTGACCTCTCGAAGACATCCCTCTAGTCCCACCGTCAAATGATTAATACGGTCAACCAATGCCTCTTCCACCCCTGTCATTTCATCAAGGGCCTCTCTTAGGGTGTAAACATAGTTTACAAGAGAATCTTCAACCGTTGATGACCTTCTCCCTTACCGGTTGTTTCTGGAGTGTGATGAAGATGTTCCGCTAGTTCTGCTCGCCATTCTGAGAAAACAAACCGAGAATAGTTCAACTTTATGAAGTCAGTACTTTAGACACGGCCCCGTGTTCAATGAACACGACCCCGTGTTCAAATGTCTGCAGATTTTTAGGACAAGGGATCTTGGAGTTTTAATTTGTTTTTATGATGTTTAGAACGTTTTTAAGCAGAAACAACTTAAAACATTGTTGTAGAACTTATTTTTAACAAGATCCCATGAATAAAAATCTAACAAACATCTCACTAAAGCTTGAAATTATGGAGATTTCAAGTTCTAATGGAAGCATGAAGAAGATGGAAGTGGATAAAAGAGGAAAGGACAAGAAGGGTGTTGAGAAACTTCTTTTAGAAAATACCTAGGATGGTATGTGAGAATATTCTCCAAATCTCTGTCCGTTGAATGGTTCAAATGTGCAGGATTCTTGGCTGCATATCTAGAAAACGACAGTACGCTGCACACGGCCCCGTGTTCAGGGGAATCCTGACACATTTTGTCCGTATTCTGACACGAAATCAGACGAGAATCTTTGAGTGGACACGGGGGCTTGTTGACCTGGACACGGCCCCGTGTCTAGAAGCTGTCTTATGGAGTTTGCCTATTTTTAAGGAACCTTTCCGAATCGGGTGGTTCCTTACTAGATGGAACAACCCCAAAGTGCCTAAGATACCTTAATTGCTCTAGATTGAGACGAGAATGCAAGAGGTTGTCGGTGAGGGTATTTCCTATGCTATATGTAGGTGGACAAGTCCAACCCTTTCCCGGGCTCTCGTTAAAGAAGGTGTATACCGAATCGCTTAGGTCTATGTATACATCGAACGAAGTCGATGGGGGAGTCCTTCACGGCATAATCGGCACAGGGACGACTATCGCTCAAGTCCTTACTAGAGTTAGGAGTATCGTCGGGGACAACGAAGTTGTTTGAATGCGATTCAAACACTTCTTCTTGGTTATCATCTTGAGATAAATTATTGAAATCTATCCTAAGTTATTTTAACCAATTAAGAATTAGATCTTCTAATTGAAATAGTTCATCAAGAAGCATTTCTCCTAGAAAATCCGGTTCGCAGCATTCGAAGGAGAGATAGGGATTATTTTTACTTTCGCCCCTCCTAAGGATACAAGGAAACGATGGGTCTATATAGTGGGGCTTATAATTTAGAAAATAGCATTCTAATTCCTTATGGGAACCACCACATAATTGACACCACGTACCATAAGAGTGCCGAAAGTAAAAGTATCAGTATCACTCATGTTTGTGTCAGAAATTACCAACCGCCGGGATCTTACGGTTCTGTTTTCAGTAACTGAATCTTGGGCACGGGGCGTGTTCAGTGGGCACGACCCCGTGTTTAGCTTATTGTCTGACTTAAAACAGGATTGCCAGTTCCAATGATTGGGCACGGGGCGTGTTCAGTGGGCACGGCCCGTGCTGAGTTCTGCAGAAGCTGAAAAACTAACAAAAATCCTAAAAAAATAGAAAAATAAGAAAAACGATTAGGCCGTTGATTCCTAACTTTCTTAAAATTCTTAAAATACTTGTGTCCCCGGCAGCGGCGCCAAAAACTTGATGCGTGTGAAGTGTGTATATAAGTTTAAGTATATTTTAAGCCCTTTTACACTTTCTTTAGCCAAGTTTTAAATTTATAAAACACGATATTTACTAACACTAAACACACATATGGGCAAGTGCACCCATCGTGAGCGTAGTATAGTGTTGGTAAGATACCGAGGTCGTCCAAGGACACAAGAGCTTTTAGTACCGGTTTATCCTCAACGTCTAATCAAATCAAAAGTTTAGAAAAATGTTTTAAACTAAGAAAATAAAAACTAACTAAAATGCTGAAAAATAAAAATAAAAGAAAAAACAGATAGACAAGATGAATCACTTGGCTCCGACTCGTGTTTAGTGTAACCTTTGATTATTTCCGCACTTTTGCACTATTTAAGAGATTATCTTAGTTATTGTAGTAGGCCCCTCTTTTGAAGGTGACGTTACCCTCAACCCAGTAGTTTTAGTCAGCAAGGATACAATCCTAAAGGGTCAGATTATTGAAAGATAATTAATTAAGTTATTAATGCATAATGTGGTAGGCCCCTCTTTTAAAGGTGACGTTACCCTCGACTAAGTAGTCTGAGTCATCAGGGATACAGTCCTAAGTAGCCGGGTTAAAGTTTTAATAGTAGTTTAACTTATGAGGGGATCAAAGAGTTTGGACCCCCGCCATCCAATACCGTTAAGTATTGAAGGAGGTCCTACTAAATTTGACCCAGGTCCTTTGCATTATCTATACACTGAACAATGGCAAGATCTTACCAAACCGTTCCCTTAACCCCAGACCAGGTAGCCAACATACCTCCATATAGACCGTGGAGATATGAATGGTGAAAATCTTTTATTTTATATAGACAGTAAAATAGTGCCAAGACACCACGGACAAACGATAAGGAAGAATCACCTTCAACATAAGAAACTAGTTATTAAAGTCATTAATACATAACCAATTAAAAAGTGCGAAAAGATTAAAAATAAAAAGTATTACACCAGACACTTTGTCTTCACCAAGTGATGTAAGAGACTTAGGCAAACATGGCCTTGATTGTGAAGAACTCTTACGATCAATCTTGGATCCCGAGACGACTCACACACTCTATGATGGACAATGGATGATGGTGGTGGATGATGGTGTTATGGTGGTGGTGGGTGGTGGGTGAAGTGTGAAGTGTGAGAGAGGTGGTGTGCCAAGGGATGGTTTGAGCTTGAGCCAGGCACTCCTATTTATAGGCTGAACAGAAGCTCGGGCACGGCCCCGTGTCCAGTGGGCACGGCCCCGTGTCCACATCCTTCTCTTTCTTCATTAATTGCTCTTGTCTTTATTAGTTGACCATGGCCCCGTGTCCGCTGGGAACGACCCCGTGTGCGGAAGCATATCTGTACTATCAAGATTTACCTGGATTCTGCGAATCTTATAGTTGACCACGACCCCGTGTCCGCTGAGCACGACCCCGTGGTGGGCGATGGAAGCTTCTACAACTTTGTCTTTTATGCTGACACTTGGGCACGCCCCCGTGCTCACTGAGCATGGGGCGTGTTCAACCTCATGTTTTCTTATTTTGCTTGGGAAGATGCTTTCGGGGAGGTCGGGCATGCCACGTTTATTCCTTTTCTTGTATTTATGTTAGATTTAGCTGCCTTTTTGCTTCTTTTGTTAATTTGAGCTCATTTAATCCTGAAAATATAAAAGGAAGACAAAAACACACTTTTTCCAACATTGGTACTAAAAAAGGGTTAGTTTTATGCCACAATTGATGTAATTTATATGTTGCATTTTGCACACATCAGGGGTAGTATAGCAATGGATGGTGATGGCCACACTACTATTGTGTTATTATTGTGGTTGATATACGATAAAAAAGATTGAATTCATCCATCTTCTTCTTGTTCAAAAAATAAAAATGAACGAATTTTACTTATTTTTAAAAATAACACATGTGCAAGTGATCATGTATAGGTTATATTACTAATAGGGTTGGTGGCTCATTGACAAACACACCGGGGTAAAAAAATTTGTCGTTCTAAAAGTAACTGTAGGTTATGTTATTAAAAGAAATTTATGGTTCTAAAAATAATAATATGTATAGGTTATGTTATTTACACATACGTACGCAACATGTGCTGACAAACATATAAAAAAGGAACAACTTAGTAGAAACTTTCATAAATTAATGTTTGGCAAATTATTTAATAGAAACTTGATTTCGTTGACATAAATTAATGTTTGGCGAATTGAAAGACAATTAAGTTAGATATTAATAGGTAAATGGGCTTTGGGTTTAGGGAGCCTCCTCCCTAAACATTTACTATAAATAGAAAGTCATGTGTTAGGTCAAAGTGGTTGGTGGCATTAGCAAATCTTGTATTAGACAATTCAATCATTGTATGCAAGACATCATCAATCAATCAAAGAACTTTCTATTTCATCTCCTTCTTGTATCGATTACTTGTTTTTGTGATTCCGCCACCTTTCAAGCTTGTGTGATATCATTGTGATCACGTTTCGGGACATAAAATTGGTATCAGAGCCTGTCAAACCTGTTTCCCAGCTTGGATCTGATATCACGTCGCATCTGATCTCGGACTGTTGCTGTTTCTATTTTTTCTGCTGTGTTTCTGGTCATCTCGGACGTGTTTCTGCACATTTCGAATAATCTTCATCACATTTTGGACCATCCTGGATAAACATCATTCATCTTGGACCATCATCATACCATCTCGGAGCAACATCAACCATCTCGGACCAACATCAAGTGATCTCGGATTGTCATTAAGTGATCTCGGATTATCATCAAGTGATCTCGGATTGTCATCAAGTGATCTTGGATAGTCATCAAAGCATCTCAGATCAACTGTTGAAGATTGCCTTCGTCATTCATCTGGGATAAACCTTTCATCTCGGAAAACATATCACTTTGGACCACTGCTCATCTTGAAACCTTAATCTCGGACATTTCATCTCGGATTACTGTTTAGACATCAGAATCATCATCTCGGACACTATGTTGAACCCAAACGGTGTTATGAACGACGTTATAACTGCTGCTGATCTCGCCAATGCTACCCTTGATGCAATTCAGACTCAGTCTTTGGCTTTCCATCAAGAACTCGACCAAGTTATTGGCACGTCTACCAAGATTCCAAGGTTTCTGTATGGAGACGACTACCATGAGTGGAAGTTCAGGTTTAAACAATACTGCAAGGCTAAGGAACCTCATGTTTGGAGAAGCATTAAGAATGGACCACGCACTATCATGTACGCTACTGAAGATGACCCTCAGACTCAAATTCCAAAACCCGAAGGCATTTTTACTTAAGAAGACAGAAAGGTCATAGCTGAGGATGAAACTGCTTTTGGAACTCTCTCGATGGCTCTTGGTCCAGAAATTTCGATTGTCGTTTGAAATTGTAAGAGTGCAAAGGAAATTTGGGATCAATTGACACACGTATTTGATGGAAATGCTGACATGAAGGCAAGCAGAATCAACATGATGAACCAACAGTTTAGCTCTTTTAACCACATCTACGGAGAAACCGTTGAAAATCAGATAAGGGGGTTCGTCAAACTTGTGTCACAAATGGTTAGTGCTGGAATCAACATCTCAAACAGTGGAATGAATCGTCAATTGCTGAATTCACTACCAAAAGGATGGGATGCAGAGGTTTCTATGATCAAGCGTACAAAGGATCTAAATGGGATGACACTTACTGAGTTGATTGCAACTATCATATCTTGTGAGATTGATAATCAGCAGAGAGAGATAAACCACAAGAATTCACTGATGGCTACTGGCATGACTAGCCCCAACAATGCTGCTTTAATGTCTCAAGCTCATTCAAATTTGGTTTTCAGCCCAGTTCATGAAGTTATGAACAACAGTCCAAACATTGTGTTCAGTCCTGTAGTAGCACCGAAATCGAACTATGTATACGGAATGTAACTTCCTACTTCTCAAGCACCTACTGTCAGTACCACCAATGTTCAGCGGCAACCCCAGCCTCAGTCACAGTATGCAAATGTTGCTTTTGGTTCTACCACCCAGCCTGCAGCTCAAAATGTTCCATCCTCATCTTCAATGGAACACATGGCCTTCTTGGCTAAGTAGAATGAAGAAAAAATGGCTCTTGTAGCTTCTATGATCACCAGTCTAAATGCTTTCCTAGCCGGTGATCTCATGCCTTCAAGTGAGATAACTCCAGATATGAATCAGGTAGTTGAAGAAGACTTGGATGAACTGGATGTGGCTTGGAATCTTGCTATGTTAGCGTTTAAGGCAGACAAGTTTACTAAGAGGTATAGGCGTCGTCCAATGAATGCTCGTCCTGGAGTGTTGAAAGACAGATTAAGGTGTTATAGATGCTTTGAGCCGAGACACTTTGCTAGGGATTGCAAAAGGGCACCAGCGGGATATGAGGCTACTCAAGCAGCTGCAGCTCGGAACAAGGAAAGGTCAATGGTTCCTGTCACACCTGCTGAAACTTCAAATTCAACTGACAAGGAAACTCTGGAGCTGGAGGTGGAAGGGCTTTGATTGCACAGGAACAACGTGGGTTCAATCGGGCTGATGCAGTTGCACAAGTGGAATCCATGAAGCTATCTGAAACTGCTGTTCCTGATAAGGTTCATCAATGCTTTATGGCTCTGATCGAGGAACCGAAATCACTCTCCGAGATGGAACGACTAGGGAGGGCTATCTTTAGACTTTGGTTTATTGATAGTTGTTGTTCTAGGCACATGACGAGAGACATATCCCAGTTGAATGACATAAAAATATTCGACGTGGGGTATATCAACTTCACGGGAGGAGAATCTGGAAGAATCACCATGAAAGGCACGGTCCAAAACGGAGTCCTCACCTTTTCAGTCGTTAATTATGTCCCTGAGCTAAAGCACATCCTGTTGAGCGTATCTCAGATGTGCGACAAAGGAATGGAAGTTCTCTTCACTAAAAGTGGTTGTGTTATTTTGAAACCAGGAATTATTATTCCTGAAAAACTGGTTTTTGATTGAAGCTGAACAGCGGGGAAACGCTTATGTGATTGACATGAACAAAGCTCCCACTGATCAAGTTACTTGTTTGTTCTCAGAGATAGCTGAACATGATGCAATGTTGTGGCATCGTAGACTAGGTCATCTGAACACGAAAAATCTCAATCGTTTAGCCAAGGGAGGTCTAGTCAGGAACTTGCCAATCAAGGATTTCATGCAGATAGATAAATGTGAAGCATGCGCTCGTGGAAAGCAACATCGAAGGCCTCATAAGTCCAAACCTGTGCACACGACCTCAAAAGTTCTAGAGCTGTTGCATATGGATTTATTTGGTCCTGTCAATGTACTCAGTATTGGAGGAAAGGCTTACTGTTTGGTCATCACCGATGATTTTTCTCGTTTCACTTGGGTGTTCTTCTTTGAGCAAAAGTGTGAGACAACTGGCTTAATCAAGAAATTTGTGACTCTTATGGAGAATCAAGCAAATGAGCAAGTGAAGATAATCCGTTGTGTCAACGGGACAAAATTCAAGAAACTGAGCTGAATGAATTTTGTGCTCTTAAGGGTATCGATCGTCAGTATAGTACAGCTAGGTCTCCTCAACAAAATGGAGTAGCAGAAAGACGGAATTGAACTCTCATTGAAGCATCTCGCACAATGTTGATAGATTCAAGTCTTCCACTGATTTTCTGGGCTGAAGCAGTGAATACGGTTTGCTATGTTCAGAATCATGCCTTGATCAACAAACGCCACATGAAGACTCCCTATGAGATTGTAGAAGGTCAAAAACCTTCGGTGCATCACTTTCGCACTTTTGGTTGTCCGTGTGTACTTCTTCTCATGGACTCTAAGGGAAAGTTTGAAGCTCGAGGAGATCCTTGTTACTTCATTGGCTATGCTAAAAATACCTCATATTGGGTGTACAACAAGGTCAAGAAGCAGATCGTGGAAGCATATCACGTGGAATGGTTGGAAGAAAATCCAAAAGATGCTCGGATTGGACCAGGCTGGCTATATGATTATTCATCCCTTTTAAATAATTTCTTATTTTATCTGATGTGGTTGCTAGTGCAGGTCCTTCAAGTTCAGAGATGCCTATTCCCATTGAAGACGAAGATGAAAATGTGCCTTTGCAGAACATGCTCAAAAAACTCACTGTGGATCCATCAGGATTTTACAAAGATGCTTCAGCTCAACTTCACCCTTTGACAGTTCAGGAGCCGATTTCTGAACTTGCTACAAATATCCCTGATAGTGCAGTCCATAATGTTGAAGCCTCCTTTGGACCCTCAAACGTTCAAGGGACTTCTTCTCAAATGGCAATTCCCTCAGATTGCACTGTTGATCCACAGGTGATACACAACGCTACTGCACCAATCTGGAATAACATCAAAAAGTTTCTCCAACCAGCAATGTAACCTACAAGTCCCTGCCTATAACAACTCTAAAGAAAACCGACACCCTCGAATTATTTCCAACACCCTAATATATTTTAAAATATCCCAATATGTCCCAAAATACACCCCATACGTGAAAACGGGCCCCGAATACCTTAAATATTATTAGATTTAATTAAAAATCTGATTTTTGGGCTGAGGCGGGCCGCGTAAACCCCACCCCAACCTTCACGCGGGCCGCGTTAACTTAAAACCTGGCACAACCACGGGCTGTGACGGGTGGTCCGTAGGACAACCCTTAAATGAGCTAAATACGTGCATATCCCATATTTTACACGGTTATGTATAGTGAATATGTTAACTATCCGTGCTTGTGATTTTTCAGGCAAAAAGTGTAATACGGTGATGTTGGGAAAAAGTAATGGCATATTTGGATGAATTAATGGCAATACAATAATCTTTCTTTTGCATCAAGTTTGACTTATGAGCCTACCATTCACGTGACTACTTTTTGGAGGGCCATAATTGATAATGGCCATGATCATCATTATTCTAGAAAGAAAGAAAGCCTAGGGACTATCTTGGCAGCCGACTTTACTAGCTTGGTTTGGAGGGAACACGTGATGAGAGGGATTATTATTGTTAATAACAAACATCACACATCCCAATAGATCATACATAATACACGCATACAGAAGGAAGTGAATGAAAATTATCATCAACACTAGTGGGCCGCACATGGGGCTTGTGGATTTTATGTCTAGAGGACATTAATTCTTTTGGGTTTACAAGGAGACTAGTGGAATATTTGGATTGGGCCGACTTTGAGGAACAATTGAGGAAAAGGAGTCAACAATCACGTGACTTTTGAGTGTTTCTAGGAGCCATCATGTGGATGTGAGAGTTCTATGAAAACAACATCAAATTGTCATCATCTTTGACGGTTGTTGTTCACGTGAGAAGCCAACAAGCATATAAGGTTTACAAAAGTCAACTTCATATCAAGACATCACATGTGAGGGCAATTGTAGGCGGCAACTTCACATCAATCATCATCATTTTTCACAAGACATCATCATCACGTGCACATCTTTGTTTGATTGAGAGGATATCAACATTATTATCTTGACATATTATCATGTGAAGGACGAGACTTGGCGGTTGACTAAGAAGTCACGTGGACTTCTTTTTATGTGATTGGGCCGCCATATATGATACAAACATCGTAAGCAGACAACACATACATCTTGGGCCGACAGCACATGTGACATTGGAAGCAAAGCAAAACAATCAGGTTGTCGCCGTAAATTACGGTTCCACCGTAATTTACGGTGGACCTGATTTTGGCCATCTACTCACCGTAAATCAGTCTCCACGCACCGTAACATTATAAAGTGTACCGTAATTTACGGTATGACCGTAAATTACGGTGGAGTCTGCGATCAATTTTGTAACTGCCATCATTAAGTCGGTTTATGGGTGTCTTTTCAAGTATTCTCATCATGATTGGTCGGTTTTGGAGCATCCTAGGGGCGATTTTGGCTGTTGGTACTTGGTTGCAAACAATTTCTAACATTCGGTTTATGTTTTCGATTCATATGAACACTAAACTTGTTGTTATGATGATTCACCAAGCTATGTCCGGCTAAACTTATGGTGATCATCCTGAATTGAAGGTTTGTCTATGACTTTTGTGTTTGGATTCGTATTTCTAGAATAATAGACTTGCAATGCATTTGTTTATTATGGTGTGTGAATGTTTGTTTGTAAATTGTTGATTGATGTTATAATCATATCCTAAATCGTACGTTCTTGGTGTTGCTAACAATCGAGATATCACGGGAGGGATTAGGGTTAGATATTAATCAATTGGTTATCGGATAACAACCTCGCGTTTTCATAATCCGAGTACTTAGTTCCCTTTTATCACAACAAACAATCATACATGAATCATGTCTATGTGATTCTTTCTAGTGAATTTAACACAATTGTCAAAAGCAAACCGGAAGTTTAGGATGATCGCTTTCTCCTAATCTGTTTTACAACCAACAATTGATTTGCAATTAGTTTTTTTAATTTAGTTTTCTAAAACAACAATCCAATTCATTGATCTTTATTTTCTGCAAATTAGGTTAATTGTAGTTAATTGCAAAGCTATAAAATCAACACACTTTCCACATACTCCCTGAGTTCGATACCCTATTACCGCTATCTATAGTTGTTATTGGGATTAAATTTGCGTGACCCATGACAATCACGTCAAATTTTGGCGCCGTTGCCGGGGAGTAGTGCGCAACGTGTGTCAGTTTGTTAGTTTTGCTTTGTTATTTTCGGGTTTACACTGGTGTGTTTAGTGTGCAGGTTCTACAGGTGCATGCATACTAGAGGCTCTCACAAAGCGTCACCATTGTCATTTGATCCGGAAATCGAAAGAACGCTAAGGCAAAACCGAGTTTTACTACGCGAAAACAGAATCATTGGTTCACCTACTTCACCCATTACACCAAGAAACATCATGGACGAAACACAAGTACCACCCACAACGGGTCAAACGACCTCATCATTTATACCTACTTCCACACAACCATCACCAAACACAACCATACCAAATTCCACTACAATTCCTACTCCACCTCATGACACTACACCATCTAACACCACACAACCGATTACTACTCAAAATGAACCTAATCTTTCCTTTAGCCCATCTACTACGATTCCACCACTCACTCATTTCTTCCCAGTTTCCGGTCAATCATCTTCCCATTATTCAATACCACCAAATACAACCATTGTCCATGCTACTTCAACATTTAGACCATCGAACCAAGCGGGATTTCAATATTCAACCCTTCCAATTGGGCAAACTTCGGGTATAGGGGGAGATGGATATGAGGAAGGATACGAAGATTTTGAGGGCTATGATGAAGATGGGTACGCTTATGAAGGTTATGGTGATCAAGGAGAGTTCGGTTATGTGCAAAGTCAATCTCAAGGGATGGCAAGTGTTGGTGGAGTACCGCAACAACAACTCATACCACAACACATTAGGCCAAGGCCACAAGGGCCACCAATGCAACGCCCTATTCCATTGCAACAAGTTCGGCCACAAAATGTACAACCACAAATTCAAAGGCCGATTCAACAACCACCGATGCCACAACAACAATTCCAACCACCATTCGTACCACAAGGGCATATACCAAGACCTATGGGTCCTATTCGTCCAAGGGGTCGATTGGGTGTTCCAAGAAGGCATCTTAGGGAACAAGCAAGGGGAATAGAAGCACATTTCAGGCCGATAATTACTCAAAACCCTTCACCGGTGGTTATCCCTCACAACAACCAAGGGAGAACCTTTGAAGTAAGAACGAATTCTTTGCAAAGTTTGCCGAAGTACAAAGGGCTAGCAACGGAGGAGCTGTGTTTCCATTTAGAGGCCTATGACTCAATTTGCAATACTTTTGGGAGTCAAGGTTTTTCGGCCGATGATGTCAAGTTGGTCCTATTTCAGTTTTCTTTGGAGGACAAGGCAAAGAAGTGGTTCTACACTTTGCCTTCAGCATCTATATATACTTGGGCGGAGATGCAACAAATTTTCTTAGATGAATTTTACACCGCCCAAAAGACCAACGATGCTAGAAAAGGATTGAGGAGCTTTCAACAACAACATGGTGAAATGTTCCATGAGGCGTTTGAACGATTCAATATGATGATTAAAAACTGCCCTCACCATGGGATTGAACTTTGGGAGTTGATGAATGCCTTCCATGAGGGGTTGAGTGCCGAAGATGCTCGCGATTTAATGTCCATTACCGGTGGAACTTTTGGCACAAATTATGAAAATGATGATTGGGAGTTCTTAGAGAATATGGCAATTACATCAAAGAGAAAGGCTCAAGCATCGAGGAGAGCGCGACCGGCCATTGCCCGACCTCAAGTGCATGCCATAGATGATGGTAATGTTCAAACTACTAACCAAATTTATGATGTTTGTGCTTTGTGTAATGAAATAGGTCATGCGGCTGAAAATTGCCAAGGGATGGTGGAAGGGCAATATGAAGAGGTGCATGCGGTTCAAGGTCAAGGTCAAGGAGGGGGTGGTAGAAACTACAACAACATGAACTCTAATACCTACCACCCCGGGTTGAGGAACCACCCAAATTTTCGTTATGGGAACCCTTCAAATCAAGCTAACCCGAATTTCCAAGGAAACCAAGGATTTCAAAGGCAATATCAAATGGGTAAAAGCTCTTCGGGTGGAAATGAGATGATGGAGATGTTGAAGGCGATGCAAAGTGAAATGCAACGAATGAACCAACGTGATGAGGTTCGGATGCAAAAGGACGAGGTTCGTGACAAAAGCATCCAATCATTGACCACTCAAATGGGTCAACTTGCAAGTGACGTGGCGATATTAAAGAAAGCAAAAGGCCAGCTACCGAGTGATACGGTGCCAAATCCCAAGAACATAAAAAGCATTAACATCAATGTGGTAAGCACCGTTCAAAATACTAAATTTAATGAAACATTGCTAACTTCTTCGTGTCAAGTGAATGCAGGTTTGGAAAAAAAATGCCGAAGTCGAGAATGATAAAGAGTATGGAGTGCCAATCGTGCCTATCCGTGTGGGAAAATTAAAAATTCCTCACGCATTGTTGGATTACGGGGCAAGCATGAGTGTGCTACCAAGCGATCTATACGATATGTACGACTTTGGTCCACTTGAAGGTATAGACACCATGGTGAGTTTGGCGGATGGAAGTTGGAGGCGTCCACGGGGAATGGTTAGGAATGTTAAGATTCAGTTGGGAGAATTTGAATACCCGGTGGACTTCCTAGTTTTGGACTATGCTTCTACCAATATGGCATCACAACAAAGGGTAATTTTAGGTCGACCGTTTCTATACACAGCAAATGCTCAAATTAATTGTAGAGACGAGATTATTACCATGACCGAAAAGAACCGTAGGTTGTACTTTGATGTTCAAACTAGAGGGATTAGTTATGAGTCCATTGAGAGGAAGGGTGGTGAGTCTAGTGATTGTATGAAAAATGTGTTACAACGAATGAGAAAAAAGCACCCACCGGACCGTGAAGAAACATATATGGGTGCGAGCAAGAGTGTATTTGATTACTCACCGAGTCAAAACAAGAGAGATGCATTTTGTTCAATGGCACAAGGAAGTGATGGAGATGGCAGGAACCGATTCTTTGAGCCACCATAAATGGTGGTGGCACGGTCTGGCTGAAGACTCGAAACTTAGCTCTGCTCGGGAGGCAACCCGGGGTTTTTATTGATCTTGTTGTTTTTATCTTTCTATGTTTCAGGGCCATGGCGATATTCAAGTGTGGGTAAGATGTGCGGATATTTGTGTAAAGGTGGTGAAAGGAAATTGGATCATTTACAATATCGGTTGTGCCAAACTTTACCAGGTTAATGTACTTTTTCCTTAGACTTGTCATGTTCTTTAGCTTTGAAATATTGTTAGTCTATTAGTTTGCTTTTGTTTATAATAAAAAAAAAATCCAAAAAGAAATTTGGGGTTTGAGAGTTTAAGCAAAGGCTGATGTTGTGGGTTAAAAGCGATCATTCCCTCAAAGCCATACATTGGGACAATGTATCCCAAGTGTGGGGATGGGGGAAATTTTTGGGAGTTTTAAAAATTTTGTAAATCCGAGCGAAAATTGTTAAAATTTGAAAGCTTGATATTGTGCCATTTGACACACCGACACCCATTCATAGTCTTTTCTTGGTGAGGATTTGAGCCACACATGATTGTTATTGATATTTCATTGTTTGAGTGGCGGTGTGCGTTGTGTGTTAATAGAACTTGTGTGTGAATACTTGTTAAATCCTAGAATTAGCATGCTCTTGAAAATGATAGGGGGACTTTTAGGAAGGCCTCGTCTAGATGTGTGAGAGTGCGGGATTGGTGGGTTGGACCTCATACTTTACATATATGAGCTTGGTATTGTGAGGGGTGGGGGTTTGGTCCTTAGAAAGCCATGTTGAGCCTTAGACCATTCGATTGTGACCCGAGCCTACTTCCTACAAAATTTTACCTTTTGAGATGACCCGGTTTAGGAAATTTAGCATGTGGTGTTGATGTTCTTGTATATATTGTGAAGTTCGATATGAGACAAAAAGAAAAAAAAAAGAGAAAAAAGAAAAAGAAAAGAAAAAGAAAAAAAAAATATGAGAAAGATATGAGGAAAAGACAAAAAAGAAGTATTTAGTTGCGATTGTAGTTGAGAACATTGAAAAAGTTGTGTATATATTTGGTGTTTGCTTTGTTTAGTAGTAGAAATAAAAATCGGGTCAAATCAATGAGCTACTTTCACATTTCCACAATTTCCTACCTTTGCACTTAGCCCGTTACAACCCGTAAGTCCTTTTGATTCATAAGCATGCTAAATACCCAATAGGAGGAGACTTGATTTTTATACAAGCTTATTGTCGCACAAACACACACACGCATTGAGTGGTTTAGCATTATGTGCTAATATTTCTTGTCACCGAGAGTTTTTGTGAGGGGTGTGTCTTGTGGTATGATTGAGGGTTAGTAAAAGGACGATACATTTTTGCTTAGTTTGCATTTTGATCGCTTGGGTTTTGAATAGTTTTTGAATCGGTTGCTTGGGACAAGCAACGGGTAAGTGTGGGGATGTGACGGGTGGTCCGTAGGACAACCCTTAAATGAGCTAAATACGTGCATATCCCATATTTTACACGGTTATGTATAGTGAATATGTTAACTATCCGTGCTTGTGATT
The DNA here is from genome assembly GCA_030545235.1 of Helianthus tuberosus. Classification (NCBI taxonomy): domain Eukaryota; kingdom Viridiplantae; phylum Streptophyta; class Magnoliopsida; order Asterales; family Asteraceae; genus Helianthus; species Helianthus tuberosus. The sequence goes on along the minus strand of CM060411.1, from coordinate 57,337,205 downwards.
TTTCAGGCAAAAAGTGTAATACGGTGATGTTGGGAAAAAGCAATGGCATATTTGGATGAATTAATGGCAATACAATAATCTTTCTTTTGCATCAAGTTTGACTTATGAGACTACCATTCACGTGACTACTTTTTGGAGGGCCATAATTGATAATGGCCATGATCATCATTATTCTAGAAAGAAAGAAAGCCTAGGGACTATCTTGGCAGCCGACTTTACTAGCTTGGTTTGGAGGGAACACGTGATGAGAGGGATTATTATTGTTAATAACAAACATCACACATCCCAATAGATCATACATAATACACGCATACAGAAGGAAGTGAACGAAAATTATCATCAACACTAGTGGGCCGCACATGGGGCTTGTGGATTTTATGTCTAGAGGACATTAATTCTTTTGGGTTTACAAGGAGACTAGTGGAATATTTGGATTGGGCCGACTTTGAGGAACAATTGAGGAAAAGGAGTCAACAATCACGTGACTTTTGAGTGTTTCTAGGAGCCATCATGTGGATGTGAGAGTTCTATGAAAACAACATCAAATTGTCATCATCTTTGACGGTTGTTGTTCACGTGAGAAGCCAACAAGCATATAAGGTTTACAAAAGTCAACTTCATATCAAGACATCACATGTGAGGGCAATTGTAGGCGGCAACTTCACATCAATCATCATCATTTTTCACAAGACATCATCATCACGTGCACATCTTTGTTTGATTGAGAGGATATCAACATTATTATCTTGACATATTATCATGTGAAGGACGAGACTTGGCGGTTGACTAAGAAGTCACGTGGACTTCTTTTTATGTGATTGGGCCGCCATATATGATACAAACATCGTAAGCAGACAACACATACATCTTGGGCCGACAGCACATGTGACATTGGAAGCAAAGCAAAACAATCAGGTTGTCGCCGTAAATTACGGTTCCACCGTAATTTACGGTGGACCTGATTTTGGCCATCTACTCACCGTAAATCAGTCTCCACGCACCGTAACATTATAAAGTGTACCGTAATTTACGGTATGACCGTAAATTACGGTGGAGTCTGCGATCAATTTTGTAACTGCCATCATTAAGTCGGTTTATGGGTGTCTTTTCAAGTATTCTCATCATGATTGGTCGGTTTTGGAGCATCCTAGGGGCGATTTTGGCTGTTGGTACTTGGTTGCAAACAATTTCTAACATTCGGTTTATGTTTTCGATTCATATGAACACTAAACTTGTTGTTATGATGATTCACCAAGCTATGTCCGGCTAAACTTATGGTGATCATCCTGAATTGAAGGTTTGTCTATGACTTTTGTGTTTGGATTCGTATTTCTAGAATAATAGACTTGCAATGCATTTGTTTATTATGGTGTGTGAATGTTTGTTTGTAAATTGTTGATTGATGTTATAATCATATCCTAAATCGTACGTTCTTGGTGTTGCTAACAATCGAGATATCACGGGAGGGATTAGGGTTAGATATTAATCAATTGGTTATCGGATAACAACCTCGCGTTTTCATAATCCGAGTACTTAGTTCCCTTTTATCACAACAAACAATCATACATGAATCATGTCTATGTGATTCTTTCTAGTGAATTTAACACAATTGTCAAAAGCAAACCGGAAGTTTAGGATGATCGCTTTCTCCTAATCTGTTTTACAACCAACAATTGATTTGCAATTAGTTTTTTTAATTTAGTTTTCTAAAACAACAATCCAATTCATTGATCTTTATTTTCTGCAAATTAGGTTAATTGTAGTTAATTGCAAAGCTATAAAATCAACACACTTTCCACATACTCCCTGAGTTCGATACCCTATTACCGCTATCTATAGTTGTTATTGGGATTAAATTTGCGTGACCCACGACAATCACGTCAGGCCGCCACGTGGCCCAACACCCGGCAGACCTATAAGTTGATCCGGACAAGCTACGCGGTTGACCGGAGTTGACGCGGGTCGCGTAGCCCGTTGTCTACATTTACGCGGGCCGCGTAAAAGTTTAAATGAGGCACTATATATAGAGGGCCTCGGATCGACAGTCGAATTCCTTAAAAACGTTTTCTTTCTCTCAAATCTGAATTATAGGCATAATCTACGGGTATTATACCCCCTAAATAGCGAAGTTCTGCTCCGTTGTAAGTATTATAACCCATGGATACGTATTAGATATGCTGCCCGATTGATCTAGGGTTCCGTAACGGCTGTCGTGGTTCTGCCCGACGTAGTCGTTGGAATGCCGTCTCGGGGAGAGTATTACTAATGTTAAAATGGGTTATTATACTAACACGTGTGCTTTTGTGTAAATTATTGATAATTCTCAGGAAACCCTTACAGAAAATCTAAGACAGCAATGTGAGTTGATCCGCCTTTTGTAAACTTTTTGCTAACTGTTTTTACAAAACCTCACACAATTAAATATATATTAAGCAGTTATTGAGTATTTGTAAGAATACAATTATCATGAGTATGTTGTGGTTTTGTATACAAAATTTGTGACCACCTGGTCAAGGAGTAACATTTCCACAAGTAGGGTCTGACAGTACCATGGATGTTAATTGATATAAGTTGGAAACAAATGTAATTCCGAGACCGCCCTCAATACTGTACAATGGTTTTTATTTAAACTTGATTAAACTAGGATTCACTCACCAGTATTTCCCACTGACAAATGTTTTTAAAACGTGTTTCAGGTAACAAACTATGAAAGCCAATTAGAAGCCAGCTGGACAACACTAAAGGCTTGGAAAAGTGCCAATAAAGTTACCTAAAATAAAATAGATGTTTTTATTAAATAAAATAGGATTTATTCCTATGAAAATGTGTGTATTGCAAACTTGGTTTTTATCCCTTATGGTTAATATTATGAAAATGTGGTATTTTACTCTAATCAAATATTTTCTAACTACGGTCCTGATGAAAAATTCCACTGCCAAACTAGACAAACACGCGATACCACCGAAACTGGCTCGCGGCCGCCCGTTCCCGGGGATTTGGGATCGGGGGTTGCGACAGAAGGTGGTATCAGAGCCATGCCACTGATTCAGCCACAGAAGTGTTCTGCTGACATCAAAATTCAAATTGTTAGGAAATAAATTACGGGAATACGTGCATAACTGTGTTTATTGTTATGTGTTATTTGACTATTTGTTAGTTTACAGTATGAGCGACCAAGGACCATCTGACGCGTACCGTCAATTGTCTGGTTCGCCTAGAAGCGAAGGCACCTCCTCTTCTCAGCCTGCCCTCTCAGGGTATTCTGCTGATACGGAAGAAGGAATCTTTATGTTTAAGGCTCAGTCAGAAGAGCCATTTCCTCAGAAAAAGAGGGGATGGTTCAGTAGAGGGTCACACGAGCGTAAAAAACGTATGAAAAAGTTACAAGACCAGAGAGCACTAGCAGCAGCCAAGAGAGAGACAAATGCCTATGCCCAGGATATGATCAATAGGGGTATAGCCAACATCCACATCCTAGCAACCACTGCAGCTGACCCTAATCTGGAACAAATAATAGCACCCCAACCACAACCACCAATTCCTGACCAACCCATGGAAATAGAAAACCCTGAAAATCAAATAGAAATGCATGATTTCAACCCAGAGGAAATACCTAGGGTACCAGCACCAAATCTCTTAGACCCAAATTACGACCCATGGTGGGATGATGTTAGGGATTATGTGCAACGTTACCCGATACATAAAGACACCCCCATGCCAAGCTTAGGAGCCTACCCAGGTTTGGACCCTCTAGATCCCTATTACGATAACGATGTATACGTTAGGGAGATTTTAGAAAATCCTTACTAATTCCTGGCACCTACACCTCCAAACTAGGAACCCGCACCCCAGATTCCGAACCCAGTCCTAGAACCTGCACCCCCAATGAGTGCAGAAAACGTCCAAGAACTTAGGATATTTGGTGAGGAAATTTAGAGAATAGTGATAGGATGAGACAGGTGGGAGAGAGACTCGTCTGGAAGTACGACGAGCGCAATATGGATTTCTGGATGAATCCATATCCGTAGAGGTGATGGTGGAGACGGTAATAGTAATAATAATAATAATAATAATAATATAATAATAAAATAAGTAAAAAGATAAAATAAAATAAAATATGTGTGTACGGATGCCTACTACTATTAGTGTAATTTTATTTCAGTTGGTATTGTAATTTTTATTTCAGTAACTGGTGTGTAATAGATGCATAGTATATGAATAGAGTAAAGTCCCAATGATCGACGCTTTTGACCAAAATGCGTGTCATGTGATTGGCTATATTAAAATATTATTTTGTGATGTTAATATGTGGTAAATGTTTAAAATTCAGATGGCCGACGAAGGAAATCAAGGAAATCTGAATAACGATAACCAGAGTAACATTAACTTGGTTAATGAGAATCCAAGCGTCAATAACAATGGAAACCAAGTGGATAATAGTGCCATCCAACACATAGTGGCGCAAGGAATCATAGATGCAATGCCATTTATTATTCATACGGTTCAGGAAGCAAATAATAAAAGTAAACATAGCAGTAAGCGACCAATTGAACCAGAACACAGCGTGAACAATGGCTCTGTACTTCAAGTGCCCATTCCCAAAAGAAGAAGAACCGTGTCTTACGGTTGTTCTTACAAAGAATTCTGGTCCTGTAAACCGATAGAATTCTCGGGCAATGAAGAACCTATTACAGCTCTACGCTGGATAGAAAAGACTGAGGATGTTCTAAAAAATAAGCAAATGTGCGGAAGAGGACAAGATAATGTTTGCTTCCAATCTATTTAAGAATTCAGCCTTAGAATGGTGGAACACTATCCTCCAATCTAGAGGAAGTGATAAGGTTTATAATATGGAATGGGAAGAATTTAGGAACATGGTAGAAAGAAAATTCTGCCCTCCTAATAAAAAGGAACAAATAGCAAACAAATTCCAAAATCTTAGGATGAATGGAGTAGATAGTAAGGGGTACACAAAGTTATTCTTTGAATATGCTAGAATAGTACCAACTCTTGCATCACCTGAACCGGTATTAATCTCCCGTTACATCTGGGGATTAATTGGAGAGATTAGACATGTAGTCAAGGCAGCTAGACCTCAAACTATAGAAGAAGCTGTAGAACTAAGAAACAACTTGACTGATGAATTAATACGTACTAGAGAAGAAGACCAGAGGAAGAACCTAGCACAAAGACTTACCCAGGAATTCCGTTCTGGGAATTTCAACCGTAGGAATATAGGTTCTACCTTTGCACCATACTGCAAGGCCTGCAAGAAAAGGCATTTAGGAAAATGCTCCACTCCCTGCAATTTCTATAAGTTACTAGGACACAAGGAAGAAGATTGCAGGAGGAAATCCAGTAACGGACTATGTTTCAACTGTGGAAAAAAGGTCATATCAAGCCAAACTGTCCAAAATTGGCTCCAGCTCCAAACAACAAGAACACTAATAATGCTAGAGCGTTTGTTCTGACTGCAGACGAAGCCAAAATGATTCCGGACGTCATAGCCGGTACGTTTTTAGTTAATGATGTCTTTGCTAAAGTATTATTTGACTCTGGTGCAAACCAAAGTTTTATTAATACTTCATTTTGCAAACTTCTCAATCAACCATTAACTAAACTACCACAAGAATGTCTCGTAGAGATAGCTAATGGAGAAACGGTTAGGATTTCTGAAATCTTGCAGGGAGCAAGAATATAATTTTTAAATCAAAAGTTTATGGCAAACCTGTATCCCATGAATCTGGTAGGATTTGATGTCGTTTTAGGAATGGATTGGTTAATAGCCAATAAAGCCAGTATTTTATGTGATCAAAAGTCAATACAAGTAAATTCACCAAAAGGTGAAAAGATCACAATTAAAGGAGATAGACCATCGAGACCCACAAAATTCATCTCTGTGATGAAAACTGCAAGCTATATAAGAAAAAAATCTATAGTGTATTTGATTTCTATAATCACTAACACTAAAGAAAAAGAACTAACAGACATTCCAGTAGTGTCTCAGTTTTTAGATGTATTTCCGGAAGAATTACCAGGACTGCCGCCAGACAGAGAAGTTGAATTCAGAATTCACCTGCTACCGTTTGGCACCCACCGAAATGCAGGAACTAAAGAAACAATTAGACGAATTGTTGGAGAAAGAATTTATACAGCCAAGCTCGTCGCCGTGGGGAACACCGATTTTATTTGTTAAAAAGAAGGACGGATCAATGCGTATGTGCATTGACTACCGTGAACTAAACAAGGTCACGATTAAGAACCGATACCCATTACCGAGAATCGATGATCTGCTTGATCAATTGCAAGGATCTCGATTTTTCTCTAAAATCGATTTAAGATCAGGATATCATCAATTAAAGGTACAGGAAGAGGATATTCCTAAAACTGTGTTTAGAAAAAGGTATGGTCATTATGAATTTACTGTCATGCCATTTGGTTTAACCAATGCCCCAGCCGCATTTATGGACATGATGAACCGAATATGTAAGCCATATTTGGATAAATTCATAATTGTTTTTATTGATGATATTCTCATTTATTCTAAAAGTAAGGAAGATCATGCAAAGCATTTGCACCCACTTTTAAGTCTATTAAGAAAGGAAAAGCTTTACGCTAAATTTTTCAAATGTGAGTTTTGGTTAGAACAGGTACAGTTTCTAGGACACTTAGTTAACCATGAAGGAATTCATGTAGATCCAACTAAGATCGAAGCGATTACTAAATGGAAAACCCCTGAGTCACCAACCGAGGTTAGAAGTTTCTTAGGATTGGCCGGTTATTATAGAAGATTTATTCCAGATTTTTCTAGAATAGCCATTCCTTTAACTAAGTTAACCTGTAAATCCATTAAGTTTGAATGGGGACCAAAACAAGAAGAAGCATTTAAAATTCTTAAGCAAAGATTAACTAATACACCCATACTAGCGTTACCAGAAGGAACTGAAGACTTTGTAGTCTATTGTGACGCTTCCAAATTAGGTTATGGATGTGTATTGATGCAACGCCAAAAGGTTATAGCTTATGCCTCTAGACAACTTAAGAATCATGAAGAAAATTATTCAACCCATGATCTTGAATTAGGAGCAATAATTTTTGCTTTGAAAATTTGGAGACATTATCTTTATGGTAGTAAGTTTACCATATTCACTGATCATAGAAGTTTAAGGTATGTTTTTGGACAAAAAGAATTGAATATGAGACAAAGACGCTGGATGGAATTACTTAATGATTATGATTGTGATATCCAGTATCATAAAGGAAAAGCAAATGTAGTGGCAGATGCTTTAAGCCGAAACTATCATGAAAAGCCAAAAAAGGGTACGTTCTCTTAAATTAAATCTACAAGTAGATTTAAATGATCAAATTAGAAAAGCACAAGAATCAGTAATCAAGGATGATACTGAAAAATTAAAAGGAATGATTAAGGAATTAGAACAAGGAACAGATGGAATTTGGAGATTCCATGAAAAGAGAATGTGGGTACCTAAATTTGGAAACCTACGTCATCGTATATTAGAAGAAGCCCATAAATCTAAATATACGATGCACCCAGGAAGTGATAAGATGTACCAGGATTTAAGAAAGAATTTCTGGTGGATAGGAATGAAAAAGGACATAGCAACTTATGTTTCTAAATGTTTAACTTGCTCATAAGTTAAAGCTGAACATCAGAAACCCTCAGGTTTGTTACAACAACTAGAAATGCCAGTATGGAAATGGGAATTGATAACAATGGATTTTGTTACCAAATTACCCAAAACAAGAAAAGGCAATGATACAATCTGGGTGATTGTAGATAGACTAACCAAGTCAGCTCATTTTCTACCAATGAAGGAAACTTTCAGTATGGAACAGCTAGCTAAATTATATGTAAATGAAATTGTTTCTTTACATGGAATACCTTTATCAATTGTTTCTGACAGAGATAGCCGTTTTACCTCTCATTTTTGGTCAAGTTTCCAAAAGGCAATGGGAACCAAGTTAAATCTAAGCACAACTTATCATCCTCAAACAGACGGACAAAGCGAAAGGACGATTCAGACAATGGAAGACATGCTTAGAGCTTGTGTAATTGATTTCGGAGGTAATTGGGACGATCACTTACCTTTAATAGAATTCTCTTATAATAATAGTTATCACACAAGTATCAACGCTGCACCATTCGAAGCACTTTATGGACGAAAGTGCCGAACCCTATTCTGTTGGGCAGAAATTGGGGAAAAGCAACTATCTGGACCTGAGATCGTACAAGAAACAACTGACAAGATCATTTAAGTCAAAGAACGACTAAAAGCAGCACGTGAGCGACAGAAAAGTTATGCTGATAACAGGCGAAAACCATTGGAATTTCAAATAGGAGATAAAGTGTTATTGAAAGTTTCTCCTTGGAAAGGAATAGTAAGATTCATCAAAAGAGGAAAGTTAAGTCCCAGGTATATTGGACCTTTTAAGATTATTAGAAGAATAGGACCTGTAGCCTATCAGCTACAACTGCCAGAGGAAATGGCAGGAATACATGATGTATTTCATGTATCTAATCTCAAGAAATGCCTAGTTGATGAATCACTTATAATGCCTCTTAAGGATATAAAGGTAAATGAACAACTCAAATTTGTAGAAAGGCCTCTACAGATTGAAGACAGGAAAGTCAAAAACCTCAAACACAAGAGACTAGTTCCAGTCAAATTGAAGTGGGACTCCAAAAGAGGACCCGAGTACACATGGGAACTTGAATCAGAAATGCAGAAGAAATATCCACACTTGTTCCAGTAGATCTCGAGGACGAGCTCTAAAACAAGGTGGGGAGGATATAACAACTCTAAAGAAAACCGACACCCTTGAATTATTTTTGACACCCTAATATATTTTAAAATATCCCAATATGTCCCAAAATACACCCCATACGTGAAAACGGGCCCCGAATACCTTAAATATTATTAAATTTAATTAAAAATCTGATTTTTGGGCTGAGGCGGACCGCGTAAACCCCACCCCAACCTTCACGTGGGCCGTGTTAACTTAAAACCTGGCACGACCATGGGCCGCCACGTGGCCCAACACCCGGCAGACCTATAAGCTAATCCGGACAAGCTAGGCGGTTGACCGGAGTTGACGCGGGCCGCGTAGCCCGTTGTCTACATTTACGCGGGCCGCGTAAAAGTTGAAATGAGGCACTATATATAGAGGGCCTCGGATCGACAGTCGAATTCGTTCAAAAACGTTTTCTTTCTCTCAAATCTGAATTATAGGCATAATCTACGGGTATTATACCCCCTAAATAGCGAAGTTCTGCTCCGTTGTAAGTATTATAACCCCTGGATACGTATTAGATACACTGCCCGATTGATCTAGGGTTCCGTAACGGCTGTTGTGGTTCTGCCCGACGTAGTCATTGGAATGCCGTCTCGGGGAGAGTATTACTAATGTTAAAATGGGTTATTATACTAACACGTGTGCTTTTGTGTAAATTATAGATTATTCTCAGGAAACCCTTACAGAAAATCTACGACAGCAATGTGAGTTGATCCGCCTTTTGTAAACTTTTTGTTAACTGTTTTTACAAAACCTCACACAACTAAATATATATTAAGCAGTTATTGAGTATTTGTAAGAATACAATTTTCATGAGTATGTTGGGGTTTTGTATACAAAATTTGTTACCACCTGGTCAAGGAGTAACATTTCCACAAGTCGGGTCTGACAGTACCATGGATGTTAATTGATATAACTTGGAAACAAATGTAATTGCGAGACCGCCCACAATACTGTACAATGGTTTTTATTTAAACTTGATTAAACTGGGATTCACTCACCAGTATTTCACACTGACAAATGTTTTTAAAACGCGTTTCAGGTAACAAAATATGAAAGCCAATTAGAAGCCAGCTAGACAGCACTGAAGGCTTGGAAAAGTGGCAATAAAGTTACCTAAAATAAAATAGATGTTTTTATTGAATAAAATAGGATTTATTCCTATGAAAATGTATGTATTGCAAACTTGGGTTTTATCCCTTATGGTTAATATTATGAAAATGTGGTATTTTACTCTGATCAAATTTTTCCTAACTACGGTCCTGATGAAAAATTCCGCTGCCAAACTGGACAAACACGCGATACCACCGAAACTGGCTCGCGGCCGCCCGTTCCCGGGGATTTGGGATCGGGGTTGCGACACTTCCGTTGCAATTCCATAGCGTGTTCAAAGATGTCACCCAATTACAAATATAATTGGCCCAGTAACTGCTGGTGTTCAAACCCGCAACAAATCGGGAGAAATCAACTCATGCCTATACTCTTGCTTCATTTCACAGATTGAGCCTAAAAACACAAATGTTGCATTACAGGAACTTGGATAGGTTGATGCCATGCATGAAGAGCTCAATCAATTCAAAAGACTAGGAGTATGGAAGCTTGAGATGTTGCCCTAAGGAAAAAGTGCTCTTGGCACACGATGGGTGTTCCGAAACAAACAAGATGATACTGGAGTGATCGTAAGAAACAAGGCTCGATTAGTGGTCCAGGGTTTTAGTCAAGTTGAAGGTTTGGATTATGATGAAGTGTATGCTCCCGTGGCGCGTCTTGAAGCCATTCACATTTTCTTAGCATATGCATCCTTCATGGTGTTCCGAAACAAACAAGATGATACTGGAGTGATCGTAAGAAACAAGGCTCGATTAGTGGTCCAGGGTTTCAGTCAAGTTGAAGGTTTGGATTATGATGAAGTGTATGCTCCCGTGGCGCGTCTTGAAGCCATTCACATTTTCTTAGCATATGCATCCTTCATGGTATTTACAGTATATTAGATGGATGTAAAGACGGCGTTTCTATATGGGAAGGTCAAGGAGGAGATTTATGTCGCTCAACCCCCGGGGTTAGTTGATAAAGAGAAGGAAGGGTATGCATACAAGTTGGACAAAGCTTTGTATGGGTTGCACCAAGCACTCCGTGCATGGTATGCTACCTTAACAGAACATCTTCTTGCTCATGGATACACTCGGGGGACAATCGATCAAACATTGTTCATTAAGCGTGTTGACAAGGACATCATTCTTGTTCAGATATATGTTGATGACATCATTTTCGGATCAACAAATGATGCGCTCTGTAAGGAATTTGAAGAGGTAATGAAAAGAAAGTTCGAGATGAGTTCCTTAGGAGAGATGCCAATGTTTTTGGGCCTACAAGTCCGTCAGAATAGTCAAGGAATCTTGATCCATCAAAGCAAATACGTCCATGATGTTTTAGCAAAATTCAACACGACGGACTCGAAAACAATGAACTCCCCCATTGCAGAACGGTTGTTGCTGACAGAGGATCCTGAAGGAAGCCCTGTTAACCAAACTTTGTATCGATCAATGATCGGTTCACTGACGTACTTGACTGTAAGCTGGCCAGACATTATATTTTCCGTCTGTTAGTGTGCTTGGTTTCAGGTTAATCCTAAACTCTCTCATCTAACTGCTGTTAAACAAATTTTTAGATACCTGAAGGGCACCCCTAAACTCTGACTCTAGTATCCCAAAGATTTGAACTTTGACCTGTTTGCTTTTTCAGACAACAACTTTGGAGGAACAGAGATGGATAGAAAATCTACATCAGTTGGATGCCAATTTCTTGGAGATAGACTCATCTCATGGCAGTGCAAGAAGCAGCAAACTGTATCTCTATCCACAGCGGAAGCGGAGTATGTTGCAGCATCTGCCTACTGCTCCCAAGTTCTTTGGATGCAACATCTGTGACAATTGGCACTTTTCGAGAATTTTTCGTACAATGTGAACTGTGTTTTATATTTTATGGTTGTGTATTTTGAACGTCTGATGTGCATGATTTCCTGGAATACATTTACAGAACTCACAAAAACATTTCATGATGCATGATACTTATTTTTATTGGTTGCGACTTGAAACAGATTAGACAGTACACAGAACTAACTAGCACATTTATCAGATAAACTAGTAGGTGCTTACAGGAGTTCAGTACTCAGACAAATGACATGTTTAGGGCACAGATTGAGTCCTAGAACCAAGGTTATACTAAACCTCGTGTGAGAAAGCAAGGAATTAGGTTACTGCATTCTGAGAGACAAACGAACACTAGAAACTGCCCGAAACTAGCTGAAACTAGCTATAAGCAATAAAAAACAACATAATTCAGCAAAATTCAGCATTTTTCAGCTTATGTAATAATCAGAAATAACGCCAGAATGTTCAGAATAACTTAAAAAGTGTTGGAAACATTATCATGACATAATAACATATTACGCCACACAAGTTACCAGTGTTAATCCTTTAAGCGATCCGATGACTAAACGAACACCCGAACATAACTAGAAGCATCATGTGAACTAGTTAATAACAATTTAACATCATAAAGCTAGTTACGGTCATAAACACAATGTTATGTATCAAAAACATCTAAACACCTAAACATCCTAACTTAACATACACATTACCATCTTTTAACACTTAACTACATTTTAACTAAATCAAGACCCCCCCCCCCCGTCATGTAACCGTCCCTAAGGGACCCCACCCACCTAAAATTGTTGACTAATCCTTGTTGTGGTCAAAGACGCCACTTAGAAGTCCATGAGGTAATTACTTGGAGGGAAATTATTTACCAATAGGTCAAACTCCTTATCTACTTCTAATCCTTCCATTTACAACATAACACAACTTCACAAAACACACTCCTTCTCCTCTCCCTCTACTCTCGGCCGCAAGCACCCCCCCCCCATCTTCACTTTCAACTAAATTCTAGCTAATCCAAGACTCATCTGAGGTATATCAAGGCATTCTAAGAAGGTGTCAAGCATAGGAAGTTGAAGGACCTCATTAGGGAGCTATTAACCATCAACTTTGTCTCATCATCTTCATCTTGTTTCTCTGGCCACTTCCCTAGCCTTGAGCTAGTAGTAAGTCTCTTGAGAACCCATTTTTTCATTTTGTTTAAGTAGATGTAACCTATGTATAACTAGGAATCTAAAGGATCTTACAAAACCAAGAAGATGAACACTTGAATCTAACTAAAAATCATAAGAAAACAAGTTGTTTATGTTATGTGATGAAGTTGTTTGATGATTGTTTATGTGTTTGATTATGAACACCACATAAATACTTGTTAGATGATGATTAAACACATGATCTAACATGTATGTGTAAAGATCTTGAAAGATCTATGTTGAACATACATTATGTGAAGTATGAACTTGAAAAGCAAGCATGTTTAAGAGTAGAATTTGGTTCTTACAAAGTGTAGTTCTTGAAAAATGAAAGATTTGAAAGGTTAAATTTTCAAAGAATAAAGATTACTTCATGTTAAGCATGGTTTTGTTACTTGAAAATAAATGGATTTGCTACATATGGAAAACTGAAATATTTGACGTATTTAGAACAAGAAAAATTGAAGAAAATGAATTTCTACTAAAATGGGTCACAAGTTGTAAAGAAGGAATTTTTACAAAATGATTCATATTAAGAAATAAACCATTTTTTTAAGGTTAATGGATCATGTTTAACACATAGTTAAAAGACTACAAATTTTTACAAACTTTCAAGTTCAAATCTTCATGAAAAAATGCCTTTTATGCATATGTTAAGTTGTAATATGGTTGTAGATGAATTGTTGATGATTTTGAAAAGAAAATGATATGCTTTGAAAGCATGGAAACCTCCAATTTTCAAAAGAAACTATGGCGAAATTTTTAGAAAATTTAAACACTTAGAAAAATATGTTTTAACAAGCTCTTACAAGTAATCTTGATTAATGGTTTTAGATATAAAATTTACATAATTTTTGGTATAAAAATACAAGTAATGGAGGTTGTTTTTTCAAAAATATAAATGAATAAATATATACTTCGGAAAATATATATTTAGAGATCACATAAACTATGTGCTATGTGTATATTATTTGTATTAGTTATATTAAAATTTAGGAACTTGAAATAATATACCACACAAATACCAAAAATTGTAATTAAGGAAATTATAAGAATACAAATATATATTTCGGACACGAATATTGGACAATTTGGACACTCGGACATAATGAACACACTATACATATATATTCCAGATTAAAGTAATATATCTAGGCGTGGTGAAAGATATATTTTCTTAAAACCGAACAAGTGACAAAATATATATTTTTACAAATAATATAAAAATATGTCATTTATGAGGTGTATGAAAATATTCAATTCATAAACATTTTAGGAAAATATTATTTTGGGAGAAACTAAAATAAATATATTTTCAGAATTAACCTTAAAAATAAATTATTTTTATGATATATGTGAATACTTATGTTTACCAAGCCAAGTATATAAATATTTCTATAAACACATCTTAAAATGTACATTTTAAGAGCACAAGATTTATAACTATAAGTTATGCAAAAATATTATTCCGGAAAATTGAACTGATATTAAGTACGAAATACTTAAAGAAATACAAGAACATACGTATTCCTATACGTACAAATATATGTCCACCTATAATACCTACACTTGGTGAACATACCCATATACAAGTGTTGTACATAAATATGAGAATACAAAGTAAAATACTCAACATATTCATAATACAAGTATACCTATACTTGGAGATATTTATATAAGTATAATACTTAACAAAGGGTACAAATGGACATGTATACCATAAACACATACATATGGAAATTGTATATATCAAAACAAGTTGAAAATAACGAAAGTTAAAATATCGTATTTTAACTAAAATATTAAACTTGGAATTATATATATATATATAATTATAAAAAAAATATATATACATCATACACCGAAAGTGCAACTCAAAGCAAACACAATTCCAAAACAAGTTCTAATAAAAAATTAAGACAATGAGTCGTTACACAACCAAGGTGTCTAATAAAACCTAACACGTTTGTAGGTAGCGACACGACCCGAGGAAATTGACTTTGAGTACACACGGTTAGGGACGCAAACTTGTGAGTTCATGTCCCCCTTTTCTCTTAATAGTTTTCGGATTTATAACTCTCGGGGGTGAAATACATGTCTCAATGGTATGGTTTAGCTAGGGAATGAACTGTTAGATCATGTGGACGAGTAGTATCTCTCTTAAGTGCCACTAATTTTATTTAAGACCGAGGGGCAAAGGTAGTAGATCTATCGGGTGTAGCGAGCCCCACTCTTGGGTGCTTGTGTGGCCCATGTAGTGCTTTTGTTGTTCCAGCCGGATGGACCGGAGGAAATTCGCTAGGTTTGAGTGCTTCCTACGTCGCCACACATATTAATGTCCTTACAAAACATTAATGATCTGTTCATAGACACTTTACATACCTGTTGTTAAAAGACTCTCAAATGTTTACAAGTTTATTTGGAGCTCACTCAAAACGCATGAACTCACTCAACTTTTGTTGATGGTATTCAAACTGACATGTATTTCAGGGAATTAGATGGATCTTTGGCGCTGGCGTAGTTTTCAAGCTTTGAATTCCAAGTCTCGATGTCATCCACATTTGGAGGGTTTGATTCGTATATCTCATCCTTGATGAGATATAGGATGCAAAACCTCGCGAAACTAATATTTTGTAAACAAGTCCTTGATGGAACTTTACAACTTATGTTGGATTGTAACTTAAATTTAATACCTGTGTTGGTTGATATTTGAATAACTTATGTTTAGTAATGTTTTAGACTTATGAATGGATGAACATCATTATAATTTTAATCATGTAGTGTTTATTATAGTTGAATGCAATGAAAACTGATCAAGTCACACGCACACGCTTCCGCAAAAGACAGGGTGTGACAGGTTGGTATCAGAGCTTCGATTGTAGTGAACTAGGATTTCTTCTCTAGTCTAGTCTATAATCAATAGGATTCTCTCACAAAAACATTTTTACAACAAACAAAAATGTTTTTCGTTGCATTTACCAAAATGCAAAGATCCACGAACCAAACATTTATTTTTCAAAGGAAAAACAAAGCAAGGAAATTAGTTGGGGTATAGTCTATATGGGATAGACTTGCCGAACTAGAAACGACCCATATAAGAACAATGTGATTACATGTGATATGTTGCCTTTACTTGCCTGTGGATACTAAGTAACATTATTATTCATTGATATATATACATATATGTGTACGGATTATTTTGCTAGGGTACCATGGTGTCATCTGCTAGTAGCGGTGTTTACGACGACTACGGCTACATGGACATCTCATCCGATGACAAGCCCTTGGTAGAGATCGTTCCTTCTGATGACGAGGATCTTGATGACTTTCAGCCCTTTGCGCTGCCCGGCCCTGTCCTCGATAGTGAGCCCATAGAGGATGATGTCCTAGCTGTGGGGCCACAGCTGAACCAGTTTGTTATTCTCGGTCACCCAGATGGAGCCCATATTGTTGAATACATTCCTTTGGATGTTGTTCCTCTCGCTGCAGTCCCAGGATTTATCGTTGTGTCTGATGACGAGGATGAGGTCCCCGTTATTCACATGGAGCACCTACACGACATCGATGGCGGTGAAGTCATTGACCTTGCTAACCTAGAGTTTTTCTCACCTGTGGTTTCTGTGATAGACATTTTCTCTTCAGATGTTAGCGATGACGCATCTTCCTCTCCTATCCGCCATGCCGGGTTACGAGCGGATGCTACTGATAGCAGCTTCGATACTATACCCATTGCTACCCAGTCACCTGATCATACACCTGCTCCTATTTCATCTCCCGTTGATACTCCCGCAGTTGCTCCACTTGATACGCAGACTCTCCACCCTACTCATGTCACTCCTACTTCTGGACACCCACTAATACCACTTGCTACTGATCCTCACCGTGTTGACCTACCTACCATATTCTCCCATGAGAACCCAACACCCCGCCCTGGGGAGCGCACTTCCCGACAACCCACTTGTTCTGATACTCGAGCACTAGTTGGTCACTTGTCCGCACCTTACCTCTCACTACATATGTCTGAGTCCGATCCATATCACCCGCGTCACCATCCTGTTTTCACTCCCGATAATGTTACTCTCTCCTTACAGCTACAGATCTGAGTACTCACCTGTCAGGTCAGGGAGTTACAGCAGTTTAGGGATTCTATGCCCCTACCCCACCAGCTTATCCTCCACCATCTATTTCCCTACCACCATCATCACCACCACCACCACCGTCTCCACCACGTCCACGTCCACATGCTAGCCTTGAGGCTCGTGTGCTCACCTTGGAGCAGAGAGCCAATCTCTTAGAGACGCGTATGAGTCACGTCCTAGATGAGAGGGATAATATCCATAGTCTAGTTGTTCCTGCCCCACCTCCATCTCCTCCAGCACACTAGATGTCTTTTGTTTGTAGGTACTTTTGGCGTGGGAGTTGCAGACCCACTTTTGTGTATGTATGAAGACCAAGTTTGAGCTAGAGACACTTGAAGACTGTGGAAGACCAATGTAGGAGAAAAGACTTACTACTTTTGTATTATGAAACTTGTACGACCGAGGCGATGTAATCTCGAGTCCCTTTTGTTTTTCTTCTACAAAAACAATGTATCAAGTTGTCAGACATATATAAAAGCTCAGTAGTTGTTTTCTTTATCATACATTGTTGCTTATGTGTGCATGTGTTATTTATGTGATTACTTGTTTAGATGATGTGATGATCATTGTGTTATATATATATATATATATAGACATTTGTTTGGTGAATATTTATCTAACCTACCCGATACTTCTTGTTAGAAGATCATGCCGCCAAAAAGAAACATCAACAACCCACTACCAAGGACAGAGGCCGAACTAAATGAGCGTATCTCTCAGGCTATCGCTCAGCACGAAGCCACCCGCTCCAAACACAGCGGTGGCACTTCAGGAAACAATCCCCCAACCGGTAATGTTTCAAAGATAGCACCATGATTACAAATTGCAATACTCTTGGGTATTTCAATTCGTGCTTTGTCAATACTCACTCGTGAGTTGTTGTTGCATACGTTTCAGGCTGCACATACAAACAGTTCTTAGACTACAAGCCCTTGAACTTTGATGGCACAAGAGGTGCCGTGGCATTCGTGCGATGGGTTGAGAAGACCGAATCAGTTCTGAGGATGAGTAAATGCCTGCCAGAGTAGAAAGAGACTCATGTGAAGTCATCAAATGACTACAAGAGAAAGTTTTCGAACTTTAAACAGAGTACTCGGGCAAACAATGATTATAACAAGCGAAGGGATGCTAATCCGCCTGCAGAGGTCAGGACTGGCGCAACAAACACTGAAACTAGTGGAAAAGGGTATGCGGGTTTCCTGCCCAAGTGTGATAAATGTCGATATCACCATACGGGTTTGTGCAGGACCAGTAAGTGTGAAAATTGTGTAAGACTGGGCATACCAAAGGGACGTGTTAGTTTGGTGCGGGACGCGGTAATAGGAATCAAGGAGGAAATGGTAACCAAGGTGGTAACGGTAATCAAAATGTTAATAGGAACCAAGGTGGAAATGGAAATCAGGGAGGAAATGGGAACCAAGGCAGAAAAGGTAATCAAGCTGGCAATGGGAATCGAGGAGGAAATAATAATAATAATAATAATAATAATAATAATAATAATAATAATAATAATAATAATAATAATCAAGGCGGGAATGGTAATGGTAGAGGCCAGGGCTGTTATGGCTGCGGAGACATAGGGCACTTCAAGAGAGATTGCCCTAAAGATAATCAAGCCTGTGGAAGAATGTTCACAATTGGAGCACATGAAGCGCGCCATGACCCGAATGTTGTTATGGGTACGTTCCCTATTAACCAACACTATGCATCTGTTCTGTTTGATACTGGCGCCAAGTTCAGTTTCATATCTATAGAATTTAAGAATACACTTGGCCTAGTTTCAAGTAAGCTAGACATCCCATATTCTATAGAACTGGCGAATGGAAAATTAGTCGAAGCAAATGAGGTGATTAAGGGTTGTACACTCGAACTTGGAGAGCGAGAATTTTCTATTGATCTGTTGCCCGTTAATTTGGGAAGTTTCGTCGTTGTTGTTGGAATGGATTGGTTGTCTGACAAACGGGTGGAAGTGGTTTGCCACGAGAAAACCATCCGCATCCCACTGTTGAATGAAGAAACGCTTGTGATCCATGGGGAGAAGCGCGAGACGCCCCTACAAATTATTAATTCCATGAAGGCGCAGAAGTGCCTCCGAAAAGGCTGCATAGCCTTCCTCGCCCACGTCATCGACAAGTAGACCAAGGAGCCAAAGTTAGAAGATATCCCCGTTGTGAAGGAATTTCCAGAACTCTTTCCCGAAGACTTGCGTGGACTACCTCCACAGCGACAAGTGGAGTTTCAGATAGATTTAGTGCCAGGAGCGGCACCAGTGGCAAAGGCACCGTATCGGCTAGCTCCATCGGAAATGCATGAGCTATCGACTCAGCTGCAAGAGTTGTTAGACAGGGGATTTATCAGGCCAAGCTTTTCACCCTGGGGAGCCCCAGTGTTGTTTGTTAAAAAGAAAGATGGTAGTTTTCGCATGTGCATAGACTACAGGGAGTTGAATAAGCCGACCATCAAGAACCGATATCCTTTACCAAGGATCCATGATTTGTTCGACCAACTATAATGTTCCAGCTATTACTCTAAGATTGACTTGAGGTTGGGATATCATCAGTTGAGAATACAAGAAGAAAGTAACCCAGAACGGCCTTTAGAACTCGATACGGACACTACGAGTTTCTTGTCATGCCGTTTGGCTTAAGCAACGCACCGACGGTCTTCATGGAACTCATGAACTGTGTGTGTAAGCCGTATTTGGATAAGTTTGTGATTATGTTTATTGATGACATCCTCATAGACTCGCGAACCAAGGAGGAGCATGAGCAACATCTGCGAGCTATCTTGGAACTCTTGAAGAAGGAGCAACTTTACGCGAAACTCTCGAAGTGCGAATTTTGGATTCTCGAGGTGCAATTCCTAGGTCATGTGGTAAATGAGAATGGAATTCATGTTTACCCTACTTAGATTGAGGCGATTAAGAATTGGGAAGCACCTAAAACCCCAACTGAGATACGACAATTTCTGGGGTTAGCGGGTTATTATAGACGGTTCATAGAGAACTTTTCAATGATGGCTCAGCCGCTAATGTCCCTGACCCAGAAAGATAGGAAATTTGATTGGGGTGAAGAACAAGAAACGACCTTTCAACTGTTGAAAGATAAACTTTGTGACGCACCTATTTTGTCCTTACGCGATGGTACCCATGGTTGTGTGGTTTATTGTTATGCGTCTCGACAAGGTCTTGGTTGCGTGTTGATGCAACGGGACAAAGTCATCGCGTACGCATCTCTTCAGTTGAAGGTGCATGAGAAGAACTATACCACGCATGACCTTGAGTTAGGTGCAGTGATTTTCACGTTAAAGATTTGGCGTCACTATTTGTATGGTACTCGTTGCACAATCTTTACAGACCACAAGAGTTTGCAGCACATTTTCGATCAGAAAGACTTAAACATGAGGCAACGAAGACGGGTTGAGTTATTGAATGATTATGATTGTGAGATAAAGTATCACTCGGGCAAGGAGAACGTTGTAGTGGATGCCTTGAGCCGCAAGGAGCGTGTAAAACCTCTAAGGGTGCGAGCCTTAGAGATGACCATACAAACTGATCTCACTTCTCGGATTCACGAGGCTCAACAAGAAGCGCTTAAACCGGGTAATTTGCAAGCCGAATCATTGCGTGGAGTGGAGGCACAATTGGTGGCAAAGGAAGATGGAACATTGAACTTCATGGAGCGAATTTGGGTTCCATTCTTCGGCGATCTAAGCGCACTTATTTTGGATGAAGCGCATAAGTCAAGGTACTCTATACATCCCGGATCAGACAAAATGTACCAAGACTTGAAGGACTTTTATTGGTGGCCTAAGAAGAAAGCCGATATTGCTACATACGTGGTTAACTGTCTTACATGTGCCAAGGTTAAGATGGAATACCAGAAGCCATCAGGGCTGCTGCAACAGCCTGAGATTCCCGTATGTAAATGGGAACAAATCTTGATGAATTTCATTACTAAGTTACCGAGAATTCAAAGAGGCCTTGATATAATTTGGGTAATTGTTGACCGACTTACAAAGTCCGTGCATTTTCTACCAATCAGTGAGAAGGATAGCACCAAGAAACTCGCAGAAATATATCTCAAGGAGATCGTAGCACGTCATGGAGTTCCTGTTTCTATCGTATCAGACCAAGATGGTCGATTTGTGTCAAGGATATGGCAAACGTTTCAGAAGGCCTTTGGATCTCAATTGAATCGTAGTGTGGCCTTGCACCCTCAGACGGACGGCCATAGTGAACAAACGATACAAACGTTAGAGGACATGTTATGTGCTTGTGTGATGGACTTGGGTGGAAGTTGGGATACTCACTTGCCATTAGTGGAGTTTTCCTACAATAATAGCTTTCACACTAGCATCCAGGCCGCCCTGTTTGAAGCTTTGTATGCGCGAAAGTGTCGGTCACCACTGTGTTGGGCGGAGACCGGAGATAAACAACTCATTGGTCCAGAATTGGTTTAGGAAACCATAGATAAGATTGCTCAGATACGTAACCGTATCAAGACAACTTGAGATAGGCAGAAGAGCTACGCTGACAAACGGCGCAAACCATTAGAGTTTGAGGTTGGAGACATAGTATTGTTGAAGGTCTCGCCTTGGAAAGGCGTAGTACGATTTGGAAATCGTGGAAAGTTGAACCCGCGTTACATTGGACCCTTCAAAATTCTGGAGAAAATTGGAACATTTGCATACAAGTTAAAACTTCCTGGAGAGCTCAGTAGTGTGCACGACACGTTTCACATGTCTAATCTCAAGAAAAGTCCCACTCAAGATACAACCGTCATTCCAGCAGATGAGATTCACATCAACGACAAACTCCAATTTAACGAAGAACCTGTTGAGGTTACGAACTGGAAGGTCCACAAGACACGGAGAAGTCGTATAAAACTAGTCAAAGTTCGTTGGAATTCACGTCACGGTCCAAAGTTTACATGGGAACGTGAAGATTAAATCAAGTCTAAGTACCCTCAATTGTTTCAAAACTCCCCTGCAACTGATAATGCAGCTTGAATTTCGAGACGAAATTCTTATAACGGGGGAGAATGTGACAATTGACACTTTTCATGTAATTTCCGTACAATGTGAAGAGTGTTTTATATTTTATTGCTGTGTATTTTGAACGTCTGTTGTGCATGATTTCATGGCATACATTTACAGAACTCACAAAAACATTTCTTGATGCATGATACTTATTTTTATTGGTCGCAACTTGAAACGGATTAGATAGTGCACAGAACTAACTAGCACATTTATCAGATAAACTAGTAGGTGCTGACAGGAGTGCAGTACTTAGACAAACGACATGTTTAGGGCACAGATTGAGTCCCAGAACCAAGGTTATACTAAACCTCATGTGTGAAAGTAAGGAATTAGGTTACTGCATTCCGAGAGACAAACAAACACTAGAAACTGCCCGAAACTAACTGAAACTAGCTATAAGCAGTAAAAAAAGCATAATTCAGTAAAATTCAGCATTTTTCAGCTTATGTAATAATCAGAAATAACGCCAGAATGTTCAGAGTAACTTAAAAAGTGTTGGAAACATTATCATGACATAATAAAATATTACGCCATACAAGTTACCAATGTTAATCCTTTAAGCGATCCAATGACTAAACGAACACCCGAACACAACTAGAAGCATCATGTGAACTAGTTAATAACAATTTAACATCATAAAGCTAGTTATGGTCATAAACACAATGTTATGTATCAAAAACATCTAAACACCTAACCATCCTAACTTAACATACACAGTACCATCTTTTAACACTTAACTAGATTTTAACTAAATCAAGACCCCCCCCCCCCTCGTGTAACTGTCCCTAAGGGACCCCACCCACCTAAAATTGTTGACCGATCCTTGTTGTGGTCAAAGATACCAATTAGAAGTCCATGAGGTAATTACTTGGAGGGAAATTATTAACCAATAGATCAAACTCCTTATTTACTTCTAATCCTTCCATTTACAACATAACACAACTTCACAAAACACACTCCTTCTCCTCTCTCTCTCTACTCTCGGCTGCAAGCACATCTTGTTTCTCTAGCCACTTCCCTAGCCTTGAGCTAGTAGTAAGTCTCTTGAGAACCCATTTTGCATCTTGTTTAAGTAGATGTAACCTATGTATAACTAGGAATTTAAAGGATCTTACAAAACCAAGAAGATGAACACTTGAATCTAACTAAAAATCATAAGAAAACAAGTTTCTTATGTTATGTGATGAAGTTGTTTTATGATTGTTTATGTGTTTGATGATGAACACCACATAAATACTTGTTAGATGATTATTAATCACATGATCTAACAAGTATGTGTAAAGATCTTGAAAGATCTATGTTGAACATACATTATGTGAACTATGAACTTGAAAAGCAAGCATGTTTAAGGGTATAATTTGGTTTTTACAAAGTGTAGTTCTTGAAAAATGAAAGATTTGAAAGATTAAAATTTCAAAGAATAAAGATTACTTAATGTTAAGCATGGTTTTGTTACTTGAAAATAAATGGACTTGCTACATGTGTAAAAATGAAATATTTGAAGTATTTAGAACATGAAAAGTTGAAGAAAATGAATTTCTACTAAAATGGGTCACAAGTTGTAAAGAGGGAATTTTTACAAAATGATTCATATTAAGAAATAAACCATTTTTTAAGGTTAATGGATCATGTTTAACACATAGTTAAAAGACTACAAATTTTTACAAACTTTCAAGTTCATATCTTCATGAAAAATGCCTTTTAGGCATATGTTAAGTTGTAATATGGTTGTGGATGAATTGTTGATGATTTTGGAAAGAAAATGATATGCTTTGAAAGAATGGAAACCTTCAATTTTCAAAGGAAACTATGGCGAAATTTTTATAAAATTTAAACACTTAGAAAATATGTTTTAACAAGCTCTTACAAGTAATCTTGATTAATGGTTTTAAATATAAAATTTCCCTAATTTTTGGTATAAAAATACAAGTAATGGAGGTTGGTTTTCAAAAATAAAAATGACTAAATATATATTTAGGAAAATATATATTTAGAGATCACATAAACTATGTGTTATGTGTATATTATTTGTATTAGTTATATTAAAATTTAGGAACTTGAAATAATATATCACACAAATACCAAAACTTGTAATTAAGGAAATTAGAAGAATTACAAGAATACAAATATATATTTCGGACACGAATATTGGACCATTTGGACACTCGGACATAATGAACACACTATACATATATATTCCAGATTAAAATAATATATCAAGGCTTGGTGAAATATATATTTTCTTAAAACCCAACAAGTGACAAAATATATATTTTTTCAAATAATATAAAAATATATCATATTTTGTCAAACATAAATATATGTCATTTATGAGGTGTATGAAAATATTCGAGTCATAAACATTTTAGGAAAACATTATTTTGGGAGAAAGTAAAATAAATATATTTTTGGAATTAACCTTAAAAATAAATTATTTTCAAGATATATGTGAATACTTATGTTTACCAATCCAAGGATATAAATATTTCTTTAAACACATCTTAAAATCTATATTTTTAGAGCACAAGATTTATAATTATAAGTTATGCAAAATTATTTATCCGGAAAATTGAACTTATATTAAGTATGAAATACTTAAAGAAATACAGGAACATACATATTTCTATACGTACAAATACATGCCCACCTATACTACCTACACTTGGTGAATATACCCTTATACAAGTGTTGTACATGAATATGAGAATACAATGTAAAATACTCAACATACTCATAATACAAGTATACCTATACTTGGGGATATTTTTACAAGTATAATACTTAACAATGGGTACAAATGGACATGTATACCATAAACACATACATATGGAATTTGTATATATCAAAACATGTTGAAAATAACAAAAGTTAAAATAGAGTATTTAACTAAAATATTAAACTTGGAATTACATATATATAATTATGAAAATTATATATATACATCATACACCGAAAGTGCAACTCAAAGCAAACACAATTCCAAAATAAGTCCTAATAAAGAATTAAGACTAAGAGTCGTTACACGACCGAGGTGTCTAATAAAACCTAACACGTTTGTAGGCAGCGACACGACCTGAGGAAATCGACTTTGAGTACACACGGTTACAGACGCAAACTTGTGAGTTCATGTCCCCCTTTTCTCTTAATTGTTTTCGGATTTATAACTCTCACGGGTGAAATACATGTCTCAATGGTATGGTTTAGCTAGGGAATGAACTGTTAGATCATGTGGACGAGTAGTATCTCTCTTAAGTGCCATGAATCTTGTTTAAGACCGAGGGGCAAAGGTGGTAGATCTATCGGGTGTAGCGAGCCCCACTCTTGGGTGCTTGTGTGGCCCATGTAGTGCTTTTGTTGTTCCAGCCAGATGGACCAGAGGAAATTCGCTAGGTTTGAGTGGTTCCTATGTCGCCACACATATGAATGTCCTTGCAAAACATTAATGATATGTTCATAGACGCTTTACATACCTGTTGTTAAAAGACTCTCAAATGTTTACAAGTTTATTTGGAGCTCACTCAAAACGCATGAACTTGCTCACTTTTGTTGATGGTTTTCAAACTTACATGTATTTCAGGGAATTAGATGGATCTTTGGCGCTGGCGTAGTTTTCAAGCTTTGAATTTCAAGTCTCGATGTCATCCAGTCTTGAAGGGTTTGATTCGTATATCTCATCCTTGATGAGATATAGGATGCAAAGCCTCGCGAAACTAATCTTTTGTAAACAAGTCCTTTATGGAACTTTACAACTTATGTTGGATTGTAACTTAAATTTAATACTTGTGTTGGTTGATATTTGAAATAATATTTGGACTAAAAAAAAATATTTGAACAACTTATGTTTAGGAATGTTTTAGACTTATGAATGGATGAACATCGTTATTTTAATCATGTAGTGTTTATTATAGTCGAATGCAATGAAAACTGATCAAGTCACACGTACACGCTTCCGCAAAAGACAAGGTGTGACAACATTAGCTAGAGGATTACGGTTTGACTTATCTTGACACTACTATTTATTATGATAATGATGCCGCTATCCAGATCACTAAAAACCCTGTCTTTCACTCCAAAACTAGGCACATTGACATTAAGATAAACTTCATTCGAGATTGCTTTGACAGAGGCTTGATCAAACTTGAACAGATCCACACTGATGCTAATACGGCCGATCTATTTTACAAAACATGTCAGCATCTCAAGGTTCAATGTGCTTGTGGACCTTTTGAAAATGATTCGTTTCACCGACTGAGCAAAAAAAAACGGGGTTTTAAGAATATCGGTTTCTCAACCGATAAATTTGGGCATAAAGTGTGACATCCCGGAAAAATCAGGTATCACTTCAGATTCGATTCCTTATAATGTATATTTTATTTTATTATATAAAATATAAATTAAAATACGCCGCACATAAATTAAGTTTATAAATCATATTACGTTTAAAACTCGAACAAACCCAAACTCGAACAAACCCAACCCACTTTCGCAACAAACCCAACCAGCCACCCATTCCCCTTTTCAGCCCAACTAACCCAAACCGCCCCCACCCTTAGTTTTTATAACATACGTATGTGCATGGAGAGATAAAAATCAAAACCCTAATCCGCTCTTCTCCCTTGGTATGTGCGAAGGCAGAAGAATAGCCCCCCCCCCCCACACATGATCGTCCCGTCTCTCTCTAGTCCTCTAGTTCTTTGATTCAAGGTTAGTGTGTTTATCATGTGTTTTGATTTGAGTTTCTTCGATGTACTTGGATATGTTTTTGCATGATGATTGATACTTGGTGTTTATGAGAATAATTATGATCTTGGGTTTGCTAGAAATCATGTTTTAGTATGATTTGGATCGTATGAATGCTCGTTTAGTAACTAGGGTTTTGTGTGATTATAAGGTTATGATGATTTCTTGTGAAATTGAATTGCTAGATCTGATTTGGTTATTGAGTATGATGTTGGCCAAGATAAATAGGTTATAAAAGACTGTAAACTTGCTGTGAATCATGTTTTTGTGTCTCCGGTACATTGGTTAATCGTTTGTATGAGCGGGTAATTGAAAACAGCTTCTGTCTGAAATTTTTAGCCAACTTTCGTTGGCTGTATCTGGGTCATAACATATCGAAAACTGACTTTTCTTGAGTCCCCAAAGTAGAGTTTCTACATACGGATCAAATGGCGCTGGAATCATAATTTTCTGATATCGTTCACTATTTTTAATGGATTTTTTTCATTACAGTGCGTTGGGCAATCCATTTTCTACAGAAAATGCAGGTCACGATTTAAGTTATACCTAAGGGTATAGTGGGACATGAATTACGAAATTTAAACTATAGAAAATATGCGAGTAAACTGAAGTGCTCCAACTATAATCACCTCGTTTGGAGACTCGGTGATTTAAACATAAAATAAACGGTGGGCAGGGATAGGAATCGTAACGATTCAGACCACAGCCCATTGCTCGATTTTTTAGGTAAAATCTGTGAAGAATTGGATTTTTTAAATTTTACAGAAACACACCGAGACTCTTTCACATGTTGTGTATTTTTTTGGGAATTTATCATGATCTATAACTAATTTATAAAAATACCCGAAACAACCCAGTTTTGGGTATTAAAGCTGAAACATAATAAGTCGCAAATTTGTGCATCTAAATGCTAGTTGTGTTATCTGAGAATGATCGAACAGGTTTAATGTCTACTTGAATGTTGTTTAAGTTGTGGTGTGCTATGACCATCTATATATATACATATACATATACCGATTGAATGAAAATATATCTGTGGGATATACATGTAAGTTGTCAACGTGATTTGCATGATACGTGTTAGATATGTGTAGGGATTTCGTGTCATTCATGAGCATACTAATAAATAGATGGTAATCATATTAGGACATGATTGACCAACCTCAACTCATAATCACTTTAAAGTCTAACCGAGCTATCAAAGGTGAGTTCATGGCCCCACTTTTTATACGGTTTTAAATACACAGGGGAGAAAACATGTACCGTTACGGTAATGTAACGCTTTTACTTCACGCATTAACGAACTATATTGGGAGGGGTTATGTTATACGGTTATGGTCACAAGGAAGCATTATATCACATGGCAATCCCCTTAAAACTTACGATGCCGTTAGTATTGGGTTATAACGAGGGAATTTTTAGTAGTACTACTGGGCCCGACAAGCCCCACTCGAGCTGGTCACGCCAGCTAGACCGAACGTTGATGGTCACGGGTGTAGAATTTGCCTAACACTTAGCCATGGTTGGTGATAGACCTGGCACAACAGGGGCATCAACGTCAGCTTCAGATCGAACACTTTGTTGACATGACC
The DNA here is from genome assembly GCA_030545235.1 of Helianthus tuberosus. NCBI lineage: Eukaryota > Viridiplantae > Streptophyta > Magnoliopsida > Asterales > Asteraceae > Helianthus > Helianthus tuberosus. The sequence goes on along the minus strand of CM060411.1, from coordinate 57,308,751 downwards.
TAGGCTAGCTACCTAAACATATAACATATACTGCTAAACAATATGAAAGAGCGATTCGGGATTTGAATCCGGGAAACTTACAATAATCTGATTCGGGTTGGATCAGGGAAACTTATTAACACACTGGTTCGGGGTTGAACCAGTGGAAACAACTTAATTTAAAATTGTGAAATAAAACCTATGAACTCACTCTTCATTAATTGTTGAAACTTTATTTTTACATGTTTTCTCAGGTTGTTAAGGCATCATTCCAACATAGGAGCAGATCACGAGCATGAAAACTATTTAATTTAAACTTCTTGCATCTTTACTTTTAAGTACTTTGGTTTGGGCGTTTGTTTTGGCGCACACTTTATTTACGTTTACTTACGCTTCCACATTTCATTAACTGCATGATTAAACTTGTTTAAACGTATTTTTGCATATAGAGTCGTTCTATGTGACTAGTGTCTTGGATCCTGGTTTGTCACGCGCCTTGTGGTAAAACCCCGCAAGTGGATTTTTAAGGGTGTGACAGATTGGTATCAGATCCACTGGTTATAGGGAATTAGGTTTGCATATCACACTAGTAAACCTACACTATAGCCACAAACTTGACACTAGTATAAACCCAACGCGAATACTTAGTTTTTATGCTTATCTTACTTACTATGTCTCGGTATATCTTATGTCACACTACTTCACTCTGACAGGCATGTCTACTTCCCCTGACTCCCCGGTCCCCAGTGAGGAACAAGGTGGACTTCCATCTACACCAATGTCCCCTATTTTCTCGGGAGAGCTTAGGGTGGCAGAGACACGTCGCCACATGGCGTTGGAACCTTTCGTTGTCAGAGGCAGCGGAGGGAATGGCAACTGGAGTTGGTACCCTTACCATATCCATCCAAAACTATATTGCTGATGAAGAAGTCCCACCCTTAACCTTAGAGGCTTCATATGGTGTTGATAGAGAGGTCTATGGTACCCTGCCACTAGGGGTGCAAACGAGCCGAGCTACTCGTGAGCTACTCGAGCTCGGCTCGAAAAAAAACTCGAACGAGCCAAGCTTAAACGAGCTCGAGCTCGAGCCCGAGCCTAAAAAACAAGCTCGTTTAGTAAACGAGCCCGAGCCCGAGCTTCGCTTATCGAGCTCGAGCCGGCTCGCGAGCCTAAACGAGCTTTCTGTTTATATATTTTTTATTAATATATTATACATATACTTATATAATAATAATTACCATTTATATAAATATAAAAAAATAACTTAATTATATGTATAATAATTATAATTAATATAAATTAATTAATAAATACTAAACGTGTCGAGCCCGAGCCGAGCTCGAGCTTGAAAAATTACCTTCGAGCCGAGCTCGAGCTTTAGAAATAAAGCTCGAATCGAGCCGAGCTCGAGCTTGAGCTTTCATATGTTAAACGAGCTCGAGCTCGAGCCTGGTCGAGCTCGTGCTCGGCTCGGCTCGTTTGCACCCCTACCTGCCACCTCTTGGCTAGCCCATCGAGGAAGCCTTTTCTGGCTTCGTGGCTGCTACCGAGCGTGAGTTTCGTCATATTCGCGAGGTGGCTAGGGCTATCACGGACCTAACTGATAATGTTCGTTCACTGAAGCTAGAACTAGAGCAGGCCAGGGCAACTCAACAAAAGGAAACTACCAGGGTAAACACCCTAAGAGAGATGAATAGGGTGATGGCTGAACAAGTTGTGGATCTTACTGAGTGGCTGGAGTTAGCTAAGAACAGGATCATTGTTATTGAGCTAGCGAACGAACCAGAGGAAGAGGAGCCATAGGAGGTCCCCGATGAGGAACCTAAGGAAGCAGCAGCGGACGAGGATGAGGATATGGGTGATGGAGACATAGATGATTAGTTTTATTTCTTGTTTACTATGACTTTCTTCTGTTTCCTTGTTTGAACTTTGTGGTCGTTTAGAATTTCGTTAACATTTGGATTTATGAAATATACTTGATTTAATACAATGTGGTGAATTGCAATATATTTTAATCGAATGTTTGGTTTGAATTTTATGTGTGATGAGTTGTGCCCATATCTTATCATATTATTCTTAAACTTGTGTGATGAAATGCGTGATACATTGTCTCATGTACTCGTGTATTTGTTGGAAAGGTTAGAATGTCAGCCCGCGGTGGTGGTAGAAACGGACGTGGTGGTGGTCGTGGTGGTGGTCGCGGCAACATCGCGATGACTCATGCAGAACTGACTGCACTCATTCAAGAGCATGTCACTGCAGCATTGGTAGGACAGAACCAAAATCCCTAAAATCAAAACAACAATCAGAATGTGGGAGGTAACCCTTGCTCGATTCTACATTCTCCACATTCCATGTATACTAACATATTCAACCGTTCTTTAGATATCTTCCTCTAATCTCTTACTTCCAAACTTTGTGCTTGTAGGTATGGGTCCTAACCCGTACAAGTTGTTTATCGATGCTAAGCAGAGTAGATTCACTAGTGAGGAAGGGCCAATCTGGCTGATCAGATGGCTCGAGAAGTCTGAATCTGTTTTTGCGATGTGCAACTGTCTACCTGAGAATCGTGTCAAATTTGCAGCTTCTACCTTGGAAGATGCAGCTCTCACTTGGTGGAATGCACGGGTCCAGGTGCTTGGACTCGACGTGGAAAACGCAATGGATTGGGATGAGTTTAAGAATCTCATCAAGGAGCACTACTATCCACGAGACCGCATTTAACAATTGGAAGAAGACCTTTGGGTGATGAAGATGGAAGGGTCGGAGATCGAAGCCTACACCACAAGGCACTATGTCCTGGTATCTCTATGTCTTGACATAGCTAGGCCGCTGTATAAGTAGATAGAGCTTTACATCAAAGGTTTAGCTCCGGAAATTCAAGGATTGGTTGAGGCGAGTAATCCCGTTACGGTTTAGCAGGCAGTGCGACTGGCACACAAGTTTACAGACAGGGCAGTAGAACAGGGTAAATTGCCAAAGAGTGGTGCAGCTAGGAATGCTCATGAAAACAAGTTGGAGGATGGATCCTCGAAGCAGGAATCAACTGGGCAAGCGCAACAGAGTTCTCAAAAATGTTTCAACAACAATAACCGTAACTTCACTAACAACAACAACCAGCAGTCCGGTAACAAGACCAACAACCAGGGCCAAGGTGGGTACATCAGAAAGAAACCTTTTTGCAACAAATGTACTCGTCACCACTATGGGCAATGCGGTGCATGTTAACGGTGTGGAAGAGGAGGTCACACTGCTAAAGAATGTAGGGTAAATCTTCAATCGAAACAAAACACTTATCAGGGTCAGAAGCAGCATGGAGTCACCAAAACCTGTCATCAGTGCGGCAGCAATGACCACTTCAAGAAGGATTGCCCACAGTTGAACAAGGCAAACATTGGTGGAAATCAGAACCAGAATCAGAAAAATAACAACAATGCAGGCGGGAGTGGCGGAGCTAAGGGTCATGTGTTTACACTGGGAAAAGGTGAAGCTCGAAATGACTCTAATGTAGTTACTGGAAAATTTCCCTTAAACAACAGTTTTGTGAATATTTTATTCGCTAGAGGTGCCGATAGGAGTTTTATTTCCGAGTCATTTAGAAAACTGTTGGACCTTAAACCGGTTGAACTAGAGGACAAGTATCTCGTAGAGTTAGCTAATGGGAAATCAGTGGAATTAACCCACATCGTCCACGGATGTCAGTTACAGTTGGTTGGCCACATGTTCACTATCGATCTCATGCCAACCACACTTGGTAGTTTTGACGTTGTAGTTGGCATGGATTGGTTATCTGAAAACTGAGCTGAAATCTTATGTCGCGAAAAGGATGTTCGTATACCTCACCCAAGTGGTGAGATTTTAACCATTCAGGGCGCGAAGGGTGGTGTGGTAACCAACATCATCTCCTTCATGAATGCTCAGAAGTATCTACGATAGAAAAACTTATACGCTATCTTAGCCAATGTTACTGAGCAACCGAACAACGAGAGGAAGGTTGAGGACTTTCCTATCCTTCATGAAAGCCCAGAAGTATCTACGATAAAGTAACTATCAAGAACTGATACCCTTTACCCAGAATCGATGACTTGTTTGACCAGCTCCAAGGGTCAAGTTACTATTCTAAGATTGATCTGAGGTCGGGATACCATCAGCTGCGTGTGTGAGAGGAAGACATGTCCAAAACCGCATTTCGTACTCGGTACGGGCACTATGAATTTTTGGTCATGTCATTCGGACTAACCAACACACCTGCGGTATTCATGGACCTCATGAACTGTGTCTGTAAACCTTACCTTGAAAAGTTCGTAATCGTCTTCATTGACGACATACTGGTGTATTCCAAGACTTAGGAGGAACATCTGCGTTTAGTGTTGGAACTCCTGCGACTGGAACAACTATATGCCAAGTTCTCCAAGTGCGACTTCTGGATTCGAGAAGTCCAATTCCTTGGGCATATAGTGAACGAAAAGGGTATCTACGTTGATCTGGCAAAGATTGAAGCTATCAAAAAATTGGGAAGCACCGAAGACTCCAATAGAAATAAGACAGTTTCTGGGTTTGGTAGGCTACTATCGTCGTTTTATTGAGGGTTTTTCAAAGAATGCTCAACCTCTTACATCCCTAACCAAGAAAGGAACCAAGTATATCTAGAGTGACAAATAGGAGGAGGGATTCCAGGTGCTGAAGCAGAAGCTTTGTAGCACACCTATTTTGTCCCTACCTGAGGGGACCGAAGACTTTGTGGTGTACTACGATGCTTCTATTCAGGGAATTGGATGTGTACTCATGCAACGCGATAAAGTCATTGCATACGCATCTCGACAATTGAAAGTACACGAGAAAAACTATACAACTCACGACTTGGAGTTAGGAGCCGTGGTGTTCGCTTTAAAAATCTGGAGGCACTCTCTTTATGGAACCAAGTGTATCATTTACACCGACCACAACAGCCTTCAACATATTTTTGATCAAAAAGAGTTAAATATGCGACAGCGTCGTTGGCTCGAACTTTTGAACGACTATGAATGTGTCTTCCAGTACCACCCAGGCAAGGCTAATATGGTAGCCTACGCTCTCAGTAGAAAGGAACACGAGAAGCCCCGACGGGTTCGGTCCTTACAACTCACGATACCTCTAACCTACCCAAACAAATTCGCAACGCTCAGTTGGAGGCGGTCAAACCCAAAAATCCGAAAGCTGAGAAATTTTGCAAGATGGAGCGTGATTGGGAAACCAAGCCAGATGGAACTCATTACTTCCTTAGTCGAATATGGGTACCCCTCTACGGAAACTTGAGGGAACTCATAATGGACGAAGCTCACAAATCAAGGTACTCTGTTCATCCAGGATCAGATAAGATGTACCAAGATCTCAAAACGACTTACTGGTGGCCGAACATGAAGGCTGAAATAGCCACATACGTAAGTAAATGCCTAACTTGTGCCAAGGTCAATGTAGAATACCAGAAACCCTCAGGGCTATTGCAACAGCCTGAGATCCCCGTTTGTAAATGGGAACAAATCGCTATAGACTTTATCACAGGCCTACCCAGGACACCCAGTGGAAAGGATACTGTATGGGTGATTATTGACCGGCTAACCAAATCGGCTCACTTCTTAGCGATCAAGGAAACTGATAAGTTTGATACGCTTGCGGCGCTGTACATGAAGGAAATAGTAGCCAGGCATAGAGTGCCAATATCCATTATATCTGACCGTGATCCCCATTTAACTTCTCATCTGTTGCAATTAGCGCAGAAATCCTTGGGATCAAGCGTCAATTTGAGCACAACATACCATCCTCAGACTGATGGTCAAAGTGAACGTACCATTCAGACCCTCGAAGACATGCTCAGAGCGTGTGTAATCAACTTTGGCAAAAGCTGGGAGAATTACCTACCCCTGGTAGAGTTTTCCTATAATAACAGCTAGCACACGAGTATCCAAGCGGCCCCATTCAAGGCACTATAAGGACGGAAATGTCGATCACCCGTTTGTTGGGCAGAAGTTGGTGACAGCCAAATCACGAGTCCAGAGTTAGTTCTAGAGGCAACTGAAATGATCGTGCAAATCCAGAATCGTATGGCAGCAGCTCGGGATCGTCAAAAGAGTTATGCTGATCAACGTCGCAAACTGTTAGAATTTCAAGTAGGCGATCGGGTCCTACTGAAAGTATCGCCTGGGAAGGACGTGATTCGTTTTGGAAAGAGAGGTAAACTAAACCCGCGATATGTTGGCCCGTTTGAAATTACAAAGAAAATCTGTTATGTGGCTTATGAGTTGAACCTTCCTAATGAACTCAGTAGAGTTCATAACATTTTTCATGTCTCAAATCTGAATAAGTGTCTATCAGATGAAACACTAGCCGTCCCATTGGATGAGATTCATGTGGATGAACAACTACGGTTCATTGAAGAACCCATTGAAATCATGGACCGAGAGGTCAAATCACGGAGACATAGAAAAATACTGATCGTCAAGGTTCGTTGGAACTCGAAGCGTGGACCAGAGTACGCTTGGGAAAAAGTGGATCAAATGAGAGACAAGTATCCTCACCTCTTTCCACCCGAATCACAAGATCCTAGTAACGCGAACAGAATTTCGGGGTGAAATTCCTTTTACTGGGTGAGAATGTGACAATTCGAAAATATTTCTTACCTCAACACATGCAAACTCTTGCTCACTCAATTTTCGGGGCGAAAATTCCTTCAAGTTAGGGATAATGTGACATCCTGGAAAGATCATGTATCACTTCTGATTTGATTCCTTATAATGTATATTTTATTTTATTATATAAAAATAAATTAAATCACGTTGCGCATAAATTAGGTTTATAAATCATATTACGTTTAAAACCCGAACAAACCCAAACTCGAACAAACCCAACCCACTTCGACAACAAGCCCAACCAGCCACCCATTCCCCTTTTCGGCCCAACTAACCCAAACCGCCCCAACCCCTTAGTTTTTATAAAATACGTATGTGCATGGAGAGATAAAAATCAAAACCCTAATCCCCTCTTCTCCCTTGGTATGTGCGACGGCAGAAGAACAACCCCCCCCCCCCACACTCATGATCGCCCTCTCTCTCTCTCTCTAGTCCTCTAGTTCTTTGATTCAAGGTTAGTGTGTTTATCATGTGTTTTGATTTGAGTTTCTTCGATGTACTTGGCTGTGTTATTGCATGATGATTGATACTTGGTGTTTATGAGAATAATTATTATCTAGGTTTGCTAGAAATCATGTTTCAGTATGTTTTGGATCGTATGAATGCTTATTAGTAACTAGGGTTTTGTGTGATTATAAGGTTATGATGATTTCTTGTGAAATTGAATTGCTAGATCTGATTTGGTTATTGAGTATGATGTTGAACATGATAAATAGGTTATAAACGACTATAAACTTGTTGTTAATCATGTTTTTGTGTCTCGGGTACATTGGTTAATCGTTTGAATGAGCGGGTAATTCAAAACAGCTTTTGTCTGAAATTTTCAGCAAACTTCCGTTGGCTGTAACCGGGTCATAACCTATCGAAATTGAGTTTTCTTGAGTCCAAAAAGTATAGTTTCGAAATACAGATCAAATGGCACTGGAATCATAATTTTCTCATGTCGTTTGCTATTTTAAATGGATTTTTTCGTTACAGTGTGCTGGTGTCACACCCCAAACGCAGGGTGTTACAGCTGGGCTGTCCATTTTATGCAGAAATTGCAGGTCACGATTTAAGTCATACCTAAGGGTATAATGGGACATAAATTACGAAATTTATACTGTAGAAAATATGTGAGTAAACTAAAGTGCTCCAACTGGAATCACCTCGTTTGGAGACTCGCTGATTTTTAAATAAAATAAACGGTGGGCAGGGGTAGGAATGGTAACGATTCAATCCACTTCCCATTGCTCGATTTTTTACGTAAAATATGTAAAGAATTGGAATTTGGAAATTTTATAGAAACACATCGAGACTTTTTCACATGTTGTGTATATTTTTGGGAATTTATCATGACATGTATCTAGTTTATAAAAATACCCGAAAAAAAGCTCAGTTTTGGGTATTAAAGTTGAAACGTAATAAGTCGCAAATTTGTGCTTCTAAATGCTAGTTGTGCTATCTGAGAATGATCGATCAGGTTAAATGTCAACTTGAATGTTGTTTAAGTTGTGGTGTGCTATGACCATCTAAATATATACATATACATATACATATACCGATTGAATGAAAATATATATGTGGGATATATATGTAAGTTGCCAACGTGATTTGCATGATACGTGTTAGATATGTGTAGGGATTTCGTGTCTTTCATGAGCACACTAATAAACTAGATGGTAATCATATTTGGACGTGATTGATCAACCTCAACTCATAATCACATTAAAGTCAAACCGAGCTATCAAAGGTGAGTTCATGGTCCCACTTTTTATACGGTTTTAAATACACAGGGGAGAAAACATGTACCGTTACCGTAATGTAACGCTTTTACTTTACGCATTAACGAACTATATTGGGAGTGGTTATGTTATACGGTTATGGTCACAAGGAAGCATTATATCACATGTCAGTCCCCTTAAAACTTACGTTGCCGTAAGTATTGGGTTATAGCGAGGGAATTTATAGTAGTACTACTGGGCCCGACAAGCCCCACTCGAGCTAGTCGTGCCAGCTAGACTGAACGTTGATGGTCAAGGGTGTAGAATTTGCCTAACACTTAGCCATGGTTAGTGATAGACCTGGCACAACAGGGGCATCAACGTCAGCTTCGGATCGAACACTTTGTTGACATGACCTAGGCTAGCTACCTAAACATATAACATATACTGCTAAACAATATGAAATACGCGATTCAGGATTTGAATCAGGGGAACTTACAATAATCTGATTTTGGTTGGATCAGGGAAACCTATTAACACACTGGTTCGGGGTTGAATTAGTGGAAACAACTTAATTTAAAATTCTGAACTTAAACCTGTGAACTCACTCTTCATTAATTGTTGACACTTTATTTTTACATGTTTTCTCAGGTTGTTAAGGCATCATTCCAACGTAGGAGCACATCACGAGCATTAAAACTACTTTATTTAACGTCTTGCATATTTACTTTTAAGTACTTTGGTTTGGGAGTTTGTTTTGGCGCACACTTTATTTACGTTTACTTACATTTCCGCATTTCTTTAACTGCATGGTTAAACTTGTTTAAACGTATTTTTGCATATAGAGTCGTTCTATGTGACTAGTGTCTTGGATCCCGGTGTGTCACGCGCCTCACGGTAAAACCCCGCAAGTGGATTTTTGAAGGTGTGACATAAAGTATTCTACGTTTTGCACAAATTTAGGGGTAGAACTAGTGCTGGGAAGTGAAATAAAGTTTTGTGATAAAGAATTTGATTAACACATGTAAGGTTTCGAAGCTGAATAGGCTAGGATCCACTGCGATGTGTTGATAGGTCTAATGCTCTAAAAGCAAAAATTATACCAAGTGATATAAACCTAATGGACTGGACATATCATGGGTAACAGGACAACGGTGTATGATTTCATGGTCTTAAATGCTGCGTTGATAGATAGCCAATATCTGAAGTTTCGGGTCTTTATACTGATGAGTCATCCGGGATATCATGACTGCCCTTCTGTTGCATCCAGATTATATGCAGACCTAGGAACAGTCAGGATATCCTTTAAAAGAGCCGTAAAGAGGGCTAAAAAGAGAATTTCGTGTGCTTATAAAAGCCAAATTCGTACCGTAAAAGGTATTTTCCTAGCCCTCATCAGACTTCTCTGGTATCCCTGCTGTACGATAGTACTGACCTATTCACCAGAAAGTCTGGCGTTGTAAAAAAAAAGGATGGACTCATTATACTCACCTGCTAGGATGAACCGTTGTGCTTACCTTGATCGCGGGGGTATGTCTTGGAATGGGATACACGGATATCACAGTATAATTCTTCCCTAAGCGTATTGATGTGTGTAAAGTGTTATATATATTAGGTGTATATTTTAAGCCCCTTTAACACTTATTTTTAGCCAAGTTTTAAATTTATAAAACACGATATTTTACTAACACTAAACACACATATGGGCAAGTGCACCCATCGTGAGCGTAGTATAGTGTTGGCAAGATACCGAGGTCGTCCAAGGACACAAGAGCTTTTAGTACCGGTTTATCCTCAACGTCTAATCAAAATAAAAAGTTTAGAAAAATGTTTTAAACTAAGAAAAATAAAAACTAACTAAAATGCTGAAAATAAAATAAAAAGAAAAACAGATAGACAAGATGAATCACTTGGTTCCGACTCGTATCTAGTGTAACCTTTGATTATTTCCGCACTTTTGCACATATTTAAGAGATTATCTTAGTTATTGTAGTAGGCCCCTCTTTTGAAGGTGACGTTACCCTCACCCCAGTAGTTTGAGTCAGCAAGGATACAATCCTAAAAGGGAGGATTATTGGAAGATAATTAATTAAGTTATTAATGCAAATTATGGTAGACCTCTCTTTTGGAGGTGACGTTACCCTCGGCTAAGTAGTCTGAGTCAGCAGGGATACAGTCCTAAATAGCCGGGTTATAGTATTAATAGTAGTTAACTTATGAGGGGATCAAAGAGTTTGGACCTCCGCCATCCAATACCGTTAAGTATTGAAGGAGGTCCTACTAAATTTGACCCAGGTCCATTGCAGGACCTCTAAACGCTGAACAATGGCAAGACCTATACCAAACCGTTCCCTTAACCCCCGACCAGGTAGCCAACATACCTCCATATAGACCGTGGAGATATGAATGGTGAAAATCTTTTATTTTATATAGACAGTAAAATAATGCCAAGACACCACGGACAAACGATAAGGAAAAATCACCTTCAACATAAGCAACTAGTTATTAAAGTCATTAATACAAAACCAAATAAAAAGTGCAAAAGATTAGAAATAAAAAGTATTACACTAGACACTTTGTCTTCACCAAGTGATGTAAGAGACTTAGGCAAACATGGCCTTGATTGTCAAGAACTCTTACGATCAATCTTGGATCCCGAGACGACTCACACACTCTATGATGGACAATGGATGATGGTGGTGGATGATGGTGTTATGGTGGCGGTGGGTGGTGGGTGAAGTGTGAGAGAGGTGGTGTGCCAAGGGATGGTTTGAGCTTGAGCTAAGCACTTCTATTTATAGGCTGAACAAAAGCTCGGGCACGGCCCCGTGTCCAGTGGGCACGGCCCCGTGTCCACATCCTTCTCTTTCTTCATTTAATGCACCTTTGTCTTATTAGTTGACCACGCCCCCGTGTCCGCTGAGCACGACCCCATGGTGCAGAAGAATCTTTGTACTATGTAGATTTGCTGGATTGTACGAATCTTATAGTTGACCACGGCCCCGTGTCCGCTGAGCACGGCCCCGTGGTGGGCAATAGAAGCTTCTACCACTTTGTCTTTTCTGCTGACACTTGGGCACGCCCCCGTGCTGGCTGAGCACGGGGCGTGTTCAGTCTTCTGATTTCTTGTTTTGCTTGGGAAGATGTTGTCGTGGGGTCGGGCATGTCACGTTTTGTTCCTTTTCTTGTATTTATGTTAGATTTTGATGTCTTTTTGCTTCTTTAGTTAATTTGAGCTCATTTAATCCTGAAAATACAAAAGGAAGACAAAAGCACACTTTTTTCCAACATTAGTACTAAAAAAGGGTTAGTTTTATGCCTCATTTGATGAAATTTATATGTTACATTTTGAACACATCAAATACCCCCACACTTGAATCTTTGCTTGTCCTCAAGCAAAACTCTTTAATATGTGGCTATTTACACTCCCAAATGGAATGGGTAGAAAAGAAGGTTTTTGGGCTTGTCGTAGAGTGTCGGGATTTCCAAGATTCTTTATTTAATTATATTTTTATTTATTTACAATCCTATTCGTCATGATTTATTTAAAACTTTTCATAAGATAAATTACTTATTAGGGCATAACATGCCTCTTTAAAATTCTATTTATATACAAGTTCACATACCTCACGGGGGATCACTCAACACTCGGCCGAAGATGTATTTTAGTGGATCACTCGAGAGCGGGTTTTCGTAAGACTTTTTGTTTTTGTAACTTTTATTTTGATGAAGCTATTTATTCAAACAAAGTTATTTTTGATGAACTTGTTTGTTTATTTTCTTTTGCTTCATCATCAACACCAATAAATTTTTTTTTTTTTTTGAAAAGTCATATGAAGAACCGAACTTGTTACTAAAACAAAGGGTTAAAAATGAAAAAGGTTTTGGTGGGTAAAAAGGGTGTTTGGTTTGGGTTATGAAATGAAAAGGTTTAGGCTCAAAGGGGCTAACTAAGGGGATTTTGGGTAGGTGGTAAAAAAAAGAAAAATAATGGTGTAGAAATAAAAAGGGTTAGTCCTAATACCTCCATCATTTATTACTCGGGTTTAAGTTGGTAAGGACCGGGAATGTATCGTCATGGCAAGTTCTAGAGTCGTAAGAACCAGGCGGCTATTCACACAAGAAACGAAAATGAGCATTTAGTCAAATGATATGTAAGTGTTTGCTCAATAAAGGCTCAAAACTCACTTTTGTGGGAATGGGTTTTTATGTGATCAAGTATATATAATTAAATTTTAACTAAGCTTGTCATGCCTTTTCATAATTTTCTTATGTTGGTTCTTTTTATCACGACGCTATCGGTTGTAAATTTGTAAAAATATAACCTTTTTAAGAACTTGAATTTCCCGAGTTAAACCTAGACAAGTAAAAAAATGAAAATTTTTGAAAAAAATTGGGGTGATTAGCGGTTCCAATAGAGTTTTGTGTAAGGCTTGTATCTATGACTTGCAAGATTCAAGGTTTTAGCATCCCCCCCACACTTAAATTACACATTGTCCTCAATGTGTCCCAAAAATAAGTTTTTAGGTTGATTGAATGTGTAAAAGTGGGTTAAAAACAAGATTTTATGGTACTGGGTAGCTGAACACGGGGTGGTGTTGGCTGAGCACGGCCCAGTGTCCAGACTGCCAGTACCAAAAGTAAACAGAAGGCTGGGCACGGGGGCGTATCCAGTGAGCACGGCCCCGTGTCCAGGTACCTGAACTGGGCATTTTCTAGAAAACCTCGGGCACGGGGCGTGTTGGGGTGAGCATGGCCCCGTGCTGAACTTGCTGTAATGAAGAAAAATTGTCGGGAGGCTCTCTTTTTGTGCATGGGTTGTTGGTTCAAGCTTCCCTTAGTATCCTTCACCATCCCGAGTGTGTTTTATTCCTGGAAATTAAAACTAAACTAGAAAATATAAAAGTTAATCTAAATTAAACTAAGGATAGTTCCGAGGAATGCCTCCGTGGTGCGCCACATTTATAAGGGTCCTTGGCTAGACCCTCTTTATCGGGTGGTTCTGGCTCATCTTCAATTAGGGGGTCGTCATTGCCGAATGGATATTTCATTGAACGCTCAAGATCGACACTCTTTTTAAATGCCCCTAATTGAAGAGGTAGATTGTTGAACTTCCGGTTTTTCAAAGCTTCGTGAGTTTTTACAAATGGTCGTCCCAACACTAGAGGAGCGTCATCGAGGATGACAAAGTCGGTGGGGACTACCATTTGATTTGTTTGAACCAAGACATCCTCAACTACACCGATTGATTTTATTACTTTCCGATTGGATAGAAAAATGGGTATTTGAAGTGGAGAAAAATCACTAATACTTAATTTTTTGAAAATGTAGTTGGGCATTATGTTAACACAAAGATCTTTATCAATTGTGACATTACTAATAAACGAATTTTGAAAGAAACATGGAACCGATGTAATGTTAATTTCAAATGGGTCTTCTTTTATTAGCGAGGTTTGATCATTAGTTAACTTAACACTTACCGTTTCGTCAATTTTAGTGTTAGTGTTTAACTCTTTTAAAAACTTAGCATGAGTGGGTACTAAACAATGATTTTCGAAAGAAGGTGACAAGAGGTTAATTTCTTCAAAATTAGACTCTTCTTGTATTTTAACGTTTTCGGACTCACCTTTTTCGTTGTTTAACTCATGTGTCGGCTTTTCACTTGTTTGTTCTTCCATTTTTACATTTTCAGTTATCTCTTCCTTTTTTAATTCTTCTCTTGCGCGGGACTCCTCTTCCCTTGCGAGAGATTCTTTTATATAGCGATCGATAACTCTAATGTGTTCTAATATCCTATCGGTTACTTCGGTTATAGAAAAAGAATCTGGATTTTCTAAGCTTGAATCCGGTTGTTCGATCCTTTGTTCCTCATAATACCCATATGAAGTAGATGGTTCACACCATTGTTCTTCATTGTAAGCATATGATGGATAAGGTTCGTAATTTCGTTCTTCATAATACTCGTATGAGGTGGGTTGTTCATGCCATGGTTCCTCATAATAAGCATATGAAGGTGGTGGCTCATATCTTGGTTCCTCAAAGTACGAGTATGAAGGCTCATACCTTGGTTCATCAAAATATGAGTATGAGGGAGGAGGTTCATACCTTTGGTCTTCATAGGATGTGTATGAAGTTGATGGCTCGTACCTGGGCTCCTCATAGTAGGTGTATGAATTGGATGGTTGATATGAGTGATTGTATTGAACCGAGTGTGCGTTACGACAATTAGTGCAATAGTTACCCCTATAATCATCCTCCTCATAGGTGTAGTTGTATCCTCCTGAGTATTGATCCATAAGAATCACTCAGCAGACCACAACCGAGTCTCGAGATCAGAAAACAAAAATAAAAACGGAAACAGAGGCTGGACACGGCCCCGTGTTTAGTGGACACGGCCCCGTGTTCAGAATCTGTATCTGGGCGTTTTAATTAAATTTACTGATTTCGTTAAGCACGGGGCGTGTTCAGTGAGCACGGCCCGTGTTCAAGCTACTGTTACTGGGTGTTTTTATGAAAATGTGCAGCACGGCCCCGTGTTCAGTGAACACGGCCCCGTGTTCAGGTTACTGTAAATGCAAAACTAAACTAAAATGCAGAAAAATGTGCGCGCGTTTTAAAAAGGTTTTGAAAAACTGATTAGGCCGTCGATTTTAATCTTTCTTAAAATCCTTGTGTCCTCCGCAACGGCGCCAAAAACTTGATGCGTGTGAAGTGTTATATATATTAGGTGTATATTTTAAGCCCCTTTAACACTTATTTTTAGCCAAGTTTTAAATTTATAAAACACGATATTTTACTAACACTAAACACACATATGGGCAAGTGCACCCATCGTGAGCGTAGTATAGTGTTGGCAAGATACCGAGGTCGTCCAAGGACACAAGAGCTTTTAGTACCGGTTTATCCTCAACGTCTAATCAAAATAAAAAGTTTAGAAAAATGTTTTAAACTAAGAAAAATAAAAACTAACTAAAATGATGAAAATAAAATAAAAAGAAAAACAGATAGACAAGATGAATCACTTGGTTCCGACTCGTATCTAGTGTAACCTTTGATTATTTCCGCACTTTTGCACATATTTAAGAGATTATCTTAGTTATTGTAGTAGGCCCCTCTTTTGAAGGTGACGTTACCCTCACCCCAGTAGTTTGAGTCAGCTAGGATACAATCCTAAAAGGGTGGATTATTGGAAGATAATTAATTAAGTTATTAATGCAAATTATGGTAGGCCCCTCTTTTGGAGGTGACGTTACCCTCGGCTAAGTAGTCTGAGTCAGCAGGGATACAATCCTAAATAGCCGGGTTATAGTATGAATAGTAGTTAACTTATGAGGGGATCAAAGAGTTTGGACCCCCGCCATCCAATACCGTTAAGTATTGAAGGAGGTCCTACTAAATTTGACCCAGGTCCATTGCAGGACCTCTAAACGTTGAACAATGGCAAGACCTTTACCAAACTGTTCCCTTAACCCCCGACCAGGTAGCCAACATACCTCCATATAGACCGTGGAGATATGAATGGTGAAAATCTTTTATTTTATATAGACAGTAAAATAATGCCAAGACACCACGGACAAACGATAAGGAAAAATCACCTTCAACATAAGCAACTAGTTATTAAAGTCATTAAAATAATGCCAAGACACCATGGACAACGGATGATGGTGGTGGATGATGGTGTTATGGTGGTGGTGGGTGGTGGGTGAAGTGTGAGAGAGGTGGTGTGCCAAGGGATGGTTTGAGCTTGAGCCAAGCACTTCTATTTATAGGCTGAACAGAAGCTCAGGCACGGCCCCGTGTCCAGTGGGCACGGCCCCGTGTCCACATCCTTCTCTTTCTTCATTTAATGCAGCTTTGTCTTATTAGTTGACCACGCCCCCGTGTCCGCTGAGCACGACCCCGTGGTGCAGAAGAATCCTTGTACTATGTAGATTTGCTGGATTGTGCGAATCTTATAGTTGACCACGGCCCCGTGTCCGCTGAGCACGGCCCCGTGGTGGGCAATAGAAGCTTCTACCACTTTGTCTTTTCTGCTGACACTTGGGCACGCCCCCGTGCTGGCTGAGCACGGGGCGTGTTCAGTCTTCTGATTTCTTGTTTTGCCTGGGAAGATGTTGTCGTGGGGTCGGGCATGTCACGTTTTATTCCTTTTCTTGTATTTATGTTAGATTTTGATGTCTTTTTGCTTATTTTGTTAATTTGAGCTCATTTAATCCTGAAAATACAAAAGGAAGACAAAAGCACACTTTTTCCAACATTAGTACTAAAAAAGGGTTAGTTTTATGCCTCATTTGATGAAATTTATATGTTACATTTTGAACACATCAGTATCACAAGGTTGAAAGTTGAAGGTTGAGCGTTAGATTTAAGAGGACAAGCATATTAACAATTGCGTGGACCAGTCTAAGTAAACGAAGAGCTAAAAAGTGTTCCTTAATTAGTTCGAGAACGATTTGATCCAATAGCAGTCTCCCCAAAATACCCTTGTGTTAGTAGTTTTATATTATTATTTTAATATTATATTATTATTGATAGCAAATAGTTGCTCGGTGGGTTGATTCTATGATTTTGAAAGGGGTATGTTCTGTCTTGATAAAGCTCATTAAAATAATATTAAAATAATAACCTGGAATGGCCCACTATCTCGGATGGGGCCCACGTGTGTTGACTATGTCAAAGTCTGAACAGTATGAACAGGCCTATCATCTCGGATCAGTAGTCCGAGATGGGCCTGGCCCTTCGGCCCATTCGAGATGAGAGTATAAGAATTCATCAGACTTGATTCGAGACACATATCTCGAACCAAGCCTAAACAGAAGCATCTCGAACTGACTTGAAGATTCTCTCTCAACTTAGTCCATCTCGAATCATCTCGAATTAATCTCGGATTAAAGGTATACCATACCGGATCATCTCGGACTAAGAAAGCTCATCTCGGACCATCTCGGACAACAACCATGCATCTCGAATCATCTCGAATTGAAACCTGTTTATCCGAGATGGTTGAGGTCCATCCAAGATGAACTTTACTCATCATGGATGTTGACCTGTTAACTTTAACCTTCATCTGAACTGGTCCTTTTTGACCTGCTAACCTAGACTGCTTATTGACCCTTGTGTTTGACCTGCTGACCATCAATTTGGACCATTTACTTATCAACGTTTCAAATAAAGGTCAACTTTCTTTAGAAAGGATTAACATTTGAATATTTTTGCAGAATATGGCGCAAGTAATGATGCAGCAGCAGAATCAAAGACAGCTAGAGGTGGAACTCTTCCACAATCAAGCTTGTTATCTTTCCGATCCTCCTGTAGATCATATGGAAATGTTTGGGTCGCTAACCAGAGGCCTAAACAATTTCCCAATTACTCATGCACTATGAGTAAAACCGGTGATCTACAATAGCTGCATAAATACTTTTTGGAATACAGCAAAAGTCAACCGACAGGGAGCAGATGGAGCTGGAGCCATAGAAGCCACACTACAAAAGAAGAAGATTGTTATTACTGAAGCCATCATTCGTGAAGTTTTAAGGCTAGGAGATCTACCACGACATCCGACCTTATATGATCAAAACAGAGTTCTTGCAGCCCTTAGAAGAATGAGCTATGAAGGAGGGTATCCCACAGTCTTAAAGAAGTTATTCCCACCTTTCTGGAGACTGTTGGTGCATTTCTTTCTACAATGCATCACAGAAAACAAGGGTGGATACGATCAGCTGAACAAGACACAAACAAGTGCTCTTGTAGCTTTGGTGAACGAATGGGACTTCAACTTCTCAGCTTTTATATTTGACAACATGAAGAAGATGCTTGAAGATCCGAAGAAGAAGATCTTTATGTTGTATCCAAGGTTCATTCAGATGATCCTTGATGAGAAATACCCGGTGTTGGTCAAGGGCCCAAATTACATTAACTTAAAGCCAATGGGGCCAGGGTGCTTCGAGAATGCATACATATTCAAAAGGGCCAAACAGCTCAATTTTGTTGGGAAATTTGATCTTGAGAAGCATGGTGGGTTTGCTGATATTGTGCCTGCAGTTCCTGTTGCACCAGCTCCTCAACAGATTAATGTGCAAGTCATTGAGAACATGATGTGCAGCAAGTTCAGCAAGTGGCTGCCATTGAAGCTGAAGTTGGAACATAAATACTTGATTCAGGTTCAGAGTCAAGCTCTAGTGAAGAAAAAACCGACTCCGAAAGCGAAGTGGAAGTAGTTTTGTCTGAGAAGGAAGAGGAAGCCGTTAGACAACCAATTCCAATGTCAGCTGAGAACTTAGCAGCATTGCTTATAAGCCTGTAGGATGGTGACGGAAACCCTCCATCCGTCCCTACGTCAGTTATTCAAAATGAAGCTGCAGTTACTTCTGAAGTTCAAGCAGAAATTGAAGCAATTACTGATGATGCTGAATAAGCAGCTAGCATGAAACAAAGAACTGGCACTACACCTGATCATGACCTTCCTTGCCCTATTTCCCATCCAGAGCCCACTACATCCACTGATCCACAGCCTGATCCGCAATCTGATGTTGCAACAAAGAAAACAAGCATAGAGGAACCTGATTTGTATGATTTCAACTTTGATTTTGAATCCACACCCTCACAACCAGGTAGCTCGAGTGGTGTTATATTTGAAGCAGGAAGCTCAAGTGGAGCGGGATTTACCGAATATGATGAAGCAGCATTCCGTTATGCAACCGGTAAATGGCAAGTCATCGAACAAAGCGACAGTGACAGTGATGAAGATGTAAATGTCACAAGATTGAAACGTCGAGTGGTTGTATTGGAACAGGATGCAGAATTAAAGAATGCTTAGATCTCATCGCTACAGCAAGATGCCGCCCTGAAAGAAGCATAGATCTCCTCTCTTCAGACCCAAATCTCTAGCAGAGATCAAACAATAGATCAACTGCAAGGAGATGTGGGAATGTTAATGTCTGTTGTATACGATCTGAAGGCGAAGCTGGAGAAAAAGTTTAGAAATGAGTTTGTTGATAAAGAAGATGAACAGTTTCATTTTGGCCATCCTGAGCAAACTCCGGAAGAAAGAGCAGCAGCAATGGCAGCATCTAATGTTGCGTATGAAGCCGGATTGAACACATATATGGCCGCAGAGCCAAAGAAGAAGAGCAGCAGGCCGAAGAAAAAGAAACAAAGCAGCAAACAGCTGCTAGTGATGAAGAACCGGATATGAACCCTCTCGATTAAAACTTTCAGCTGAAGGATCCGACGAAAAGACCTGATACACTTATGATGGAATTGGGATCTTCACTTTATGATAAAGTGGGAAATAAATCTGCAGTTGCCAGCTGGAGATATGAACATGATAAGCAAATGCGGTTGATCACACGAGAAAGCGGGCATCGGGAATACTATGCTAAAGAATCCCAATTTGAGTCATGGACAAAGATTGATCTGAAAAGTCTTCTGCGTGCCCCATATACTGATCCAGAGCCGAACCAACGAGGCAGAGGTTGGGCATTCCATTCAAGGCTTGAAAGGGAAGTCAAAACCAACTTTGCAACAATGAAGACTGCTGAGCCCACAGTTAAAAGAAATCATGGAGTTCGTGATCCTCACACCAAGCGTACCATCAAGTCTGTAATTTGGCCCGTAACTGACAAAGAGAAGATTATTCCAATTGTAAAGAAGTTTGAAAAGAGAATTATGAGGAGCTTCAAGTTTTGGGCGTATGATCCAAAATTAGCTGACGCTACCATTGTAACTGAAGAACAATCTATCAGGATCCCCAATTCTTATGATCTAATGAGCTTTCATGAGGAAGACATCCTGGTTCTCAACAGTCATCAAATCCGCACAAATGAGAAGTATGAAGCATGTGCGAAGGCTTGGACAAGCGCTGCTGCAAATATTTTGGATCACCATTTTTTGCTCCTGATGAAGAAAATGAGAAGGCGGTCCTGCAGTCTGATTCAGCTACTGATCCAATAAACCTAGGGGGAGATTGTTAGACCCTTAATAGGTTTATAGATTAGTAGCAGAGTGGATTAGTAGGCTTTGTGGGTTAATGATTAGTGGAATGGGATATTTTGGGTAAATGGGCTTAGGGTTTAGGGAGCATCCTCCCTAAACATTTACTACAAATAGAAAGTCATGTGTTATGACATAGTGGTTGGTGACATTAGCAAATCTTGTATTAGACAATTCAATCATTGTATGCAAGACATCATCAATCAATCAAAGAACTTTCAATTTCATCTCCTTCTTGTATCGATTGCTTGTTTGTGTGATTTCGCCACCATTCAAGCTTGTGTGATATCATTATGATCTCGTTTCGGGACTTACAATAGTAGCATATGATCCACGATGTAGCCATTTGGCATCAGGTTAATACTTAGTTGTTTATTTTACTATAATTAAGAAAAAAACAAATAATATAATTTTTTTTGTCGAAAACTGTAGCAAACATGGCTAATTTGCTAAAAATTTCCGACAAACTTAACATTATATTTTTTAATTATTTATTTTACTATAAATAACAAATAAAATAACTTTTTTTCAGAAATCATTAGCAAACATGGCTAAGTTGCTACAAATTTCCGACAAACTTAACATTTTATTTTTTTCTTATTTTCAATTTTACTAAAAGTAAGAATAAAAAATAAAATAACTTTTTTTGTGGGAAAACTGTAGCAAACATGGCTAATTTTCTAAAAATTTCTGACACATTTAACATTTAACTTTTTAAATTATTTATTTTACTTTTACTATAATTAAGAAATTACAAAGTTGTGGAATAGTTTTGGTTTTTTTGTTTTTCTTTTTTGTCGCAAAATTGTAATAAAGTTGTAGCAAAAATTGAGTTGTCGGAAACTTTATAGGAAAAAATAAAGTTTTCTAGTAATGTAAGATTGTACTAAAAGTGTATATGTGAGGGGGGGGGGGGGGGGGTAGTGTAGCAATGGATGGTGATGGCCACACTACTATTGTGTTATTAGTATGGTTGATATACGATAAAAAGATTGAATTCATCCATCTTTCTTGTTGTTCAGAAAATTAATATGAACGAATTTTATTTATTTATAAAAATAACACATGTGCAAGTGATCATGTGTTATATTACTAATAGGGTTGGTGGCTCTTTGACAAACACGGCAGAATAAAAGAAATTTGTCGTTCTAAAAGTAAGTGCAGGTTATATTATTAAAAGAAATTTATGGGTCTAAAAATAATAATATGTATAGGTTAAATTATTTACACATAACGTATGCAACATGTGCTGACAAACATATAAAAAAATGAACAACTTAGTAGAAACTTTCATAAATTAATGTTTGGCAAATTATTTAGTAGAAAGATGATTTCGTTGACTTATTTTTGAATAAAAAAGGTCTTGTTTATAATGCATATATTAATAATAAAATCCAATTAAATCAACATGAATCAGATGAAATATCTGCTGACAATGTGTGATTACTTGTGTAATAAATAATCTTAAACAAAGTATAGCAACATATGATTCACGATGTAGCCATATGGCATCAGGTCAATCCCCAGTTATTTATTTTACTATAATTAAGAAATAACAAATAATATAACTTTTTTTTCGAAGAAAAACTGTAGCAAACATGGCTAATTTGCTAAATATTTCTGATCAATTCAACGTTATATTTTTTTAATTATTTATTTTACTATAAATAAGAAATAACAAATAAAATAACTTTTTTGTCGGAAAACTGTAGCAAACATGGCTAAGTTGCTACAAAATTCCGAGAAACTTAACATTTTATTTTTTAATATTTTCTATTTTACTAAAATTAAGAAATAACAATTAAAATAACTTTTTTTTTTGTGGGTAAACTGTAGCAAACATGGCTAATTTGCTAAAAATTTCAGACAGATTTAACATTTATTTTTTTAAATTATTTATTTTACTTTTACTATAATTAAGTAATTACAAAGTTGTGGAATAGTTTTGGGTTTTTTTGTTTTTTTATCATAAAATTGTAGCAAAGTTGTAGCAAAAATTGAGTTGTGGAAAACTTTTGTAGGAGAAAATAAAGTTTTTTTAGTAACGTAATATTGTACTAAAAGTGTATGTGTAGGGGGGGGGGGGGGGGGGGGTTAGTGTACCAATGGATGGTGATGGCCATAGTGCAATTGTGTTATTATGGTGGTTGATATACGATATAAAAGATTGAATTCATCCATCTTTCTTGTTGTTCAGAAAATTAATATGAACAAATTTTATTTATTTATAAAAATAACACATGTGCAAGTGATTATGTGTAGGTTATATTACTAATAGTGTTGGTGGCTCATTGACAAACATGACAGGATAAAAGAAATTTGTTGTTCTATAAGTAAGTGTAGGTTATATTATTAAAAGAAATTTGTGGTTTTAAAAATATGTATAGGTTATATTATTTACATGTAACCTATTCAACATGTGCTGATAAACATATAAAAAAGTAACAACTTAGTAGAAACTTTCAGAAATTAATGTTTAGCAAATTATTTAGAAGAAACTTGATTTCGTTGACTTATTTGTGAATAAGAAAAGGTCTTGTTTATCACGCATATATTAATAATAAAATCCAATTAAATCAACATGAATCAGGTGAAATATCTGCTCACTATGTGTGATTACTTGTGTAATAAATAATCTTAAACAAAGTATAGCAGCATATGATTCACAATGTAGTCATTTGGCATCTGGTCAATCCTCAATTAACCAACTGGCTATAAATAGTACCACCCCTATTCAATATCCCACCTCAACTGCCTTTCCTCCACTTAAGCCACATACACACACTAGGTCCTCCAAACTTGTGAAATCTAGACTTAAGGATCTGTGGTAAAATGGCATTTTTTAATAGGTTACTACCTAACTCTTATTGTAAACTTTTAAAGATTGCTTAGCAGTAGCAGTAGCAGTAGCAGTAGCAGTAGCAGTAGCAGTAGCAGAATATTATATATCCTAACATTTTCAAAGTACATATACAGTTGATTTTTATTTTGCTTTTTGACTTTTTCTTTTTTTTCTATATTTTTTTATTTAAATTTTACCCCTTTAACTTTCAGTGTTAACAATATCAACCTCTTAACTTTCTTAAAATTTTATAATCAAGTTTTAGGTGTTTATTTTTATGTACGTGTTTCTATAAATTTAAATTAATTTACGTCTAGACGTAAATTTTTCCCGTTAATAATATATTCCTTATACATATGTGACACTCTGGATTTTCCCGAGCAACCTTCTTGTTTCAGTATTGCGTGTACTTATTTATTAAATGAAAGTTGTGATTTATCTTGATGTGCTATGTGTTATTGACGTGTACGTATAAAGTGTAGTTGTATACAAGTATGTATGTGGGGAACCGAAACCACGTAGATAACCAAGCCCAAAACATGAGGACCCGACTCGAGACCGCTTGGTCTCGAGTGAACAGTAAAATGGTGGGCCGGTTGGGCCATACACCTCTCGGCTGGTTGGGCCATGCACCTCTCGAAACCCAAAGCCAAGTATAAAACCCCAAAAACCCACACTCACTCTCACACACTCTCCTCCGCACTCTCTCTCTCTCTAAAAACCTAAGTCTCAACATCCTTCTTCCATCATTCTCTTGGATCAATCGGCAACAACAAGGAGACTCGGCCAAGCTCATCATCACTCGGACACTCCATTTTCTCATCTTCTTTCTTGTCTCGGTGCCTTTTCACAACCGGTTAGTGTTTTAAGTGCCTTACTAGATGTTTAGGTGTAAAATTGGTGTCATTAGAGTGAATGAATAGCATGATGGTTGTTTGTTATCTTGAATGTTCAAATGGATGAATATTGATGATATGCAAGCATTGTGTTATTTGAATGAGCTAGGATAGATTGTGTGAATATTTATGTTTGGTGATTATAAACATGTCTTTCTTGTATAAATGATATCGTGATTGTTGTGTAAGTAAAAATGTATGTTGATCTATTGCTTGCTTTAATTAAAATGGCTTTGACATCTAGTGTATGTAATTCTTGACCATGAAATGCATATGTGTGTAAGATGAACCGTGTGTCGTATTGACTGAAATGAACATGTTGATTGAATATGAAAACCCTAATGATGAACTGTTTGAATGTGACGTGAATATTTGAAAAACTGAATGTTTGATCTGTTTTGAATCCATATTAGACAAGAAAACATGTTTGAGCATTGTGGTTGGATAGTACATAATATCATGAAATCGAAATTCTATTGGACAGTACAATCTGTGCAGCCATTCTAGAAACAACAGATGTTGAAGTCGAAACTTTCAGTCTCGACTCGAGACTATCAAAATGGCAGCCCGAGACCACCAAGTAACGACTCGAGATAAGCTTTAAAGGCCCGAAACCAACAAGGTCTCGACTCGAGACCCCATGATCTCGACTCGAGACTGGACTCGAGACCTCTGAGGTTGCGACTCATGCCTGCACTACTCAAGACCAGAAGTGCACTACTCGAGACCTCCCGGTTGCGACTCGAGACCGCGTGTTCTCGAGTCGAGACCACCTTGTCTCGACTGGGCAGCTTGTCTTTGTTATTGGGCTGGAGTGTATGGATTATTCGTGCTTGTTACTGTTTAAGTGGGCTGTGTGTTAACTGTTACTGTTTAAGAACTTAGACAGGCCCAATAACTTAGAGGATGTATATATATATATATATATATATTTCATGCACGCTATGTGTTAGATACGTGTAAGATAAACGTGATTACTTGTATCCGAGCCTGACCCATACTGGTAACCATATTAGGACGTGGTGACCAGCATACTTAACCAAGTAAACTAAACTGCCGAGCAACCCAAGGTGAGTTCACAACTATTAAAGCATGCGTTCCCGGTGGTTTGGGAAACGGAAACTTAAACAACGCTATCCCCTCGTAAGGGATACAAACCTACTTTCTTCCCCCTAAATGGGACTCTTAGTTAATTACTGTTTATACGGAATGCAACGAGCAACACTAAACGAAACTCTATCACTCAAGTCCCTACCATTTAATACCGATTAGTCGCCGGGGCCTGGCGAACGGGTTATTAGTTGATAGCGCTATTTAGGTCTAACCAGCCTCACACCGACCCTTGTTACTGGGAACGGGAGTGAACTAATGTACTCAGGAAAACCGTCAATGATGATAGAACATTGACAAACGGGGCACTGCGAAAACGTACGGTTAAGTAAGTATTCGGTATTGTAAAACAGTTTAGTAGCTTACTTATGGGGTAGCTCCCCATGGCATGTATAAACAGATAAAAATTAACTGGTGAAACAAGTTTTTGGTAATTAAAAACTGGACAACTCGTGGACTCGCCAACATTTTTGTTGATACCCTACCGCATGCTTTGCAGGTACCCAGTGACTCAGGAGCTTGCAGCTTGGGAATGTGTAGTGGTCGTCTAACCCATGTGTTGGGTTCTAAATAATCTTGAACTGTGAACTTTGTTTTGAGACTGATTGGTTTATGCTTCCGCTGCTTACTTAAACTGTTATTTGAACTTAAACTTTTAAAACTTCAAACTATGATGTTTACTAACTAGTATGGTTGGTGAAACTTCTTACTATTAACCAATGCTCAGTATAATTGGTGGCTGGATCCTGGTCAGTCGCGCCTCCAAGCGGTGGTATTCCGCATGTGGGATTTTGGGGGTGTGACAGATTGGTATCAGAGCCATTGGTTATAGTGAACTCGGATTTAAAAAGAAAGTCTTTTTGAGAAAAACCAGACTATAACCCGTGACTCGTGACTCGTGACGACACTACACTCCAAGGGCAAGACTCAACGTACTAGACCCCATAGCTTGGACTTGTGTTTACTTGCTTGATTACTTTATGATTTATGTTCTACTATACGTACTGGTATACCTAGCTAGATAGACACACCCCTCTTCTATCTCATTCTCGCTACATTACGACATCACACACATACTGTGTTTTCTGGTTATGAAGACAATGAGTGGACGCGGAAGAGGAAACGTTAACATGACTCAGGCTCAATTCACTAACTTGCTCAACACAGTGGCTGCAGCTTTCGCAGCTCACCCTGGAGGTAAACTCGTTATTTTAGGGTGTTTAGATCCTACCCCCGCATCGTCTTTTCACCTCTAAGCCTGTCCGCTTCGCTTCTCACAACAGGTCAGCAAGCGCCTGCGCAACCACGTGTTTGTACTTTCAAAACCTTCATGGATTGCAAGCCTCTCCCTTTCGACGGCACTGAGGGTGCCATAGGCCTTCTGCACTGGATTGAAAAGGCCGAAGCTGTCTTTGCTGTCTGCGAGTGTCCCCCTGCTAACTGGGTAAAGTTTGCGACTGGTACGCTTGAAGGAAACGCGCTTTCATGGTGGAAGGCACAGATTCAAATGCTTGGTTTGGAAACTGCTAATGCTACTGCGTGGGAAGATTTCAAGGATATGATCAAGGAAGAATACTGTCACAGGGATGACATTCATAAGCTCGAAAACGAATACTTTGAGCTCAAGATGGTTGGATCAGAGATTGAGACCTACACCAAGCAGTCCAACGATTATGCTGAACTTTGCCCAAACATGTCTCGACCTATGTATCGAAGGATCGAATTGTACATCAAGGGTTTGTCCCCAGAAATCCGGAGCCATGTGACCTCAGCCAACCTCAATACCATTCAGCCAGTGGTCCGACTTGCTCACAAACTCACTGATCAGGCTGTGGAGGAGGGCAAGTTGCCCAAAAGGATAAATGCTACTGTTGGAACCTCAGGTGATAACAAGCGTAAATAGGAAGGAAATCAGCGCAAGGAAGCTAACCTCACTCAGACCTCGACTCAACAAAGGAAAACTGAAAACAACAAAGGCCCTCAGCAACAGGGTGGCTATCGGGGAAACCACCCTAAGTGTAACAAGTGTAATCGACACCACAATGGGGCGTGTAGCAAAGGTCAGTGCCTGTGATGCAACAAAATGGGGCATGAAGCCAAAGACTGCAGGACTCAGTTCCCAGCTAGGCAGAATCAGCATCAACCACAGCAACAGCAGCAGCAAGGAAACAACCGTGAATGCTACAAATGTGGGGCAATAGGGCACATGCGAAAGGATTGCCCTCAACTGAACCAGAATCGCAACAACAATAATCAAGGTGCTGGAAACAACAACAACAACCAGGGAGCTGGAAACAATGCAAGGGCATTCGTGATTGGGGCTGGTGAAGCAAGGAACGACCCCAACGTGGTGGCGGGTAAGTTCCTACTTAATGATCGTTATGTTTCCATATTATTTGATTCTGGAGCAGATGCTAGTTATGTATCCCTACGTATTAGTAAGAAGCTTAAGACTACTCCTACGTCGTTAAGCTCTAAGCGTATCGTTGAAATAGCTAATGGTAGAAACCTCAAGGCCTCACACGTTATTCGTAACTGCAAACTAGAATTGTCTGGTCAGACCTTCCGTATCGATCTCTTCCCCATCACCCTCGGAAGCTTCGACGTCGTCATTGGTATGGATTGGTTATCCAAGCATTGAGCTGAAATCCTCTGCCAAGAGAAAGTTGTTCGCATTCCCCGTCCTTCTGGCAAACCCCTTGTCGTTCAAGGTGACAAAGGCGGAGAAATCACAGGCGTCATTTCATTCTTAAAAGCCTAGAAGTGTTTACGAAAGGGGCACACCGCTATCTTAGCACTTGTCACCGACACACAGGAAAAGGAAAAGAGAATCGAAGATTTTCCAGTTGTACGTGACTATCCCGAGGTATTCCCCGAGGAATTACCTGGACTCCCTCCTCACCGTCAGGTCAAATTTCAAATCGAGCTAACTCCCGGAGCGACACCTATAGCTCGTGCACCTTATCGACTAGCCCCCGCTGAACTAAAGGAACTTTCTACTCAACTACAGGAACTATTGGACAAAGGTTTTATCCGTCCTAGCTTGTCACCCTGGGGAGCCCCAGTGCTCTTTGTTAAAAAGAAGGATGGCACATTCCGAATGTGCATTGATTACCGCTAACTGAACAAGGTTACCATCAAGAATCGTTATCCACTTCCCCGTATCGACGATCTGTTCGACCAGCTGCAAGGGTCGAGCTATTATTCCAAGATTGATCTGCGATCGGGCTATCACCAGCTGAGAGTCCGCGATGAGGACGTCTCTAAGACTGCTTTCAGAACCCGCTATGGTCACTACGAATTCCTTGTTATGCCTTTCGGAATGACCAATGCACCTGCGATCTTCATGGATCTCATGAACCGAGTGTGCAAACCCTACCTCGACAAGTTCGTGATTGTGTTTATTGACGACATCCTAATTTACTCGAAGAGTCAAGAGGAGCATGAACAACACCTGCGTCTTATTCTCGAACTCCTTCGCAATGAGCAACTGTACGCCAAATTCTCGAAATGTGATTTCTGGCTTAGAGAAGTCCATTTCCTTGGGCACATAGTCAATCGGGATGGGATTCACGTCGACCCCACTAAGATCGAATCCATTAAGAATTGGCCTATACCTAAGACTCCGACCGAAATTCGCCAATTCTTGGGATTGGCATGATACTATCGAAGATTTATCAAGGGATTTTCAAAGATCGCTCAACCACTTACGACCCTCACTCAGAAGGGTGTTGCTTACAAATGGAATGATGCTCAGGAATCTGCCTTTCAGGAACTAAAGAAGAACCTTTGTAGTGCTCCTATTCTTTCCTTACCTGAAGGTACCGACGACTTTGTTGTTTACTGTGACGCTTCTATTCAAGGACTTGGTTGCGTGTTGATGCAACGCGAGAAGGTTATTGCTTACACTTCGCGACAACTCAAGATCCACGAACGGAACTACACAACACATGACTTAGAATTCGGAGCTGTGGTCTTCGCGCTCAAGATTTGGAGACACTACTTGTACGGTACCAAGTGCACGATTTACACCGATCACAAGAGTCTCCAGCATATAATGGAACAAAAGGAGTTGAATATGCGGCAACGCCGATGGGTCGAACTTCTAAACGACTACGAGTGCGCGATTAAATATCATCCAGGCAAGGCTAATGTTGTGGCAGATGCCCTCAGCAGGAAGGAAACCAAACCTAAGCGTGTTCGTGCCTTACAGCTCACCATCCACTCGAACCTCCCTAAGCAGATCCGAAACGCTCAGGTTGAAGCATTGAAAGCCGAGAGCATCAGGGCTGAGTCCCTGCGAGGACCGAGGAAACGGCTAGAACAAAAAGAAGATGGTGCTTACTACGTAAACGGGCGTATATGGGTCCCACTTTATGGGAATTTACGCGAGCTTGTAATAGACGAAGCCCATAAGTCCCGTTACTCAGTACATCCTGGTTCGGATAAGATGTACCATGACTTAAAGACTACATATTGGTGGCCTAGCATGAAAGCCCACATAGCAACTTATGTCAGTAAATGTTTGACTTGTGCGAGAGTCAAGGCTGAGTATCAGAAACCATCGGGCTTACTCCAACAACCAGAGATCCCGAAATGGAAATGGGAGCAAATTTCCATGGATTTCGTTACTGGTCTGCCTAGGTCTCAACGCGGAAATGACACTATTTGGGTGATAGTGGATCGATTGACTAAGTCTGCACACTTTTTGGCTATTAAAGAAACAGACAAGTTTTCTACCTTGGCAGATGTTTACTTAAAGGAAGTGGTTTCGAGGCACGGTGTGCCAACCTCTATTATTTCCGATCGAGACGCACGTTTTACTTCTGAGTTGTGGCAATCTATGCACAAATCCTTTGGCTCACGTTTAGACATGAGCACCGCTTATCATCCACAAACGGATGGGCAATCTGAACGCACCATCCAAACCCTTGAAGACATGCTTAGGGCATGTGTGATCGATTTTGGCAAGGGTTGGGAAAAGCATCTACCGTTAGTGGAATTCTCCTACAACAACAGCTACCACACCAGCATTCAGGCAGCACCCTTTGAGGCATTGTACGGTCGTAAATGCCGATCGCCTCTTTGCTGGGCGGAAGTTGGTGACAGCCAGATCACAGGTCCAGAACTTGTGATAGACACTACGGAAAGGATTGCCCAGATCAGACAACGCATGGCGGCAGCTCGTGACCGTCAGAAGAGTTACGCTGATAAGGATAGGAAACCGCTAGAATTCCAGGTTGGTGACCGGGCTCTACTTAAAGTCTCACCCTGGAAGGGTGTGGTTCGTTTTGGAAAACGGGGCAAGCTTAATCCGTGATATGTCGGACCATTCGAAATTACCGAAAAGATCGGTAAGGTCGCTTACAAATTAAATCTGCCTGAAGAACTGAGTGCTGTGCACAACGTCTTTCACGTGTCTAATCTGAAGAAGTGTCTGTCAGATGAAACACTCATCATTCCTTTCAAGGAACTCACTATTGACGAACAGCTACACTTTACTGAGGAACCAATTGAGATCACGGATCGAGAGATCAAAACCCTCAAACGTAGCCAGATACCTCTCGTATGAGTTCGTTGGAACTCGCGCCGTGGCCCAGAGTTTACCTGGGAGCGGGAAGACCAGATGAAGCGCAAGTATCCCCAGTTGTTCCCAAATGAAACTCCCAGCACTGAAGCTACAACCGAATTTCGGGACGAAATTCCAAACTAACGGGGGGATGATGTGACACCCCGTTGAAACATTCTCACCAGCTTGACAGTGGTTGCCTTAACTTTCGGGAAGTTCTTAAAACTTGGGGATAATGTGACACTCTCGATTTTCCCGAGCAACCTTCTTGTTTCAGTATTGCATGTACTTATTTATTAAATGAAAGTTGTGATTTATCTTGATGTGCTATGTGTTATTGACGTGTACGTATAAAGTGTAGTTGTATACAAGTATGTATGTGGTGAACCGAAACCACGTAGATAACCAAGCCCAAAACATGAGGACCCGACTCGAGACCGCTTGGTCTCGAGTGAACAGTAAAATGGTGGGCCGGTTGGGCCATACACCTCTCGGCTGGTTGGGCCATGCACCTCTCGAAACCCAAAGCCAAGTATAAAACCCCAAAAACCCACACTCACTCTCACACACTCTCCTCTGCACTCTCTCTCTCTCTCTCTAAAAACCTAAGTCTCAACATCCTTCTTCCCTCATTCTCTTGGATCAATCGGCAACAACAAGGAGACTCGGCCAAGCTCATCATCATCACTCGGACACTCCATTTTCTCATCTTCTTTCTTGTCTCGGTGCCTTTTCACAACCGGTTAGTGTTTTAAGTGCCTTACTAGATGTTTAGGTGTAAAAATGGTGTCATTAGAGTGAATGAATAGCATGATGGTTGTTGGTTATCTTGAATGTTCAAATGGATGAATATTGATGATATGCAAGCATTGTGTTAATTGAATGTGCTAGGATAGATTGTGTGAATATTTATGTTTGGTGATTATGAACATGTCTTTCTTGTATAAATGATATCGTGATTGTTGTGTAAGTAAAAATGTATGTTGATCTATTGCTTGCTTTAATTAAAATGGCTTTGACATCTAGTGTATGTAATTCTTGACCATGAAATGCATATGTGTGTAAGATGAACCGTGTGTCGTATTGGCTTAAATGAACATGTTGATTGAATATGAAAACCCTAATGATGAACTGTTTGAATGTGACTTGAATATTTGAAAAACTGAATGTTTGATCTGTTTTGAATCCATATTAGACAAGAAAACATGTTTGAGCATTGTGGTTGGATAGTACATAATATCATGAAATCGAAATTCTATTGGACTGTACAATCTGTGCAGCCATTCTAGAAACAACAGATGTTGGAGTTGAAACTTTCGGTCTCGACTCGAGACTATCAAAATGGCAGCCCGAGACCACCAAGTAACGACTCGAGATAAGCTTTAAAGGCCCGAAACCAACAAGGTCTCGACTCGAGACTGGACTCGAGACCTCTGAGGTTGCGACTCATGCCTGCACTACTCGAGACCAGAAGTGCACTACTCGAGACCGCGTGTTCTCGAGTCGAGACCACCTTGTCTCGACTGGGTTGCTTGTCTTTGTTATTGGGCCGGAGTGTATGGATTATTCGTGCTTGTTACTGTTTAAGTGGGTTGTGTGTTAACTGTTACTGTTTAAGAACTTAGATAGGCCCAATAACTTAGAGGATGTATATATATATATATTTCATGCACGCTATGTGTTAGATACGTGTAAGATAAACGTGATTACTTGTATTCGAGCCTGACCCATACTGGTAACCATATTAGGACGTGGTGACCAGCATACTTAACCAAGTAAACTAAACTGCCGAGCAACCCAAGGTGAGTTCACAACTATTAAAGCATGCGTTCCCGGTGGTTTGGGAAACGGAAACTTAAACAACGCTATCCCCTCGTAAGGGATACAAACCTACTTTCTTCCCCCTAAATGGGACTCTTAGTTAATTACTGTTTAGACGGAATGCAACGAGCAACACTAAACGAAACTCTATCACTCAAGTCCCTACCATTTAATACCGATTAGTCGCCGGGGCCTGGCGAACGGGTTATTAGTTGATAGCGCTATTTAGGTCTAACCAGCCTCACACCGACCCTTGTTACTGGGAACGGGAGTGAACTAATGTACTCAGGCAAACCGTCAATGATGATAGAACATTGACAAACGGGGCACTGCGGAAACGTACGGTTAAGTAAGTATTCGGTATTGTAAAACAGTTTAGTAACTTACTTATGGGGTAGCTCCCCATGGCATGTATAAACGGATAAAAATTAACTGGTGAAACAAGTTTTTGGTAATTAAAAACTGGACAACTCGTGGACTCGCCAACATTTTTGTTGATACCCTACCGCATGCTTTGCTGGTACCCAGTGACTCAGGAGCTTGCAGCTTGGGAATGTGTAGTGGTCGTCTAACCCATGTGTTGGGTTCTAAATAATCTTGAACTGTGAACTTTGTTTTGAGACTGATTGGTTTATGCTTCCGCTGCTTACTTAAACTGTTATTTGAACTTAAACTTTTAAAACTTCAAACTATGATGTTTACTAACTAGTATGGTTGGTGAAACTTCTTACTATTAACCAATGCTCAGTATAATTGGTGGCTGGATCCTGGTCAGTCGCGCCTCCAAGCTGTGGTATTCCGCATGTGGGATTTTGGGGGTGTGACAACTTATTATTATGTAGATTTTCTATTGGTCTACGTTTTGATGTATTTTTTTTCTATAAACGAGTCGGATAAAATATAATACGTTTTCATGCTTAGTTTTATGTACGTGTTCAAATGGTTTACGTTTTGACGTAATTTTTTTTTTCAGAAACACGTCGAGTAAAATATAATACGTTTTCATTAAGCGCTATAAATCCAAGTCACTTTAAGTTTTGACACAGCCACAACACGCCGTAACAATTTTCTTACGTGCTTATTTCGCGTCGGTATAAATTTAAGCTAGTTTACGATTAGACGTAAATTTTCTTAGGAAACATGTGTCATATATAATTCGTTTTCATGCTTATTTTTATGTATGTTTTCAGTTGGTCTACGCTTTAACGCAAATTACAATTAGCAAGTTATGTGGATAGTGTTTTTATCCTATTGACTTTTTTGTTTCTTTCTTGATTTTTTTTTGTATACTTTATTATTTTTATTGTTTTTAGTTTTCTTTATGTTTAGTGATTTGTTTTTTTAGTTTTCTTTATGTTTAGTGTTTTAGTTTTAGGTTTCTTTTCATTAAAGCTATATTTAAGATAACATTTAAGTTTCCATTTATAATTAATTTAAAATCAATTCGTTCCGCTGTCCAATTTAAATTTATTTTTATGGTTTTCCGTCGATATAAAACATGTGTCGAAATTCTTTTGAGAATATTTCTTTGGGTTGGTGTACTAAAGCAAAATAGATATCGACCGAAACCCTGAAGCGTAGCGCGTGTATTCCTACTAGTTACATATATAATTGTTTCAGGGTGGCATGTAGTCTTCCATCCAAATTAGTGGATGCATCTTCTCACATGAACCCAACATCAATCGGACTCTTTGTGCAAGGGAAGTTTGTGGTGCGGTGTCAAACACATTCCAATTATTCTTCTCTCTCTACAATAAAGAGTAGCGAACTTAAGCCGAAATTCATGCAAGTTTATGATTCTATAAAATCCGACCTACTTCAGGATCCTTCATTTGAATTTGATGACAATTCTCGTCAATGGGTTGAAAAGGTACCTTTCCTAAGCATACAGTTATCTAGGTGTGTTTTTCACCTCCTCATTTGAACGTTGCACCCCAAAGTTTTCAAAATTTTTTGGTAACATATGCTACATAAACACAGCGGATGTCTATACTTGATACTAAAATCAAATCCTACATCTCTTCAAGAATGGTTCAAAATAAATCATAGTTTTAACTATACTAATGCCATAAGCTTTACAAAAAAATTACATGGAAAACCATATATCTATGTTTTGGAAATGTTCATCAAAACAATGAACTCTTAGAACTTCAACCCAAAATAGTAAAAGGGGGTAAAAGCATAGAACTCAACTTAGGCTTTGTGTCTATTGAAGATCTATAGTAAAACCTCTATAAATTAATAATGCTGGGACTAAGATATTTTATTAATTTAGCGAGATATTATTATATCGCTAAATTAATAATTTATTAATTTAAAGTGGTTTTACATAAGACCTTTAAATTTCTATGTCCAATGTATATTCACAAATTAATTGAATTTGTCAAGTTCATTGTTTTTTAATACAAAACGTTAGTTCATGGTACCAAAGCATAAATTACAAAAACAAGTTTCAATGCACATTTCTTAAGTGCATTGCAAGCGGCAACAACTCTTCACAACTTTTTGTTGTAATACGAGAAGACAATGCGCCAACTCTTATGTGCAATGAGGAGATTTAAAGATGAACTCAAGATAGATTTGAAGTTCAACAAAAAAAAAAAAAAAAACAAATAGATTCATTTTTTACTAGACAATCTTAGAATTTGAAATAGAGAAAATTTCACTTTTTGTCCTTTATGTTTGCATTGAATTTTGAAACGTGCCCTTTAAAACTTTTAGTTTCAATTTATGTCAAAAAAAACACCTGTTTTGAATCACTTTATGTCCTTTCCACCTAACTGAGTTAATTTACTTAGTTAGGTTTATTTAATGCAAGGGTATAATTGTCATTTCACATTAGTTATTTTGTTTTTAAAAATAAATCAAAACAATTAAATCTGCAACTTGAATATATACACACACACAGGGGACTCCAACTCCTCCAAAACACACAACACAGAGCTCTCTGTCTCCCTCTCCCTCTCGAAGACCTACCAGTCGCCGGACTCCGGCTGTTATTTCCGGCTTCACACCCTCATCTAAACCTCACCTTCTTCCTTTATACACCCACACCCCCAACCTCCTGTTCATCCTAAATCGCCACACGACACCCCTCTATTTTTCCGATTTAACGGCTGCCACCACCAGGTGGTGGCGTGCGGCGGCGACAGTGAAAGAAGAGGGAGAGAGGCATAGAATGGGGAACAACAGCGGCAGCCGGAGCTGCGGCGGAGGTGGAGGGTTTCGCCGGTGAAAGATGAAGACGATGACAGAGGTGACGACGGCGGAGCCGATCTCCGAAAACAAAAGAGTACACCGGTAAGCACCCATCGTCTCTGTCACGGAGGTTTGTCGTTAATTTTGTTTATAATACCGTTTGTTATTTTCTAATTGAAGTTGTTTGATGTGATTCTATTTAGAAATGTGTTTTGGAATGTTGTAATTTGCTGTTGAACTGTTTGTACATTTGATTGAATGATGTTTGAATTTTAGGTCACTGATGCAGTTTGTAATCTTCCGATTGAAATTGTTTGATATATGCTAGTTAGAAATGTGTTTTGGAATGTTGTGATTAGCTGTTGAACTGTTTGTGCGTTTGATTGAATGATGTTTGAATTTTAGGTCACTGATATCGCCGGAGAGGTTTGAACGGAATCCGAAACAGGGGGTGTGGAAACTGGGTTCGATAGAGAAGATGGGAGTGGGTTTCACAGATGGATTGTGGAAGGTGAACGATGTTGGGTTTTGATTTGGGGACAGTGACGGTGGTGAACAACAGTGGGTTTTAGTTAGGGTTTTGATTTGGGGATGGCGGCGATGGTCTGAGATGGCGACCGTGGTTGAAGTGGTGTTGGTGTCGGTGGTTTATGGTGGTGGAAGGTGGTGATGCCGGCGGTGGTGGAAGGTGGTGATGCCGACGATGGTGGAAGGTGGTGATGAAGGTGATTTATCAGTTAATAATGTTTGTGTAAACCCAAATATATATTGGTGGTGGCTGGGTAGTTATGGTGGGGTGGTGGTGGTGGTGGTCATGGCTAGGAGAGAGAGACAGAATGAGAGAGAGAAGAAAGTCTGCACTTTTAAAGAGAGAGATGGTTGGGTTGTGGGTTTTATTTGTAAAAACATGAAATGACAATTATACCCTTGCATTAAATAAACCTAACTGAGTAATTTAACTCAGTTTGGTATAAAGGACATAAAGTGATACAAAACAGGTGTTTTTGGACATAAATTGAAACTAAAAGTTTTAAAGGGCACGTTTCAAAATTCAGTGCAAACATAAAGGACAAAAAGTGAAATTTTCTCTTTGAAATATTTTAGTAATTATTAATTTATAGTTTCGTTGATACCAATATGTATACACTGAGATTTTAAAAAAGTTATATCTTATTATTTTATCGATTGGGGTCCAATTTGAACCGGTCTCAAGTTAGGAATAGAAAATTATAAATTTTATCGAGGTTATTAATTTATCGAGTATTAATTTATAGAGATTTTGTTGTACCATTCATTTCATACGTGATCGATGTTGTAAGGTCGGTCAAAAATATAACTAAAAGTATCCTAATCACCTTTACTAGTAAAGAGCAAGTCGGGTGTCGAATCCACAGGGAATTAGTGGAAAGCGTTAAAGTTCATTTCTTTTAATAGTTATCAAATTCTAAACTAATTGCTTTTTGCTGATTGAGAGAATGATTATGAAAACAAATTAAATCAGTGTGGTTGTAAACAATTGTGAGAAAAAGGACCAATCTCCGGGTTTTTAGGCTGTGTAGAAAATCGGGTAACTTAATTACTACCAATTGGAAATCACATAGACATGATTTGTTAACTTACTCGTTTTGATAAATAACTAACAGATAATATATTTGGTTGCAATGATCCACGATCGAAACCGAAAGATTGAAGCAACTGAATAGTAACCTAGCTAATTACCAATCCTAGATTTCACAAACACAAATAAATTCAATGGTTAAATGTTAAAAAACAATGACAACTTAGAATTTAATCCCAATTGTTGATGACAAAACCAAATAACTGATGAACAAATGTCTCTACGATAATCCAACAATCATTTAATAAAAAACAAGTAAACAGTAAGATAAACTAACTGAATGATTAGACAAATCTCAATCCAAAAGTTTGTAAATAAGATTACCTGCTTCCTAACAAAAACCCTAGTACCGGAGACGATCACGGGTAGATGAAACAAACTTCAAAAACTTGAGCCTTGATTGGATTCATCTTCAAGATTGTTGGTGAGATGAGAATTATGATGATTTGAGGGTGAAGGGATGCTCAAAGGTTTGTTCTTTTTTCACAAAATTCGTATGGTGGCTAATGAATCCCCCAAAGGGTTTTTTTAAATTCCCTTTTAAATCACCAAATAAGTCAACGTGCATGTCCCAGTCCATCCCCGCCATAGCCTACGGCGCTAAGCCATATGTTACGGCTCCTAGGCTCTGATTTTTTTTCTCTTGTCATAGCCTACGGTATTCCACCCGTAGCTTACGTTGCGCAGACTCTGATGTCTTCTTTGTCTATCATATTGAACCGTAGGCTATGGTATATGAACCGTAGCTTATGTCGACTATTGGCTAACCCCTTTTCTTCACAAATACAACTTTCACATAATAACCAAACAGCCCCTAGGCTTTATTCTATCGCATGTCTTAAGTTTCCAAGCTATCTTATGACCCGAAACCACTCCCATAAACTTGATTCACCTTGATTATCATCTGTGGATGTGCCACTTCATCTCTAACTCCTTAGTGCTCCTGTAAACACGTCCAATCTTCACATTTAACCTACAAAACATCACTTCCTCATAGTTACTCTATTCCCACATTTAAACATACAAACCACATAAAACACCATAGTTAATATACATAATTCACATACCAAAACCCATCCATCACATCCCCACACTTATTTTTTTTCATCCCAAAATGTTATATGCAATGGAATCACAATCAGATAATTGGCCTTCAATACATTCGGTTATTTTATTAACAAATCTAATCACGCATTAACTAAGGTTGTAGGTATATAATCCACTTAAACCCAACCGCTAGTTTCCAATCCCTCATTCACAATCGTTAAGTTCAGGTGAATTATTCATCTAGGGATCCCACACTCAAAAGACCACAACTCTACCTAATCCCGCTTTAAGCTTATGAGATTACCGTCTTATATAAGAAACTCATATATATTGCCGATTAAATTTATGATGGATAATGGATGATGGTTATGAGCTTCGACATGCTTTTGCATACGATTAACTTAGTGGACATACCCCACCCGAGTCACCATCCCAGTGGTTAATGCCATAAGTTTCACACATTTATTATATTTTTTTCTAACTCCACCTAGAAGATATGTACCACCCGAGCCACCATCCCAGTGGCAATACCATAGTCTTCGTTAATACATAGCTAGCTCAAATAAATGGATAGATGTACCATTTAACCGGAATACTTATAAGCCTTTTATTTATAACGGTACCCCTTATAATCTCTACAGTTTCCGCTTTGCTACAGCTCCTAAGGCGGGAACCCACAAGAATCCTAATATTTAAGTATATTATATCGATCCTAAGGAACCTTTCAACTGGCTGGAACTACCCACATATCCTAAGTTAGATGCGTATTGAACCACTCATTATCTCATATATACAGTAATTAAAATCCAACGATCTGATTATACCTATCATCTTCCATTTTATGCAAAAACCTTAACGGAACATTTTCAAATTTTTCAATTTTTTATAGAATTTTAATATTTTCAATGTTTTTTAACTAAATAAACACAAACTAGACACTAGTTTTGTAACACCTCAAAAATTTCGTCCAATTATGTGACGACATGTGTCCAATTCTCCAACTAATTCGGACTACGTGGAGGGAGAAACGTTCAGCTAATCCCGACTATGTGGAAGGAGGAAGGACCTACACTATATGTTCACTGAAACGTGTTACGAGTCTCCGACTGATCCCGACTCTTGGAAGGAGAGGGACTATTATTGTGCGTTAACTGAAACGTGTCCCGGATATCCAATTAATCCCCACTATGTGGAAGGACAGGGACTAATATTGCACACATCAATAACTTGTTAAACCTAAAGGGTCAAATGTGCAAAATTCTTATTCTTGAAGTCCTTGCGGGCCGTAAGGCCTCGTGGCTTATAGACCGTAAGGCATTTAAATTATTGCGCACCAGGAGATCTTACGGACCATAAGCACCTAGGCTTACAGACCGTAAGGAAGAGTACTGGGCAAGTCATAACACACCGCCTTAGGTCCTTACAGACGGTAAGGCTTGAAGCTTACGGTCCGTAAGGGACCTACAGACAACAAACAGCTGGCTGCTGTAGCTGCTGTTTTGCCACCTTGTGGCAAGCCTTGCTACCTCTCCTACCTTCCGTACATGTCCAAGGACATTTATCAACACCTTGAAACTCTTGGGGACACTTGGCACTCCCTAACAACTCTACAAAAACAATGTATCAAGTTGTCAGACATATATAAAAGCTCAGTAGTTGTTTTCTTTATCATACATTGTTGCTTATGTGTGCATGTGTTATTTATGTGATTACTTGTTTAGATGATGTGATGATCATTGTGTTATATATATATATATATAGACATTTGTTTGGTGAATATTTATCTAACCTACCCGATACTTCTTGTTAGAAGATCATGCCGCCAAAAAGAAACATCAACAACCCACTAC
This sequence comes from Helianthus tuberosus, assembly GCA_030545235.1. Taxonomy (NCBI): domain Eukaryota; kingdom Viridiplantae; phylum Streptophyta; class Magnoliopsida; order Asterales; family Asteraceae; genus Helianthus; species Helianthus tuberosus. Next base: position 57,268,462 of record CM060411.1, on the reverse strand, counting down.
CAAGGACAGAGGCCGAACTAAATGAGCGTATCTCTCAGGCTATCGCTCAGCACGAAGCCACCCGCTCCAAACACAGCGGTGGCACTTCAGGAAACAATCCCCCAACCGGTAATGTTTCAAAGATAGCACCATGATTACAAATTGCAATACTCTTGGGTATTTCAATTCGTGCTTTGTCAATACTCACTCGTGAGTTGTTGTTGCATACGTTTCAGGCTGCACATACAAACAGTTCTTAGACTACAAGCCCTTGAACTTTGATGGCACAAGAGGTGCCGTGGCATTCGTGCGATGGGTTGAGAAGACCGAATCAGTTCTGAGGATGAGTAAATGCCTGCCAGAGTAGAAAGAGACTCATGTGAAGTCATCAAATGACTACAAGAGAAAGTTTTCGAACTTTAAACAGAGCACTCGGGCAAACAATGATTATAACAAGCGAAGGGATGCTAATCCGCCTGCAGAGGTCAGGACTGGCGCAACAAACACTGAAACTAGTGGAAAAGGGTATGCGGGTTTCCTGCCCAAGTGTGATAAATGTCGATATCACCATACGGGTTTGTGCAGGACCAGTAAGTGTGAAAATTGTGTAAGACTGGGCATACCAAAGGGACGTGTTAGTTTGGTGCGGGACGCGGTAATAGGAATCAAGGAGGAAATGGTAACCAAGGTGGTAACGGTAATCAAAATGTTAATAGGAACCAAGGTGGAAATGGAAATCAGGGAGGAAATGGGAACCAAGGCAGAAAAGGTAATCAAGCTGGCAATGGGAATCGAGGAGGATAATAATAATAATAATAATAATAATAATAATAATAATAATAATAATAATAATAATAATAATAATAATAATAATAATCAAGGCGGGAATGGTAATGGTAGAGGCCAGGGCTGTTATGGCTGCGGAGACATAGGGCACTTCAAGAGAGATTGCCCTAAAGATAATCAAGCCTGTGGAAGAATGTTCACAATTGGAGCACATGAAGCGCGCCATGACCCGAATGTTGTTATGGGTACGTTCCCTATTAACCAACACTATGCATCTGTTCTGTTTGATACTGGCGCCAAGTTCAGTTTCATATCTATAGAATTTAAGAATACACTTGGCCTAGTTTCAAGTAAGCTAGACATCCCATATTCTATAGAACTGGCGAATGGAAAATTAGTCGAAGCAAATGAGGTGATTAAGGGTTGTACACTCGAACTTGGAGAGCGAGAATTTTCTATTGATCTGTTGCCCGTTAATTTGGGAAGTTTCGTCGTTGTTGTTGGAATGGATTGGTTGTCTGACAAACGGGTGGAAGTGGTTTGCCACGAGAAAACCATCCGCATCCCACTGTTGAATGAAGAAACGCTTGTGATCCATGGGGAGAAGCGCGAGACGCCCCTACAAATTATTAATTCCATGAAGGCGCAGAAGTGCCTCCGAAAAGGCTGCATAGCCTTCCTCGCCCACGTCATCGACAAGTAGACCAAGGAGCCAAAGTTAGAAGATATCCCCGTTGTGAAGGAATTTCCAGAACTCTTTCCCGAAGACTTGCGTGGACTACCTCCACAGCGACAAGTGGAGTTTCAGATAGATTTAGTGCCAGGAGCGGCACCAGTGGCAAAGGCACCGTATCGGCTAGCTCCATCGGAAATGCATGAGCTATCGACTCAGCTGCAAGAGTTGTTAGACAGGGGATTTATCAGGCCAAGCTTTTCACCCTGGGGAGCCCCAGTGTTGTTTGTTAAAAAGAAAGATGGTAGTTTTCGCATGTGCATAGACTACAGGGAGTTGAATAAGCCGACCATCAAGAACCGATATCCTTTACCAAGGATCCATGATTTGTTCGACCAACTATAATGTTCCAGCTATTACTCTAAGATTGACTTGAGGTTGGGATATCATCAGTTGAGAATACAAGAAGAAAGTAACCCAGAACGGCCTTTAGAACTCGATACGGACACTACGAGTTTCTTGTCATGCCGTTTGGCTTAAGCAACGCACCGACGGTCTTCATGGAACTCATGAACTGTGTGTGTAAGCCGTATTTGGATAAGTTTGTGATTATGTTTATTGATGACATCCTCATAGACTCGCGAACCAAGGAGGAGCATGAGCAACATCTGCGAGCTATCTTGGAACTCTTGAAGAAGGAGCAACTTTACGCGAAACTCTCGAAGTGCGAATTTTGGATTCTCGAGGTGCAATTCCTAGGTCATGTGGTAAATGAGAATGGAATTCATGTTTACCCTACTAAGATTGAGGCGATTAAGAATTGGGAAGCACCTAAAACCCCAACTGAGATACGACAATTTCTGGGGTTAGCGGGTTATTATAGACGGTTCATAGAGAACTTTTCAATGATGGCTCAGCCGCTAATGTCCCTGACCCAGAAAGATAGGAAATTTGATTGGGGTGAAGAACAAGAAACGACCTTTCAACTGTTGAAAGATAAACTTTGTGACGCACCTATTTTGTCCTTACGCGATGGTACCCATGGTTGTGTGGTTTATTGTTATGCGTCTCGACAAGGTCTTGGTTGCGTGTTGATGCAACGGGACAAAGTCATCGCGTACGCATCTCTTCAGTTGAAGGTGCATGAGAAGAACTATACCACGCATGACCTTGAGTTAGGTGCAGTGATTTTCACGTTAAAGATTTGGCGTCACTATTTGTATGGTACTCGTTGCACAATCTTTACAGACCACAAGAGTTTGCAGCACATTTTCGATCAGAAAGACTTAAACATGAGGCAACGAAGACGGGTTGAGTTATTGAATGATTATGATTGTGAGATAAAGTATCACTCGGGCAAGGAGAACGTTGTAGCGGATGCCTTGAGCCGCAAGGAGCGTGTAAAACCTCTAAGGGTGCGAGCCTTAGAGATGACCATACAAACTGATCTCACTTCTCGGATTCACGAGGCTCAACAAGAAGCGCTTAAACCGGGTAATTTGCAAGCCGAATCATTGCGTGGAGTGGAGGCACAATTGGTGGCAAAGGAAGATGGAACATTGAACTTCATGGAGCGAATTTGGGTTCCATTCTTCGGCGATCTAAGCGCACTTATTTTGGATGAAGCGCATAAGTCAAGGTACTCTATACATCCCGGATCAGACAAAATGTACCAAGACTTGAAGGACTTTTATTGGTGGCCTAAGAAGAAAGCCGATATTGCTACATACGTGGTTAACTGTCTTACATGTGCCAAGGTTAAGATGGAATACCAGAAGCCATCAGGGCTGCTGCAACAGCCTGAGATTCCCGTATGTAAATGGGAACAAATCTTGATGAATTTCATTACTAAGTTACCGAGAATTCAAAGAGGCCTTGATATAATTTGGGTAATTGTTGACCGACTTACAAAGTCCGTGCATTTTCTACCAATCAGTGAGAAGGATAGCACCAAGAAACTCGCAGAAATATATCTCAAGGAGATCGTAGCACGTCATGGAGTTCCTGTTTCTATCGTATCAGACCAAGATGGTCGATTTGTGTCAAGGATATGGCAAACGTTTCAGAAGGCCTTTGGATCTCAATTGAATCGTAGTGTGGCCTTGCACCCTCAGACGGACGGCCATAGTGAACAAACGATACAAACGTTAGAGGACATGTTATGTGCTTGTGTGATGGACTTGGGTGGAAGTTGGGATACTCACTTGCCATTAGTGGAGTTTTCCTACAATAATAGCTTTCACACTAGCATCCAGGCCGCCCTGTTTGAAGCTTTGTATGCGCGAAAGTGCCGGTCACCACTGTGTTGGGCGGAGACCGGAGATAAACAACTCATTGGTCCAGAATTGGTTTAGGAAACCATAGATAAGATTGCTCAGATACGTAACCGTATCAAGACAACTTGAGATAGGCAGAAGAGCTACGCTGACAAACGGCGCAAACCATTAGAGTTTGAGGTTGGAGACATAGTATTGTTGAAGGTCTCGCCTTGGAAAGGCGTAGTACGATTTGGAAATCGTGGAAAGTTGAACCCGCGTTACATTGGACCCTTCAAAATTCTGGAGAAAATTGGAACATTTGCATACAAGTTAAAACTTCCTGGAGAGCTCAGTAGTGTGCACGACACGTTTCACATGTCTAATCTCAAGAAAAGTCCCACTCAAGATACAGCCGTCATTCCAGCAGATGAGATTCACATCAACGACAAACTCCAATTTAACGAAGAACCTGTTGAGGTTACGAACTGGAAGGTCCACAAGACACGGAGAAGTCGTATAAAACTAGTCAAAGTTCGTTGGAATTCACGTCACGGTCCAAAGTTTACATGGGAACGTGAAGATTAAATCAAGTCTAAGTACCCTCAATTGTTTCAAAACTCCCCTGCAACTGATAATGCAGCTTGAATTTCGAGACGAAATTCTTATAACGGGGGAGAATGTGACAATTGACACTTTTCATGTAATTTCCGTACAATGTGAAGAGTGTTTTATATTTTATTGCTGTGTATTTTGAACGTCTGTTGTGCATGATTTCATGGCATACATTTACAGAACTCACAAAAACATTTCTTGATGCATGATACTTATTTTTATTGGTCGCAACTTGAAACGGATTAGATAGTGCACAGAACTAACTAGCACATTTATCAGATAAACTAGTAGGTGCTGACAGGAGTGCAGTACTTAGACAAACGACATGTTTAGGGCACAGATTGAGTCCCAGAACCAAGGTTATACTAAACCTCATGTGTGAAAGTAAGGAATTAGGTTACTGCATTCCGAGAGACAAACAAACACTAGAAACTGCCCGAAACTAACTGAAACTAGCTATAAGCAGTAAAAAAAGCATAATTCAGTAAAATTCAGCATTTTTCAGCTTATGTAATAATCAGAAATAACGCCAGAATGTTCAGAGTAACTTAAAAAGTGTTGGAAACATTATCATGACATAATAAAATATTACGCCATACAAGTTACCAATGTTAATCCTTTAAGCGATCCAATGACTAAACGAACACCCGAACACAACTAGAAGCATCATGTGAACTAGTTAATAACAATTTAACATCATAAAGCTAGTTATGGTCATAAACACAATGTTATGTATCAAAAACATCTAAACACCTAACCATCCTAACTTAACATACACAGTACCATCTTTTAACACTTAACTAGATTTTAACTAAATCAAGACCCCCCCCCCCCTCGTGTAACTGTCCCTAAGGGACCCCACCCACCTAAAATTGTTGACCGATCCTTGTTGTGGTCAAAGATACCAATTAGAAGTCCATGAGGTAATTACTTGGAGGGAAATTATTAACCAATAGATCAAACTCCTTATTTACTTCTAATCCTTCCATTTACAACATAACACAACTTCACAAAACACACTCCTTCTCCTCTCTCTCTCTACTCTCGGCTGCAAGCACATCTTGTTTCTCTAGCCACTTCCCTAGCCTTGAGCTAGTAGTAAGTCTCTTGAGAACCCATTTTGCATCTTGTTTAAGTAGATGTAACCTATGTATAACTAGGAATTTAAAGGATCTTACAAAACCAAGAAGATGAACACTTGAATCTAACTAAAAATCATAAGAAAACAAGTTTCTTATGTTATGTGATGAAGTTGTTTGATGATTGTTTATGTGTTTGATGATGAACACCACATAAATACTTGTTAGATGATTATTAATCACATGATCTAACAAGTATGTGTAAAGATCTTGAAAGATCTATGTTGAACATACATTATGTGAACTATGAACTTGAAAAGCAAGCATGTTTAAGGGTATAATTTGGTTTTTACAAAGTGTAGTTCTTGAAAAATGAAAGATTTGAAAGATTAAAATTTCAAAGAATAAAGATTACTTAATGTTAAGCATGGTTTTGTTACTTGAAAATAAATGGACTTGCTACATGTGTAAAAATGAAATATTTGAAGTATTTAGAACATGAAAAGTTGAAGAAAATGAATTTCTACTAAAATGGGTCACAAGTTGTAAAGAGGGAATTTTTACAAAATGATTCATATTAAGAAATAAACCATTTTTTAAGGTTAATGGATCATGTTTAACACATAGTTAAAAGACTACAAATTTTTACAAACTTTCAAGTTCATATCTTCATGAAAAATGCCTTTTAGGCATATGTTAAGTTGTAATATGGTTGTGGATGAATTGTTGATGATTTTGGAAAGAAAATGATATGCTTTGAAAGAATGGAAACCTTCAATTTTCAAAGGAAACTATGGCGAAATTTTTATAAAATTTAAACACTTAGAAAATATGTTTTAACAAGCTCTTACAAGTAATCTTGATTAATGGTTTTAAATATAAAATTTCCCTAATTTTTGGTATAAAAATACAAGTAATGGAGGTTGGTTTTCAAAAATAAAAATGACTAAATATATATTTAGGAAAATATATATTTAGAGATCACATAAACTATGTGTTATGTGTATATTATTTGTATTAGTTATATTAAAATTTAGGAACTTGAAATAATATATCACACAAATACCAAAACTTGTAATTAAGGAAATTAGAAGAATTACAAGAATACAAATATATATTTCGGACACGAATATTGGACCATTTGGACACTCGGACATAATGAACACACTATACATATATATTCCAGATTAAAATAATATATCAAGGCTTGGTGAAATATATATTTTCTTAAAACCCAACAAGTGACAAAATATATATTTTTTCAAATAATATAAAAATATATCATATTTTGTCAAACATAAATATATGTCATTTATGAGGTGTATGAAAATATTCGAGTCATAAACATTTTAGGAAAACATTATTTTGGGAGAA